>JALPQD010000114.1:2401273-3601273 GCA_023101885.1 Typhlomys cinereus
GCTACGTGGCACAGGCTGGACTGACTTCAAACTTGTAGCAATCCTCCTGCCTCAGCCTGATGAGTGCTTAGGCTTCGCCACCATACCTTACCGATTTGATTTTTAGCATTGAAGATTTAATGCAGGGAAAGCAGAACAGATCCAGAAGCGGTGGCTTATCCCTGTAATCCCAGCACTTGGGAAGTAGAGGCAGGAGAGCAGGAGTTTAAGGTCATCCTTGGCTACAAGGCAAGTTTGAGGCCTGTCTAGGATACGTGAAATCCTGTCTCAGGCAAAACAGAACACCCACCGAACTTCTTAGGATCCTCAGATTTCATGGATTAATACTGCATTTTATTTTGAATTATATAAATGAAGGAAGGGAATAAATAAGAATTTTTCTTGCTGAGAAACTCTAGCTAATGATTCAGTCCCATCTTCTCTGGAGGTGCCAGATTGATATTGATTCAGGGCTACATTTTTAATGGGTCAATTTTCACCTTTGGACCTTTCAAAATCATAAACAGCATCTGTGCCCATGCAACATTGATTAAGTAATTGAGTAACCTGTTTGAGGGCTTTCCAGACTCCAAACTCCAGGGCTTAGCAAACAGTTTTTCTCGGTCCCGCTGCATTGGACTCCGTTCTGCCCGCTCTCGCCTCACAAGCAACTGCCTCCTCTAGTTCCTCTTTCCAGAGGTCGTGAGACTCATGCTAATGGACACTTGCAGCTAGTTGGCACGGTTGCTGATAAATGACTATCAAACAGCTTAAAGGTACAAGGGGTATGATTACCGGTTACAGTTCTTAGTCCACCTCGACCGGAGAGCATGCACCAACACTAGGGCTGAGGGAACTGGCCACACCATCTCTGTGTAATGGCTGAGAGAGGGACCATCCTTACTTGCCAGACTAAGCATGTCTAGCCAAGTGAACACAAGGATGCCAATTTCCTCAACCAGCTCTCAGTATTTTATTCATCTGTTCAGGGCCTAGTCTCACCACCATAGGCTGGGCCTTCCCCATCAGCTAGACAATCTCCTGCAGGTTTGCTCTGGGCTTAATCCAGCTAATTCTCTACAAATGTGCCCAGAGCTCAAACCTTTAACAGTCAAGTTGACAGCTGTGCCCAACTATGACAGACACCTTGACCCCCCCAAAGTCTTTTCACAAGGGAAGAAATCCACAGAACCCTTATCTGATATCCATGGCAGCACAACTAGTGGGGCTGAATAATTTCATTTACATCCCTGCATTCTACTTAAGGAAAAAAAAAAAACCCTCAAATGTTGGGGATTTCAGTTCCTTAAAAAAAAAATGCATGGGCTAGAGGGGAGGCTCAGCAGGGATTATGAGGGGGCAGTGGGCGAGTGGGGGTTAACTGCATGCAAACCCGGGATCTTAAATTTGAACCCTCGGTCTCTTTCTCAAAAATAAAATATTTTGAAAAATTAATATAATAAAGTTGACCGTCTTCCTTAAGCGTTGACCCTGGGTTTTTTTTTTTGTTTTTGTTTTGTTTTCAAATCTCAAGTCACCTTTGAGCTCGATACGTGTCTGATGGAATGTTCTCGCGTCCGGGGCTCACTCGGGTTGATCAGAGATTGAACAATCCCGGCGCCCGGGGCTGGGATGCAGCTGGGAACCGCACCCACGGGTGAATGACCCAAACACACCAAGTCGCAAACCAGAGGTTAGAACCTCATCGGATTGATTTCTTCACCTTCACCCCCGAGTAACAGTGTGAAAAGCCAAAACGTCCGCTTTTGAAGCATTTTATTCCGTAGGTCGCACCGAGGCTGGGGTCCCCTGGCCAGGGCTGAGATCCCCACCTCCCCCCACCGGCGCTCTCCGGACAGGCGCCGGGTAAGGGCTGGAGCCTCGGTCCGCGGGCGCCGCGCCGGGCGGCCGTCACGTGGCCGGGCGGGGCGGGGCGGGGCGGGGCGGCCGTCACGTGGCCGGGCGGGGGGGAGGGGCGGGGGGGGCGGGCCGTCACGTAGCCGGGCGGGGCGGGGAGCAGGCGCGGCGGGGCGGGGCCGGCGGGGCGGGGCGGCTGTATTTAAACCCTGCGCCCTCGAGCGGAGCGCGTGGTGGTTTCGGAACCTGCCTGACCTGCTTGCTCGTCTCTGTGCCGCGGCTGGTTAGTGGGTGCGCGGCGAGCTGGCCTGAGTTCCCCGAGGCGCCGAGATCGGGGATCGGCGGGAGGGGATCGCTGCCCTGCTCCCAGCAGGGCTCAGGGCTGGAAGGAGGGTGTGGGTGCGGGTGGGAGGGTGCGGGTGGGAGGGTGGGGGTGCGGGTGCGGGTGGCGGTGGTGGCTCGAGGCCTGGCTGGCTGGATTTCCAAATTCGCCCTTTCCAATTTGGCTTTGTTCTTGGAAGCTGCTTTTCTGCCGACAGTCTCAAAGCGGGCTGTGGGGAAGCAACTTCCTTCTTTCTAAAGGGGCGTATTTAAAGAAAAGCCCTCGCGCCGGATTTAAGGGGTACATATTGGAAATCGTCTTTTTTGGGAGGGGACACTGGAGCCCACTTTGAACTCGCCATCCTCTTGCCCCATCCACACGCGTGGAAAGCGGCAATTTTTAAAGGCTACTCTGATGTGTGGATATCGCGAGAAGCTTCCTCCTTCGGGGCAATTCTTGCTCATTTCTTGTAGAACTGGGGGCCTTCAGGGGCCCCGAGGCTGGGCTGGCAGTGTCTGGACAGGTTCTGCTGCTGGGCAGAGGGCAGTTTCGTGTGGGTGTGGCCATCGGGGATAATAAATCCTTGCTGCAACTCCTTGAGCTTCACAGCCTAAGCTACAACTTCAGCCTGTTTGTTTCTCCAGGTAAAATTGACCCCCAAAGTGCTCCAACTGGATAATCCTGAGCTTTCGAGCCTCAAAGAAAAGCCAAAAGCTGGGCCGAGTGCCTTATGGGTGTGATCGCAGAGCTAGGGGGCTGAGGCAGGAGGATTAGCCTGAGTTACAGATGGAGAGGGTCTCAAAAAAAAAAAAAAATCAAGGGCAAGCGTGTGCAGGAACTAAAACTATTCTGTTTGAATCTCTAGTCTTTTTGATTAGCATTTTTGTGAACAGACCTTGCCCTTTAAAGGCATGTCTAATGACTGGATTGTGAAATAATGTCTACAACTTTGCTCATTGCCGCTGAGCTCTTCTCTTTGAAGTGAGCCAAGGAGTTGTGGAAACTTACTTTGTCCGAGAGAGGAGGGCTTTAAGCTGGCAGCCCCAGCTGGCACCATGCTTTAAATTTTTCTGTATTTGAATTGAGCATTTGCCTGAGTTGGAAGGAATCTGGGAGTCTAATCTAGTGTTCTGAATTGGATTCTCTTCTACAGATTTTTCTTTCCTACAAGAAACATGGCATACTGTCGCAGTGCAACCGGTATGGCTTTTAAATATCTGTTTTGTTTTGTTTTTTTGTTGTTGTTGTTGTTTTTCCCCTTTCTGTGTGTTTGAGACACTCATATCCACCCCTTTCTGGTGCAGAGTGTGGTGACAAGGTGGCCAACTTGCCCTTGGTGAGCTCCACCTATGACCTCGTGTCCTCGCCTATGTCAGTACAAAGGATCATCATCCCTATTTGAATCTGTGTGCGAGATGGCCGAGAAGGGCGTGAGACTGTGACCTCAGTGGCCGTGACAGGCGCCCTCTGCCAATCATCCACAAGCTGGAGCCACAGAGTAGAAGTCAGACTCTTTTGTCAGCACTGTGGCCAAGAGACTGGTGGCAGAGTTCAGAGCATACCCTGGCAATATCGGGGAACCCTCAGGCCTTATTGAGGCACAGTACTACCCTCACCTAGAAATTGGGGCACTCATTGTCACAGAAAGCTTGCTTCACAGCCTTGGCAGATACTAAGGTATATAATTGTGTGTGTGTGTGTGTGTGTGTATCAAAGGGCACTGTGTGTTCCTGTGGAGGGTCAAGGGTGACTTTGGGAATCATTTTGGATTGCTTCTACCTCCTCCTTGATTTGCTCTGGGATTTCTCAGGCTCTGCCCACCAGGGCTGGGAGTGCAGGCCTCCACAGTTTTCACCTGGCATTTTTTTACAATGGCACCTTGGATATGAACTCAGAACCTTCTGCTTTCAAGACAATCTTTATCTCTGAGCCATTTTTCCAGCCTCTATGGTACTTTAATTAAAAAAAAAAAAACTTTCTGGGCTTGGCCTACCTATAATCCTATCACTTGTGAGGGGAGGTAGAGGCAGGACCATTAGGGGTTGAAGGATAGCCTTGGCTACATAGCAGGTTTGAGATGCTGTCTCAAAAAGAAAAAGAAAAAAAACAATTCCAAGATGCTTCTGTGTTAATCATTGGGATTACCAAGGAAGTAAACTGACATAGCTTTCTTTAACTCATGGGTATACACAAACATTCTCATGCTGTAGCTCAGGCTGGTCTAGAGTTCAGTATAAACCCTGTCAAGCATCCCAAATGACTGGGATGGCAGATGTGAGCCACCATGCCTCTTCTGCAATGCTAGGGACAGAACCCAAGGCTTCGTGCATGTGAGGGTGAGCAGTCCACCAACTGAGCTCCATCCCCAACTCTGCACTGTTCTCTTTTTAGTACTATCTTTTATCGAGATAAAACTAACACACTGGAATTCACCTCTCTGAAAGTGTATATTTACAGAGTTGAGGAAATCATCACAGTCAGTTTTAGGACATTGTCATCACAAGAGAAAAACATACAATCGCCTTATGGGGATAATGGAAAGGTTCTGAAAATGGATGGTGGTGATGGTTGCACAACAGAGTGAGTGAATTTAATGCCACTGAAGTACACAACTGAAATGGTTTTGTGCTGGGAAATTAGCTCTGGTAGAGTGCTTGCTAGACAAGGCCTTGGTTTTGTCCCTAACACCTAAGTAGAAATGGGTAAAGTAGAGAAGTTGATTTTTTTCTGCATATATTTTTAGATGTATATTGGTTTTTATTCTTGTTGAGTATATGTGTGCATGTAGAAGTTAGAAGACAACTTTTCTGGAGTTATAAGAGTAATCAGGCTATTGGGCTGGAGAGATGACTCAGGGGTTAAGACTCTGCCTCGAAAGCAGAAGGTCCTGAATTCAGATCCTAAGTCCCACGTATAAATGCCAGGCGGAAATGGCAGTGGCCTATAACTCTAGCCCTAATGGGCAGAGCCTGGGAAATTTCAGAGTGAAGCAAGAAGGTGGTAGAAACAATCCAGAAGGATTCTCGAAGTCACCCTTGGTCCTCCAAAGGGACACACAGTGCCCTCTGATACACACACAATAAATAAATAAAGTTAAATAAAGTTGTTTTTTTTAATAGGCTACCTTTATGTGGGTAGTGGAGTTTGAACTCAGTTTACCAGGTTTGCGTAGCAATTATCTTTATTTGTTGAGCCATCTCATTGGAGATCTATCTATCTATCTATATCATATTATCTATCTATCTATCTATATCTATCTTATCTATCTATCTGGTTTATGTAGTATAAGGCCCAGGTTCTGAGTGCTAGAATTATAGGTTTTCTCCACCGTACTTGGTGTGTATTTTGTCAAAATTAAAAGAATAGCCATGGGTTTATGAGATGGCTCAGTGGGTAAAGGGACTTATGTGCAGACCTGGCAACCTGACTTCCACATATGCATTGTGGCATGTGCATATCAGCTTGATAACTTTCTTAAGTGAAATATTATAAAAAAAAAAAAAAAAAAAAAAAAAAAAAAAAAGTCCAACAGCTAGAGATCAGGGCTCATGGCAGTCATTCCAGCACTTGGGGGGCAAGCTGACTTGGAGGTCAGCTGAGCTACATAACAAGTTCTAGGCCAGTCTGGCTTTAGGTGTAAACCTGTCTCAAAACAAGCAAACAAACTTAGAGAACCAGTGTTGTGGTACCTATAATCCTATGATTACTGTAGAGCCAGGCAGGAGTACTGAGGAGTGCAAATTCCAGGCCAGTGTGCACAACCCTGACTATAAATATCTGTCTGAAGCTCAGTGGCATAGAATGCTTGCCTAGCATGCAGTACGTTCTGGCTTTGATTCATCAGAACTGCAAAATAAATAAAAAAGCAAGCAAGCTCATACTCTTAGCAGTCAGTTGCCATTTTCTTCCATTGTCCTCTAGGTAACTGTTAACTCGATTTTCTGTCAGTGCATTTCCTGATTCTGGACATTCCCTACCAGCAGAGTCAGGAAATACATTCTTTTGCAACAGGCTTCTTTCATGAAGCATTAAGGTTTTCAAGATTCAACCATGATGTGTCCTTGGATCAGTACTAATCCCTTGCTGTTGTGGAATAATATTACATTGTGTAGCTAGACTGTATTTTATTAATTCATTCATTAGTTGATGACCATTTAGAGTGCTTCTACTTGAAGAGAGAATGATGAATAATGTTTCTGTCAACATTTGTGTGCAAGTTTTGGAGTGAACATATATTCTCTCAGGAGTTGAATTACTGGGTCTTTAATAAACTGGAGGAACTGCTGGACTAGTTTCCAAAGTGCTGTATCATTTTACATTCCCACCGAGAATGTGTGAAGGCTACAATTTCTCCAGAATATGTGAACTGCTTTTGAACAAATGTTTGAATCGTCCCCCAAAGGGTTAAGTCAGGAACTTTTAGGATTGTAAGGAACCTTAAAGAGCAGCTAAATCCCAAATGGATTTGGTGTGAACACTTAGCTTGGTCATCCATAGTAGACCGAACATCAGTTTGGACTGAAATGGATCCGAAACATAGTCTACTTACTGAATTAGGACGGGATTAATCTAGCATAAAAATGCTAATTTTGAGAGTCTTCAATCATTGTATTCCCTGAACAAGGGTTCAGAGGAAGCCTGACTGCTCTTACATAACATACAGCTTCTTTCTTAGCAACTTCCTTCTTGGCCTCGTCGATGCCTCTGCTCCTCTTCCTGTACCCCTCATCTCCTTGTCACTGAAAGAAAAGTTGTCAGCAAACTGCCTCGTCTCTTTTGTCTGATGAAGAGAAACTAGGTGATGCATTTTATGGTTTAAAAAAAAATCAAGCTGCATTTTTGCTGTTTTGTAAGGCTCTAAGGCATCTTCTTATGTGTTGATTCTATCTTTACAGTATTACATGACCATTTTCCTGTTTGTGATTGTTTCAGTTGCGGTGGCCAATACCTATGCCTGTAAGGGGCTGGACAGGATTGAAGAGAGACTGCCTATTCTGAATCAGCCAACAGCCGAGGTGAGCTTGGGACAGTGCTGCGGCTTGCTGCTTGGCATGCTTTCCTTTTTCTTCAATCCAGCTATGTGTGCTGCAAACACACGATACCTGTTCCTTCGGTCTCGGTCCTGGACTTATTTTGAAAAAGAAATTGTCCACTCTCTTCCTGAGTTTCTGTCAGGGCCGATCCCACATGCAGAGAATAATTGGCTATTGTTGATTAGAACAGAGTAATTTCAGTCTGATCTCTGTCAGTTTGTGACTTTGTCTCAGGTGTAAAATTGTTCTCTGAGTAACATGGTGTTGAGTAAATGTGCTTATGGAAGATCTCTGACTTGGGCTTTGCAGGATGCCAATAGGGCTTAGCACACCTAAACAATAGGTAGCCAGTTTTGGCAAAAATCATCAGTTTGTTCATCCTAGGGATCTTGTGGTTCAGATAACGTCCTTAGGTTGCATCACCTTTACACTTAAAGTAGCAAGGTGAGCCAGTCTTTCCCACAGGCTGTCTCTGGACGTCATGAGTGGAGGTTGGGCAGGCTGGTGACTGAGAGTTGTGTGACAGATACCTGAGAACTTTTTCAGTGGAGTATAGAGCTAGCAGCTCTGTCTATGTATTGGATCTCTGGACTATGTGCAAAGGTGTAGGCATGCATAGTACGTGAGAGTAAGACCATATGGGGGAAAAAGAACATGCTCTTAGGCATGAGCTGCTGTTAGCATGAGCATGCAACAAGCGAAACACCATTCTTCTCGAGAGGACTCTTTGTATATCACTGAAAGTTTATCTGGGTAATGAAACAAAGCAGTGAGCTGGCTCGGGCAGGAGAGAACCAATTAAGTTGTCCTCTGCCACACATGCACTGTGGCTCACATGTGTCTACACTCACATGCATCTGTGTTCTCACATGCACACATGCATGTATGTACACATGTACACTAAAACAAAAACTAACAAAAGCCAAATAGGGTGGTGTGATTCAGTATGAAGGTAATGTGTTCACTTTGCTGGCCCAGATCTTGGGTTCCAGCCCCAGCCGCCATGAATAAATAAATGAAACAAATTTCTTAAAAAAAAAAAAAAAAGAAAGCAAAATAACTTAGCTTGATGAATTGACTCATTTAATGTCTGTCTGTTTTTATTTGTGCATCTAACAATTCTTAAGGAATGGCTGGCATGGCACATCGACCTGGCGAAGGTATTGGGATTCATTAAATCTTAATGACTTGCTTAGGACCTAAAGTTAAGAGAGCTAAAGGGCCAGTTTGGTCCTTCTTCACTGTGGGATGATCCTGCCTTTGTGAACCCTAAATGTGTATTCATGCCATAGTTCTCATCAGCCTGTTGATCTGCTTTGCTACTTACAGATTGTTGCTAATGCCAAAGATGCTGTGACTGGGGCAAAAGATGCAGTGACGACCACTGTGACGGGGGCAAGGATTCTGTGGCCCAGCACCATCACAGGGGTGATGACAGGACAAAAGGCGCAGTAACCGGCAGTGTGAGAAGACAAGTCCTGTGGTCACTGGCAGCATTAACTCGGTTTTTGGGAAGCCGCATGGTGCAGCTGGTCAGCAGCAGTGTGGAAAATGCACTTGCTAAGTCAGAGCTGCTGTGGATTCAGTACCTCCCTCTCACGCAGGAAGAGCTAGGTAACCAAGCAGGCCAGAAATCTGTTTCATGTAGCCCAGCTGGCCTTGCCTCCATTCTCAAGTGCTGAGATTACAGGCAGCATGGCTTGATGGTCTTTTTTGTTCTTAAAGCAATCTTAAGTTTCATGTTGAAGTGTACATAGGAAGTTTTGAAATTTGGAACCAGCAAGAAAGCTCAGTGGGTAGGCATCTGTTCACAAACCTGGCCTCTGGGTTTGATTGCGGAAGCCCATATACTTGGTAGAAAGAGAGAATTAAGTTTTGAAAGTTGTCCTATAGCCTCTACTATGTGCCATTACATGCATGGGCACACTTTTTCTCTCTCCCCTCTCTCTCACTTATAAATATTTAAGAAAGAGAAAGTTTGAAATTTTAGGATAATTTAGTCTCAAAATATTTTATAATATTTTAGATTTCTTTAATGAGGGTGCTTTATACAATCATCATTAAAAGGTGTTATGGCATATGCCTGTGACCCAAGTACTCAGAAGACAAAGGCAGGAGGATTGGCTACATAGTGAGTTTGAGGCAGCCAGAGCTGTATGAGACCCTGTCTCAAGAAAGAGAACGAAGGAGAATTATCTATCACTAAATCCCCATTACTGCCTACTTCGTGTGCCAGGCTTGTGTTGCTAAGAAGCTCACTTTGGAATACACATAATACATGTAATACATAGAGTATGCGTCAGAGGCAGTAGTACTTCAGGGTCCACCCTGCAGCAGCCTTAGACAATGAGACCCTCCTTGCTAGGTAGGTGAGTAGAGTCCACAAAGTAAAGGAAGACCTCCTTTTAAACCCTCACAGCTGGAGTCCCTGAAGGTTTTTTGTCCTTGTTTTCAGAAAATGAAGCCAAAAAAGTGGAAGGATTTGATGCTGTTCAGAAGCCAAGTTGTTATGTCAGACTGGGGTCGCTGTCTACCAAGCTCCGCTCCCGAGCCTATGAGCAGGCGCTTAGCAGGGTCAAAGACCGCCAAGCAAAAAAGCCAAGAGACTATTTCTCAGCTCCATTCCACTGTTAATCTGGTGAGTAGAGCTTCACTTCAAGATGTCTGAAGTACATTGATTTATCCTGAGGGTGAGAGTCATGCATTATGAAATTTAAGAACTTTAATCTTGCTTCTATGGACAACCAGTAGTAAAGTATTACAAACATCTCACAGGAAAGGAAGTGCAGGTAGATACAAGTATAAAAGGGATACTAATCTACACTAAAGGGTCAAGTACAGATGTCTCTCTTGTTCTGTAACCATAGCAAAATTTGCTGCCACTGGCAGTGATGTAGACAAAGTGTAACACTCCTGCAATAGTGGAGGACTTGGATCTGATTAAGACACTACCCTTAATGCAGGAGACTGACATGAGTCAAGACCAGTCTGGGCTACAGAGTGACAACCTGCCTGAGAAACAAACCCAAACCCAAACCAAACTAGGCTGTTCTAGCAGAGTCAGGTACACCCTATACCTGGGGCACTTTCACTTTAGAAGTAGTCCTGTTAGATTGCCATATCAGTTTATTTTAGAAAGAGATTATGGTGGTGTAAATCAACTAGGGGACAGTGCACATCAACTAGGATGGGTTTGTGAAATACATCACAATAAACTATTGTGAAGCCCTTAAAGATTGTGAAGTTAGAGAACATTACTGTACTGAAACACTTCTTAGAAGGAGAACCAGGTGACTGATAACAAGGAAGAGGAAGACTGAATTCCCTTCCTCTTCCTCCCCCTTCCTCCCTTTTATTTTTATTTTTTTGGACAGAGTCTTACTGTGGAGTATGGGCCAGTTCTAGAACTGATACATTGACTAGGCTGGCTTTATTCTGTGTTTCTATCTCCTGATATCTGGGATCACTGGCTGCTTCGCTACACAGGGCCTCTTTCTTTTTTTTTAAATAGCTGCAGCAAAGAGCTACAGCTAACAGTGCTCACTAAACTTTTGCAGACATTCTTGTTTTTTATGTTCCCTGTTTTGCGTCATATGGCTGATGGGAATGAATGACTACTTTGTTTCTCGTTTTGCTTCATTGGGGTTGTAGATTGAACTGCCAGGAAGAACATGCACAGTGCCAACCAGAAAATTCAGGATGCTCAAGATAAGCTCTATGTCTCGTTTGTGGAGTGGAAGAGAAGCATTGGTCACGATGAACTGACGAATCCCAACTGTGCTGAGGTAACATGACAATCAGTTGGTCACTACAGTTTCGGATGTTCTTTTCAGACTTGCCCATTTCCCCACGGTTTCTCTTAGAATATATTCCCTTCCCATCCGTCTGGTTAGTTGCCACAGGCTTGTAGTTCCAGTGACTTGGGAAATTGGGGCAGTAGGATGGCACGTTCAAGGTCAGCCTGGAAAAAGTCCTATCTCAAAATTAAAAAAAAAAAAAAGGTTTGGGATGTAGTTCAGTAGTAGACTGTGTGCCTGCATGCACCGGGTCCAGGCTCAAACCTCAGTACTGCCAAAAAAGGAATTATGTTTTTGTCAAAAGTTTGAACAATATATTGAATATAGATAGCTTGTTACTTGGTAGAAAAGCAAAAGTGGGAGGGAGTGACTAGCAGCCATCAGTACGCGTGTTACCCCAGGAAAGAAGCATGGGCCCTGTCAGAATGGTTAATGCAGATGCAGCTGATGTGATAAGCACGGTGCTGTGATGAGGGGGATGGGGTGGAGATGCCCCCAGTGAAGCCTTGGAGACAGCTGTGAGTTGAGATTAGTGCAGCTGATGCTGCAGGAGAAACAGCACCGAGCAGTCCGGAGCCTGTTCCTCTGGTCCAAGGGCTCGCATGCCTTTGATCTGCAGTCAGTGTCCATGCTTCGCCCGAGTCTTGTCTTCCAGCTCGAGAAGAGAATTCTTAAACTTAACAGAGGGGGACATTGCTTTCTCTGTTTATAGTTCATCGTTTTTAACTGAAGAAAGATTTAACTCATTCCAGTGGTTAACTTCAACTCTAAGCTTATGCTCAGAGCTGTGAAATACGATTCATGCTGCTACATTCAGTATTGTACGAGGGTTTTTAAAACATCAAAGAATTTGGGTTACAGGTTTTAGTCACTTGCCCTAGCAGCCCTTACAACCATAACACCCTCCCCCCAAAAAAGCCAAAATCTACATCTGTGTTACTTGGATGAATACTAACCGGCTCTCTGTGATGGACTGAGTTGTATCCTGCCCTGTTAGATCCACTGCTGATGTTGAGTGTGTTTTATTTTTAGCACATCGAATCACGGACTCTGGCTATTGCCCGAAACCTGACTCAGCAGCTCCAGACCACGTGCCAGACCCTCCTGTCCAACGTCCAGGGGTTACCTCAGAACATTCAAGAGCAGGCCAACCATTTGGGGGTGATGGCGGGCGACATACTACTCCGTGTTCCGCAATGCTGCCTCTTTTAAGGAAGTGTCCGACAGCCTCCTTGTTTCTAGCAAGGGGCAGCTGCAGAAAATGAAGGAATCCTTAGATGACGTGATGGATTATCTTGTTAACAACACCCCTCAACTGGCTGGTAGGTCCCTTTTATCCCCAGTCTACTGAGTCTCAGAGTGCCCAGGACCAACGTGTAGAGGTGGTGGGACAAGACCAGCCAGGAGAACCAGCAATCTGAGCTCCAAACTCATTAAGCTGCCCTGTCCCTAGTGCACGAGGTGGCCAGCCAGATGACCCTTTCTGGTACATTAAAATAAACCTGCTGGCTATTTGAACAAAGGTCTTCACTGTAGTCGTTTGCAGCTGAATTAAGAGCTAAAAAATTCCTGGCACTGGCAGATGAGATCTGTTTACCTGACTGGTAAGGAAAGAATTTCTTGCTAGCCTTGTCAGGGCCTAGCCAGAGCTTGCAAGTTCACATGTGCTTACAGTCTGTTCTGTGGCCTTTGCGTTGCGACTGATAATGTCTGTCTGTATTGAATAAAAGTCCCTTGGTGTGGGCTCTGCTCTAACCCATGTCTGCTCCCGTGTAGTTGAGCTGGCTTCATCATTGGTTCATCTCATGACACAACGCTTGTACCACTTGATTTCCATTGTTTTATTCCTTATGAAGAAATGCCACCTTTCAATTCAATAAAATTCATAGAATAGAGCACTTTCATGCCATTTGTTACTTGTGCTTGTGTGTTGCTTTCATTGAGCTGCCTGATCTGCATGACCTTTGTTTTTGACAAAGGTACATGATTTCCGTTGACCTGTTGAGATTGGGCAGGGTAATGGCACTGATATTCCAATTTAGAAGGTTTGATAACAGATTTCAAACACATTGAAAGCTACTGTGAGACAGTGCAATAGTTTGCTACTTAGGTTGTGGGAGGATCAGTTGAACTCAAGAACTAGAGAAGAAAGCCTTGTGTAAGAAGGAAGACATGAGACCTTGTGTCAAACAAGCCTCAAGCCAAAGGTGGGCATGGTGTGCATGCCTACTATTCCAGCACTGGGAAGTGGAGGCAAGAGGATTGGGAGTTCAAGGCTAGCCCTGACTACATGGTGAGTTGGAGGTCACCCTGGGTTACAGTAGACTATCTCAGAAAACATAAAGAAGAAATGCCGATGTGCACATTAGACTCTCATTAGGTGTTAGTTCTTAACATTTGCCAATTTACTCGGCCTCAGAGTTTTTAAACCAGTGAACCGATCTATTCACAGCTGACTGCTTTGCTAAGAAAAGAATTACAGCTGAAAGGAATTGAGTCTCATTTTTCACATGGCGACAGCAGGTGCTTCCTGCTAGGAGCCTGCTTCAAAAGAGCCCCAAAGAGCAATTGATGTTTAGTGTCCACTTCCTTCTGGATTTAACTCTGTGTTGCTAGTGGGAAAGTAACTTCAGATATTGCTGATGTGCCCATAGAAAACCAAGTGAGAAGAATTAGAAAGAAAAAATTATGGGGCTGGTGAGCTAGCTCAGCAGATAAGGTCCCTGCTTGCAAGCCCTAAGACCTGAGTAATGGAAGCCACATGGTCTCTCTCTCTCTCTCTTAAAAAAGTTTTTTTAAAGACCCTTTAACTTCCTGCTTGGGGCAGCCAGACTTCTGGTCTCCCTAGGGTGAGTTGGTTAGGATCCATCATGAATCTCTTTATCCCCAAACTGTAGTACCTCAAATTTTAGGAAAAAAAAAATTCTAGTTCAGCTCAACCCTGTTGTCCCACACAAACATGCTCCCTTGGTGTAAATGAGCCCGTATTAGCTTTTTATCAAGTTGCACATGTTTTTCTCCCCTTAACACCAGAAATCAGTGAGCCTGGGGGGATGGGAGGGGGTGAACCTTGCACCCTTGCAGCTCTTCACTGTTTTGCAGTGAAGGAACTTCTTGTTTCTGGGAAGTGAATCCTTCATGGGTTGTAGTCTTCTGGGAATGGATCTTACCCATTTACTTGTCTACCTGCCCCCTAGGATTTACTTTTTTTTTTTTTAATGCATAAGATGGAGGCACAGGGTAACATCAGGAATCATCCTGGATTTCTCTACCACCTTATTACTTTGCTCTGGGTTTTCCAGGCTCCACCTTCCAGGAATTGCAACCTCCTTCCTACTCTGCTCCATCATATCTGCCTGGTGTTTATATGGGATCTAGGGCTCTGAACTCAGGCAAGGCAAGGACCTTAGCTCTGGAGCCATCTCCCCAGCCCTACCTCTGCATCTTAAACTCTGTTTTCTTTTCGTCCCAAATCATGAGTAACTCAGCTACTCTGTGTCTTGAAACTGACTTGGAGAGTTTGTTTTCGAGAAGAGGGTTCTCATTATGTTGCCTAGGCTGGTCTAACTCCTGAACTCAAGCATTTTACCTGACTCAGCCTTCACAGTGGTAGGACTACAGCGTGTAACATCACACCTGGCTTGGGAAAGTCACTTGTACTGGGTGCACGTGTGCTTGTTGAGACTAGTCTCCCTACACAGTCCAGGATGGGCTTCATCCTCCAGAATGGCTGGAATTACAGACGAGTACAACTCTGCCTACGTAAGCTAGACATACACTTTCGTGTTTCTTCATTATAGGATTTTCACGATTAAGTAAATCATTTATGAAAAGGAGAGTGGTCTCAAATTTATTCTTCCTGAGCAATGAAAGACAGAATATAATGCAGACCACTTTTGGAAGAAGGGCTTTAGTCACAAGCTCTGACGTGGTTGTGGTTTTGTCTGCCTGTGTCTTTGTGTCTCAGATTTGTACAATTGTGTTTTTCATTCACTTGTCAACGTGCTGCAAAATGTTGAATCATCATTGTTGCATAAAGTTACAGAAACCTTAGCTTAACAGATTTCCAAACAAAGTATCTTAATAATTCAAGGGAAATTAGCAAATAATAGCAGATGAAGTCTGGTGTGCTTTACCTGAATGTCATAGGTGCGCTAGTTAAGATCTAGTGTGCAAAACATGAGTTATGGATGCTCTCGTTAGTCCAGAGCAAAAACCTCAAGGGAATATGCAGTCCACAAATCTCTGAGCCTTAGTTTTTAAAGTAGTATTTACTTAGGACACACATACAACGGCACATGGGTGGTCAGAGGACAACTTTTTGGAGCTCATTTGTCTTCTCCCATATGAGTCCTGGGATTGAACTCAAGCTGTTAGGATTACAAGCAAGTGCCCTGTCCTCTGAGGTATTTGTCAATCTAGTTTTCTCATCTTTTACAGATCTTTAGGTAAGATTAGTGATGCCTCGGTGGATAGAGTGAATTATTGAAGATAAAGGTTATTTAGTTTTTTGAAAATTTATTTCAAGAGAGCATTTCATTGGGCTGCCCAGGACAGCCTCAAACTCTTGAGCTCAAGCGATCTCTGTGCTTCAGCCTTCCATGTAGCTCAGACTCCCAGCTATAGGGTCTTCTCTAATTCACAGTAGAGCGCATCCTCTTGGGGACAATCACATGCACTAAATAGCCAGTTCAGGTGAGACTTGACTGCACAGACCCAGGACATATTAGGGCAACAAAGCTCCTCTAGTGAGCTTTAGGTATTATTTTTAAAACTAATAAAATGAAAAATAAACTAAAATTTGGATTATCCCGAAAACCCTTTTACAGTATTAGTTAGTTCAAGAGGAAGAAAAAATACAGAGGTATGTATGGATTGTTGAGAAACCAGTCTAAGTGGCACCTGGGAGGAGGAAAGGAGAACCTCTTGCCAGTGCAACCACTGGCTCTCATGTACCTGAGGCCACCTGGGCTTGACCTAGTCCCAAAAGTAGCTTTGTTGCATGGAAGTCTGCATGAGTGATGGTCCTGTGAGGTGTCTTTGACTCATAAGGCAAAGTATGTATGGCTTGTGTCTCAAGGACACCTTCAGGCTATATGTATCTACTTTCCCCAGAGCTATCTTGCAACAGGGTCTTCTGGAACATTTTGAAGGTCATTTGGTAAAGATCTTTCTTGTTCCCTTACTTATCATTTAAGATTCTGATAACCTTCCCTCAATCCCTGTGGTGGAGAAGTTCTTAACTGACCCCATACTTGGTTAGGCTCAGGTTATTTCTATGTGTACATGTATATACATGTGGATGGGTTCACATAGGTGTGTGCTTATGTGTACATATGCATGCATGTGGGTGAATTCATATGTGTTTGCAGTACATATGATATGCATATGCATGTGTGAGGGCCCAAGGGTGATATCGGGAATATCCTCCATTGCTTACAGTTTTTGAGCCTGGATCTCTAATTAAACCCAAATGTGCTAGCCTGGCAAGCCAGCCTGCTGTGGGAATTTCCAGTCTTTGCTTTCTGTAATTAGAATTACAGGTGGGCTAATAAGCCGCATGACATTTTTTGCTTAAGATCTGGGGATCCAAACTCTGGTCTTTTTGTTTGCATAACAAGTGCTTTTAACTAAGGAGCTATATCCCCAAGCCAAATCCTTTTTTTAGGTCTCTAAAGTATGCTTTTATGTTGTGACCCACACGGTGTTGTTCTGTTGCACCTTCTGTGAAAATGAAGAAGACAAGACATATACAGAAGAGCTGGGATCAGGTGGCTGCTGGTTCGGGTGGAGACACAACAGCAGAGCAGACCATCCCAAGCATGATTATTATATATTTTTGCATAGATTAATGAATATATTTTTGCATAGATTAATTTTAATATTGTGAGATAATAGAAATCTAAGTTTTGATTTACAAAATTAAAATTAATATTACATTAACAAATTAATATTACATTCTACAATTCTTAAGTTTCATCAAGTTGTTGTATCTCTTAATTTAGTGTTCCTAATGAAATTTCTTCTTTTTAAAAGATTTTTATTGTTTTAGAATTTCATATGTTGAATTTATGTTGTTTTTAACTTCTTAGTACCCAGTCCCACCCCTTCTCCTTTTTGCCACTACAAACCTTTTTTCTTCCCTGGAGTCTGCCTCCTAATCTCTCTTTTTCTTTCTTTCTTTTTCTTTCTTTCTCTTTCTTTCTTTCTTTCTTTCTTTCTTCTTTCTTCTTTCTTTCTTTCTTTCTTTTCTTCTTTCTTTCTTTCTTTCTTTTTTTTTCTTTCTTTTCTTTCTTTCTCTCTCTCTCTTTCATATATAAGTCAACTTTATTCACAAATTGCACTGCATTATTTTTGGTGAAAGAATAATATAACATCATCCTCTGTGAATCAGACTTCTGTCATTTCTCTTCATTTCACTCTCCTAATTGTATAGCTTTGTTTTGTTTGGCTATAGCAATATAATTTTTATTTTTGTAAGCATCTTCAGATATTTTACTAAAACTGTATTGCCATAGAATTTATTGGTTGTAGAATTTTAAGGTTCTAAGAATGGGGAATGATGTTACCTGATTTTTCACATGCGCTATCTTTCTGTATTCTGCTGTTCATTCACATCAAATTCTTTTTTGTAAACATTGAGGATTTAAATTTTATTAATATATCTTCTTAGGATTTTGAATGAATTTTGGTAAGTAATACATGAAATTAGATGACATTATTTTTAAAGTCAAAGCAGATGTCATGGGACATAAATAATGAGAATGTTGTGGTTTTCTTGCAGCATGCCAGGTACTATGTATAAGGCTAACTCTGCTCAAACAACTCTGATCTGAGAAATGAGGCAGACAGGACTGTGCCCAAGCCAGATCCTTGCTCCAGTCCAGATCTGTTCTGACATGGCCTTGTTCATGGCAGTGCTCCTGCATGGCCATGCTCACGCTAAGCATTCCTCTTATAATTCTATTCTCCACATCTCCATCCTTTTTTCTCTTCTAGGCATCATGATGAATGTGAGTGGCTAGTCCAATGGTGGATTATTGAATTGCTGGCTTTCCACTATAAAGATAATAAGGAATAATCATCGGCAATGAAAGGCTTAGCATGTAGTGGATGGAATATTTCAGGAAACTGAATGGGTTAACGTAATTCTAATACGTCTTTAGCCTTTTCAGCTGGAGATATAACATTGTCATATGATTTTCAAATTTTATTTAATGTATTTAGTGTGTGTGTGTGTGTGTGTGTCTGCCTGTCTGTCTGTCTGTCTTCTCAGAGGGCACTATGTATCCTTGTGGAGGACCAAGGGTGACTTCAGAAATCATCTTGGATTGCTTCTACCACCTTTTTGCTTCATTCTGGGATTTCCCAGACTCACCCATCATGGTGGGAAGTGCAGGCTGCTGCCATTTCCTCCTGGTTTTTTTTACATGGGACCTGGGATTCTAACTCAGGACCTTCTGCTTACGGGGCATTGTCTTAGCCCCTGAGCCATCTCTCCAGCTCCATATGATTTTTATTTTCAAATTTCCTGAAGCAGACACTGTAAATATAATATTTTGCCCATACCCCCAGATTTTTACATTTGTGTTTGTGTGTGTGTGTGTGTGTGTGTGTGTATGTGCATGCATGTGCATGTAAATTCGATATTTTAGTTCCTAATGGCATATAGCATGAACTCTGCTATTCTGGAGAGGTTATGAATAGAAACTTTTTGAAATTGTCTTAATATTCAAGAACCAGGTATTTTATTTAATATCACAAAACGTCTTGTACAAATAGTAGCTGGGTTAAGTTCAGAATTATATTGAAATTGGTGCTCTGATAATAGAGCATCTATTTTCCAAGATTTATTTGTGAAGATCCAGTGCAAGATGCCGTGAAACCTTCAGCCATTCTCTCTGTGGTTTTCTTCATCTCTTGTAATGTTTTCCATTCTTCAACAGCAATGAACTCAGATACATAGAACATTTGAACAGTTGTTTAGAAAAGTACTCCGGTACCGGCATCCTACAGGCTTTCTTTTAATATGGTGTGTGTATACAGTGGAATACGATCCAGCTTATTTTTTTCAGCATATTTATTGTTAGAGAATGAAACAAGAACACATGCATGCTATAGTTTATGGAAGTTATATTGATCTGAAACAAAAAATAGAGATACAATTATCTAGAGTTCCTTCTTTTTAAAAAAGATCCTCAGTGTGGGTCCTATGAAATTTTTATTTTAAGATCTCAGGAGCTTGGCCTGATAGCACAGGTCTGTAACCAGGAGGCTGCAGCAGAGGATTGCTGGTTCAATTACTATCTAGGCTACAAAGTGAATTCAAGGCCAGTCTGTTAACTTAGAACCTGTCTCAAGAATAAAAAAATGAAAAAAGGCTGGTGATCTAGGTTAATGGTAGATTACATGTCTAGCATACAGAGGGCCCTAGATTTAATCTTTATTACCACAAAGCATAATAAGCTCTTAGGGCTAGAGATGAACTTAGTATTGGTGTATCTGCTTTGCTTATGGAGGTCCTGGATTTAATGCCCAGTATTGGGGCGTGTGTGTAGGTGGTGGTGGGGAGCTGTTGGTACACAAGAATTGATATTGATTAGTTGAGTGTTGTACAATAGATAACAGGAATAAATTTAATTCTTGTGCGATCTGTGTTAACCTGTACCCTAGTCTAAGACTCCTAACCACTTCTTCCAACTTGTCAAGACAAGAAGGACTCACAGCACAGATGTGCGGAGACGGTCTGGTCAGAGTACAGCTAAGTGTGTGCCACATGTGTGCCACTCAACTGTTCCCAATTGTCCCTAAAGGTGAAGGAAGTGGAACAGAGCTAAAATGCTTTTCAACCCCCTGTCTTGTTAGTACACACACAAATTGCATAAACAAACTGTTAAAGATGGTGACAGGTTCCTATGAAAACCAGACTTTTCAAAGCTTGTCTGTATGTATTTGGTGCCACAGCTGTTCCCTCTTGAATGATCCTTCTTTTTCATTTATTTTTATTGAGTGCGTATCAGAGGGCACTGTGTGTGCCTGTGGAGCCACCAAAGGTGGCTTCAGGAATCATCCTGGATTGCTCCACCTCCTTTCTGTTTCTCCGTGGAGTTTCCCAGGCTCTTTCCAGAGCCAGAAGTTCAGGCTGCTGCCATTTCTGCCTGGCATTTTACTTGGGATTCAGGATGTGAACTCAGGTCCTACTGCTTTCGAGGCAGAGTCTTAACACTTGAGCCGTCTCTCCAGCCCCCAACTTCTTTAGTTTTATACACTTAAATTACTTCTATATAACAAATTTAAATTTTATGGATTTTTTTCACTTTATTATTTATACTCTGTTTCAGACACATAACCCCCTCCACAGTGTCCATTCCATCCTCTTCAGGGCCAAGGCCAACACTCCTCCAGTTTTCTGAAAAGGAGAAAAAGGAACCACATCCTTTATGAGTTTAGTACCATCTCCTGGAAATTTGTTATAACATACAGATAAATCTGAGAGTTATGGGCTGAACAGTGCCCCCTAGAGGTTGCATGGTAAACAACCTGCAAAAACCGCATGCAGATTCCCTGGGAATTGTTTTTATTGCGTGAATTCCTTCACTACTACCACTATATGAGCTCCAGGGATTGAATTTATGTTTTCGAGCAGGTTCTTTTACATGTGGAGCCATCTACCATCCCGACACTCCAGCAATTGGGGGGCTGTGGCAGGAGGAGCCCTCATAAGTCTGAGTCCATCCTGGGCTCCATAGGGAGTTCTGAGAGTTGAGTACCCAGCCTAGGAGTGGAGTGAGGCCCTGTCGCAGACAAGCACATAAACAGAGTGTTACTAAGTAAAATGTAATAGAACAGCAAAAATAAGTTAAAGTAGATGGATATTAAGGAGTTTATTAGTATTAAAATATGTATGTATCAGCAACAGTCTAGGGAGAAGGATAAGCGTGTATATCTTTTAAACAAAAAAGTCTAAAATTATAATAGTTGTCTTTCCTGGCTAACACCAAGAACTAATTTGGATAAGCATTGCTGATATTGGGTTTGATATATCCGTTGCAAAGTGAACTTTCCTCAAGAGCTAGAGTATAAATTAGGGCTGGGAGATCTCTCAGGGATTAAGCTTCTGCCTCACAAGCAGAAGGTCCTAAGTTCGGATTCTGGATCCCACGTAAAAATGACAGGCAGAAATGGTGGCAGCCTGTACTTCTGGCCCTGGTAGGTAGAGCCTGGGAAACTCCAGAGTAAAGAGGAGGTACCACAATCCATGGCGATTCCCAAAGTTACTCTTGGGCCTTCACAGGTGCACACAATGCCTCTGATACACACACACACACACACACACACACACACACACACACACACACGTAATAAAAAAAAATAGAGCACAAATTACTCTCCTTCAACTGAGACCTCAGGAATAAAATAGTGAAAGTCGCACAGTCCTGGAAGCGCCTGTGTTCTTAGGGAAGGCCCCAATGTACAACACGACCAGATAAAGGGCCTAGTGAATAAACCCAGACTCTCTTCCCCAGGTCTCCCCTTTTGCATTTTTCTTTTTTCTTTATTTATTTTAGTGTGTGTGTGTTTCTCTCTCTGTGTGCGTGTGAGCATGTGCGTGCGTGTGCGTGTGCGTGTGTGTGTGTGTATCAGAGGGCACTGTGTTCCTGTGGAGGACCAAGGGTGACTTCAGGTATCATCCTGAATTACTTTTACCTCCTTATTGATTCGATCTGGGATTTCCCAAGCTCTGTCCACCAGGGCCAGAAGTACAGGCCGCCTGGTGTTTTTACATGGGACCTGGGATCTGAACTCAGGATCTTCTGCTTTCGAGACAGAGTCTTAATTCCCGAGCCATCGCTCTAACCCCATTTTGTAATTTTTATAGGATAATAAATATACTCACCATCAATTCTATCATTCTGGAACAGGGGAGATGACTCAGTCAGGTGTCTCACACCATGAGGATCTGAGTTTGGATCCCAAGCACCCACACAGAAGTCAAGTACTGCAGTGTACGTTTGTAGCTCCAGCATTGGGGGAATGAGGTGGAGACAGACAGATAGATCCCTGAAATTTATTGGCCCGCTAGCTTAACTGAACCCATGTGCTGCAGGTTCAGTGAGAGAACCTGTCCCCAAAGTACAATGAATAGTGATTGAGGAAGACATGTGACATTGACTTATAGTCTACATGTGTCTGTACACACGTGCATTCATATCTCCACACATATGTGTTCATATATATACTACTCACCCCTACACACATATACTACATACACATATATACATGTACTTACATATACACTATTCACACTTTTTTAGTTTTTTGACATAGGGTTGTACTGAAATTTACATATTCATTATGTAGCCAGAATGGCCTTATTTTTTTTTAAACTTTACCATACAAACTCACTATGCATCTGTGATTACTCTTGAGCCCGTGATGTTTTTTCCTCTACATTCAAAGTACTGAGATTACAGGCATAAACCATCATGCCTGCTTCATTTAAGTGACTATTATGTGTGTGTACACGTACGTATGTGCGTGTGCGTGCATATGGGTGGGCAGTTGCCTGTGCGTGTGTGGGGAGGCCTAAGGATGATATAGAAATCATCCTCTATTGCTCTTCCACCTCATTGTTTTAAGTCTGAGTCCTAGTTTAACCAAAGTGCACTGTTAGTGCCTCTCTGGCCAGCCTGCTGGTTCTGTAGATTCTCATCTTTACTTCCCAGGCTGGAATTACTGGCGGGTTGCCATGTCCGATTGGCATTTTTATACGGGATGGAGAGATTTGAACTCTAGTTCTCTTGCTTATGCAGCAAGCAGTTTAACTGCTGAACTGTGGAACTACCCATTCAGGGAGGCCTTAGCCCGGGCTCCCGGTACCGACATGCCCCGGACATGTCCCAACAGAGGACCATGCAGGCGGAGGGATGAACAACCAATGGGATGCAGCCGTCTAACCTGCCCCTGCAATGGATACCTAGTAAACAGTCAAATGATTGGTGGCTGTCCCTCCCTTCCTCCCAGCGGAGGGATGGCAACACCTGATTGGACCCCGACTCTATATAAGCCTAAACACTTCCTGAATAAAGCTGAGTCTGCAGCCAACTGGTTTTCTGCCTGCTGCTTCGCGCCTGACTCCCGGGGTCTGGGTGGTGACCCTGTCCCCAGCTTGTCCCCGGCTTGTCCCGGGCTCACCCAGGCCTGGCACCCACGAGGCCCCTGCTGTTTCCTATCTTCCCCTGGCTGGCCCAGAGGGGATTCGGCAATACTGAACCATATACACAGTCCTTTAAACCATTTTTAAGTGTATACCTCCGCATGTTAAATGTATTTACAACATAGTCCAAGCATTATTTATTCACATAGCTTTTTATCACTTAGGAAAAGATCTATTCATTTGTGCCATTGGTTAGAACATTAACTCCCTAGTCGCTTTCTTTACTTCTTCCTGTTTCTTAGAGATGTTTTGTTAGTTGCTTTGTTTGCTATTCAATTAGCTATATTTGCCTCTTTACTATCAAAATTCTATTCTTTAGTAATATAGGTTGCTGTTCTTTCTCCTCTTTTTCTCATGTTTATCCTCGACCTTCCTTTCCCTTTCCTTCCTTTCTTTCCTTTTGATGTCAGGTTTCTAGGATCTTGTAATTCCCAAGCACATGCTCTGCCAGTAATGTGTGATGATATTTCAAGTTTTCATTTATTTGCTTGAGGCAGGATCTATTGATGTGGTCCAGTCTAGTCTCAAACTCATTCTCCTCTTGCCTCTTGAGCATTGTATTCAAGTTAAAAGACCTATTGGTATTGCTGTACATTTCCAAAAAGGGCTTGTGTCATCTGGAAGTCATACTTACAGAAAAGTGGAATATTATTGTTCCAAAAGAAGAAGAATAACAAAAATGCTCTACATTTTGCAATTTTCAAAAATAAAAAGGCCTTATCAGATTCTACCACTAATTGGTTTCCTTAAAGCACTTCATGCTGGTATAGTGATATCTTTGTATACTCAAGAGCTAGAGGCAGGAGCATTGTGGTAAGTTTAAGACCAGCCTGATCTATGCCGTGAGACCCTAATTTTCCTAAGTGTTTTTGTAACATGAGTGCATTGTAGGAATAAGGACGCAAGCATCTTTTTAAAAGGCCAGGTTCGCCCATATGCAATATTGCGTTTTTTGGTAGATGTTCATTTGGATCTGAAAGTTCCCCTCACTAGTACTCATCAACAGATTTAGCAACTTAGTGCTTGTCTTAATATCCTAAATTCTCCCTTCACAGAAGCTTGATTTCACCATCATGGACTGGACATCTGAGACTGATGAGATTCCTGATATTATAGCCTTGGAAGAGGAGGAGAAAACAACATGATGGCCTGGCCTCTCAGCGTAAAAGCTAACTGAACAGAAATGCCCCTTTGGTTGGAGATGTCATTTGTATCACATTTTCGTGTTTGCTCATGTGTTTATTTCTGTGCTTTGGGGAACATGAATCTTTCTTTTGGCTGCTTTAATTGCAAATGAGGTTGATCACTGATCTGAACTTTTGTAAGGGATCTTGTTCTGAACTATTCATTGCTTCTATATACTTCTTGTTAAGTTCAATTGCTGAATATAATCAAATTTGGATATAAAATCTTGAGTCTTTTTTGTTTTAAATTTAAACTGGACTTTTTTTTATATTCCTGCTTCTTTTGGTAACAGCACAATTGTGTCTTTTAGAGTTTTCAGTAGATTTGGTCAGATTTTATTCTTTCGCTTAATCTAGAGTTAGCCTTGCAAGTAAATAGAATCTGGTCTACCAGGAGGATGAGTAAAGGTGTAAATCCTAGGTTCCAATCTCTGCCACTTGTGTCCTTAAGCGAGTTGCCTGGTTTCTTGATGCTTCAGTTTTCTCATGTGTAAAATGAAAAGTTAATGGTGGTGGGAGACACAGCTGAGCACTGCTGCCAGTAGTCTACGGGGTCATCCTCGCCCCTGGGAGAAAGTGGATGCTTGGCTACTGCTGAAAAGACTCTCAGGACAAGTCAGAGTAGCAAAGGGAGTGAGTCTATTAAAGAGGAGGTGAGAGCTATATATGTGTCAGATTTACACATGGGCATTTAGCAAGAGATGCTTAAGAAAAGGTTGTAGATGCCCCCAAGACAAAGTGCTGCCTTCTCCAGAGAGTAATGTGAGATGTCTTTGTAATGAGAACTATGTATGTATGTATGTATGTATGTATGTATATGTGTGTGTATATATATCTATATCTATATATATATCTGCTTCTTTCCATGTTTTCTGCTTCTCCACCCACCTGACCCTTCTCTCTTTCTTCTCCCTCCATGCTTCACTGCAGCTCTCTCCCTGTTCTCTTTTACCTTAAGTTATCTTTATGGTTCTAATATCCTCCCATCTTAAAGCCAACATAGCTCCTTTAGATAAAAGACCCCAACTCTAAGTAAACTGCTATATATATTCTGTGGCTTTCTAAGTTACATTGTTCAAGGGTAAACAAGACAACTCAGTAGGTAAGGTGCCTGCTTGCAAATCTGACAACCTAAGTTTGATCCACAGAAGCTCACATGGTGGGAAAATCAAGTTCTGGAAGTTGTCTTGTGATTGGTACCCATGTACCATGTTATGTATGTTTTCTCTCTCTAAAATAAATAAAACATTAAAAATAAGTTACATTATTTGATGTAATTTTTGAAAAGGAGTTTAAAAGTTATGTTAAAAAAACCTTTTTTTCTCTCCAAACACTGTGCACTGTTCTCTGTTTCATTTGTTTTTTACACAGTATAACTTCCAGACCTTGAGATTTCTTACTTAAGCAGCCCTGATCCCTTTCTCTTCATGGCTTCCCTGGTTGCAGTGGGAAGCTCGATTGCAGAACCAGAAACCGGAAGCGCTGTTACCAGAGGAAAAAGAAAATTATTCTCCATGAAGGTGACAGATTTCGGGTACAAGAGGATGAAGCTTGTCTGTCCATGCAGGCTTGTAACCACAACCTTCGGGAGGTGGGATTAGGAATTGAAGCTTATCCCGAGCAAGCAGGAGCTCAAGGCAAGCCTGGGCTACCTGAAGCCCTGTCTGAGCATCGAGAACAGATGAAGTTCTGCTTGGTTCGGGTCCCCAGCACAGGGGACGCGAGTGGATGACAGTAAAGTTGTGGACCCGGTGACTCAGGCTTGATACCCGCTCCCGTCAGACGGGAGGCTCAGCGCACGCTCAAAGGCCAAGCCTGGGCTACATAGCTAATTTCAAGTCAGTTGGGAATCCTGTATTAAACGGAAAAAAAAAGGGAGAAAGAAAAAAATATTTTGTTAATGGTAGTCGTTGGTCATAATTGATTTGTTCCAGGTCTACACAGTAGGGCTCCATCTGCCGCTTTTGCCACACGAAAGGCGCTTGAAACAATAGCGTCCTCCGTGGACCCGCCTCGCGCCTCTGAACGCGCAGCTCCACCAGACCAGCCGCGCACCAGCCGCGCGCTGCGACTTTTGCAGCGGTCGGAAGCGGGGCTTGGCGGAAACGGGGCGCGTTGCAAGGCGGGGAGGCGCCGTTCCCGGAGGAGGTGCGCGGCGCCGGAAGTCGGACGGCGCAGGCGCGCGCTGCTTCCTTCGAGGCGGGAGTCTTGTTTCGCTTCGGCGGCGGCCCTTGGGCGTCGGCGGCCCTCGAGTCGCGGGGGGTGCGGTTTTCTGGGGCCCTTTCGGCCTTCGGAAGGGAGATGGCAACAGGTGAGACAGCAGAGGGGGTCGCAGCGGAGGGTCGCCGCGGCCTCGGGCCGCCCGTGGGGGGCTTCGGAGGGTCCTTGCGACCGCCCGGGCCTGCGCTTTCCCCCTTCCAGGCGCGGCTCCCGCGGTGAGGACGAGCGTCGGGACCGCAGCCTTCGAGAAGCGGCATCTCGGGATGTGTCTGCGGGCGCTGGGTCTGGATGCGACTGCGACACCCTCCTCGGCGGCAGGACCCCTGCGCACGTGCACCTCGGAGAGTAAGGAACCGGGGGCTGCGTGTCCGGGGGGCTGCGTGTTCCGGGGCTGCGGTGTCCGGGGTGCTGCGGTGTCCCGGGGGCTGCGTGTCCGGTCTTCGGAGCTCTCCGGCCGATGATGCCCCAGGGTGGGGAGCAATCACGCCGCAAAACCCAGTTGCTCCGACGGTGGCGGGAAGAGCCTTTTTGAAGGGTAGCGGGCTGCAGTTGGGGCAACGTGCGGGGTCAGCTTAACCCTGCCCGGCTGGGGGGGGGGGAGGAGTCGGTAGTGTACGCTGGGAGAGGGGAAGACGTGGGAACTACCTGAAGTTGCTTTCAGGACTCGGCGAGCTTTGGAAGGTACTTAGCTATAATTTTCACTTTTCGAATTAGGAAGCTGAAACACGCCGCAGTTAGCGTGAAGAACAGTGATGCATTACAATGAAAATCAAAAGTCTTTACGCCCCCCCAACCCCCTCCTTCTTTTTTTTGCCACTTCGGTTGTGACATAAAACAAAATAGTTGTATTTTTGTGTCTTACTATAGACCAGGGCTTCTTAAACTTTTTCATTTTGGGACTTCTTCCGCCTTAGAACTTTTTATGCAACCTCAATTATATAGTTATATGAATAAGTCCTTACTGAGAACAAGTTACAAATAAAATGATTGTCATGGTTAGGCACAGGTGTCAACTTCACTGTTGAGGGTTGAGCTCTGGGCACATTTGTAGAGAATTAGTTAAGCCCAGAGCAGATCTGCAGGAGATTGTCTAGCTGCTGGGGAAGGCCCAGCCCATGATGGGTGGGATTAGGCCCTGGATAGATCACAGAGAGCTGGTTGAGAGAGTTGGCATCCTTCTGTTCACTTGGCCAGGACTTGCTGGTCTGGCAAATAAGGATCGTCCATCTCTCAGCTGTTATGTGGTGATGGTGTGGCTAGTGCCCTCGGCCTTGGTGCTGGTGTGTGCTCTCCCGTCAAGCTGGACTGAGAACTGTAACTAGGAGACGTAAGAGAGAATAAACCCTTGTTCCTTTCAGCCATTTGATGTCATTTATCAGCAACCACGCAGGCTGACTGCAACAAGCTCGTAACATGCATAGTCATGAATCTGAGGCGTTTCGGGCAGTGTTCTTAGATGACATGTGATGTCCACCTCGATGTAAAGTGCATGTGCTTTGTGTCTTCAGAACCAAGGTTGTGGGGAAGACCCATCAGTTGCACAGGCTGCCAGAAATACCTGATTCATTGCCAAATTTGAGTTAAGTTTTGGTCTGGCTATTCTGGAACATTTTCTTTTTGCCAAAAATTTCATGATTTTTACATTGTTAGGCAACCCCCAGAGAATATTGCTACCTACAATGCACAGAAGCCAGGTGATAAAACAGTTTCCCAGTTTATAGATCAAGAGGAACTTGATCATCTCCTGTTTTCTCAATCTAGTTTTTTTTGTTGCAAGGATTGGGTTTGAAACAGTGATTTACTCTAGATCAGGCTGGCCTTGAACTTGTAATGATCCTCTTGAATGCTAGAGTATAGGTGTCTGCCACTGTCTCCCCCCCTGCTGATTTTTGTGAATTCAGTTATAGTTACTCTAATGACTTTTTGTAATGTGTAAACTCTTAGACTTTTTTTTTTTTTTTTTTTTTTTTTTTGGAGCTAGTTTCATGTATCTTAAACTGACTTCAAACTGAATGTGTAGTTAGGATGATGACCTTGAATTTCTAATCCCCCTATTCCCACCCTCTGTACTCTTAGTTCTGGGATTACAAATATGTGACCCTACACATATGGTTAGGCTTCTACTTAATCCATTAATGGAACAACTATCTTTGATACCTCCTTTGTAATTTCCCAAGGAATGTAGTTACTATTTAGATGGTAACAGCTTACTTACCCTGTTTTTCCCTTCTTTATCCCTTTGACTTTTTTCAGCAGTATTTTAACTTTCAGAATAAAAGTTTCAAGTTAGATTAAAGTTTTGCTTGGTAACTGTTTTAGAAGTTGCCAGTAATAGTATTAGCCTATGTACTGTTTTGTCTACCATTCTGTGTGAAATGGAAAGTGTAGATAGAATCGTATGTCCTTTTACGATGATGTGTATATTAATACTCCATATATTTCTGTTTCATGTGGTGTGGTGCCCACAGCTCTGTTTTCTCTATGGAGAACCTTGAAGCTCCTTTAGGGCCTCTACCAGGAGTGGCTTTTCACTGTTACCGTGGTCCTCTCTCCAGTGCTTGGGGTGTTTCTGTTTTCTTTCCTTTATCTCATTGACAGTACATTGTTTTCTGCTATGAAATTTGTTAAAATCTGTCAAGTTCTGGTCCAATAATGGCAGTTTTTTTTTCTTTGTGTGTGGTTTTGATAAACTTGGTTGATCTGAAACTCACTATTTAGACAGATCCTTTTACCTCTGCCTTCTGTAAGTTGTGGGATTATGGAGTTTGCAAACATCACCATGCAAGGTTTTTTCTCTTTTCCTCCCTTTCCTTCCCTCCCTCTCTCCCTTTCCTTCCCTCCCTCCCTCCCTTTCCTTCCCTTTTTTCTTCTCCCTCTTTCCCTCCCTCCCTCCCTCCTTCTTCCTTCCCTTCCAACTTTCCTCCCTTCCTTCCTTTTTCCTTCCTCCCCTCCTTCCTTCTTCCCTCCCTCCCTCTCTCCTTTTTGTGCCGGGATCTTGTGTGTGTTCTACAAGAGACTTATCATTGAGCTATACCTCCAGTGCCCATATTAACTCTATTCCTCACAGCCGTAGGATATTTCTTACGGGGTTTAGTGGATATATATATATATAACTTTATCTTGATTAGAGAAATTGGAACAATAAAAAATAAATTTGCTAGCATATCATAAGATGGTTCTGGGAATAAAATATAACAGTAATAAAGATTTTGCTTGTCTCTGGAGTCAGATAACATTTTAAATCAAGAGCTGTTTTAGTTTGTCTCTGGAGTCAGGTAACATTTTAAATCAAGAGCTGTTTTAGTTCCTGGTACATGATTTTTTTGAGGGGAGATTTTCTTCTAGATTTAATTTTCCTTATATGTATTATGAGGATAGTAAACTGTTAAATAATCCACATTAAAGCAAATAGTATAGTACTTAAACTTTGAAGATAGCGGAGAGGAACTACTCTCTGTTCTTCACATCCTGGCATGTTCTGGGACTAGAACACCTCATGGAAATAAAGTAAAAGCCAGGTTTCTTTATTTTCAAAATCAGAAAACAAAAGCTTGTGTATTTTTCTTAACCAGGTATGAATTGTAAGGATGAGAAAAACTAATTTGCCTTGACCTTTTGGAGAGACTAAAACCACTAATATGTGTGAAACTGACAGTTTTAATGATGTGTAGCTTTATTAATCATTTTCCTTTTCTTTTTCTATTTTTTCATTTTAAACATTAGGAACATGTTTGACAAGTTGAACCCTGATGCCTTTCATATAGTTTCTTATTTTTTGTTTCAAACGCTAGACAAGTCTCGCACCAAAAAAGTTTTCAAGTAAGTAAAAAATATATCATTTTCTTTTCTTGGTATTTTTCAGTTTTGAAAATGGACTGTTCTTTCATATAAGTCAGAGTCCCACCTTTGGCTGTTAACTTGAGTGGATGTAATAAAAGTCAGATATGAATCATAGAAATTTAGTTATTAACCTGTGTGAATTTTTTTGCATTTACCTTAAAGTTGTTGTATATTTCAAAAAATTAGTTCTCTGTATTCTTTATCGTCTTATTTAGGTATAATGATTAACTGATATACACTGAATTTTACCCCCTTAAAAACTTTGTTCTTTAGTTTTTTATGTATTATCATTATTGTTAGTGTGTGTGTGGGTGTGTGTGTGTGTGGGTGTGTGTGTGTGTATACACGTATATATGTGCATGCGCTATTGTGCACATGTGGAAGTCATAGGTCAATTCAGTTTCTTTCCACCTCTACAGAGGTTCTAGGGATCGAACTCAGGTTTGCTCAGCAAATGCCTTCACTGGCTGAGCTATCTCGCTGGCTCTTGTTTTTTGATTTCTGAACACACAGGGTCTCACTGTGTGTCTCTATCTGGCCTAGAACCTGGTATCCAGACCAGATTGACCTTCAATGCAGGTATCACAGGCATGATCCACCATGTTTAGCTCTACGGTGTGTAGGGTTTTTAATCTTAGAGAGGGAAAGAGAGAGAGAGACAGAGACAGACAGACAGACAATACATGCATGCCATGGTGCAGATGGAAGTCAGAGGATAACTTTAGGAAGTCAGTTTTGCTTCTGGAAGTTCCACTATTGGGCTTGCAGGAATCAAATTCAGGTTGCCAGGTTTGTGAGCAGATAAGTTTTAACTTGCTAAGCTATCTCCCAGCCTCTTCACTCTGTTTTTTTTTTTAAAGTAATTTCTTTGTACCTGTGTGTGCATGCGTACATGTGTGTGTGTGTGTCTGTGTGTATCAGAGAGCACTATGTGTGCCTGTGGAGGCCCAAAGGTGATTTCAGGAATCACCCTGGATTACTCTGTCTCCTTTTTGCTTTTGCTGTGGAGTTTCCCAGCCTCTGCCTTCCAGGGCTGGAAGTATAGGTCGCCACCATTATACCTAGTTTTTATGTGGAATGTGGGGTTCTGAAATCAGATCCTTTTGTTTGTGAGGCAAAGGCTTTAATTGCTGAACCATTTCCCTAGCTTAACTTCTCTCTGCCACCAACTTAATATATTCATTTGTTTGTATAAACTTTTTTTTTTTTGAGACAGGATCTTCCCCTGTAGCTCTGGCTGGCCTGGTCGGCCTCCAACTTGTTTTGATCCTCCTGTCTCAGCTTGCCGAGTAGGGAGACTGTAATAGGTGAGCTGTCTCACCTAGCTATTTGTGTATTAGTCCAATGAATCCATGGAAGTCTTGTTTTTACTAATTTTTGGTTATTATAATGACTGTTGATTCTTTAAAGATATATATTCTTCCATTGTTTATACTAAAGTGAATCTATCCCTGTAAATACTTGCACCGAAGAAAAATATCCAGTTTCTCACAGATAGATGTCTTAGCCAAAATCTAAGGTTAGCTTTAATTTTGCTTTAAGAGTTCTCTTACGGAAATTAAATTTGTTAGAAATTTTGTTTTTTTTTTCTTTTGTCTAATGCTTTTGTGTTTGTTTTTAAGAGATTGCTGGCCTCCATTTGACCAAAAAAGCGACTCTGAATTCCGGAAACACTGTTGTGAATGGTTAAAAGAGATTTCTGTGAGTATTCTCTTTGGAACATGGCAGATGCAGGCTTGAATAAGGGCTGGATGTGGTGGTAGATGCTTGAAGTCTGAGCATTCAGAAGGCAGGCAGAGGCAAGAAAATTGCCATAATTCATGGCTAGCTTTTCAGTGTACTTAAGTTCCAGGCCAGCCAGTGTAATGCAGAGAGACCCTGTATCACAAAAGTAAACAACAACAACAAAAATTCCTTAAGGCTAGGAATATAAAGCTCAATGGTAGTGTTTCATTACCAGTAACCTAATAAGCTCCCCCCCCAAAAAAAACCAAAACCAAAACCAAAAAAACCCAGCAAATAAAACAAAAACAAAGAAAACAATTTTTTAAAAAGAGAGATCTTTTTATCAAACGCATTTTAAATACATAAAAAAAGTAGAAACATTTTTCTTCCACAGAGCTAGGATTATAACTGCATGCTATCATTCTCTCTCTCCCTGTGTGTGTGTGTGGTGTGTGTGTGTGTGTGTGTGTGTGTGTGTGTGTGTGTGTGAGAGAGAGAGAGAGAGAGAGAGAGAGAGAGAGAGAGAGAAGAGAGAGAGAGTTTTTATTTCAGACAAACCAGCTAGGTGTTTATTTTTTTTCCCCTATGTGTACTAGAAACAGGTTTTTTGCTCCTGGGAGTTTATGCTGATAATTTTTTGTATAAAGTTTATTTTTTGACGATATATTGTTTTACTTGTGTTCTTAAATACTATCAAAAATTGTGCTGTTATATTACAATTTTTTTTTGGCACACGTGCGCACACCTGTGTGTGGGCGCGCACGCGCATGCAAACCCAAGGATGATTTTGTGAATCATCCTGGATTGCACTATCTCTGCTTTGCTCTGCTATTTCCCAGGCTTCGCCTTTCATGGTTGAAAGTACAGGTGGCCACCATTTCTGCACAGCATTTTTATGTGGGATCCGGGATCTGAACTCAGGACCTTCTGCTTTCGAGGCAGAGGCTTAACCTCTCAGCCATCTCTCTAGCCTTTATTACAATTTTTTTTTTATCTTTTGTTGCCAACCCCCTCTAGAGTTTGGAAAAAAAACAAGCAGTTCACCTGAGGCTCAAACAGAATCATCTCAAATAGTGATTTCATGTTTAGAAAAGGATATGTGGTGTTGGAAATGGTGGCTGAACTTCTGGTCCTGGTGGGCAGACCCTGGAAAATTCCAGAGTGAAGCAAAAAGGAGGTAGAAACAATCCAGGATAGTTCCCAAATCACCCTTTGTCCTCTATAGGGACACACAGTGCCCTCTGATACACACAGACGCACGCACACACAGATGCAAAAATAGATAGATAGATAGATAGATAGATAGATAGATAGATAGATAGATAGATAGATAAAATTAAAAAAAATGTGTGAGCAGAATGGGTTGGAGTAGTGGTTCATCTTGGATCGTTCTCTACTGCACAGTGGAGTGAGATTTCCAAGCTTATTGTGCTTTGAAGGGGAAAGGTGGTTGCTTCTGCTACTGTTTGACAGCAAGGTGCTCATGATGTGTGGCTTCTACTGTAAGATTGCTGCATCTTCAGAAACTAGTGTGTTGTACATATGGCGGTTATTATGAGGTCTTCAAATTCTTCCCTCTCTTCTCCTTAGGCTGAGTGTGGAAGCAGCTTTCCTCCGGTGGTTGGCTCCCTGTTTCTTTCACCTGGAGGTCCGAAGTTCATTCATCTGATGTATCATTTTGCAAGATATGTTGCAATAAAATATATTCAAACTAATTCGAAAGGTAAGTTAAATCTGTAGTGGGACTGTTTTTTTATTCTAAAGTTGTTAATGTTAATAATTTTAAAATTAAGAGCTTTTAATAAAGCAAAATGAGTTAAAGTGTTCATTTATCTCCAAAAGCAAATGGCTAATAATTAGTATTTTTAGGATTTATGGATAACATAGGTCTCTGTTGCATGTACTTCTGCAGTTTGTTTTGATTTTAAGGACCTTTAAAAATTTAGAAACTGGGCCAGTGAAATGACTCAGTAGATGAAGGAGATTGTGTGCAAACTTGGCAACCGGAGTTTGATCTCTGGGACTCACACAGTTGAAGGAAAGAACTACTGCATAAATTTATCTTCTGACCTACACGTGTGTTTGGCACTCATGCATGTCTACACACACACATAAACACACACACACACACAAAATCAAAAATGTAGAAATTGTCCATAGTGGTGGCACATAGCTACAATCCCAGCTCTTGGGAGGACGAAGCAGAAGCATTGGGCATTTGAGGTCAGTCGGTGCTACACACAGTTTCTGGGACAGCAAGGGTTACATAGTGAGACCCTGCCTTCAAAACAGAACAAATCAAAAGCAAAACCATGAAAAAACCCCAACAAAACTCCCCCTCCTCCCAAAAAAATCAAACCTTCAGATACAGAAAAAAAAATGTAGCAGTTCTTACCTTGCTAGACTCAGAAACAGCTAAAGCACTAAATTAGGCCTCTAATGCAATGTGTTTAAACTTTTTTTTTTTTGAAATGTATTAGAAATATCTTTTGGTTATCGGCATTGTGCAGCTATATCAAAAAATTTGAAAATTTTGTATTTGTTTTACTTTTGATTTAATTATAGAAACCAAGTGAAATGAGTTCTAAAAGCTAATATTTAAATGAATGTTGTGTGTAATTTAACTGTGGTACTGTGTTTTTGCTCATAAACAGAAAGAAGACAGGTAAAACACTAACTCCTACTTAGCTTGGTTTATTTCCTTTTTAAATGCATGTGTTATATCTGTACATTTTATTATTAAATAGGTAATACAGTCTCTTAGATTAAAAATCAAAGCATGAAAAGTCTAATGTTCCTCTTTGTTGTCCACTATGTTTTTTCCCATTTCTAGAAGCAGTATAACCAGCAATATGGGCATATGTTCCTTCCTTCCTCTTTCACTTCTTCCCTCCATTTCTTTTTTTTATAAATGGAGCCAGGCACGGTGGTGGTCTTCTAATCCAAGCACTGGTCAGCCAAGGCAGCAGAATCTCAAGTTGAAGGCCAACTTGGGCTGCTTAGTGAGTTTAGAGACTAGATTCAATGAAGACCTGGGTTCCATATGGACCTGGGTTCCATGGAGACCATTTCTCAAAACAAGCCTGGTGTGATGTTGTATGCCTGATTGTTGCAATCCTGACTCATGGGAGACTGAGCAGGATTGTGAATTCAAGGCTAGCCTGGATTACAATGTGAGTTCCAGTCTAGTCTGGACTGTGTAGTGAGACTCTTTTTTAAGGAACAACAAAAACAAAACATGAAAATGAAACAAGCAAAACAGTGGACAGAAACCACAAACAATAATGTACACCTAGTTTTGGGTCTTTTTATCCTAGGAATCATTGCATATCAGTTCGTAGACCGTTCCTATTCTTTCTTTTTAGGACCGATTTTTACATTGAACAAATATATCATAAATTTTTGAGTCAATCTATTGCTGACAGACATTTGGCCATCTTCTGTTTGCAGTGAAACCTTATGTGTTTAATCAGTTTACATGCCTTGAAGGATGTGTACTAAATCCTGAAAGGTGACTGGAAGTATACATTTGTAATTTGTGTGATATTATCAGGTTGTTTTCTGTAGAGTTAGTCATACTCTTTTCAGCCTGATATAGGTTATCTCATTATTAGTGAGGTTAAAAATGGTCTCGTGTAAAAGCAGTTTCTCTTCTGTGTACTCTGTGTTCATGTTCTTTGTCCATTTTTCTCTAATTAGTCTTTTTCTTTTTCATTTGTAGGAGCTCTTATTTGTTGCCTCTTTTCTAGTCTGTGACATAGAAGCTTTTTTCTCCCTGATTTACGTTCTAAGCATGAGTTGAAAACACGTGTGTGTGTGTGAGTGTGTGTGTGTATGATCATATTTTATAAACATTCAGGTATTTTAAATGTAAATCAGCTACAGCACTCTTTCTTTAAATACATGGTTTTCTCCAATTACATGTAACTTTTTTTTTTAAACAGCTTCTCATGTAGTCTAAGCTGACTTTAGTTTTGCTGTATAGCCAAGACTGTCCTCAAACTTCTGATCTTCCTGCATCTGTCTTCCAAGTGTTGTGATTATAGTCTTGAGCTACGGTGATTCTGGATTGAATCTGAGTCAGACTGTGTATAATTCAGGCTGGTCTCAGACTGCTTCTACCTCCCACATGTGGGATTATAAACAAACCACCATGCCTGGCTATATGTTTGAATTTAGTAAGAGTTTATTGTGCATTAAGACTTCTAAGCATAGGTCAGAGGTTGTCCTGTTTCTCATTTAAAGCAATTGTGTTCAAGATTTTTCTTTTTTTTTTTATTATTTTATTCAATTGTGCGTGTGTGTGTATGTATGTGTGTGTATGCGTGTGTGTGTGTGTGTGTGTGTGTGTGTGTGTGTGTAGAACCACGAGCGAATTTTGGGAACCACCATGGACTGCCTCCACCTCCTCCTTATTTACTCTGCCCCGGGATTCACAGGCTCCACCCTACCAGGACCGGAAACGCAGGCTACCCCTGCTTCTGTCCAGCGTCTGTACGTGGGGTCTAGGATCCGAACTCAGGACCTTCTGCCTGCAAGGCAGAGGCTTAACCCCTGAGCCACCTCTCCAGCCCCCATGTTCAAGATTTTCAGTGTCAGATGACTTCTAAATTCTTATTAATTAGAAATTGTGGTGGTGACATGTGGGGGCGTGGATAAGCATTGTTAATTGTTACTGTTATTATTTTTCCAGGCTCCACCTGCCAAGATGGAAGTGTAGATTGCCACTGTTTCCGCCTGGTGTTTTTAGGTGGGACCTGGGATCCAAACTCAGGACCTTCTGCTTTGAGGCAGAACTTTGACCTCTGAGCTGTCTCTTCAGCCCAGCATCGTTAATTGTAACATAGTGTTTGCTTCCCAGAATATCCACATCATATCTTTATTGCATTAATCCATGTTAAAGTATGATTTGTTGTAGATGAAAACCTGGACTATGAAGTGTTTACTTGGATTCTTAGTCTGTGTTGGTCACAAATAACATAGTCAAGAGCTGCTCGAAAAACTGACTGGTTTTGATTTGGTTCTGTTGCTCTGCTGGTCTTGGAGGACAAGTAAGCTGATGCTGATGTTTTGTGCTCTCATCTTCCATATAGATTCTTCGCGTTTTGCAGAAACATTTCATGCAAAGCCAAGTGACGTGCACAAGTGCATTGCCAGATGCCATGTAGCACGGAACAGATTTTTACAAATCTTGCAACGGGAACATTATGTTACCCAAAAATATCAGGAGAATGCACAGTAAGTAGTATTTGAAAATTAGAAAATACTCATTGACACAGAGTCTATGGCTACTTCAAAACCCTGGCTATTAGTTTTGCATTTTAGAAAGTTTTACTTGATATTATGTGTGTGTGTTGTGGGTAGGGCATGTGTGCCCTGGGACATCTTAGTGGAGTTGCTTCTCTCCTTCCACCTTTTCATGAGTTTTGAGGATTGGACTCTGTTTGTCAGGTATGCATTGCCAGCACCTTACCCACTAAGCAACTTTGTGCCTCTAGTTTTGCATTTTAAAACTAGATAACTTGAATAAAATATAAAATACTTTAAAATTTTAAGCATAATATAATAAATGTTTAGAGAAGAAGAAAGGATCTCTTTAGAAATAGATGCCGGGCGGAGGTGGGGGGCGGCTTGCGTTTCTGGTCTTGGTAGGGCGGAGCCTGTGAATCCCGGGGCAGAGTAAACAAGGAGGAGGTGGAGGCGGTCCATGGTGGTTCCTGAATTTGTCCCTGGTTCTACACACACACACACAATTGAATAAATAATAAATAATAAAAAAAATTTAAAAAATTCAATTTCTTTAATTTTTTTAAAAGACAGGATCTTCCTATGTATCCCATACTGGCCTGGATCTAGCTTCAGTTTTATAGAGTTCTAGGATTGCAGGTGTGCACTTCTACCTCTGACTAGAAAGCACACTTTTTTTTTTTTATTATTTCCACTCATACAAACTTAACAGGTACACTGGTCCCCTTCCTCCTTCCACCTCCCTCTATTCCCCTGCTCCCCCCTCCCCTCTCCCCTCTCCCTCCCTCCCCATCCCCCAGTGCCTCCCCCTCCTTCCCAATCCCTGGAGCATCCTTTACTGTGCATGCCAAACTCTCCTCTGGGTCCTCCTCTTCGATGAGATGCAAGGACCCAGGGGCATGTCCCAGAACCCTTTCCTGTGTTCCCTTAAGCTTAGGAACACTACTGTGACTGTCAGTCCCTAGCCTCCAAGGATCCTAGTGCCTTTAGTCCATGCTAGACTTTGTGGGGTCAATAATGTGTTGGACATAATGCAGGTCATGCAAAGTCCTGTTATGATTGCTTCGGCTCTAACTTGTGTGGAGTATCTTGCATATCATTGCTCCTCCCATCCTTGTGCTCTTACAATCTTACCGGCCCCTCTTCCGCAAATTTCCCTGAGTTTCAGGATGGGGAGAGATTAGACTGGCCCAGTTCCAGGTGGTTGATATAGAGTCTCTGATGTTCTGGATTATGGTTTGTTGATTTTTTTTTTTCTGGTTTTGCTTCTCTTGCAATGCCCTTGGCTTCATCCTGATGGGTATTTGGAAGTCACCCCCTGGCCAGAGATAAAAACCTGTTAAATTAGAGTCTTGTTATAAGAGTATATTCAAAGGTAGATGGAATAAAAGTAGGAGACCGCGGTGAGAGAGGGGTCAATCACCCATTTGCAAAATGGTTCCTTTCTATCTGGCAGCCTATATGCCCTCCCCTTCTGGTGAGATCATACCCCATCAGTTGCATATGATCAGGAAGGAAAGTCTGTGAACTTAACCAGATGTCTCATTACTTACTTGCAGTCCTTGATGGTGGCCTATTTTCTCTGCTGTAACATAGTCCCCTCTCTCCTTGTTTCTGGTGGGGCCCTCCTTCCCCATCCCTCCTGTTTATAATCTTTACAATTACTATAGGTATTACAGAGAATTGTCTTTGAGTGTCTCTAAGTGGGTTTGGTACTAGGATCCACCTATTAGGGAGTACCTATGGGGGAAAGCACACTTTAAATAATGGAATTGTTGAGCTCTAAGTGTGTTCATCCTATTTTGTTTGGTTTTCTGTCCTTAAACTTTATTCTATAAAACTTCCCATATTGTCATAATGTATTACTTTAATATGAATACATATTTACTAAATTTCATATTCCTTTAGCATATTCTATACTTCCTTTCTTCTTCCTCCCCCTCCCCTCCCCTCCCCTGCCTTCCCTTCTTCTATCCCCCTCCCTTCCTTTCCCCTCCCCTCCTTTCCCTTCCCTCCTCCCCTCTCCTTCCTTTCCTCTTCCCCTCCCCCTCCTCTCCCCTCCCTTCACCTCCTCTTCTCCTTCTCCTTCCCCTCCCCCTCCCCTCCTCTTCTCCTTTCCCTCCCTGCCCCTCCTCTTCTTCTTCCTCCTCCCCTTCCTTTCCCCTCCCCTCCTCCTTCCCCTCCTCTCCCCTCCTCCTTTCTCTCCTTTCTCCTTTCCTTTCCTCTCCTCTTTTCTTTCTGTCTTTCCCCCCACCCCCCAAATTGTTTGTTTAGTATTTTTGGGTTACTTGTGGCAGGGTCTTGCTGTGAAGTCCTGTGGACCAGGCTGACCTTGAACTTGTGTTTTTCCGCTTCTGCCTTCCCTAGTGCTGGGATTCTAGGCATGTGCTCTACTTTTTAGCAAATTTTAAAAGAATTTTTAATTAATTAATTTTGTTATTTTAGAGAGCAAGAGAGCAGGTAGGCCACATGTGTGATGTGGTACTTGTATGGAGGTCAGACAGAAGACAACTTTCAGAAATCAGTTTTCTTTCTACCTTGTGGGGCTCTGGGAACTGAACTTCGGTTGCTGGGTTTTTGTGCCTGTGCTTTTATCTTCTGGGCCACCTTGCTGGGCCAGTTTACCACATTTTATATGTAGGTTATATAGGCTTATGTTTTAGGCAACCTATTTTTTTTTTAAAGTTTCTTTTGTGTGCAGTGGTACCACAACATGAGATCTGATGAGCAAGACTCTTTACCCTCATGGATGGCTGTTTCTTGTTATTACTATAAACATTACAGTAAGATATCTTTTTGGATTATTTTTTGCTAAAACTATAGAACTTCTGGAAATTACCTGAAAACTGAACTGCTACCTATTAGATATTTAATTTTGTTGCCTAGAGACAGGTTAAAGAGCAGAGGAATCTCACCAATGCCACCATTCTGGTTAAAGATGTCAGAGAATGTTGTCCCTAGAGCTATGGTCACTCCACCTGGCAGTACCCTCTCATGTATCTGTTGAAGAGTCTGGGGTCCAGTCTAGCCTTTGGGTGTTGTCAGAGGCCTGGAGTGTGGACAGGACGAGAACATATCCAAGTAGGCCATACAGTGAATTCTTCAAATATTCTGTTTTTGGGGGTTGGGAGAAGAGAATAAGAATGCATGTCATGCCATGGTGCATGGGTGGAGGTCAGCTGACTTTCAGAAGTTAATTCTCTCCTTCCATCATGTGTGCTTCTGGGGAACTGGGGTCACCAGATTTGTGAACTAAAGCCATGGTGTTGAATTATGTCGCTGATCTCCTACCAGTTAATTCTCATTGAAGTACAGTTGTTGTTTTCTGTTTTCTTACAGACTCTCAGTTAAACAGATACGAAATTTGAGATCAGAATGTATGGAACTGCAAAGCCAAATTAAAAAGTAAGTGACTTTTAGAACTGGAATTTACTTTTGAGTATTCAGGTCTTGAATTTTATAGATGAAGAAACAGTCCAAGAAGCCATAATAATAATAAGTAGGTGGATGATAGGCCTAGAGTCTGGTTTTACGTCTTTTGTAGTTCTTCTGAAAAATTACTGAGTTTAGCTTCAATATTATCTATTTACTCTTTTTAATTTTAATGGTTGTTAGTGGGTTTAGAGACTAATTAGTTTTCTCGATGTAAATTTTCTTTTTTTTTTCTTTCTGCTCATACAAACTTAATAGGTACACCAGTCTCTTCCCTTCCCCAACCCCCATCCCTCTACTCCCCCCTCCCCTCTCCCCTCCCTCCCCATCCCCCATTTCTGTGTGATTTTCTTGTGACTAATTAAAGTATTCAATTTTTGGGCTGGAGAGATGGCTCAAGAGTGTGCAGTGGCACCACAACATGAGACCTGACGAGCAAGACTCTACTGTCATGGATGGCTGTTTCTTGTTCAGGTCCTGAGTCCAGATTCCAGGTCCCATGTAAAAACACCAGGCAGAAATGGCTGCCTGCACTTCCTGGCCCTGGTGGGGGGAACCTGGGAAATCCTAGAGCAAAGCAAGAAGGAGGTAGAAGCAATCCAGGATGGTTCCTGAAGTCACCCCTGGTCTTCCAGAGGGACATACACTGCATACACACACGCACACGCACACACACACACACACAATGAATGAATGAAGTTTAAAGTATTTTTTTTTTTTTTCAGAATGGAACCCTATGATGACCAAAATAATATACAAGAGAAAATTCAAAAGGTGAGACTTTTTTTTTTCTCTTTTTAATGACAGGTTGTCAGCATGTGCTGTTTGTTATTTGGTCTTGAAATCTGAACTTTTCTGCCTCTGCTTCTTGAGCAATGGTACAAGACTAAAGCAATTTCTTGGTTTTGAGAGACAGTTTCTTTCTTTGTTGCTTGATGTCATGATTTGACATGTGAGTTGTTCCCCACAGGCTCATGTGTTTGAAGCTTTAGTTGTTTGGGAAGGTCATGGCACCTTTAAAAGGTGGAGCCTTGCTGGAGGAAGGCAGTTGCAGTTGAGGTTGGTTATACATGTGTACAATGTATCTCCATGATGCCCTATCCTCCCTCTGAAGGGCCATTTGAGCTGTTATCTCCATTTTGAAGGAAAGACACGGATAATGACAGAAGATAAAATGCTCTTTATGGCTTGTGCCCTTTATCACTGCTGCAGGTGTCTCTGATAGCTTCAGAGTACTTGGCTACAAGGGTATTATGAAACCCAAAGACAAACTTGTTTCTGGAACTTCATGTGTGCTGTGTCGAGACCATACTGGAAGGTCTAGAGTTTTGCCTCTACAAAGAAGTTGTTAGCATCACTCTTGCAGAGAAGTGTCACAGAGCTAGAAGGGCTTTGAAGAAGCCTGCTCCTGGGGGGAGCAAGGCTCCTGGTCCTTTGCTCCTTCTCCCCCTCCCCGTATGTCACTGAGGAATATAGGAAGACTTGTTACATGTAGCAGTTGGCCTGCATGATAAACTCATGACCAGAAAACTTAAGGGAACAATGAGGTTTTATTTTTTCTTATGATTTTTGGCTATAGTTCTTTTTAAAATTATTTTATTTTCCTAGTTTTACAAGCATATTTAGTACTCATTTCCCTCTATTCTTCCCTCCCTCCCATCTTCCTTCCTTCCTTTCATCAGTCTATCCCACTTCCTCCCACCCTCCTGCCCGTCTGCTTCTATGGACCCAGGATTCCCTCTGGCTTGTCTATTCTTGTGGGGGCTCAGTCCTCTTGTGGCATACCAAGTTGCCTGTCTTTGGGTCACCCCAGTGATAAGGCATTTCCCTTCACTCAACCAACTTTAGTTCCCAAAAGTTTCCACTGTATGTTCCCATCTCTCTTGAGTTCCTTGACAGATTATGGGGGAATATTGGCAGGTCTGATAAGGACAAGTCTCACTGCAGTGAGTTCATGGATGCAGCAGTCTTGCCTTAAATGGAATATCTTGTCCAATGGTGAAATTTCTTTCTTGTAGATTCTTACACTCTTACAACCTCCTCTTCTGTGAGGGCCTGTTGCAGACAGCCTGCATAGTTGCTGATAAATGACAAACAAATGGCTTAAGGGAACAAGGGATTTATTTTCTTACTGGTAGATAGTTCAGTTATAGTCTACAGTCCAGCTTGACAGGAGAGCACGCACCAATACCAGGGCTGAGGGAACTGGCCACATTCTCACCACATATCAGCTGAGAGATGGACAATCCTTACTTGCCAGACCAGCATGTCTGGCCAAGTGAAGAGAAAGATGCCAACTCTCTCAACCAGCTCTCTTGTGATTTATTCCAGGGCCTAGTCCTACCCACCATGGACTGGGCCTTCTGTAGTAGCTAGATAATCTCCTACAGGTTTGCTCTGGGCTTAACTCAACCACTAATTCTCTACAAATGTGCCCAGAGCACAAACCCTTAACAGTCAAGTTGACACTTGTACTTAACTATGACAGGGTCCCTAGGCCTTTAGGATGGGGAGGAATTAGGTTGGCCTGCTTCTGGGTGAACCCTGCTAAGTTGCTGGTACACTGCATTATGGTTGGCCATTGCTATCCACTTCATTGTTCTACTGCCCTAGGCTGCATCCTTTCGGGGTGTTGAGATCCTCTATCTTTGTTGTAGAAGAAGACTTCTAGGCTGAGTGTTAAGTGATCTTCAAATCTATGAATATAATAACAGCTGTTTACAGAGCAGTTTGGTGTACTGTCTCTTACCTATAAGTTCATTGGCTGTTTTTCCCTATTGATCTATTTCCTTTCTTTTTTTAGATTCTTGTTCTAGTTAACAGTAACAGGAAATGTGTTCTATTCTGACAAATGAGTCTTTTTTTTAACATTTTTTATTATTATTTTCGCTCATACAAACTTAATAGGTACACTGGTTCCCTCCCTCCCTTCTCTTCCCCCCCACCCTCCTGCTCCCCCTCCCCTCACTCCTCCCTCCCCATCTCCCAGTGCCTCCCCCCCAATCCCTGGAGAATCCTTTAATGTGCATGCCTGACTCTGCTCTGGGCTCTCCTCTCCGATGATGTACAAGGACCCAGTGGCATTTCCCTGAACCCTTTCCTGTGTTCTCCTTAAGCATAGGAACACTACTGTGACTGTCAATCCTTTGCCTCCAAGGATCTTGGTGCCTTTAGCAAATACTAGACTTTGTGAGGTCGACAAATGAGTCTTGAGGTCCGTCAGAAAGCTGTTGGTTGTCTCCTTGATACTCATGCCACTATTACACTGGTGGTCACCTGTTACTATGGTGATTTTTATTGCAACTTGCAAATCTCATGAGTTGATGATGAGGCCTGTGATTGTTTCTCTCCCCCCAATAACTTGTACAGTACTGTGTAAGCTATCCAGCAAGGACGAAGTTCTCAGATCATTTCTATTTGATGTATTTTGCCCATGTTCTGTAATACATTTGCATTGCATCTTCAGTAATAGAGTCTTACTGATGGTTTTTGTAGTGCAACCAAGAGCAATGGCAAAAGTCTATAATGTTTGGGTACCTTTGGGTACTCTCTGACCAACATTTTTTTTTATCAGGAACTATCACATTTCTATTACTTCTAGTATAATTTTGTCACTGGGTTCTCAAGTTCCTCCTTCCTCCTGTTTTCCTCACTCTATGCTCCTCTGTACAAGGACTGCCCATTCTTTTTTTTTTTGACTGATTATTTTCTCATGGCTTTATTGTCCTTCACATTTTTTTTATTATTAATACATTTTTTATTATCATTTCACCTCATACAAACTTAATAGGTACACCAGTTCCCTCCCTCCCTCCTCCTCCTCCCCCGTACCCCCTGCTCCCCCTACCCACCTCCCTCCCTCCCCATCCCCCAGTGCCTCCCGCCCCAATTCCCAGAGAGTCCTTTCTTGTGCATGCCTGATTTTCCTCTGGGCCCTCCTCTCCGATGACGTACAAGGACCCAGTGGCCTTTCCCTGAACCCTTTCCCGTGTTTCCCCTTAGGTGTAGGAACACTGCTGTGGCTGCCAATCCCTTGCCTCCAAACATCTTGGTGCCTTTAGCAGATGCTAGACTTTGTGAGGTCAATAGTATGTTGGACAATGCACAGGGCATGTAAAGTCCAATTATGATTGCTTCAGCCCTAACTTGTATGGAGTATCTTGCATATCATTACTCCTCCCATCCTTTTGCTCTTACACTCTTACCGCCCCCTCTTCCGCAAATGTCCCTGAGCTTCAAGATGGGGAGAGATTAGGCTGGCCTAGTTTTAGGTAGTTGATAATAGAGTCTCTGAAGTTCTGGATTGTGGTTTGTTGATTTTCTTTTGCAGTTTTGCTGCTCCTGCAATGCCCTTCACTCCATCCTGGTGGGCATTGTATGTCACCCCCTGGCCAGAGACAAAAAGCTGTTAAACTAGAGTCTTGTGATAAAAGCACATTCAAAGGTAGATGTAATAAAAGTGGGAAACCTCAGTGAGGGAGGGGTCTATCACCCATTTGCACAACGGTTACTTTTTATCTGCCAGACTATATGCCCTGCTCTTCTGGTGAGATCATACCCCCTCAGTAGTAAATGATCAGGAACAAAAGTCTGTGAACTTAATCAGATGTCTCATTACTTATTTGAGTCCTTGATGGAGGCCTATTTTCTCTGCTGTAACATGGTCCCCTCTCTCCTTGTTTTTGGTGTGGCCCTCCTGCCCCATCCCTCCTGTTCATAATCCTTGCAATTACTGTATTGCAGAGATTTTTCTATGAGTGAAGGACTGCCCATTCTTGTTCCTTTGTTTAAACTACTGTTTTGTGTGTGTGTCTGAGTTCTTTGAGTAGTTTCTGATATTTATTTATGCTATTGTGTATGGATATTCTCATTGTTATCTATTGCTCTGTTGTATGAATGTAACAAAACATGCTCTTTTTCCATAGGTGAACTTTTGGGGTGTTTCCAGTTTTATCTTCTATTATGAATCTTTTTTTAATGAAAAATCTTAATTTTAATTTCTAAATAATACTTCTATGTATGGGGGTACAATGTGGTTTTGATCTCTGTCCACTATAAGAAGTTTTAGTCAAGCAAATTAACTTGCCATCTCATCATTATACTACTATTGTTTTATTGTGATGAGAATGTTAGAAATCTGTTCAGCAAATTTGAAAACATGATGTGTCACTAATAACTGTGGCCACCAAGCAGCGTACTGCAGCTGACTCCTCCCATCTAGCAGACACTTGTCCACGTCCTTTTGTGAAGGTTCCTGTGCGTGAGGTTAATGAACTTAATCAAATGCCTGAGATGTTTTTGAGACATGGTCTCACTATATTAAGATTGTTAGGCTTTTAAAGAAGCATACTTACTCATATTTAACTTTTCAGAGACTGGAATGACTTGTACTTGGTATATAATTTTTTTCCTCTGGAAAAATATTTCTTCCTGGGAAAACCCATTAGATTAATGACACTTCAGAATATGGGAAACACCAAATTGTTATTTTTTTTGAGTATTAAAGCAAAGTTTATTAGAGGAAAGAGAGAATGGAATTCATGCACATGAATCTGAGAAGGTAAGAGAGCCCCAGAGAACTCATGGACTCCAGGCATGGAATTTATGAGCAGGGGTGAGAGAAAAGTCAGATAGGATCTCATGGATTCCAGACATGGAATCCCATGAGGGACAACCAGCTGTTATCTTGGTGGCATAGAAGCTTCTGTTTGCTTGACAATTGTATGAGCTAGGTTTTCCCATGAAATTCTTCAGTTTTCAGTCCCTTTGGAAGTAATATGAACACTTTAAAAATGAACAAGTGTTTATGCTTAACGTTTCTTTAATGCATGCACACATTATGTATGGACTTTTATGTATTGTTTGTCTTTGTTTTCAAAGGTTCGGTCTTTGTGGACTTTAGTAAATGAAACACTCACATTTTTGGAAAAAGAGAGAGAAGTTGTTAGTTCTGTCCTTAGTCTTGTTAACCAGCATACTTTAGATGGGACTGATGTTGCTATCAACATTCCAAGACTCTTACTTGACAGAATTGAGACCCAAATGTGTCAGGTAAGCATTTGCTTAGGCAGTTTTTGTGAAAATTGTCATCACTTTAGTATTATGAGTCGTTCTTCTCAATGTTTCTCTGCTGTGTTCAAACTTTCTTGATTGCATTTGGTAAGATCTTAACAAAGAGGATACTGCCAAAAATGTGTATTGCCGCAGACCAGAGTCGCAGCCTTGAGAACAGGGCTCCCCAGGACCGGGCGGAGAACAGAACACACATGGCTCACTCTCGTCCGAATGTATCCTGAACCCGTTTATTGAAACTTTCGTGACAACTTTTATACAGAAAATTTTGGGGTAAAGAATGTTGCATACACAACAGACATATAATTTTCTAGTCAGCAAAAATCAACTTCAGGGTGGACATTTTTTCAAGAACCTAACCCATTGCTTGAGGGCAAAGGCACTTAACAGAAACATTCTCTCAGTATTTCCAAACTTTTTTTTTTAACATTTTTTATTATTTCCGCTCATACAAACTTAATAGGTAGACCAGTTCCCTCCACCCCTCCTCCTCCCCCTGAACCCCCTGTTCCCCCTTCCCTCCCTCCCCGTCTCCAGTATTTCCAAACTTATCTAATCTATACTGATTTTAGCAAGGAATATATTTTACAATTAACTATAGGAGTCCTCAACACCCCATAAGTCCCAGCGTGAGCTTTTGCTGTGGTCCTCTCCAGGTTGATACTCTCAGTCAGGCAGGTCGACATAGGCACCAGGCATGGCAGCAGGTTCTAACTTGGGAAGATGTATGCAGTTCATGTAGTCTCTACTATCCAAGCTTAAACTACATCTCTAAGGGGGCCTTGACTTGGATACGCAGGGCCCATTATAGCTGGTTCTGTCGATGGAGCACTACTGAGGTATGCACTGAAGAAAATACTTAAGCAATATAATTATTAAAAGAATAGCTTCTATAATAGCATCCTTCTATTCCTTTAATAGTAAGGTTGCTTATGTCTTCCTTGAGGAATTCCAGAAGTGTATTGCCAGTTAGATGACCCATCTGTGAACCATGCATACTCCAAACCTGGGGTCCAGTCAGGCCCCATATGCCAAGGGTGTCTCTTTTGGGGCGGAGGCGATCATTGGTGGGATGCACTCGAATGGTCCATCTCTGTGATTTCTCATAAGAGTGCTGTTTGGGGTAGGAAAGACACGGCCCCCTTTGCTTCTGACATGGATTCTCCCAGTTTGGATTGCAAATACCATCTCCAGGAGCAGTCTTGGCATCTAGACTTTCTGGCATGATGGTCTCTTCCTTGGCCTTCAGCCAGGGTAAGAGGGTATCACAGTTTCTTTTAAGGTTCTAGTGGACTGGTAGCATAGTCTTATACTTCTGGAATTTCTGAGTTAGTACATACGTGGGAATCTTACCCAACCTATGTTTTAAGACTCTAGAAGTTATTCTCTAATTTCCTTAAAATCAGTGCACACATTCTGGCTAACAAGTCTACTTATTGTAAATGACTAGACATGAAATTTCTATTTAGTATTTGACTGAAACTTAAAAAGCAGGCTTCTTCTCTAGAACAGAGAGCAGGAAGCTAGTTCCAAAAAACCCTAAGAGGGGCTGGAGAGGTGGCTCAGGGGTTAAGCCTCTGCCTTGCAGGCAGAAGGTCCTGAGTTCGGATCCCAGATCCCCCGTATAGACGCTGGGCGGAAGCTGGGGCGGCCTGCGCTTCTGGTCCTGGTAGGGCGGAGCCTGTGAATCCCGGGGCAGAAGGAGGTGGAGGCGTCCATGGTGGTTCCCGATTCTTCCGTGGTTCTACACACACACACACAGACACACATGCGCGCGCACATACATACACACACACGCACAATTGAATAAATAATAATAAAAAAATTTAAAAAATAAAAGAAAATAAAAAAACAAACAAACAAAAAACCCTAAGAAAGGCACTCCTAAATCCCAGAAGAATTCTTCCTGCCAGAGGCAAAACTTGAATTATCCCAAACAAAACCTAGGTAAGAATGCTTAGCACCTGTCCATGGGCTTTATTGTGACATACTGAGAAATTCCTAGCACTTGCCCATGGGGTTACTGTGACCTTCCCAGGGAACAGGCTTTAGGCCTGAACTGGGAAGAAACACCAAGGCCTGACAATTCCCATATTTTTCCTTATTTCTCTAAAATAAAGCCATGTCCTTATCCCAAAACATGTTACTTTGAATCCACCTTTTCCAAACTGAGACATATTCTACCAGATTAGTTGGATAGGAGCGTGACAGTGTATATTTGTATTCATCTTTTATTTTCCCTTGTCAGGGTGTACCCATGCAGAATATAGTGCACAGAGCGTTTCGTAGGAAGGTGGTACTGTAGCAGTTCTTTGTTAATTCTCTGCTTCCTCACTTCCCTAGTGCTGAGATCGTAGGCAGCCCCCATCATGCCCACTTCTCCATATGTCCTTTAAGAAGTCTGAATCCTGCTTCTCTTTGATCTTGCTCTTGCTAGGCATCCTTTTGAAGGCTTTCTTCCTTCAGCTTTGTGACACCTGTGACTCATTCTTGTTGATCTTCTGTTGTCTTCTGTTGACACCTATGACTCATTCTTGTTGATCTTCTGTTGTCTTCTGTTCCTTTTTCCATTCTAACTTTTAAATGAAAGGGTGGGTTCCACATAATGCCCAGGTTTCTTTATTTCATTGTGGGTTTTATTTGTATTTTCTGACCTGTTCTATGGCTTAAACAGCTTCATATTCAATAACATCATGAAGTTGGTGTTTCTAGTCACCACTCTTCAACCAAGTATCTATCTACATGTTTCTGTTTTCACATGAGACATTTCCATCTGGAGGGCGCATATGCTTTTTTCCCTTAGCAAGCAGTTTAGCATCTGGTATTTGATAATAGTCTGTAAGTTATATAGGTAAAATACTGTTGTAACTATGAAGAAATTTCACTTTAAGGCGTTATATCCACTCATCAGATTTATAGTACATAAAAAATCAAGATTTATAAACTGAGATTTATGTATAAATATATAAACATAAGTTATGTGTAATAAAAAAGGTAAGAAATGATCGGGAATAATCACTATAATTTTTTTCTGTGAAGTTTATGGTTTAAAAATATTTACAACTAATTAAAACAATTTTTAAAAAAATTATTTGTGTGTGTGTGTGTGTGTGTGTGAGTGAGTGAATATCAGAGGGACTGTGTGTCCCTGTGGAGGACCAAGGGTGACTTTTGGGAATTATCTTGGATTGCTTCTATCTTCTTGCTTCCATCTGGGATTTCCCAGGCTCTGCCCATCAGGATGGAAAGTGCAGGCTGCCTCCTTTTCTGCCTGGTGTTTTGGTATTTTTATGTGGAACCTGGGATCCAACCTTAGGATCTTCTGCTTGCAAAGCAGTCTGAACCATCTTTCCAGCCTCTAAAATGATTTTATACTTAGAGAGAGAGAGAGAGAGAGAGAGAGAGAGAGAGTGTGTGTGTGTGTGTGTGTGTGTGTGTGTGTGTGTGTGTCCGTCCGTCCATCCGTCCAGAGGATAACCCCAGGTTTTATTCCTCAGATGTTGTCTAATCCTTCCCCTTTTTTGAGACAGTCTCACACTGACTAGGCTGACAATTTGTAACTTCTATTAAAAAATGAATTCATGATCTTTTCTCCAAATGAATGCTCCTATTCAGTCTCTATTTTTCTTCCCATTTATTTATATTTTTTCTTCTAGTTTTTAACTTCTACATATTATAAAAATGGCTTATTCTGTAGCAGTTTTCACTGGATTGGAATTATTTACATAGTTTGATTTGGGTGGTGGTTGATTTTTAATCACTCTTTACAAAGGTTTTTATAGAACAGTAAAAATTATAAATGTTTATGTAATAAATCTTTACTTTTTTTTCTCCCCTTCTGAACCTTTAGTTACAGATAGGAAATGTTTATGAGGCTGGAAAATTGAATCTGGTAACAGTTATTCATTTGTTAAACGAAGTCTTGAAAATAATGCAGTCTGAACATTGGAAGGCTGAGCAAGTGAGATCAGCCATAGACCTTCACTACCTTGAAAAAGAAACTAAGTTGCAGAGGGAAAGACTGTCAGATCTGAAGCGGATGAGGTACACTAGAAAGATTTGTTATTTTACTGTGGGAGGAGTAGGGTGGTATTCACAGCATAGGTTTCACATGGTTCATAATTCTTTAGTTTTGGCAAATAAGTGAAAAATTCACCAACATTCAAAAAATAGTAACGAGTTCTCAAAGTGAGATTGAAAGGACAGGAAATAATTTTTTTTTCTTCTCTTTAAGTTGTATGTTGTTTTCATACAGAATTTCTTCTACTCCAGGTTGCTCTTTAACTCGCCATGTATCTGAGGACAACCTTGAACTCTAATGCTTCCTGCTTCCACATCCCGGGTGCTAGGTTTATACCATACTGGGGTGAACTCAGGGCTTTGTGTCGGTGCTACACAAACACCAACTGAGCTATATCTCCAGCCCACTTTGGTTTCTTTGTCTCGAATAATAATTCATGACAAGTTAAAAATATTCTGCTTTTTGTATATGTCTAATAATAAAATTGAATACACATGGAGGCGCACACTTATAAGCTCAGCACTTGGGGGGCCGAAGTAGGAGGGTTGTCAGTTTGAGATCAACCTGGGATACAGGATGAGATTGTCTTGAAAAGCTCAAAACTCAGAAAACTGAACTTCAGCTCAGGTTTTTCATTTCAGCAGAGAGACTGGAGTTTGGGCTTCTTTAAGGAGTGCATAAAGTAGAAGTAGAATTCAGCCGAAGATTGTGAGAGTTATCGAAACATTACTCTAAGCCATGTGTAGTGGCTCGTGCCTATAATGCATGCACTGGGGAAGCAAGGCAGGAGTGCAGATCACCAACTGCATGTCCAAGGCTGGCTGGGGCTATATGAAACTGTCTTTTGAAAAAAGGTTTACTTTAAAAATAAGTAATAAAAAAGAAGTAATAAATGTATGATTCCTTTGTGGTTTTAAAAGTAGAAAAAGTATTTTAGTTTTATTTGTCACTTGTGGGAGATTATTAATTTATATGAACTTTATTGATGGAACTTTTAGTTGTGTACCCTTTTTCTCTAATATCTTAAATTTTACTTTGTTTTGTTCTTACGTTATAGGCAGAAAATAAAAAGGGAGACCACCACAATAAAACATTCTATTATCGAAAAGCAAGAGCGATGGCATAAGAAATGGAAAGAGTTTCTTGGTCTTTCTCCTTTCAGCATAATTAAAGGTTGGGCTCCAGTAAGTAATGTGGATTTGGCTTCGAAGAGGAGCTTAGTTTTGGCAGTTCTCGCCTTTCTGTCTTTAACTTTTGACAATTTTTTGATTTATTTTTTATAGGTAACCTAGAAATACTGTGTACATATATGTTTCTCATGTTTGCATTGGAGTTATTTTTTTGAGACAGCGTTTTATGTATCCCATGCTGGCCTTGGTATGTAGTTGAGGATGACTTTTAGTTCCAAGTTCTTATACCTTTGCTCCTAAATGCTGGTATGATAGGCTTCAACCACTATGCTTGACTCAATTTATTTTTTTCCTTTTTGAATTTTCAGAGAAAGGGACTTGTTTTTTGCAGCCCAGACTGACCTGGAACTCATTATGTAATCCAGGCTATCCTTGAACTTCCACAGTGCCAAGATTATAGGTGTGCTCTAACATGGGTTTTTCTATTTTTTCTACAAATATAATTTGTTTTCTCTAAAAGTATATTTTCATTAAGCTGTTGCTACTTATAGTTAACTTTTTAAATTCTGAGGACTGTGTTGAAAAGAAAATGTGACTTGCCTCTTAATTTGAGAAACTTGGAGGAAAAGTAATTCCTTTTTTTTATAATTTTGTACTCTGATTTAAAAATAATTGTTGGATATATGACCAGTAAGTATTGATTATTAGGGAAAAAACCCCATTCATAGATTAGCTTAGTGTTGCCATTGTGGTAGTTAATAAATTTTGTATTTTAAAATTGTGCTTGTGTTTTAAGGCTGTGGATCTTTTACCACCTATGTCTCCCCTCTCATTTGACCCTGCATCAGAAGAAGTATATGCACAAAGTATTCTTTCTAAATACCCTGCTTCACTTCCAGGTCAGTCATTTATCCTTTTCTTTTTGGACCTTCTCTTCTGTTGTCATTTCTTTCTCTCTCTCTGTCTCTCTGTCTCTCTGTCTCTCTCTCTCTCTCTCTTTTTTTTTTTTTATTAAAAATTTAATTATACATTTTAAAATTTTTTACCAGTTCCCTCCCTCCCCCCTCTTCCCCCTCCCCTTCCCCCAGTGCCTCCCCCCCAATTCCCAGAGAGTCCTTTATTGTGTGCACCTAACTCTCCACTGTGTCCTCCTCTCCGATGACATATAAGGACCCAGTGGCATTTCCATAAGCCCTTTCTCTTGTTCCCCTTAAGCATAAGATCACTACTATGGCTGTCAATCCCTTGCCTCCAGGGGTCTCGGTGCCCTTAACAGATGCTAGACTTAACGAGGGCAACAGTGCGCTGGACATTGCGCAGGGCATGCAAAGTTCCATTATGATTGCTTTGGCCCCAACTATTGTTGAGAATCTTGCAAATCGTTGCTCCTCCCATCCTTTTGCTCTTACAATCTTACCGCCCCCTCTTCCGCAAATGTCCCTGAGCTCCAGGATAGGGAGAGATTAGGCTGTCCTAGTTCTATGTGATTGATATAGAGTCTCTGAAGTTCTGGATTGTGGTTTGTTGATTTTCTTTTGCAGTTTTGCTGCTCCTGCAATTCCCTTCTCTCCATTCTGCTGGGCACTGTATGTCACCCCCTGGCCAGAGACAAAAAGCTGTTAAACTGGAGTCTTGTTGTAATAGCACATTCAAGGGTAGATGTAATAAGAGTAGGAAACCTCACTGAGGGAGGGGTCCATCACCCATTTGCAAAATGATTACTTTTTATCTGCTAGACTATGTGCCCTCCCCTTCTGGTGAGATCAGGAAAGAACGTCTGTGAACTTAACCAGGTTTCTCATTACTTACTTGCAGACCTTGATGGAGGCCTATTTTCTCTGCTGTAACATGGTCTCCTCTCTCCTTGTTTCTGGTGTGGCCCTCCTAACCCATCTCTCTTGTTCATAATCCTTGCACTTACTGTGTTACATAGGTTTACTTTTGAGTGTCCCAATGTGGGCTGGGTGAGTTTGGTACTAGGAGCCACCTATTAGGGAGTACATACGGCGCTTAATTTTCTGGGTTTGGGATACTTCACTTAATATAATTCTTTCTAATGACATCCATTTCCCAGCAAATTCCAGTAATTCATCATTTTTGATGGCTGAGTAGTACTCCATTGTATAGATGTACCACAGTTTCCTTATCCACTCGTCAACTGTTGGACATTTAGGTTGATTCCATGACTTTGCTATTGTAAACAGTGCTGCTATGAACATGGTCGAGCTTGTGCTATCGAGGCGAACCTTTGCTGCTTGGGGGGTTATTCCCAAAAGTGGGATAGCAGGGTCATACAGCATTTCAATCTTTAATTTCTTTAAGAATCTCCAGACGGCTCGCCAGAGTGGCTGTATGAGCCTGCATTCCCACCAACAATGTAGGAGAGTTCCCCTCTCTCCACATCCTCTCCAGCATTTGTCGTTGTTTGTATTGTGGATTTTTGCCATCCTGACCGGGGTGAGATGATATCTCAGGGAAGTTTTGATTTGCATTTCCCTGATGGCTAAGGAAGTGGAGCATTTTTTAAGATAATTGTTAGACATTTTAATTTCATCCCTGGTAAAGTTTCTTTGAAGTTCCAGGGCCCATTTTTTAATTGGGCCAGTGTTTTCCTTGGAGTTTAATTTTCTAAGTTCTTTGTGCACTCTGGACAGTAGAGCTCTGTCAGATATGTGGTTAGTGAAGATTTTCTCCCATTCTGTGGGTTGCCTTTGAGCTCGTGTGACAATCTCTTTATCTGAACAGAAGCTCTTTAATTTCACAAGATCCCAACTGTTGAGAGTTGGTAGCAGTGACTGTGCCATTGGATGTCTGTTTAGGAAGTGTTGGCCTAGCCCAACCAGCTCGAGGGAGTTCCCTATCCTTTCAACTATGGTTTTTAAAGTCTGTGGCCTGATATCAAGGTCCTTGATCCATTTGGAATTAAGTCTTGTACATGGTGACAAGTACGGGTCCAGCTTTAATCTTCTGCATGTGGAGATCCAGTTTTGCCAGCACCATTTGTTGAAGATGCTGTTCTTTTTCCGTTGGATTCTTTGGGCCCCTTTGTCAAAGACCAAATGGCTGTAACTTTGTGGGCTTATATCTGGGTCTTCAATCCTTATCCATTGATCTGTGTGTCTATTTTGGAGCCAGTACCAGGCTCTCTCTGTCTCTCTGTCTCTCTGTCTCTCTGTCTCTCTCTCTCTCTGAGATAAAGTCTTACTGTGAAGTCCTAACTGACTTGGAATTTGCCATGTAACCAGGCTGGCCTGGTGCTTGTGGCTATCCTAACTCTACCTCCCAAGTGCTGGGATTATAGATGTGCACTTCTATATGCTTAGCATACTCTTTATTTAGAATAGTTGTTTTTTTTTTTCCTTTTTGAATGCTTAGGTCTGTTTGTGTATGTGTGTGGGGGCGTGTGTAGAAGAGGTACTATGGGTGCTTGTGGATGTCCAAGGGATTCTTGGGGTGTGCTCTACCTCCTTATTGCTTTGCTGTGCGGTTTCCCAGGCTCCACCTTCTAGGATGGCAAGTCAGGCTGCAGCCATTTCCACCAGACATTTTTTATGTGGGATCTCTGGTCCTTTTGCTTTTGAGGCAAAGTTTTAACCCCTGAGGGACCTTTCCAGTCTTTAGAATAGTTTTCTATATTTTTTTAATTACAAAATATACATGGCATAACATTTGCCATTTTGGTGACAAAAGTCATAAAAAAAAGAAAAAAAGGTCATGAAAAAGGTTAAAATTCTGTCACTTCCAAAGCATGGATAGAATTAGGATTAGTATGTCAAAGGATATAAAAGTCAGGCACAAATTCCCCTTGATATCACTTGTATGTGGGGGTCTAAAAAAGTTTATACCTTAGAACTTGCTAGAGGCAAAGAAGAGTGGGGAACAGGAGGGAGAAAGGTGGTCAACAGGTACCAGATATAACCAAGTAGGAAAGATTAAATTTGGTTCTAAGGTACAATAGGATAATTATAGGTAATGATGAACTATGTATTTAAAAAAAAACTAGAAGAAAGGGCATTTTATGTATTTATCACAAAGAAATGATGTGTTTAATGTCATTCTCTTGATTTGCATGCCACACAGTGTGTGTATCTTTGAAAACAGCACCTGCAATTATATGTATATGTAATTTGTTTATTTGGTATTTTTGAGACAGAAAGTCCTCCTTAGCCTCCCAAGTGCTAGGATTTAAAGCAAGGACCACCACACCTGGCTTTTACTCAGTGTTGAGTGAATATTTGCCAGGAATTTAGAATTCTAGGTTGACAGTTATTTTTCTTTAGGACTTTGGTAATAAATTCTCATTTCCTGCCTACTCTTGTCTTTGAGGTATTTACTGTTAGTCTTACTGCTTTTCATTAGCAGGTAATTTTTAAAAAAATTCTTTCTAATTTAATTTGTTTGAGAGAGGGCAGGGAAAGAAACGGAGAGGAAAGGATAGATGTGCACAAGTATCACAGGGCATGAGACAAGTAGAGATCAGTTTTTTTCATTATAGAATGCTATATTAGTTCCTGTGATCAAACACATATAGTGAAGACCTTATTTAAACACAATGTGTTACAAGGACAACTTTTGCAAGTCGTTTTCCTCTTCCCCATGTGGACTTAGGTCCCCAGATTTCTGCATAGACACTTTTACCCGATGAACTGTCTTGCTGGTCCAGATAATTAAATTTTCATTTCAGGTTGCTTATAAGACTTTTCTTTTTAATTTTTCAGGTTTATTGGTATGCATGCTTAAATGTCTTTTTTTTTTTTTTAAATGTTTTTTGTCATCTGTTTTGGACTTGAGTATGTTTATTCTGAAAGCTCATGATGTTTTCATCTCTTCTAATATTGCTTGTTTTTTGCTCTTTTTTGATGTTTTTCAATTTTTTTAAACTATTTTGCTCTGTGTGTGTGTGTGTGTGTGTACGTGTGTGTGTGTGTACGTGTGTGTACATGTACGTGTATGTATATCAGAAGACACTGTATATATCCCTATGGAGGATCGAGGGTGACTTGATCATCCTGGATTGCTTCTACTTCCTTTTTGCTTCTCTTTGGGATTTCCCAGGCTCTGCCCACAGAAGTGCAGGCCACTGCTGTTTTTACCTGGTGTTTTTTATGTGGGACCTGGGATCCAAACTCAGGTCCTTCTGCTTGTGAGGCAGAATCTTAACCCCTGAGTCATCTCTACAGTCCATCTTTCATTCTCTTAATCCTTTTCTTCTGGGATGCCCATTGTCAGGGCTTCCATTTTATTGCTGCTGACACTGTTTTGTTTTAGGCAGTGTCTCACTGCATAGTCCAGGTCAGCTTCAAGCTTCGGATTCTCCTGCCTCAGTCTCCACAGTGCTGGGATTCCAGGAGCATGCCACCAGTCTAGGCCTTTCATCTCTTACTTCTCACTTATGTTTAAAGGGTTTTGTATCTCTGACTTGGCTGATGAGTATTATCATAGGTCTCTTTATAGTTTAATGTCTTTTGACCTGTCCGTTTTAAAATTTAATATTTATGGTTGCTTCGCTTCAATTATTTACCTCATTTTTCTTTTTCTTTTTTTTTTAATTATTAATTACTTATTCAATTGTGTGCGTGCGTGTGCGCGTGCGTGTGTGTGTGTGTGTGTGTGTGTGTGTGTGTGTGTGTGTGTGTGTAGAACCACGGGCGAGGGATTCACAGGGTCTGCCCTACCAGGTGGTCCCTGCTTCCGCCTGGCGTTTATACATAGGGTCTAGGATCTGAACTCAGGGCCTTCCGCCTGCAAGACAGAGGCTTAATCCCTGAGCCACCTCTCCAGCCCCCTCTTTTTCTTTTTTTCTTTTTTAAGACAGCTTCTCATATAGCACAGGCTGGCCTTGAACTCATTTTGTAGCTAAGACTGACCTTGAAATTTTGTTCTTCCTGCCTCTGCTCTTGAGTTCTGGGATTACAGGAATGTACCACCGTGCCTATTATATCAGTCTTTTAATAAAAGGCTGTTACTAGTTATTGTGCTGCCTCTTTGTCTATTACTTCAACAATAGGACCATTTTCCTTGCTTATTAATGTTTATATTGTTTTTCTGTTCTGGTTAGAAATTATTCTATATAACTGGGGTGTAACACTTGGCTCATGTGAGTGGAACTCTGCCTCTGAGCTTTTGCTGCCAGAGAAACAATGGAAATAAAAAATGTCAAAGATCTTACATATTAACATGTATGACTATAATTACAGAAGTATTTCCTGTTTCTTTAGATACACTTAAGGAGCACAACCAAGACAATGGTAGCAGAAGAGATGCTGATACCCTAGGAGGTCTGTGTGATCTAGTCAGCAGGTAAAACTACTTCGGTTAATATACTGACTTCCTGTGTTGCTTTCAGTTTCAGATTAAGTCAGTTTCCAAGATTCTGTGGAATGATAATCTTTGTACTGTAGAATAACACATAATTTCTCCCTTTTAGACAGTATTTTTTCTACTGCAAATTTACATTATCAGAACAAATTGAATATTTATGATGCCTGGATTTTTTTTTCTCTTTTGTCCTGTATCTAAATATTGGGTTTCATGGGAATTAATTTAAGTTTTGCAGAGAAAACATGTATGTAACCACCATTTCTGCCTGGCATTTTATGTGGGATCTGAACATCTGAACTCTAGTCTTTTTGCTTTCGAGACAAAGACTTTAACTCCTGAGCCATTTCCCCAGCCCTGTTTTTGTTTTTCTAGATAGGATATGTAGCCCAGCCCTGCTTGGAAGGTGAGAGCCTCTTGCCTTAACCTTCAAGATGTTGGTGTTACAGGTGTATGCTGCCAAGCCTGATCAAAAGAATATTGGTCTTTGCAACAATGAATGTGTATTATCTGGATGACATTGTAATAGTGCAATTCTAATTAGTTGATCTGCTTTTAAGCCGTACTCATGTTGTATGTTTGGCAAGCAATTTATCCCTGTAAAAAATAATGACTTAAACATATGTAGCAGGTAAGTCTTAGCTTATCATTGGGAGGCTGATACACAAATGGGGCTGAAATCCTGCTCTAATTGTCACTGTACCTCCCTAGAATATAAACTGCCTTTTGATGACCGGGACGAATTGAGTGAAATCGTAACGGACAGATACGGGGCAGACAGTTTTTATATAATATTCAGATACAAATGCATGAATTCCTTTCCACTTAACACTTGGGGTTTTTTCTTTTTCCTTTTAGCTCAGCCTCTCTTTTGTTGGAGCCCACTTCATCATTAGATAAAAATGATGTCACGTTACTTGAAAAGGTACATTCCAAAAGAGTCTCTTTTTTTTGATGGCATTTTTTGAGATAGGGGCTCCAAAGTTGGCTTAGTCTTGTGGTGAACTTACTATATAATCCCAAACTGGCTTCAAACTAAGTTGTTCTCACAGTGCTGAGATTAAAGTGCCGAGATTGCAGGCATATGACACCATGCTTTTAAAAAAACTGCAATTATTTCTGACTATACTAAATTATAACAAAATAATATTTTTGCTGATATAACATTTAATTAAATTCGAGTTCTAGGATTTCCATTTTTGTACCATTTTTATTTATACTCTTTGGCTAGTGAAAATATTGGCATTATTTAACTCTGTCAGTGAACACATATTTCTCAGCATTACTGAGTCTTTTCCTGGATGTGGTGGTACATGACTGCAATCTGAATATCTACAGGTTGAGGCCAGCTTGGGCTCCACAGCATTTTCAGGCAAGCCAGACCATACAATATGACCGTTGTGAAACAACCCGTTTTAACCTATGCACCTGTAATAAAGAAAGCTTTGATTATCAAGGTGGTAATGTTATATATGTCTTTTCTTCAGGATATAAGCATGCCAGCTCCCAGAGAAAAAAATATAACCACTTGTAGGAAAATACCAGAATTTGAAGTGGAAGACTCTCCCTTACCAGATGTTGCAAAGAATACCGAGAATCCTGTATTTGGAGCCACTCTGCCAGCCAAAAAAAGTGATCCATTCCAGAAAGAACAAGAACATCTCGTGGAAGAGGTTAGAAAAAGACCATTTCCTTTCTTCCTTGGAGCTCTTACCTTTCTTTTTTCTTTTTTTAATTTATTTTTATTTCTTTTTTTCCACTCATACAAACTTAATAGGTACCCTGTCCCCTCCCTCCACCCATTCCTGGATCCCCTTGTTCTCTCCCTCCCTTTTCCACTTCTTTCCCCCCTCCCTTCCTTTCTCCCAGTGCCCCCTCTCCCCATCCCGGGAGCATCCTTTAGTGTGCATGTCAAACTTGCCTCTGGTTCTTCCTCTTTGAGGAATAAGGACTCAGTAGCATTGTCTAGGGAGCTCTTACCTTTCAAACACGGCACAGTTAGTAAAATTAGGTTAGTTAGGCTGAATTTTGCTTGTTTCCACTTGGTCATCTGGATTTGAATCCGCTGGTTGTGAAGCTTTATTTTAGGTTTTTTTTTTTTTTTTTTTAATACAATGTTTTTTAGCTAATGTTCATCAAGAGGGTAAATCCATAGAACTGTACCCCTAATGAAAGAAAATCCCATGAGAGTGCATTTCTCTGTAAAGCTATGTCATGCATGCTGCTGGAAAAGTAGAATCAAGTCTCAAATAAAGCTTTTTAAGTTGTATCCTCTAATATTACAGATGTAGGACAGCATTGTAATCAAACCTCTGTGAATGTAACATATTTTGTATCTACTTTATCATATGTGGTAGTGATCATGTTTTTAATGATGTTACTTTAGAATGATTTCTTTACAGATGAAGATTGAAAAGCTAATAAGATAACAATTGGTGGCAAGTATCACAACAGTAACAGAACACTGCTGTGTTTTGGGATTTGATTTTAAAAAAAAAAACTTATTTATTTATTGTGTGTCTGTCTGTATCTGTGTCAGAGGGCACCCTGTGGAGGACCAAAGGTGACTTCGGGAATCATCCTGGACTGCTTCTACCTCCTTTTCTTTCTCTCTTGGGTTTCCCAGGCTCTGCCCACTAGGTCTGGAAGTTTTTATGTGGGACCTGGGATCCAAACTCAGGTCCTGTTTGTGAGGCAGAGTCTTAACTCCTGAGCCATCTCTCCAGCCGTGGGATTTGATTTTTTTACTCCCCCTCCTTCTCCTCCTGTTCTTTTTCTTCCTCCCCCTCTAATCCTTCTTTTTGTTTCTCTTCCTTCTTTGTGCTGGATGTCTGTACAATTTTGTTCAGAATTTTGCAGAACCTGGAAAAGCTGTTACTGTTATTGATGTGTAGCATACTGCTATTATTGTGTGTGTGTGTGTGTGTGTGTGTATGAATTTTTAGAAACTTTAACTGTGTCATCAACTTTGGATAAAAGTATCCTAGTTTACTGTGTTGAGTTGATATTGTACAGAAATTAACAGCCATATTGGTCTGGAAACATTAAACTTAATTTTTTTTTTCCATTTGTACAGGAGTAATGCACTGCATTAAATATGTAAAGTCATTTCTGTATGGATTTGGTTACAGAAACTATTTAGTAAAGTATTCTCTAAAAAAGTAGGGACTGGAGAGCTAGCTCAGGAATTATTATATCTTTACTTTGAAACAGAAAGACTTGAGTTCGGATCCCAGATACCATGTAAAGATGCCTGGTGAAAGTGGTAGTGGCCTGCAGTCTGGCTCTGAAAACAGTCTGGAAAACTCCAGAGCAAAGCCAAAAGGAAGTAGAGCAATCTAGGATGATTCCTGATGTCATTTTTGGGCCTCCACAGGCATATACACAGTGCCCTCTTCCACACATACTTACATACACACATACACATATATACCAACACCTACACAGGCCAAAAAAAACGAAAAAAAAAAAAGAAAAGCATTTAAGTAACTGTTACTTTCTCAGTGATGTTGGGATCAGAAGTGAAATATAGGCATTATTGAGCAACTACACAATTTGAAGGAAAGGAGGCCCCTGGTAGTAAAAATTAAGACTAAAACAAAACTGGTCCTTCTTAAAAGTAGAAATAAATTTTTTTTAAAAAATAAATTTGTTTATTTGAGAGAAAGATAGGGAGAGAGAGTGAGTACTTGGGGAGGGTAGAGGTCAGAGCACATCTTTAGAGGCAGGTTCCTCCTCCCACTGCGTGGGCTTCTGGGGAGCACACTAGGCCACCAAGGTTAGGGGCAGGCACTTTGCTTGCCGATTTATTTTATAAGCTCCAGAAATAATTTTTCTTATAAACTTGTTAAGATTATATAGACATGTTTTAGAAGCTACTTCTTATTTTATAAGTGCCATTCAAAAATTATAGAAGTAATACATGTCTGATATTTTTGGGTTAACCATTATATAAATTGTTGAGTAAATGCATCCCGTGATATTAAATTGGTCATGATTTTAAATATAGATTGAATACTTGGTCAGTGTTTTGTGCTTCTTATTTTCCTCATTTTGAATATTAGATTGAATATTAGAATGAAGGATATGTAACGTTTTATCATAGAGTGAAGGTTTTACTGTTTTTGCTATCTGTATATTTCAAAAGTGATTAAAAGCATTGCTATTCATTAACTTAATTTTCTTGGCTAGCCTTGTTACTTAAAACTATTCTACTCTTTGGGGGTGGGGAGATGGCTCAGGGGTTAAGACTGCCTCACAAGCAGAAGGTCCTGAGATCGGATTCCAGGTCCCACGTAAAAATGTTATGCAGAAACAGCGGCGGAGGCCTACACTTCTGGCCCTAGTGGGCTGAGACTAGGAAATTCTAGAGCAACGCAAAAAGGAGGTAAAAGAAATCCAGGATGGTTTCTGAAGTCACCCTTGGGCCTCCACAGGGATACACAGTGCCCTTTGATACACGTGCGCATGCGCGTGCACACACACACACACACACACACACACACACACATACAGATGTGCATGTGTGCAAAATAAAATATAAAACTTATTCTACGTGTTGCCAGTAAGTAGCCACATAATGCTGTTGCCCAGTATTAAGAACTCAGTTTATACAAACCAAATATGCAAGCCTCTCATGGTTATTTATTATTTACTTCTGTGATTACCTTCATGCTTGTGATATGTATGTATACATGTGCGAGCATGGGGTGCGTACCTGCCAAGGTATCCACGTGGAATTCAGAGGATAACATTCTGTTGATGGGCCTTGCATTTTCCACCTCAAGACTGGGTTTTATCATGCTCCTGTATTACCAGATTAGCCGGCCCTTAGATCTGGAGAGTCTTGGGTCTCCACCTCCAGTTTCTTGTAGGCATGCTGGGATGACAGATGATTAGGCCGTGATAATGGGACTTGATGACTCGATCTGAGTTTGTCAGATGTGTGCAGCTGTTGCATTTCCCACGAGGCATCTCTGCAGACCTTACTGCTGTTATTTATATTCCATGTTTTGCATAATGCTCTTTAGCATTATTTAAATTTGATTGAGCAATCATAAAATAGTTATTTATTTCTAAGCAACTTAAAATTAGGCTTTAGAATATATATCTACATATATAGATAGATAAAACTGAATATGTTTGGCTATATGTGAATGCATATCCATGTGTATATTGTTTCAGACTTTTCAGAGTTTCCTTGTTTAGCCTAGTTCTGATTATAATAAATTATAGAAGTGGATGCACATTATTTTTCTCATTTGTGAACGTGAGGGACAATTTTATGATACTAAATGTTCTTAAGGCTCTATGCTGATTCTCTTTATGACTAGTCATACACTGAACGAAAGCTAGGCAGTCTTTTTCTGTTTTCTAGTTGTGGGGAGCAAGGCACATTTGCAGTGATAGACTTTAGATTGTACTTTAGGAGGGTCAGGAAGTCAAGGGTTATTCTTGATTGTATATTGAAGTTTCAGTCCAGCCTGAGCTGCATGAAATCCTGGCACAAAAAACAAATAAAACAAAAGAAAAAAAAAAAAAAAGAATTTATAACAGCAGTGGGTAGGGTGGGATAGAAAAGAGAATCCTGAAATGTCATAAAACCCAAAGTAACATGAATATTATTGGTGGTGTTCTGAGACAGCCTCCCAATTGCTGGGATTACAGCCATGCATATCCATAGCTGGTTGGTCAAGTGAACTTTTTTCTTTAATAATGTTTAAGCAAGATAGGGCATATTAAGTATTTTTACTTTCTTGTCAATTCGATTATGGTTTTAGCTTATTTATTTTTTAGTGATTGAAGGGCAGAGATTTGTTTGTATATTGTTTTCCAATTTTAGTTATTCTTAGTTAATTGGAGTGCAGTTTTCATATTGTACTTTTTAGTTTGCAATATATCCCTGTTCCTTATTCACTAATTTAGAGCTGAGGTAGTAGTGAGGTTTCTGGCAAAGAAGTCTGTTATCAGATGTATTCTCTGTTAAGTAGAGGTGTCCTGTGCATGTGGACTAGAAGAGAATCTGCCTGCTCTCAAATAATCACTTTGGTGTGTACAGAGTTGTCAGACTCCAGGACACGGCAGGAGATTACTTAGATCCTGTGTAAATGCTCTAAGTCTCCCTCAGCGGAAGAGTCTCATGTATGGTTTCTTCTGTAAGGGGTTATCTGTCTAAGATAACAGCTACTTCTGAGTTCTCTCTTGGTTATGGGCTGCACCCAGATGGCACGCAGAGTCTGTGGCTTGTGGCTGGCTGTTTAATGTTGTGCCATCTGCTGCTGTGTGTGGGGTGCTGACTATGAAGAGCTCATTGTTCTTAGAGGAGTTTTTGTCTCTCGTGTTTCACTAGCAGACTTGGTGATTTCTTTCTTCTTTTTTTGTTGCAGGTTGCCCGGGTTGTATTATCTGATTCACCCCAATTCTCTGAAGGAAAAGAAATAAAATTGGAGGAACTAATTGACACTCTAGTTTCTAATCCCTTTCTAACCAGAAACCAAATTCCCCGAACTCCAGAAAACTTGAGTAAGTTAATGCTTACTTTCTCCTTGTTCCTCCCTCACTACTATTAAACCTGGGATCTAACAGATTTTTAGGAAACATAATTTAAAACCCAGCTCTTTATGTGGATATTTATTTGTTTTGATGAAACAAAATTTTATTGAACTATTTAGGGTGATATCTTTCATAAATACTATTCTCTGACTTTAATATACTACACAGAAGTCTAATTTGCCTTGATAATGCCACAATTTTGTTTTTATTGTGTTGTTTTCTTCCTGCAAAGTATTTTGTTTAGTCAGTTAAGAAAAAAAAATCCTGGCTTCAGATTAGCTTCCACAGTTAGCAAGTATGGAGACTGGGTTCTCCTGGTATGTGGCCAAAAGCATCAGAAACTATATACATAGATCTTTACTCCTCTGTAATTAATGATAGTGTCAGATTTTCTCCCTCCCTGAAACCTGTAATTTGTATCATCCGACCTCTGATGCTTATTCCCTATGTAATAACAGAGATCATTCTTCGTTGAATGATTAAATACAATTTCTCTTTTGCTGCTGGTTTCATTTCTGTTGAACTGAGGCAGCCTGGGCTGATGGTTTCCACACTGCCATCTCTAAGTGAATCTGTGAATCTGGCCCTGCATGATTTTTCTCAATAAAACTGTATTTGATACAACCTTGCTTGTTTGCTGACACATTGTTTATAGTTATTTTCATGCAGATTTGAGCAGTTGTGACAGATCAGATGGCCTACAGAGTCTAAAATATTACTACCTAATCCTTCAGAGAAAAAGTTGAGAAGTTCTGGCTTAGATGTCAGGAACATGTCTTTAATGTACATAATTCACATGTGTTGTGTAAAAATTTGTGCATATTTCCAGAGCAGCTCTCGTCATGTGATATACTTGTGTTTGATCATTGGGATGCAGCTTTTGATGCTCAGGTCTGTCGTCCAGTCTGCTTGTTTGTGATCTTGAGGACTGACTAGCTTGTTTTCAGCACTAGATGTAAGATGTTTAACTACATGGTCTATAGGAATATTAGTGACCTATTTTTTTTTCTCCCCTTAATTAGTAACGGAAATTAGGAGCTCATGGAGAAAAGCTATTGAAGTTGAGGACAGCCAAAGCACAGAACCAATTCATGTGGATACTGAACTGGGAGGAGTTTCGGAGTCTTCACCTGTAGTGCCTCATCCAAGGGACTTTAGCATGGCTATTTTTTCCTCAGACTTTGACCAGTCTTACTTGCCTGAAGAGAAAGTTGTTTGTCTCAGGAGTGTGCCTCAGAAACATTTGGTGACAAGTCATATAGATGAACCTTTAACAGAACAAGAATCAGACAAGAAAATGATTTATAAGCAAGATTCAGAATGTATAGCTTTACCTACCAAGCTTTCAGAAAGTAGTGAAATAGAGATAGGCTCCCCTACTGTAGGGAGCAGAATAGATGTGAGGGGTAGAGGTGAACAGGAGGACCTTAAAATATTTGACCACACACAAGCTTCTTATAATGAACCTTCCATGCATAAAACTCCATTGTGGAACTCTTTTCAAATACCAAGTGGTACTGATTCTAACAGTTGTAAGGATGCGGATTTTGGTATATTACATGAAACTCTTCCAGAAGAAGTTGGTCACCTAAGTCTTAATAGCTCTAGGAGTTCAGAGACAAACTTTAAATTGGAACAGAACATCTCTGTGCACACCGACATTTTTCCAGATGAAATGGAATCAGACTTCAATTTACAGGCCATTCGCAGTAATTACGAGGCCCTGAAGAAATCTCTTTCCAAAATCAGAGAAGAATCTTACCTCTCTAATCCTGGGACATTTGAAAAACAGGAAGGAGGATTGAACTTTACACTCCAAAGTATGCAAGCAGGTGATACACTTAATTTTTTTGGCACACATGATTTGCTTATGGACCAGACAAAGCCATCTTTACGCATGCCTCTTGGTGAAAGAAAACGTTCTTTATCACCACTAAGTAAGTTTTCTGTGGTGGAGCAAAAATTGAAGACCACCGTAGCATGTAGCTTTGGAGACCTACCTAATTTAAAAGGTAAGAGTAATTAGTTCTGTGCACTATGGTTTTTCAAGTTTTCTCTCTACTTTCCCGTCTGAAACAGGATTCACTGTGGTAACTCAGGATTGCCTCAAACTCACCATGTATGCCAGGGAGACATAAAATTCTGTTTTCTGGCTTTAATTTCCTATTATCAACTTCTCAGAAAAAGAGTACACAGTGAATATTGTACGATTTTGGTTGTAAAATCCTTGTTTCTTTATATAGGGTGAGTGGAATGAACTCTCACTTTGAGTACTTTCAGAATCTCTGTGCTACCTCTCCTTTCTATCTGTCTGCCTGCCTGCCTCAGTTGGTGTGGCCAGCAGTGGAAAAAAAATAATTCCCCAAGTCTTAAACTTAATATAAACTACTGAAAATGAGTCTTATCGGAATCTACATTTTGTAGGTTCCTGCTGCAGTAGTAAAATACCTGGGATTTGCTGTGAAATAAGTTTAGTAATGGAAGCAAGTAGAAGAAATAGAATAAGGTTGGTCAGTGTCTTAGTTTCTTATAGCTGTCAGAAATGCACTACCACCTGGGTGACCTGAACTTCATTGTCTCTGGAGACATTAAGCCCTAGAAGCTAGAACTCTGAAACTCAGGTGTTAGCTGGGCGGACTTCTGAAGTCACCAGTGGAAGATCCAATGGCCTTTTCCAGGCTAAACAAGCCCAGGGTGTTCCTTGGATTGTGGGAACATGTTTGTAGTCCTTCCCTCCATCTGTGCAAGCATCTGTCTTTTCTTAGAAGGGTACTTGTCATATTAGTTAACTAAAAGCCTAGATGACTCCATTTTAGGTTATTATAACTAATGCCTTTCCAAATAAGATCACATTCTGAGATATGATAGAATTTCAACATACTTTTTTGGTGAACACAGTTCAACCCATAACAGTATTAATTTTTGAAACCAAGTAATAGGTATATTTTAAATATTCTCTTCACTCTAGTGTTTGAGAAAATTTATAATAGTTAAAAAATTGCTCTTTCTAGGATTGTAGACTGATAAATCCATTTCATATTCTGATTTGTCCATGATAATGAAATACTGTCATTTAAAAATTTTCTTTTGCGTGTGCGTGTGTGTATGCGTGTGTGTGTATCAGAGGGCACTGTATATGTCTGTGGAGGACCAAGGGTGACTTTAGGAATCATCATGGATTGCTTCTATTTCCTCTTTGCTTCTTTCTGGGATTTCCCAGGCTCTGCTTACCAGGGCCAAAATTTCTGCCTGGCATTTTTTACGTGGGATATGGGATCCGAACTCAGGACCTTCTGCTTTCGAGGCAGAGTCTTAACCCCTGAGCCATCTTTCCAGCTTGAAATACTGGTATTTTAAAAAGTATTTGGGGAAGATTGTATTACCTCTGGGATAAAGGTAGACTGAACTTAATCCTAGCTTATATTTAACAAAATTGAAGAAATGAAGAAATATGGTAATGTTATAACTTTGAGTATATGTAACTTTTGTAAATTAAGAAATCTGCTTACTTGGAATTATTCCTGTTTATTTTTGTTGTTTCCCTCCTTTAAAAAACCAATTTTGCAGAAGAAATCCCAAATAAGAGCCTCTAAAAAAATCTGACTTGACAAGATGAAGCGGTCGGTATCCAGTCGATTTACCCACCATGCACTTAAATGGAAGCTCCACCACAAAATTGAAGCTGATTTCTAACTCAAGTACACACTGGAAGACCATCACCTTTTGTCAAGGTCTAAAAATCTCCAAGTGTTTTTTTAGTTTCTTATAATGTGTTTGAGTAATTAAAGGATGTTTGAATTATTCCTTGATAGATATATGAGGTTGAAATTTCAAATTTGGGGAAACCATTTTGATTTCTTGAATAGTTTTGTGAATATAAGTAAATGATACAAGTTTTATTTATTATAGTTTCAGTTACTTAGTCCAAGGATGAGTGTGGCCTTTGATGTACTTTCATGTGTAATAGCCACTGGATGTCATCTTTCCTTTTAGAGAAATAAACCATTTTTATTGGAACATTTTGACTAAGCAGAAAAAAAAAAAAGTAGTGCTTTAGTATGTATAGTCAAGACAACAGATTTTAAGATTTGTAAAGCTGTAAACAGGCTTAATGGTTTTCAGGTTTACCTGAAAACTAATGCTTGATGCGATAAGGAGAGACTACAAGAATGAATTAGATAAGAGGAGGAAAGTGGAAGATGCCTAGACAGTTAAGAAGTGCAGTATAAATCCATGTAGTGCATTGTGTAGCATGTTCATATCTAGTCTAATTTAGACTAAACTTAATCCTAGTTTATATTTAACAAAATGTAAATTAAAAAATTCACTAATCTGTTAGCTAGGATGAGATGTGGGGTGAGGTGGGGTGGGGTGGGGATGGAGTGCTGTTTTGGAGAAACTAGTTTTGACTTTCAAAAACCATTAAAGTTCCCTGCTGCCTACATTCTACAATAACTTGAGAAAACTGCCCATGGATTTAAGTAACACATAGCATCCATAGTTCCTTCTCTACTTTTGTCAAGACTCTTGGCTGAGAAATGTAGCATCTGAGAAATGCCTTGCCTCTGTCAACAAGGAGGACTAGAAGAGGGCCTGGAAGGCTGATCATGGTCAGTGATTTTTACATTAGAGCCCAACGTGTAGCTGTCAGCTTTGCTACTAGTGCCCAAGAAAATGACAGAGGAGAAAAGTTAGAGGAAAGAGTTCTGGAAGTAGAAACCAGAGATGGTCTTTTTCTCTGTCTTTCTCTTTCTCCCCTTCCTTCCGTCTTTCTGTTCAATTCCTGTCTGCATGTAAGTCTTTTTGTAAGAAGTAACAGCACCATATAAAATTATCTTTTCTGTATTCAAAATGAAAAGGAAGAGAAAAACTCTGAAGGTGCTATGTTCCTTTATAAGAATAGCAAATTAAGGACTGTTTAGGTCTGCTGGGAAATCGTTCTGTAGTATGCTGTATAGAAACTCAGTATCTGTAAATCTTGTTAGAACGTTGAGGAGGAGGTAGGACTATTATATTATGCAGCTGCAAAGTGCCAGGGTCAGTGCTAGATACCTAGTATGTAGTATTTGTGTAACTATCAGATGATGGTTATCATATTTAGCTTACAAATGATATAGAAGCTAGGGAGGCTGAACAACTTGTCTAAGTATTAGGATCATCTGGGATGTCTGTTTAAAGGAATCTGCATCTTGAATATGCTTCCCTGGTGTACCGATATGAATGTGTGACCAAAGGTTAGGGGGCAGGTTAGGGGAACAAGATTTTATTCTTGCTTATAGTTCCTGCTACAGTCATCAACTTGGCAGGAAAGTGCATACCACCAAGAGTCGAGGGAACTGGCCACAGCATATCTACACCATTCTCTCTCATTAGCATGTCTGTATGTCAAAATACTGAACCCCCTGCCCAGGACCGTGTGCTAGCTCTTCCCACATCTGTCAGATAATCTTACATATACTTGCTCAAGGCTTACCTTTCTCAACCAAACTTTTCAGATGGGCCCAAATTGTCAAGGTGACAAGGCACAGCTTGTAATTCACGAACAGGGAGTTTTAAGAATTGCTTCTAGGAGTTAGAGTCACATTTCCCTCAGGTAACTTTAAGAAGGTACACTACTGTGCAGATACTGTTTTAGAGATAATTGGGTGATAGGGAATCTCAAAGTCAGTGGTGTGGAAGCCTTCATTCTTGTTAGTTAAAAGATAGAAATGTCTCTGGACATTGTAGATTTGTAACAATGGCATTGAAGTTTACCTGATAGGCTGAAGCACTTGCCTTTTTCTGTTCCAGTATCATGAGCAAATCTCATTCTACCACTCTGAAAATTGTGGATTATATTATTAGCCTCTTCTCTTCCAAAGACGACTTGAAGGGTAAGAAAGTGCTTTGATGGTGTTCTTTTCTTGAAGTCTGTTTAGTGGTCCAATTTGGAGGCAGATAGCTCTCCCTAAATTTCTTCTTTCCTCTTCAGTGATTTTTTTTTTAAACTGAAGTACTTTAGTGAGCACAGACTGTTTTGAACTTTGATTCACAACTATGAATTTAAAACCTACTTTACCTTGCCCTTCTGGCTATCTCTGAACTCCCCTTTCTTTCATGCTGAGAGAGAACGCATGCGTGCACCGTGGTTCACGTGGAGGTTAAAAAGAACATGCATGCACCGTGGTTCACGTGGAGGTTAAAAGGACAACCTCAGGAGTGGGTTCTCACCTTCTGGCATGTGGGCCCTGAGGATTGAACTCTGGTCACCAGGCTTGTGCTGCAAATGCCTTTACCTGCCGAATCATCTCACCTGCCCATTATAGCTGTCTTTTTTTATTTTATTCTCGCGTGTGTTAATCTGTATGAGGGCACCGTGTTTGACTTTGGGACTCATCCTGGATTGTGTTACCTCCTCTTAGCTTTGTTCTGGAGTTTCCCAGGGTCTGCCTTCCAGGACTAGAAGTACAGGCTGCCACCATTTCTTCCTGGCCTTATTTACATGGGATCTGGGATGATCTGGCATCTGAATTCAGGCAGAAGTTTAACCCCTGAGCCATCTTTTAAGATGCAGAACAAATCTCATTTCATTTTGAAGTCTTAATCTGTCCTTTTTATGTTCATGGGCCTATTTCTTCTTTGAAGTATTGGTTAGCTGCTTTATTTTTTGGGGAGAGGATCTTGCTTTGTAGCGTATGCTGACCTCATATAACAATTCTCCTGCCTCAGCCTCTCAAGTGCTGGGATTACAGATATATGTCGTCACCATGCGTGCTTTTCAGTCAGCATTGTTTTCATTATTTTTTTCATGGTTTGTATGTGATCTCTTGTTATAGAATAATATGAGTACATCCTTTCCTATCTGTATAGATGTGTGTGATGTGTTTATATACAACCACACATATATCCCAAGGGCCACAAGATATTGTTAGATTTCCTTTACCTCCAAGATGGAATAAAAGTAGCACAGCAATGTTTATCTTCTCAGATTATGTATTGTACTTAATTTACTGTGAGAAGAAATAAATGTGTGTAAACTGTGACTTCTACACCAAGTTAAAAGCATAGGTGCCAGCATTGTAACTGCACTACCGTGGAGCTGGGATCAAACCCAGGGCCTGTGATGTCAGACATGCACTCTACCACTTACCTGTACCTGTATTTCCTAGTTTTAAAAGTTTAAAAAGAGCAACCATGTCATGTTGCTGAGCATGAAGAATGTCACCGAGCAGGCCAGAGGAGAGCTGAAGAAAAGAATACTTGGGGCTTAAGTTGTAAATAAAAATACTGATAGGCATTTTGAAAATTTAATCCTATTTGTGTAATCAGTAAATTATGAAATCAGTTTCATTTAAAGGAAAAAAATTCTACCTGTATAAAAGCAAACTAGTTTTCCAATAGTATACTAAAATTAAAATGTTTCAAGACATTTTGTTCAAAAAAAGTTTTTGCTAAAGTAAAATTATCTTTTGTATAAAATTCTCTAAACAGCTTTTTTCTTTATGCACTGTGAACTGATAAGTCCATGTCCTTTATAAATATTTTCTAATAGTTGTGAAATAAATATCGAATATTTTGCCACCTGTCTCTGGAATTTCTCTATTTCAAAAAGAATTGTTTTGTACATAATGAAATGACCACATACAAAGATATAACTTAATCAGGTAAGAGTATTTTGTTACTGATATTTTAATTACCAGATCCAGATAAATTCTGCATGGCTTTTATTTTTCCTATACTTTTTAATCTTAAAAAATTTTTTTAACATTTAAAAAATATTTCGTGTGTGTGTATCAGAGAGCATTGTGTGTCCCTGTGTAGGATGAAGGGTGACTTCTGGAATTATCCTGGATTGCTTCTACCTCCTTGCTTTGCTCTGGGATTTCCCAGGCTCAGCCCAGAAGGGCCGGAAGTGCATGCTGCCACTGTTGCCATCTAGCGATATTTTAGGTGGGACCTGGGATCAAAACTCAGGACCTGGGGCTGGAGAGGTGGCTCAGAGGTTAAGCCTCTGCCTTGCAGGCGGAAGGTCCTGAGTTCAGATCCTAGACCCCACGTATAGACGCCGGGCAGAAGCGGGGGGCGGCCTGCATTTCCGGTCCTGGTAGGGCGGAGCCTATGAACCCCGGGGCGGAGTAAACAAGGAGGAGGGGGAGGCGTCCATAGTGGTTCCCGAATTCGTCCCTGGTTCTACACACACACACATTCGTACACACGCATACACACACAATTGAATAAATAATAAAAAATTAAAAAACAAAACAAAACTCAGGACCCTCTGTTTTCCAGAGATTCTTAACCTGAGCTCTCTCTCTAGCCCCTAAATTTTTTTTGAGGTAGGGTCCACTGTGTAATCCTGGCTGACCTGGGACTCATTACTACTTATACCTGAAGACCAGACTTATCTTCAAACTTCCTGAACTTCTTCTCTGCCTTTGCCTCAAATGTTTTTCCCCACCCAGCTTATACCTTACAGCTGAGTAACTTCTTGATTTCTATGGGTAGGGAAACTTTAATCGCACCTGTTGCTAGGCATACTAATTCTAAAGCCTTATCACATGCACTCTATGCAAAAGATGCTGTCACATTTCTAAAAATGATATGCGCCCTCTGAATTCATCATTGGGCTCTAAAACAGACTTACATTTTTAGATCCGTTTACTTATTTTCAGCATACCATTTACCAGTACAAATGAGGAACCTCAGAATCATTCCCTGAAAGGTAATGTAAGAATCTGGTCAACACAGTCCAATTTCCAGATAAAATTCAAATGGCAAATGATCTTTCTCTAGGTGAATGAAACACTATTCCTTGAGATAGTCTCTTAAATTACAAACTTCAGTTTGTAAATTTGGAATCATATGAATAACCTCCTAAAAAGGTTGGAGTGGCTTGTTTTTTGAAGCAGGGTCTCTGAGCCCCAGGCTGACTTGGAACTCTTGGTGATCCTCCTACATGTTTTACAAGCCTGAGCCACAATATTTGGCAAAAAGCTATGGTTTTTCTTAGTTTTTCTGTCAGTGGAAGAAGTAGTAGAGTGTAATGGTTAAGAAATGCCTTGGCTTACTTGTTTTGTATCTCAGTAGCATCTTAACAGTTTTGTCATTTATGAAATTAGAGATAATAGTAACCACACCTTGCAGGTTGTAAGGATAAATTAAGATCCATGCACGTCAGTGCTGAAGAGTGTCCACATTTAAAAGGGCTCAAGTATTTGGCCAGATGTTACATTCTAGTTGTTGATCATAACATGAGTATGTGCTATGCTGTGGATGATTTCTAAGTTTTAGCCATTTTGACACTTCAGTGTAATAGAATTCCTACTTGTATGAGGGAACAAGCACAGTGAAGACACTGGAGTGTCTTGTTCAACCTCACAGACTTAAGTGAAAGGACCAAGACTGGGATTGAACCCAGGGCCTCATGCATGCTAGACAAATGTTTTACTGCTGGAATTTTTTTTTTTTTTTTTTTTTTTTTTTGAGGCAGGGTCTCTTGTAGCCCAGGCTGGCCTCCTAATCACTGAGGATGACTTCAAACTAATCATCCTGCTTCCACCTCCTGAGTTATAGGAAGTGACCCAGGCCTTTGTGCCTTGGCAGCACTCTACCAACAATCTGTATCCCCAGCCCTTGAGGCCACCTTCTTTAACCACTGCTACAACTGCTACCCAGCATCACTGTAGCCACAGAAGCAAAGCTAGGAAAATGGGAGCTTGGCAGTTCGGCAATATTCGTGGTGGTCAGCTTCTGTCGTAATAAGCACCTTCAAATTACTTCAAAGACCGTATTCTAAATTGCTAACAGCAAACGTTTATTCATAATTGAAATCAAGGACTTAGAAACGCATTTTAATACTTTGCTGATAAAATAGTAACATTCCACCTTTGCAATCTGATAATACAGGAATATAACCGGTAAAGGCTTTAATGCACATATCTATTATAATCCGGTAACCAGAACACACACAAACCACCTACTTTAGTGTTAACACCACCACCTTCTCGCGAAGGCCATCTTGGAGCTCTCTACTGGATAGCTGAGTAAATAGGGGCCAAGGCTCAGAGATAGGGAAAGAGGATGCAGGAAGAATAAGCACACACACTTCACAGCCCACTTGTAAGCATACCACACTAAATACTAAAGCGAGGGCTGCACGACCGAGAAAGAAGCAATTCGGCACTTCCCTCAGGAGCATTCGGCAGTCTCAACGCATGAGGAGGCTGTGCTTGGGGCCGTCCACTCTCTCCAGCTTCTCAAAGTGTTTCCTGGCATTGCGAATGTTGATGAGCGTGGCTGCCGAAGGGATGGACGGATCCGACATCACAACCATCACGTACGTGTTGGACGTGAAGATGTCGATGAAGGCGGCGAAGTTAGAATTCCTCACCTCCATGCTCTGGAAGGACGCGGCCAGCTTGCTGCAGCTCAGCTTGAACTGCTTGATGATGTTGCTGATCTTCTCAAAGCGGTGCACGTCGCGCTGCTCTTTGCACTGGTAGTGCGAGATCACCAGGAACGTCGCCCTCTCGAACAGCAGCACTTCGTCGGCCTCGATGATCTGCGCAAAGTTTCGGAGGTTCATCTCCAGCTGCTGCACGTTGGGGATCAGCTGGTAGACGATGCTGGACCAGGCCTTGTAGAGGGTCTCGTCCCAGATGGACGTGCGGAAACAAGCGCACTCGAGCGGGCGCGACAGCCGCCTCAGGTCTTCCTCTCGCTCTTTGAAGATGAGGTCGCGCTGGTCCTCCTGCACCAGATCCATTTTGTGCACCAGGCAGAAGATCTTGGCGTCGGGGGAGTTCTGCAGGATGGCCTCCAGGCACGACTGGTAGTAGTGCATGTCTTTCTCCAGCTCGCGGCTCTCCACGTCGAACACGTAGATCAGGACCTCCACGTTGCGGAAGATGTTGTCCCGCTGGCTGGTGAAGTAGTTCTCCATGAAGGTGTCCTGGCCGCCGCAGTCCCACAGGTTCAGCACCAGGTTGCCCAGGAAGCGGACGTGCGAGTGCTCCACGTCGATGGTGGCGCCCAGGCGCCGCGTGTCGCGGGCGATGTAGTTGGCGAAGATGATGGAGCGCATGCTGGTCTTCCCCGACCCACTCTTGCCCATCAGCAGCACCTTCTTCTTCATGGCTGTGTTTGGCATCACCCGCCGGGGTCGCCGCGGACTGGGGAGGGCGCGGCCTACCGAGACCCACGCAGGTCGGGGCGGCGGCTCCGCGGGCTGCGCTGCGGTCCGCGCCGCCGGCCGGGGAAGCCGGGAGCGCGCGCTCGGGCTGCGAGGGCCGCGGCGGGGCGCCGGTGCTCGGAGATCGGCGCCCGAGGCGGGTCGCTGCAGCCGCTGGCGACGAGCACGGGCCGGGAAAGCAGCTCCGCGCCGGCCGCTGCCCACTTCCCGCACAGCTCTCGCGAGACCTCCGCGCTCCTACCGCTACGCACTTCCGGCGGTGATCTCGCGAGAGCTTCGGGCCGCGATGCTGCCCCCTAGGCGATCCTGCGGTTGCTTCTTAGGATGACAGCCGGTAGGGCCGGTCAGGCGAGAGTTCAAATGAAAAGCCGAGCCGGAGGCCGTTTCAAGCCTGTGTGCAAAGGCCCTGGGAGCTGGGTCGGGAGGAGCTGCCCTCTTGCGCCCCGGGGTGTCCTCACACACCCTTGCCGCACCCCCTCGCCCAAGAGCCAGTCACGTGGGCAGCCCGGCGGCGGGAGGCCGAGCTCCTCGGCCGGCTGAGCGACGGTACCGGTGCGCCTGGGGGCCGGCGGGGCCCCGGCAGGTCACGCGGTCGGCCGGGCGCGCAGCTGCACGAAGCACGGTCACTGGGCGGCAGACAGACGCCCAGCTCGTGTCTTTCCCCTTCCAAAGGTTCCTGTTCATATCTGATTCTCCCGTGACTACAGATTTGAGAGTTTTAAAGAAGGTGCATTTAGGTTGGAGAAATGGCTCAGGATTAAGCCTTTGCCGCAGAAGCAGAAGGTTTTGAGTTCGGATCCCCGAACCCATGCAAAACGCCAGGCGGAAAAGGCAACCGATGGTACTTCTGGCCCTGGAGGGCGGAGCCTGGAAAACTCCAGAGCAAAGTAAAGTGGAGGTGGCACAATCCGGGGTGATTCCTGAGACACCTTTGGGCCTTCACAGGCGCGCGCGCGCGCGCGCACACACACACACACACACACACACACACACAAAAGGTGCTTTTTAAAAAGGTTCACGATAAATGTGCTTTTTTTTTTACTTTTGCGAGCACGTGTGTGTGCCTGTGCGTGAGTGCGCGTGTTTATGGACACGTGTCACAGTGAGTGTGGAGGTCAGAACAACTTGGAGGAATCGGTTCCCTCCTCCCACCATGTGGCTTGCAGCGGTCTAATGCAGGTTGTCGTGCTTGGCTTGAAGTACCTTTACCTACTGAGCTATCAGTTTTTTACCTGGCCCAGCAACCAATTCCAAACTGGAAGAAACAGTGTTAGGGAACACCCAGTACTAGCACCGTAGTCCCCACTATAACCCTGTCGACACCAGTTTTCAAGTGAGTAAATCAAACAAAGACAGCCAGTATTAAATGGTGAAATGCAAATAAATTCTGGATTCATATATTCTATTTTCAGAGTTGACTTGCTTGGCTTCACACTGCTTCCCGCAAACACTTTGGCTGCTCTTGGTCTTTAAGTACAGACAATTGGTGTCATTCAGTATCACTCATCCAGGATGAGGAGCAGGGTTTTTAAGGCGGGTTCAGAGCAGCCATGCTGAGCCGGTTTCTGAAGCTCTTGGAAGGTCCTCCACCGTCGGGATTCCCTGAAGGAACAACACCCTTACCAACTTCTTCCAACCCTTTGCTTCGGAAAGGATGTGGAGATTAGCTCTCCTGCACAGGTATGCCCCGCCTTGAGGTGGGCACAGAGTGCACCAGCTTGGGCCCAACATCAAGTGTGTTAGGCCCCAATGTGAGCTAACCAATGAGGAAAGGCCTTCTTTCCCTGGCTTACCTAGGTGTAGAAATACTCCACTCCCTGGCAACCATCTTTGGCGCCTGTGCCTGGCGGCACTCCACTTGTGTTATCTGTGACTTCTAGTTCTTGCTTCTTGTGGATTCCATGCCTGGAGTCCACGAGTTCTCTGGGGTGCCTGCCCCTCTTGGCACTCTGTCCGCAGTCCATGAGTTCCTTCTCTCTCTCCTCTAATAAACTACCTTAATCCTCTACCCGTGTTCCGGTTTCAATCTTCCACTCCGAACTCAAGAGCTCTGCAACAATGGGACAGTCATCCGCAACGTTCGGTGAGCCAGATGGGACAGTCAGGAGATCCATCCCGGTAACAAGAGCACTGTTAGCAAGTGTGAAGCTTTTTATGAAGCAATGTTGGAGTTTATTAAAGATTTTTAAAAAATATTTTGTGTGTGTGTGTGTGTGTGTATCAGAGGGCACAGTATATCTCTGTGGAGAACCAAGGGTGACTTTGGGAATCATCCTGGATTGCTTCTACTTGCTTCGCTCCGGGATTTCTTGGGCTCGGAAGTGCAGGCCCTGGGACGTGGGATCCCTCTGAGCCATCTCTCCAGCCCATATTAAAGATTTTTATCCTCTAAATTTTTTTTTTAAATTTGTGTGTGTGTGTGTGTGTGTGTATCAGAGGGCACTGTGTCCCTGTGGAGGACCAAGGCCACCTCCATTTCTGCCTGATGTTTTTTATGTGGGACCTGAGATCTGAACTCAGGACCTTCTGCTTGTGAGGCAGTCTCCAGTCCTTATCCTCCAAATTTTAAGTTTATCAGCTTACAAAGAATTAGGTTTCATTATGTCATTTTTCTTTTACTAATTTTTTTTTATTCTGTGACAATTTCATACATGTATACAATGTGTCTTAATCATGTCCAGACCTCGACTTACCTTACCTTTCCTGGACCCTTTCAACATGTTTCCCCCTCCTTTCAATAGAGATTTTAAGCAGGAGGGTGAAGGGACAATTGCTGTGGAAGAAAGACATGCCCAAGGGCACGGGTGTGGGCTCTCTAAGAGTTGTCTCATTGCTTTTGTATGTAAATAAATTTTGCAGTGAAATGCACATTGCAAAGGAGCACATGGGAAGTCTTTCATATAACAACTTGTTTTGTCTCCTGGGGATGTCTTTTCTGGAGTCTTTGGACCTACTGCACAGGTGCCCTGAGCTGCTTTCACTAGTATTCTGGGGTTTCTCTTCCTTTCTTATGATTAGTGTTATGGTTAGTCTTGGTCATAAAGTTGATGAAAGCAAACCCGTATGTCAGTGAGGGAGTTTCTAGATTAGGTTCATGGAGGTGGAAAGACCCATCCTAAATATGGGAGGTGCAATTCCCTGGGGTTGGCAAGTGTGGAGAGCTGGTGGGAGGGACTCCTGGGCTGAATAAATAGAACTAAGATTTAATTTTAATTTCTTTTTTTGCATGCGGATGTGTGTACCAGAGGGTACTTGAGTGTATGTGCCTGTGGAGGTCTAAGGATGACTTCGAGAATCATCCCGGATTGCTGCTTTGATACTCCTACTGCTTTGCTCTGCGGTTTCCCAGGTTCTGCCTTCCGGGACTGAAATTGCAGGTCACCCATTTCCGTTTGGCATATTTATGTGGGATCTGGAGATCTGAACTTATATTATTTTGCTTTCAAGGCAAAGGTTTAACTTCTGAGCCATTTTCCCAGCCCAGAAGAACTGAAAAAGCAGAGAAATACAGGGGAGAACAGTAACATTCAAGGATCCCAAACCCTTGACTGTTCTTAGCCCAAGATGCCTCACTCAGTCGCTAACACTAGTAGAATTAGGAAGTATGAAAAAGACATGGAAGAAATCACAGTTTGAATGCGACATCCTATAGTAATGTCTTTTCTTTTTTTTTTTTTGAGATGGGCTTTTGGTGTGTAGCTCAGTCTGGCTTGGAATTCAAGATCCTCCTCATTTTCCCAAGTGCTGGTAATTGGGCATAAGCCATTGTGCCCAGCTTCTGACAGGGTCTCTGCATCTGAATAACCTGGCACTGCCTTTAAGCTTGATTCCCAAAATAAGTCTCACCCTGCAGCCCTGCCTTCTGGAAATCGGGGGATACATTTGCACAAGAAGGAATACAAGGTGCCACCCAAAGTGCTGACCACCAAGTTTTCAGCCTTCGTATATCTCTGGTTGTCATAGTTAGGTACAGGTGTCAACTTGACAGTTGAGGGTTTGAGGTCTGGACACATTTATAGAAAATTAGTGGTTGCGTTAGGCCCAGAGCAGACCTGCAGGAGATTGTCTAGCTGATGGGGAAGGCCCAGCCCATGGTGGGTGGGACTAGGCCCTGGAATAAAATACAGACAGTTGGTTGAGAGAGTTGGCATCCTTGTGTACACTTGGCTAGACATGCTGGTCTGGCAAGTAAGGATCATCCCTCTCTCAGCCATTATGCAGTGATGGTGTGGCCAGTTCCCTGGGCCTGGTGTGGGTGAGTGCTCTCCCATCAAGCTGGACTATCTGGACTATGTAAGAAACAATCAAACTCTTGTTCCTTTAAGCCATTTTTGGTGATTTATCAGCAACCATACAGGCCAACTGCAACACTATTTGTTGACTTACAGCTTCAGGGTTTTCCAAAGATCTTTCTTTCATCTTTTTTTTCCCTAGGTCATTGGAGAGTAAGCTGTCTTGGGCCCTACTGGCAAGGCATTGGGAGATTGCTGACCTCATAAGGCGGTCCCTGTGACGTCACTGTCACTCTTAGGTACACTCTTGGCCCTGGAGACGTCACAGAGGACTCACAGCCCTTGCGGCTCGCTGGGGCTACTGGCAGGTGTGTGGGTCCCAGCGGCAGAGGCGGGCTGGGCCTGCTGTCCTTGCTTAGGCAAGGCGAGCTGCAAGCAGGGAACACTGCAAGCGGGCCGCTTGATTCTTCTTTTGCTCAAATACCCACAGCTGCCAAGGCCCCTGAGACTTGAGGCGCACGCCTTCCACCAGGCGGTTGGGGTTCACAAAAGACTGCAGTGGGGGATGCTCTGAGGCGAATGAAGGATGGCCCCGGTGAAGAGGAAGTGTATCTGCGATCTGTGCTCGTGCGGGTAAGGCAGCCTGTACCCGCAAGCCTGGGGCCCCGGGACCTTCTGGATTCTGGGGAGCGCACTCCTCCTGCAGGAGGGGGTACAGGCTGGGTCCTCTACTTGCTTACCAGGCAGCGGCCAGCTGGATCCGCGCGCCCATCGTCTTTATTAGACCTCAGTGCTGCCAGCTAGCGTTCAACGCAGGCATGTTGCACCAAGCCGGGTGTCCTCAGGGTTTTTCTGTGTCTGAAGAGCTGCCCAGAACGCGGCCCATCAACACAGAAAGCCTCTGACTAGGTTGGGACCGGTCTTGTTTCTTTGGTTGTAATTATTCCCTTTATGTCAGTGAATTTCCCGTGTAGACAAATTGGACCTTTGTCCATATCATGTTGAAGATAATGAAAGAAAAAGTGCTTTTGTAGTTGCCTGTCCTAGCTGCTCAGTGTCTTTCTGCCCATTGCAGTGAGGACCATAACGGGATGTGTGGTAGAGGCAAGTGGAGGGAGAGGGTGTGGGCTTCAAACTTAGGTCTTGCTCAGCTGAGAGGGTCCTCCTGCTGGAGGGTCCTCCTGCTGGCCTGGGAAGCTGGAACTACTTCTCAGTCTTTGGATAAGGCCAAGTCAAGGAGGGGTTAGTCCTCCTGTGTTGCTAGCTGTGGGATCTTCAGTAAGTGAATGAGTTTCTCCAGGTTGTAATTTAATCTGTGTCCACAGTATTTACTTCACAGGACTACTGGGAGCACTAAAAGGGACACTGTACATGACTACTGGTGCATGCATTTTACTTACATGTAGTATCCTGGAATCTGCAAATGGGCTTACCCAGTAGAACATGCTGCATGAAACCAAAACCACAGGTATTAGTAGTTGGGAAAATTAGTTAAAAGTGCTCTAAAAGCTGGGTTAGAAACAGTGCAGGTCTCTGGCATCAGTGGCTGCCCTTTAATCTTGGCTGCGTGGTAGTCACCTGGGATGCAAAATACACATCCTTGCCCTTGTGTGAAGACTCAGCTGCCTCCAATAATGACACCATTTTCCTTGATTCAGAATGGCTGGACTTTATCACATGTAAGTGTGGTTTTTTTTTGGTAAAGGGTTGTTAGGAATAACATAATGCTACTGAAAATTCTTCTTTTTTAAAAAGCCAGACCCCCCCTCCTGGGACCTTCTACACCCCTTTCCCAACTTCTCTGCTGTAAGGTTTTGATATTGAAATCTGTAAAATGTGAGTTTCTGTGTTTGCACACTATCCAATTCAGGTTGGAGGACAGGCGTAACTCACTTAAGGTACAGAGTGCTTGCTGAGATAACTCCTCTGACACCTGTCCATCTTTAAGTCCTTGGATTGTGTCCTCCCTCATCTCTGAGGAGCTGTCTATCAGAAGTGGTGGTATTTTCTTGCTATCTCTCCTGTCTCTGCTCCTCCTTGTGGAAGTTTATGCTTCTGTCAGGATCCTGGTGTCCCGACATATCCATCCCCTCCTCCTCTGACTAACAGTCTTTCTAGTTTTCTCTTCTGTAATTTTCCTTACTTGAGACCATCTTGGATTTGGATGGAGCTTTCCAGAATCCTGAGTAGACTTTCTAGTCTCCCTTCTCTGTATGTTATCCTTGTCTTTTTTTCCCTCTAAAATTCCTGTATGTTCCTCCAACTTCCATCCTTTAAGTCCTGCTCAAATTAATCCCCCATTATTCCCATCCTGTACTCCATCAGGGGGCGGGGATACCGTTCGGCATTTTCTGGTTGTCTAGTCATTTCTCCTGGCTTCATGTCTCTATGGACAGCACAATATAGGAAAGTAGAGGCGCTGTTTTCTATTGTTGTGTGTTGTGTCCAGCTCTTTTAACACACTTTCCATGGAAGCACATTGCATTTGTGTAGTGGCGGGGCTCCAGCAGCTGTGTATGAAGGCTTCCTTTCCCTGAGAACCACTAGATGCCTTCAGGGAATAAGCCACCCACTGGCAAGTTCTTGGAATAAATTATTAAGTTTGGCCACAAGGTGGCAACCTTCTCCCAGTGCACAGGTGGGTGGTTCAGTCAGAACAGCCTAAGTGGAATGCAAACCTTTGGGGTTCTGGGGGTTCTTGGAATTTGATTCTTTCTTTCAAACTTAAGTTTTCCATAAGTTTTCTAACATGAACAATTAGTGAGAGATAAGAGTCCAATAATTATTCCTTAAGGAGTCTATCACGGATTGCAAAGTGAGTGTGTTCTAAATATTGATGCCCAACAATTCCAGTCACTCATGAGACTTTAGTGAACTTTACTGATTAAGAGAACCAAATACCTTTTTCTGTAAAAAATAAAAAATATCCTTCACTCCTTTCCTTGGTGACCCAAAAGTCAGCAACAGGGTTAGTACCAGAGAAAGCTCTGGGGGAGATGGCTCGGTGAGAATGATTTTTGTCAAGCGTGAGGAGCTGAATCCCTGGATCCCAGTCCCCTTGCAGAAAACCATGTGTGGGTGTGAACTGCAGTCCACCCTGTAATCCCAGCACTAGGAGTTAGGAGGACAGCTATGAGCTCAAGGCCAGCCTGAGCCTGGACAGCAGAGTGCCAGGTCAATCTGAGTGAGTCATTGCCTCAAAGAAAAAGGCTGGGTGTGGTCACATGAGCCTTGTAACCCAATCAATGCTGGTGGGGAGGAGGAGGGGGTAGCAAGAGCGCTGTGTGGGCCAACAGTCTAGCTCCAGAATCAGAGGAAGAGGATGAGGTGGGGGGAGGGGGGAGAAGAGAGTGAATGAGAGAGGAAAAAACCCAAGACCCTGCCTCAAGGAGCAACATGGCACCCGAGTGCATACACCCAGGCATGTACTACACAGACACAGACATGCACATGTGAGCACACATAGACGTTAAGAAATTTTTTTCATATTTTACTGCTAGACATTATAATTTACAAGAACATTTGCTGATCTGGTACTGATCATATTGAAAAGAACCTTAGACCACTATGTATCAGTCAGCACCAGATAAGCAAAAGTATTCATATGTTGCAGAAAGACAGTAAAGTGAGCACCTTTTTTTTTTTTTTCAACAAGGTATTATCTTTGTAGAGCTGTATGTATGAGTTGAGTCAGGAAACCCCACTTTAGAAGAGTACAGTTACCGTTTCAGTTATACCTGAAAATGACCGACCAGCATTTCCTGTTATGGAAAGGGGCCAAGTGGTAACAGTTTTACAGTATTATGCCGCTTTGCATTCTGTAATTTTAAAAAAGTTAAAAGCGTTGTGTCATCATACTTGGGGTCCCTCGGCATGGGAAGGATTCTTAGTTAGGAAACTTGAATCCTCCGTCTTATCATCCTGGGAATGCTTGTTCAATTTATTTGGCTATTCTTTCCCAACTTGAAATTGGGAATTGGAAGTAAATTTGAAACTGGGGTTAGGGGTAGTGAAATTGAACATGAAATTAAATGTTAATTAGCTATCAGAGCTACAAGGGTCTTGGTGGTCTGGAAGGTTTTATTATACAGATAAGGAAATTGGAGTATTGAGTTTAATTTTAAAAATATTTAACTAGAGAGAGAGAAACATATGCATGCTATGGTGCATGGGTGGAGGACAGAGGAGAACATGCTTCTAGCATGTGGGCTTCCAGGAATTGAACTCAGATCTCCAAGTTTGTGAGCATGTGTCTTATCCACTGATATATCTCTCTGGCCCTAAGTTTAATTTTTAATATGAAGGAGTGTGTTTTGTTACTTTGATATATTTTGATCACTTAATTTTTCATGAGTCAGTGAGACGGTTTAGTAGGCATCTATTTGAAAACCGGTAATCTGAGTTCCATCCCTGGAAGCCCACATAGTGGAAGAAGAGAAGTGGCTTCTGAAAGTCATCTCTGACCTCTATATGGCATACATACACATACACACACACATACACATGCACACACGCATACACACATACGCACACAAGCATACACACACACACACACACACACACACAAACGCACCCATGCACGCAAAGCCTCTCAAATATTTTTAAGAAATTTTTTACATATTTTACTGCTAGGCGTTATAATTTACAATTTGTGTTTTCAAGTCATGTGGAACCAGTTTTTCTTCCTTTTTTTGTGTTTTTGAAGGGGTTCTTCATTTTTAGCCCAGGCTGACCTTCAGTTTGTGAGTTACCTGCCTCATCCTCCCTGTTTCTGAGATTATAGACAGACACCATCATGTCAGGCTTACATATCCCCCTATAACTTCTTAATTTCTAAATTTTTTTTATCAGTGCTGTGGATCAAATTCAGGGCCTCATGCCGGCTAAGCATTCTACCACTGAGCTACATCCGCAGTGGCCATTTTTGACTATAAATTACAATATGAAGGCTCCTGTCCAACTGGGAAATATTATCTGATGTAAAAAAATAGGTATAATTCTAAAAGCTTTTTAATAAAGCAATATAAATAGTGACCCCTTCCCCTAAGAGTAGAGAATTGTACATAATACTATCACTTTTTAAAAGATGCTGGTAAAGAAGTAGTTGTTAATGAAGAGGTTGACATAGCTTCCTTTTATATCTGATTACTTTATGGCTTACTTGCACCATTTAAAAGATCTCATGGAACTTGCAGGAAACTCCAGGACGGGGTAATGTATCCTGGAGTATTTATGTAGCGTTGGTTGCATGTGCAGCATCTCATAAAGAAGGTAGTCCGTGGAGGCCTCGAGGATTGCCGCAGAGGATGTGGATTTGGCCATTTCTCAGGAAGGTGATCTCTGGGGCAGCTGTGTATCTGCAACTTCAATCAGTTATGTGAACCAGGGAGAAACTTGTTATTTTAATTTTGGAAAATATTTTCTTCACATCGATGGAAATTTCCTTAACCTTAGATTTTTTATTTTCTTAGAGTCTCTGTTACAAATTAAGAGGAAAAGAAAAAAAAGTCCGAGGACTTGGTTTGATGTTACATGTTTCAGGGAGAATTCTTGTTTTTAATTTAAATATAATTGACTTCATAAACTCTGATTAAGAAAAAAAGACAAAAGACGGCTTTGTACAAATACTCGCCAGTGATCTTTTTTTGTTTTTCAAGATGTCAAGGTGGGGAGAGGATCTTTCAGTTACAACATCTGTTCATTTTTACTATATATTTTATGTACTTTCCATGTTAACTGACTTTATATGCTCTTTAAGAATTGTGCCCTTTTTGATGTGAGAATCAACTTTTAGTAGCTCACCTGTGCATTTCACCTTAGAAAGATGAGCATAATTCGTTCTGTATAGTTTGTCCGATTTCAGACCTTGGGGTTATGCAGCACAGCTTTGTGCTAATTCAAATAACAGCAGCTAAAATGATCTATCACATAGTCTGCGAATGGGTCCTCTTAAAGTACCCTGGTTCCAAGAGCATTCTTGGTGTAGGCAGTTTTAAATGGCATTCCCACCATCGATGTTAATGCCGTCTCACTGACCCTCAGGTGATTCTGTTTCTTTGGGAAGATGAGGTCTCACAAGGGGAAACAGCCAGCCTTCAATGGAATGAGACCAACACACTAAGAGCTGGAAGATTTCGGAGGTGGGCAGGCAGACAAAGGGGATGTAGCTTGCTGGGATATTGCAGTTCGCTTACATGGTTGCTGATAAATCACCATCAAACGGCTTAAAGGGAACAAGGGGTTTATTTCCTTATGACAGTCTGGTTATGGTTCTCAGTCCAGCTTGACAGGAGAGCATGCATCAACACTAGGCCCAGGGAACTGGCCACACCATCTCTACATAATGGCTGAGACAGGGACAATTCTTACTTGCCAGACCAGCATGTCTGGCCACGTATACAGAAGGATGCCAACTTCCTCCATTGGCTCTCAGTATTTTAGTCACTTATACAGGGCTTAGTCCCACCCACCATGGGCTGGGCCTTTCCCACCAGCTAGACAATCTCCTGCAGGTGTGCTCTGGGCTTAACCATTAATTCTCTACAAATGTGCCCAGAGCTCAAACCCTCAACTGTCAAGTTGACACCTGTGCCCAACTATGACATGGGATGATTAGGAAAGTGAAGTGCTCAGGATCCCCGGGCTCCAAATCCTAGCTGTGCCGACTGAGCTATTTCCTTCAAGAGGTGACAGCAGTCTCTTCTTCCTCTTAGGGCGGGCAGGGGCGGGAGGGGGGACACATGCCTTGAAGTGGCGGGAATACCAGCTAGAGCGCATGCTAGTCCCAGGCCTAGAAGATGTCGCACTGGAATGAGGGGCTCAGGGAGATCATGCCAGAAGCTCCGTGGCTGCAAATTGCAAAGGGGTCCTCACCCACCCACTGTGAACCCGGAGGCACAGGGAAATATCCTAGACCAGTAGTTTTTTCCTCTGAAAGAAATCTTTCAAACAACAGACCGAGCTTGCTCTACCCTTCTTCCTTGCTGTGAATTCCTAGTATCTGAATTAGGCCAATTTTAAATCTGCTCTTTTAGATGTTGTAAGTGGATTTGGAGTTTGCTGGCATTTCTTTGACACCATTTCATCTCATCCCGCTCTTGTTATTGTTGCTATCTTGAGATGGGGGCGCAGCTTAGTCTGTCTGGGAGCTTGTAGATCCTCTGAGTTCTGGTATGAACCACCTCTCTCAACAAAGACTCCAGTCTTTGCTTCCTATGAGACAGCAGGGTGGAGGTTAAGAGCATGGATGCTGGACCCGGCTGCCTGCCGCACTGTGCCACACTGGCTACCTTACAATGGCACCTGTGCCTCTGCATGCCTTTCCACAGCACAGCCTGTATCCGTTGTGAGATGGAGTCACTATCATGTGAGCAAATGGAACTCAGGAAGACGTAGGGTAAGTGTTATTACACGAACACAGGGAGAGGCACCAGTCTCTGTTGGACGATGAAGCCCAGAGAGAGGAGAATGTAGTCGTTGCTCTCTGGAGATTGTACGTTCTAGGGAAGAGAGTGAAGTTTGCTAACTATCAGCTAATGATAGTGCTGCAGAGAATTTTAATTTGGGGGGGCTGTAGGTAAATGTTTGAGGTGTGGGTGCTGGATTAGCTTTGGAGGATAGGAATGGTTTACAAAGGTTTAATAGGTTCTTTACACACTAGCAGGACTTTTGGCCTCTGGGGACACTTATATTTGAGTCCACTGATTACTATGCTTCATGCATTCAGATTGACACAAACACTAAACAAACCTTATTCAGTTTAGAACTTTTAAAGTCTCAGGATCAACGTCTGTGGGCTCGAAGCCATCCTTGCTGGAGTACAACCTGCCATTTTCCTCTGTTCCTTTTCTTTTTACTGGCTCTTTCAAAATCACTTTAAAGTTTTCAATGATAATTTCTCCAATAGGAAAGACTAGTATTTCTAAGCATCCAGCATGTTAACCACTTAGCCAAAGACAGTCATATATGTGAATTTCCAGCTGAAAGCCTCTCAATCTAAAATGAACAAATCTAATTTATAATGTAAAGAGTTAGTTAGATTTCTACCTGGACTGGCCAACTAATTTCAGAAATGTTATCCTTTATGGAATGATTTTTTTTTTATATCTTGTACAGAATTATTTTTAAAAAGCAGGTTTTCTCCCCATAACTCTTCTATTTTCCCTTTTAAGTGCCTTCCCTTTCAACTCCAACTGACATCTGTGAACGAGAGTTGAAAATGAAAAGCATAGATTGGAAGGCCTCATTTCTTTTATCCGGCTTTGATGGGAGGGCAGGAGGAGGCTTAGGGCAGGAACCCCCGGGACAGTGAATGGGGAACATTTGGATTCCAGCCTGGGCTGGTCCTAAAACATCTCTGGGCTTTTAGAAATGGTGATCTTCATGCATGAGTGCCTAGGTTCCATCCTAGGCCAAAAAAAAAAAAAAAAAAAAAAAGTGATTTTGTCAGGCTTGGTACATGCCCGTGCTCCTAGCTTTAAGAACAAAGGCAGGAGGATCATGAGTTTAAAGCCAGCCTGGACAACATGGGGGAGAATTTGACTCAGAATGCCAAATGACCTTCAGATGATGAGCTAGCCCTTATTCTCTATAGTGGCTGTTTTCTAGTCTCAGATTTTCCTTTATTATTTTTTTTCATTTGTACAGTTTACACATGAGTACAACAAATTTGTCATTTCCACCCCTTATTTCCTGCTTTCACTCCCCTTCTTATCCCATTGGAAGCCCTCCCAACCATCTTTCTCCTTACTTTCATGTCTTTGTGCACATGTGGCCCACTGAGTTTCCTCCATTGTCTGCACTGGCATGTGTCTGAGTACCTGCTAGAGTGTGGATGATAGATCAGTGGTTATACTCTTGAGGAAATTAGCTTCCCTATACCTTCCCCTCAACCTAGCATTGACCCTTAACAGTCTCTTAGGGAGCTGTGGTACCTCTTGAGACCTTGTCTTTTCCATGGTGAATTATTGATAGGCCGAGTGTGGGTCTTCTGAGGTAGACACACCTGCCGTGAGTTCATGGACGAAGCAGCCCTGTCCTGTTCAGAAGATATTGTCTGACCTCACCCTCCCCACCTTCATTCTTACATTCTCACGAGCCCCTCTCCCATGATGCTCACTGAGCCTTGGAGGGGGGTGACTTGGATGTTCTGTTCAGGGCCGAGCAATCCATATCACTTATTCTCTGCACTTTGTTGCTCAGAATGTCTGTCTCAGAGCTTTGAAGGTATCTGCGGAGGACTCCTGGAGACTGTTGGTGACCTTAGAAGAAGTGAAAGGGAATGTGTCATAGAGTTGAGTATGAACACATGGTTTAAAAAAAAATTAGTTAGAAGCATATGCCTTCCATCAGCCTCAAGGACTCTTTGGGCACGTTTGACCTGTTGTCAGAGGGCACTCTGACTTCTTCCACATATCAACGTATGTGGGCACTCCAGCTTTGCCTTACTTCTCATTTGATTGCTCACAAGATTCACTACATTGTACTGTTCTGTTTCCCTGTTCCGAAGGGAAGAGGTTGATTGGTTCAGCCTACGACACGTTTCCTGTGGCATCCACAGTCCTTCTTTCCATGGTTCAATGAACTGAGAGCTCTTGACAGTGGGAGGTTACTTAATAGTAGCCAGGCTGCTTTAGGAGGGGGCATGAGTAGAAGGACAACTATTAGAAGAGGAAGGACAACTATTGCCAAGAGCTCTTGGTAAGATAGCCTTGTAGATAAAGTTCGTGAAAGATTGTTTGGATGAGTGTGTAATTAGATGACTATCATCATCTAGCTCATTGAGAAGTGGGTCCAAAGTATGTTGATTAGGCTTTTTGCCTACTTGGAACGGGACTTTCTAGTACCATGCTGTTGCAGTTCGCTTGCATGGTTGCTAATAAATGACCATCAAACAGCTTAAGAGAACAAGGGGTTTATTTTCTTACAACAGTCTGGTTACAATTCTCAGTCCAGCTTGATGGGAGAGCATGCACCAACACCAGGGCCGAGGGAACTGGCCACACCATCACCACATAATAGCTAAGAGATGGACAATCATTACTTGCTAGACCAGCACGTCTGGCCAAGTGAACAGAAGGATGTCACCTTTGTCAACTAGCTCTCTGTGATTTATTCCAGGGCCTAACCCCACCCACCATAGGCTGCGCCTTCTCCATCAGCTAGACAATCTCCTGCAGGTTTGCTCTGGGCTTAACTCAACCACTAATTCTCTACAAATGTGCCCAGAGCTCAAATCCTCAACAGTCAAGTTTGAAACATAGCTTGGTTCACTCGAGCTACAGCTGTACCAAGTTTTGTGCGCTGACGCTGGAAAAGCCCCTTTTAGGCAGCCAAACTTGCAAAGGGCAAGAAACAGCTTTAACTTGAGCTTTCAGCCCCTGAAGGAATATGGGTTTTCAAACCATGAACTTGCCGTATGGTGGCTTTCACGTTATCCACTATCCCAGTGCAAGTCACTAGGTTTTCCTTCACTGATACTTATTTCTCCAACAGCAGCAGATATTCTACTGCCTGCCCTTTCCAGATTCAGAGCTTTATGGCCACCAACACAGCTCTCCACTATCAAGCAAACAATCCATCATGTTCAAATTCAACTTCAACAAAGTCCTTGTTCCCCTCATCACAAATTGGGCCAAAACAATTCACAACTTTCTCGGCATCATTATTTTCCAAATGGCTCACCAAACTCTGCAGAACGGTATTGAAAATCCACAAAGTCAAATTTTGTCCAGCAAAACCGTTCAAAAGCCAGAAAGTCCACACAGTCAGATTTCAGAAACACCCCACTTCCTAGGTACCAAATTCTGTTGAAGTTTGCTTGCATGGTTGCTGATAAATGACCATCAAACAGCTTAAGTGAACAAGGGGTTTATTTTCTTACAACAGTCTGGTTACAGTTCTCAGTCCAGCTTGATGGGAGAGCACGCACCAACACCAGGGGCCAAGGGAACTGGCCACACTATCACCACATAACAGCTAAGAGATGGACAATCTTTTTTTTTTTTTTTAATTTTTTTAACCTTAAAATCCCATGTTTATTACAAAGGTGAATCCTGATCTCTGTGATGGGCTTATCGGTAGGATTTCTGGTAGCGGGCTCGGGCACCAGGACCTCCAAACTTTTTGGATTCGCAGCGCCGGGAGTCAGCTACCAGCAGAGTCCGGTCATACTGGATGAGAATGTCTTTGATCTCCTTCTTCGAAGCCTCATCCACATATTCCTCCTCCCCCCGTACCCCCTGTTCCCCCTCCCCACCCCTCTCCCTCCCCATCCCCCAGTGCCTCCCGCCCCAATTCCCAGAGAGTCCTTTCTTGTGCATGGAGATGGACAATCTTTACTTGCTAGACCAGCATGTCTGGCCAAGTGAACAGAAGGATGGCAACTTTGTGAACTAGCTCTCTGTGATTTATTCCAGGGCCTAACCCCACCCACCATAGGCTGGGCCTTCTCCATCAGCTAGACAATCTCCTGCAGGTTTGCTCTGGGCCTAACTCAACCACTAATTCTCTACAAATGTGCCCAGAGAGCAAACCCTCAATAGTCAAGTTGACACCTGTGCTTAACTATGACACATACTATGGGCTTCTTTCATTAGTTTTTTAAAAAAAATTTTTTTATTATTTATTCCATTGTGCGTGTGTGTGTGTGTGTGTGTGTGTGTGTGTAGAACCACGGTCAAATTCGGGAACCACCATGGATGGACTGCCTCCACCTCCTCCTTGTTTACTCTGCCCCGGTATTCACATACTCCGCCCTACCAGGACCGGAAACGCAGGCTGTTCGCGCTTCCGCCCAGCATCTATACGTGGGGTCTAGGATCCGAACTCAGAACCTTCTGCCTGCAAGGCAAAGGCTTAACCCCTGAGCCACCTCTCCCGCCCCTCATTAGTTTTTTTTAATCAAACCTTGGGTAATGATGTACAAGGAACCCTTATCAAATGCACTGAAAACATCAAATGGGAAAAATGCAGCAAATATGTTCAATGACAGAATCAGGATTCCAAATCATTTTGATGAAACCAAATGAAAGTTAGCAAGTGTCAACACCCAGCTCTATTCAGGGAGTCAATTATACATATTCATAACAGGGAACTTTGTCTTGGTCATATTCGGTTGAAGGTCTTTGGGTTTTTATTTGAGAAGATGTTTAGTATTATTTGAGAAGATGTTTAGTATGTTCCATGGTGTCATGTGGCTATGAAGCGTTAGCTTAGTCTCAGTCTAAATGGAAATGAGGTGTCCCAGATCAGCAGAAGCAATTGTTTCATTAGACTTCGACCTGGATAGATTTTTTTTTTAATATGGGCAGGTGACTTGGATGTCTAAGTTATGGGGACTGAATTCTGGAACTGAGAAAAATGACCTCAGAAGATCAGGTAGTGGATGAGTGGTCAGTTTGAAGGTTTGCTTGTTTGAAGATCACTCGCACTTCTGGGTTACTTAGAGAGTAGAAAAGCCAGTGAGTGATCACTTCATGAAAACTGATTAGGAGTCAATGATAGTAAAGAATTCCGTATCAGTTAAAAGTGTTCCAACTTTCTGTGGACTTTGTCTGATCCTTAAGCTAGAAGCATGTCTGTGGGGTGCTGCAAAAAGGATCTTCCATTGGGCAGGACTTTGACAAAATAATCTCTGGGGTCTCTTTCAATGCTGGAAACAGGTTTCTGGAAAGACAGAAGAACATTCATTTTAATATGATGGTGGAACTCAAAAAGGCTGCTTACAAAACAGCAAAAAAAGGTGCGTGTGATATGAAGAAGAATAAGTCGAGGGGCTGGAGAGGTGGCTCAGGGGTTAAGCCTCTGCCTTGCAGGCGGAGGTCCTGAGTTCGGATCCTAGGTCCCATGTATAGACGCCAGGCGGAAGCGGGGCGGCCTGCGTTTCTGGTCCTGGTAGGGCGGAGCCTGTGAATCCCGGAACAGAGTAAACAAGGAAGAGGTGGTCCATGGTGGTTCCTGAATTCGTCCGTGGTTCTACATACACATACACGCATACACACACACATACATGCACACAATTGAATAAATAATAATAAAAAATTAAAAAAAAAAAGAATAAGTCGAGACCCATACTGTGTGTGAGAAAACAAGTGACTTAGAGGGATCGTGAGGTTCTGACCTCAGCTCCTGTCTGGAGCCCCTGCTCCTGCGTGGTCGGTCAGGCGGCTGAGTGGGAAATGCAAATCTGATAGCCTGAGTCTGATTCCTGGAACCCGCATAAAGGTGGAAGAAGGGAGCCAATTCTATAAGGTTGCCCTTTGGCCTCCATATGTGCACTGTAGCCACATGCATCTACCATGTACACACAGTAAACATAAAACATTAAAAACACTCTGCGCACTGTTCCGTGACTTCCTTTGATTTCAAGCACATGTAGTAGTTCATATTAAAGAGATTTCTGCAGGTGACTCTAGCCTCACATGAAGCAATGCTTTGGTAGAAATGTGCTGCAAGTTGCTAACAGTCAATATATAGATTTGTTCCATTGCACAGCTGGAGTGACCTGTATTTCTTTCTTTCCTTATGATGTTAATTTCATATACACTTTAGAGCCCTTTCTCAGTTGGGTACTGGACGCCTTCCTTGTAGTCAATCATAGTGGCTTCTGAAATTCTGATGTCAAGCTTTGGGGACGGGTATACCTATTAAGTCTGTATGAGTGGAAAAAAAAAAAGGAATCGAGCTTTTCCATTTCTCTCCACTGCTCTATCTAGAAATGTATTTTGCTAAGTTACTCTCTTCCCCTAAAAATGAAATATCATAAATAACTTTAAATAATATTGTACAGGAAGAAAGAAAAAAATCTATCTATCTTAGTTATGTACCATGTGCTTGTCCAAAGTCATTGTGGATTCTGAGCTGTTTTTTCTTTTTTTGGTAATGGATACTGAACCTAGAGTCTTGCACATAGTAGGCAAGTGCTCTACCAATAGACTGTATCCTCACTTTAGTGTCTTTAGCTTTGGAGCTACATCTGGGTGTTATCAAGCCACAAGGCTGGTGCTAATGAATGTGCTTAAATTGATTTCTTTATTCTTAGTTAAAGCAAGTGAAATAGGCACTGGCTGGTTTGAGCAGGTTTGAACTAACAAAAGGCTAAGTCTGGGAGGTGTAGTAGAAGGCTAAAGTGCCGTACAAGAGCCAAGCTGGTGAGCAGGCGGCTGTTGCAGCCACCACCAGAAACAACCAGTGGCCCTGTGTGCTGAAGATCTCTGTCATCCCACCTCCTCCACCCCATCACTTGCTGTGCATTACAGTCATCAAAAAGGAACGTGTGATTGGCCAGATCTTAGTCACATGTTCAGGGTTTCCTGCAGCTTCCTCTCACATTCTACAGAGGGAGGTGGGTGCTGTCTGCCACAAGATTAATATAGTGGGAATTCATCAAAGGAGAGGCTTCAGATGTGAGGTACTTAAAAGTATGGCTAGATCAAAATTAATAATTCATGTTTAAATTTCTATATCCACAGGAAAATAAAAGGCTCAACGTAGGCTTGAGTAAGGGTTCTCATCTGTGGCACATATGGGCCACTTTTGTCCTGAGTCCTGTCCTGTGCGAGTATTTTAAAGATGTGTGTGTGTGTGTGTATCAGTGCTGGTGCACGCAAAGACGCATGTGTGTTCTAATGTTGGTGTGTGCGTGTGCGTTCAAATGTTGGCATGCACATATGTCAAGGCAGGAGACAATCTTTTGGAATTGGTTCTCTCCTTCCACATTGTTTTTGAGGCATTCTCATTACTTTAAAGAAATTTGCACACAATGTGTGTATAGGCAACAGTACTACTGCATTTATGTAAGTCTTGTTTGTGGAGTTGGTTTTCCCTTTCCACCTTCACTCGGGTCACTAGGTACCTTTGTCCTCTGAGTGACTTAACATCCCTCTCTTGTTAATTCTGCTGTTGACCTGGGTCGGAGCTTCCGGCTGCTTCTCTTGTCTCCTCTTCCCATCGCGCGCATAGGAATGCTGGGATCACAGATGTGAGCTGCTGCAGTGGGCTTTTTATGTGGGTTCTGGAGATGGAACACATGTCACTAGGGTCATACAACAAGTGTTTTACCCACTTGGCCATCCTGCTAGTCTTGTGTAGTATGTTTCAATGTATGCCTGTCCTGTATTGACCAGATACCAGTGACAGTCATCCTGACTGTAAGAATCAGACATTTGACATTGCCTACTATCCCAGACTAAGAATTACTAGACTAGAGAGATCCCTAAGCCCAACGAGGACAGCCTTGGGATGATGGTTTAATCATGAGGACTGATTTTACATGATTGGAGAGAGAGAGAGAGAGAGAGAGAGAGAGAGAAAGAGAGAGAGAGAGAGAGGATGCTTTCCCATGTTGGTGACCTACTGCTGTATGTGAGTGTGTGAGGCTGTGCTGTTCTCAAGCTTAAATATACCTAAGGATCGCCACATGGAAGAGTGTAAGTTTCTGAACTCTTTTTGTAAACCTTAATTCTATGGGTCTGAGACCCAGGAATATGCAAGTCTGAAGAAGTAGCGCAGCAGATTCGGAAGCTGTGAGGGCAGTGGGGGATCACACGTTAAGGAATGTGCGGTGCATCAGTGAAGGCTCAACAAAGTAACGTCAAAACCAAAGGCACGTGTGTGTTTAGAGAGGAGGTGCCATGTTAAGACTTTGAGATCTTTCCAGACCTTGAATAAAATGAAATCAGGTGAATATGCTATCTGTGTCCTGGCAGAGGTTGTTTGGAACCAGCTTTGGCAAGCGAGGCCAGCATTCATTCTGTCTCTTGCCGGCAGGAAGTGTCTGTTGCTTTGAGTTCTGACTTGCCTGTCTGCCCTTGAGAAGCGTTTATTCTCCAACCCACAATAAGTATTGTCAACCCCCTCTGGGAGGTTTTAATGCTTTTTGGATCTCACTGGCCTGTTGTGTTCTGCTCATTGACTTGCCTTGTCTAAGCATCATTGGCTTTTACTTCTCCCCTGGAGCTGCCAAGGTGGGAGGTTCAGCATCCTTATCATGCACTATGATGTCTGTGATACTGGTGAGTGGTCCTCACAAGTTTCTATATGTGATTCAGGAAGGCATAAATCTAAGTCTAAGAGTCCATTCACCCATACAACATTGGGAATTTAAAACATGCCTGGGGTCTTGTGTGAGCTCTGTGTGTGTGTGTGTGTATGTGTGTGTGTGTGTGTGTGTGTGTGTGTGTAAGCCAGAGGTTGACATTGCGCATCTTCCTCCATTGCTCCTCTGGTTTAATTTTTTTTTTTTTTTTGAGGCAGAGCTCACTGATTGGCTGGGCCAGCTGACCAGCTAGCTCTAGGGATCTTGTTTCTGTTTCCCAGGGCTGGGTAACAGGCATGCACTGGGCATGTGGATGCTGGGTTACGCACTCACCAGGTCATGCTTGCACAACAAGCATTTTACTGACTGGCCAAGTCCCTTAGCCTCTCTCTTTGCTGTTCCTGCTTTAGCTGGGACTAATCACAGAGTTGCTTATGACGACAGCTTCTCTAGAACGCATATCATATGATTTGACAATTATTCATTAACTGCAGGATATACTTATGCAAATCCTGTGCCTCCTTTCCAGCCATTCCCACCATGCACCCTGCCTCGGAAGCTCTCCCAACTCTGCCATCTGTGCTAATGCCATGTCTGTTGATTACACTCCTGAACACTGTATTAACTATATCAACACTCGGACTTCAAAGTCCAAACCTTACAGACTGATATGCACAGTTCACTGAATGTGTGCCAAATATTTTTCAAAAATGTGAAACTTGTTGATAAATTTATGTGAAATCTGAGTTAAAAAAAATCCTAGCTTTAGATTGTCTTGAAAAACCAAAAGGTGGCCAGTCAGATGGTCACTGGGTAAAGGTGCAGGCTGTGCAGTCCTGGCAACCTGCATGATAGAAGAAGAAAACTGATTCCTTAAAGTTGTCTTCTCAACTCCACATGCATGCCATGGCATGTGCCCCATGTGGGCCTATGTGCACACACGTGTTGCATACAAAATTAAATGAAATACATATAGAATTTAAAAAAAAGGACAAAAGAAAAATCAAAAGGTACAGCAGTACTGTAAAAGCAGTTCTGAATGGTGGTGTCCAACATACCGGCATGCTTTTTCCAAACTTCTTAGAGAAAGGTAAGGGAAAATATCGTGAAACTCATGCTTCCCTATCCACAAGAGGGCAGTCTAATCTCTAAGAAAGTCAAAGGGACAGGCATCTCAAAGGCTATTTGACTTTCCTGAGTGTGGTAGGATTTGGATTAGGACACTGTCCTGCCTGCTGTGGATCAGAATAGAACACTTTCATCTACACTGCCCCAAACTCCTGTGTCTAGGCCTATATGGAAACGTGTGAAGGTGGCCTTTTGGTTTGGGTTATGTACTGCCTACACGCTCTGGTCATGACCTTGGCAGCTTAGATCCTGGGCCTGCATATAGCATGTGTGTGGGTGTGTGCGTGTGTTGCACACCCCCCTGCATGCATGCATGCAGCGCACACTCACATGCACACACACAACCCTTTTTTTCCATGAACAATGCATCTAGCAACCTTAAACCTCCTCCCACATCTGACTGTGACGTACTACACTCCTCTCTAGGTTTCATCATCAAACTTAGTTTCCATTCAAATATATTCCCAGCATATCTGGATATAAAAAATTTTAGGAGAGCCGGCCATTTAAATTACACCCTTTAGCAACCATCCTTTCCTTCCTTTAGACCCATATAAATGGATCCAGACTACAACCTGGGTTCTTGAGTCTCTTTACTCATACAGTCCGCTGTTCCCTTGCAGTGAGTCCTGACGCTATTATGGCTTTGTTTGAAATAAAAAAATTTTCTTCATTACTTTTGCAAATCTGTATGGGCTTCGATTTCTTTCTTGAATAAACGTCCAAGAACCTGGAAATCCCTGGCCCAGACACTGACCACCGGTAATTCTGTAAAGCAGAATTCTTTCTGGAGAATAGTTTAAACCACAGAAAGTACTTCATAGCCCAATGTAACTTTGTGGTACTTTTTTCTTTTGTGAAACAATCTCATGTTTCCTAGATTGGCTGCAAACTTCCCATGTAGCTGAGAGTGACCTTCAACTTCTGATCCTGTGGCTACCTCTTTTTTTTTTTTTTTTTTTAATTTTCTTAACATGGTTTCTTTTTTTTTTTTTTTATTTCAGCTCATACAAACTTATTAGGTACATCAGTTCCCTCCCTCGCTCCTCCTCCACCCGTACCCCCTGCTCCCCCTCCCCACCTCTCTCCCTCCCCATCCCCCAGTCCTGTGGCTACCTCTTAAGTGCTAGAATTATAGGCATGCACTATCATGACTGGTAAAACCAATATTGAATCAGATATGTGTGTATACATCCATGTGCATGGGGGGGAGATGGGGGGGGAATCCTGTTTTCAAGCCTTATATCCACTAGTTTGCCCATAGTAAGAAACACTTTTCCTTAGCTCTGGACGCACCAAGAGCTTGAGTGTCTCTTGAAATTTTTTGCTCATTATTATTCATGTGCTCCAGGTATGTCTCCGTTAGTCAGTCCTGTTAGTCATCCAGGGCCCCCGGGCTCACAGCGCCAGGGCCAAGCGTGTCTAGTGATACTGCATTCTGCTGCTTCCCTGACAGAATGAGTGACAGGGGCTCAGATGCCTCATTAAGTTGTTTGATAGGATTTGGAGAAATAGGGCCATTAGAAAATGAGTTATTTGGTACTAAAGTGCAGTCAAGCAAGTATTTAAATGCCTCTCTAGTGCTCTGAACCTGGCTGTGCTTCATGGTGCTGCTGGGAAAAGTTAGAAGACTAGGTTCTGTTTGAAGAGATCACAGTCTGCCGGAACCATCTGTAAAGCCATCAGGGCAGAGCTGCACCCCAAGGCAATGAGGCTAGAAGTGGGGGCTGCACAGGTCCGAGGAGTTCTTAATCTTTGAGTTCCTTACTATTTAGAGGAGGTATTGCAAAGATTCTATGAGAGGATGTATACATGAAGCACTCAGGCTTCAGTCTGGCATGTGGCTGAAGGGTCACCATTTGGCAATAACATGATAACTGCGTCTAAGAACAGTTTCCCTTTCTGTAGTCTTACTGAGAGAGGAAGCATTTCCATACTCACAGCTCCCGTTCATCACTTTGAAGGAAAGTTGCCTAAAATATTCTATGTACCATATCAATTTTTTTGACCCTTAAAACAGACTGGTGGACGCTTTGGTCCTGTTTTCTTTAAGTAGTGCTTCTCTCACCCTCAATGTGCCTGCCCGTGGTTGCTCTTTGGTTTTTCTTTTCTGAGATGGTCTCACTCTGGTCGCTCTGGCTGGCCTCAAGCTTGTCGTCCTGATTTAGCATAACTCCTTGGTGCCATGTAGGCACGTACCACCATACTTGACTTGTAATTGATTTTTCAGAAGCTTTTTTTTTTTTTTTTCTTTTTGTCTTTGGGAAAGGTTGTCATATATCCCAGTAGCTGTTTCATAGACCTAGTCTTGAGCTTGCTATGTATTGGAGACTTCCAGAGATCTGGGACTACAGGTATGTGCCACTATGCCTGCTTAAAATCCCTATCTTTAAAAAATGTTCTATGGATTGAAGATGAATTAGAGAACATGGATTAGATTTTTGGCCAAAGGCACATATTAATATTAACTCTCCAAAATGCAGATGTGAAGTAGAAAGAATTTGATTTGATTTTCCTTTGTTTATATTTTTTCTTTCTTTTTATGTTTTCCTCACCACTACATACCCCCACCTCACATCCTATTCCAGCCCACCCAGTCTCCCCTCCAGCCTGTGTGCAAACCACTGGGTTGCATCTAGGATGCCTGCATTAATTAGTGAATGGCTCACTAGTGGATAAATGGTAGAGACAGAAGCTCCACTCTCTTTCGTCTGGCACCAGCCCCATACACAATAATGTTGTGTCTCAAGGGATCTTGCCTATCCTGTGGCAGTGTTGATTGGCCAGGTACTGCAGAGGTCTAGTGCAAGTAGACAGCACTGCATTGCATTCTTGGGCACAAGCAGTGTGATATGAACAGAGGCTACTTATGACTACTTCTCCCTGTCCTTTGGCTCTTAGGTTTTTAGTCCCCCTCTACCACAGTGTTCTTGAGCCATGGGATGGGAGCTGGTTCAGATATCCTGGTTAGGGTTGAGCACCCAGAGATGCTTTTACGGTGCACTTTGGCCAGTTGTTAAAACCCCTACCTATCCTTATAAAGTGCTTCTGTTCTAGAGACCAGCTGACCACACATTGTGTCTATGGAAAGAAGTAAAGAGCATGAAAGAACATTTACTATGACTAATGATTAAGGGTTTTGGAACAACTTTTTTTGACTGTTTAGATCCTTTTCCTTCTAATTTTGCTGTGTTTTAGAAGACTGGGGTTGCTAGAAACTAGTGTTGAGTTAAAAGGGAGTTTGTTTAGGACTAGAAGTATGTAGACAAGTGAGTGCTCCTTGGGCTGTCCTTACTTCCCATCAGAGGTGAGCTAGGTGGAAACCTGGACCAGGAAGCATGGGTGCCAGCTCCAAGCATGGCCTGGCCCTGTGCCATGGCAAGTATGACTGTTGGGCAGCCTCAGATCCTCCTGGGAAGAATAAGGAACAGAACTAGTGAAACTAATTTACTGGCTTTCAACTTCATAGAATGTTTTAAGGTTAAAAATATTTGTGACAAAAACCAAAATCAGGGATCAGGGAGTAAATAATACATTGCACTCAGAAGAAGCGCTGGCTTTGGTTGTGAAAGAGTGTAAGAATGTCGGGATTCTCGCAGCTGTGTTAGTAGGCAGTGGCTTCCCTTCAGGGAGTCACGCCATGAGAGACCTCAGCTTTCCCTGACTGCTCCTTCCAGTTCCTTCTGCATCCTCCTCGCCTCACAGACGCACACACCAAATCTTTTCTGTTGCCTCAATTTCCATCTGGGGTCTCAGGAGTTTGTGTGGAGCCAGAAAACATCTGCAGCTTCTCTGTTCCCCGCATCTTAGAACTCAGGCTTCTTCCTGAGCTGTTCATGTCATCATCGCTCTATCTCTGGGTATTCCTAGTTGAGTTTTGGATTTCCACTGAAGTTGTAATCTCAGAAGTGGGGGGACTCCCCTGGCTTGAAATCCAAGGTTATTTGGCAGGCTTTATTTTAGCCTGCGGTGGTTCAGGCAACTTAATTTTGAAGTTCCTTTTTGCCGTTTAAAAAAATTCTAAATTGGAAAGGTTTAATAAAATAGCTTTCTCTATAGATACTCGAACTAGCTTTAGTGTAATCTTATTTGATGCTTCGCTTACTCTCTGATCATGTATGCAATAAAGGTGGATTTGATTGTAACGATTCTCTTAGCGCTGATTAAAACCAAGTGTACTTGCTTTCAAATAAAATAGGGAACTCTGCAGGAGAGCTTGGGTATCTGAAATAAATGGATCAATCAAGTGGACAATCATTTCCTTTCAGTTTGGGATTTGATAAATTCTGAGTCCTTGATGAGCAATTTGTATTCCCCTCAGTGGGTTGCTAAGTTGTAGGTCTGCTGAGAAGTTGTAGGTTTGCAGTTCTACAGCACTGGCCTGTTTGCTAGACACGGCTGCTCCTGGATCTGTCCTTGAAAAGGCCCTTTCTCCCCTGAGATTTGCTGTTCCTCATGCAGCGTCTCACGCATGGTCACAGTGACGGCGGCCACACAAGAGGCAGGTAGGAGGTAAGCTTTCTGGGCTGTGAGAGCTCAGGCTGAGGCCTGGGCACGTCCTCAGTGGTTGGCACTTCTCCTGCTGCCTGGTCTCTCTTTCCCCAGCCCCTAGGAGTCCAGGGCCCCGTGGCCCGTGTCAACTGCCCGCTGGGACTGCAGGTCTCCCTTGTCCTTTCCCTGCTGACCTCAGAACTCCTGCCTTCAGCTGCCCTTTGACCCAGGATTCACTTAATTCTGGTTCCCAGTCAGGATAGCAGCACACAGTGGGGTTTCAACTAGTATTTGAATGAGTAAATGAACAATGTTTTACTCTATTGAGGGAAAGCGCATTAAAATACAAGTAACCTTTGTTGCTGATCTTTTTTTATCAATATTAAAATTACTTTCAGATATTACATTTACTTTACTCTTTGAGTTTAACTTCTTACCATTTATTATTTCACAAGAATGATAATTTAAAAGAAATACAGATGCATGGATTTAAATTTATTTTATTTTATTATTATTATTTCCGCTCATACAAACTTAACAGGTACACCAGTCTCCTCCCTCCTCCACCTCTCCCCTCCCCTCTGTCCTTCTTCCTCATCCCCCAGTATCTCCTCCTCCAATCCCCGGAGCATCCTTTACAGTGGATGCCAAACTGTCCTCTGGGTCCTCCTCTCCAATGAGGTGCAAGAACCCAGGGGCATATCCCAGAACCCTTTTCTGTGTTCCCCTTAAGCTTAGGAACACTACTGTGACTGTCAGTCCCTAGCCTCCAAGGATCCTAGTGCCTTTAGTCCATGCTAGACTTTGTGGGGTCAATAATGTGTTAGACATAGCGCAGGTCGCATGGATAAATTTTAAGTAATTCCCCATTTTTCATTTTCCAGAAGTGGGGACTAAACCTAGTGCCTTGTGCATAATGGACACTTGATCTTCAGGTACATTCCTAGCTCTGGTTTTGATAATTTATGCATCTTTTATGAAAGACTGTATAAATATATGTTTATGCTTATATATTATGACTTCCTTTTTTAAGTAATATAAAACATAATATATATCAATGTTTTCCTTCTTCATTAATGTAAAGTTGGCCAAATATACTTCCTGTCCCTCCTCCTTTAGGTTTTCCCAAATAGTGCATAGGTCCCTTTTAAAAATGCAAATAATCAGGCTGGAGAGATGGCCCAGGGGTTAAGACTCTGTCTTGCAAGCAGAAAGATCGGAGTTCAAACCCAGATCCTCATAAAAAAGCCAGATGGAAATGGTGGTGGACTGTATTTCTGGGCCTGGAAGGTAGATGCCTGGGAAATTCCACAGCTGAAGCAAGAAAAGAGGTAGAAACAATCCAGGATGATTCCTGAAGTCACCCTTATGCCTTATGATATACACATACACGTATACCAAAACAAAAACAAAACCCCCAAAACAAAACAAACAAACTCACAAAGGATCTCATTAAGAATTGTCACTATGCTATAAGTCTGTTTTTACCATTATGACATTTAGGATAAAGTTTTGCTACATGTTTCAGAAGAGCCAAAGTAATAGTGGCTTAAATACGATTGGTGTTTTTCTCTTATCTACAAGAAGCACAGGGCTAGTAGGGAAGCTCACGTGTCAGGAGCCTTCTCCTCGTTGACTTGTTTGTATTTTGCCTTATGATCCAAGGTGGCTGCTTAAACTTCCATCACATGTTCACATGTGTGCATGTGTGGTTACACATCTATTTTCATTCCAGCAGTAGGAGGGTATGTTCCACCCTACCCCTTGCACTCCACCTTTTTAATTATTAAAAACAATGAACATTTTTATATACAAGCTCTTCACCTCCCTTGTTCTCCCCCCTCCCTTGTTCTCCCCCCTTCCTCCCTCCTTTCCCTCCTACACCCATCTAATCTCACCCTTCTTCTCATCCCTACATGGGCCCATTCTACTCCCTCCTATTCTCCTGTCCTTTGGTTTTATGAGTCGTGGGGTTCCCTCTGTATCTTCTGTTCTTATGGGGGTTCAGGCCTCTATGGGAGACAGTGAGGTCCTCCCTTGGGCAGCCCACCGATATGGGTATGCCCCTACCTCTGTCTGACCCCTTGCCTCTAAGGAGCCTATTGTTGAAACTATTTCCTCTGAGATCCCACCAGTCCATGGGGGGTGCCGACATGTTTCCCTCCGTGCAGGTCTGATGAGTTCAAGTCCCATTGCCAGGAATTTCTGGTTGCAGCTGCCCTATCTTTTTTATTTTTATACTTGTTTGTTTGGTGTGTGTGTATGTGTGCACGTGTGTATCAGAGGATCTTGTATATCTCTGTGGAGGACCAAGGGTGACTTCAGGAATCATCCTAGATTGCTTCTACCTCCTTGCTTCACTCTGGGATTTCCCAAGCTCTGTCCACCAAGGCCATTTCTGCCTGACATTTTTACATGGGACCTGGAATCCAAACTCAGGACCTTCTGCTTGTGAGAGAGAGCCATATCTCCAGCCTGGCTGCCCTATCTTGAGTGGAGTAACCGGTCTAGCAATGGAAATATCCATCTTTAGACTCTTACAGTCTTACTGGCCCCTATTCTGTAAAGTTCTCTGAGCCTCTGAGTGGGGAGAGATTTGGCTGGCCTGTTTCCAGGTGATCATTGTAGGGTTACTGGTATTCTATATCCAGGTTGTTTTTTGTTGTGCATTTCTCTGTTCTTGCACTGCAAGGCTGCATCCTATCAGGTGTTGATATGCTCTCCTGTCCAACAATACAGAAACTGTTAAGAGAGGCCTTTGTATACGAGAAGGCTTGAAGGGGAAAGAAGATCAGGAGTAGGGCACAGTAGTGGGTGGGGTCAACCTCCAGGACATCATCTGGCTGTCAACTGATCACTAACTGCCCTATTCCCATGACAGGAAACACAGGACCGCTCTTACACTATACTCTTTAAGGAGTCCTCACAGACATTTCATATTATACTTTCTAGTTGGTCAGCTCAAGTATGGTGTCTTTTTTAAAGGAGGCAGAGGACAAGCACATTGGGTTGAATAGTTAGTATTTTCTGTTGAAATCACCCAACTCTTTGGATAAGGCAAACCCCCTTCCACCTAACATCTAACTCATTCATGGGCTTTAAAATATCTTCCTGATCCTTCTAGATAGCCTAGTTTTAATTTGTGAAAGTAAAGGTTTTATCTGAGAGTGTCTGTAGAGTTCAGATCTTTAACAGAACAAAATAAATACTGTGGAACTCAGAAGAAAGTTCAGGGTCATTTGATATTGCAATGTGGCCTTTTCTGAACTGATCTTTTACAGCAGGTACCAACAGTGGTTCTTTCCTGTAATCCTAGTGCTTGGGAGGCTGAAGCAGGAGGATTGTCAGCCTGAAGGCTAGTCTGGGCTACATAGTTGGTTTCAGGACTTGGATTAATAGTGAAACCCTATCTTAAATAAACCAGAAAAAGAACAAAGGATCAACCTGCTCAACTTTTACTTTAAAGCATTATATGTAACTACTTTGAAGTTCAAAACACTTTCTAAAAGCCCGCATGTTAAAGACTCGGTTGCTGGACCTTAGGAGGTAAGAAAAACTTTGAGGAAGAGTCTGGCAGAATATTTTGGTCTTCAAGGACTGTTTAGAAGAATGGTCTCCTCCTTGGTCATGTCCAGCCATGAACTGAGCACCTTTGCTCTGCCAGGTGCTTTGGTCATGATGTGGATGCCTTTGCCACAGGCTCGGTGGCACAACTAGTCATGGATTGGAACCTCCAAACCTGTGAGCTAAAGGAAGGCTTTTCTCTTTATAAGTCGATAGTCTCAAATATTTGTTATAGTGATGGAAAACTGATTAACACACAGACTACTAGGTCATAACTGCTCAGCCCTGGCTACACCCTGCTCACCTCACCTTCCTCAGCCCTGCTCAGCCCCCTCAGCCCTGCTCAGCCCCCTCAGCCCTGCTCACCCCCCTCAGCCCTGCCTTTACTCTAGAGCCAGCATGGTCAGCAGCCAGAACAAAGCATGACTGTGGTCCGGTGAGGCACTTATCACACTGAAATGTGAATTCTGGCTAATTTTCATGCATTATAGTATTTCTGTTAATATTCTCAACAGTTATAAAATGTAAAGATTCTTCTTTACTTCAGAAGCTATACAGAAAAGGTTAGCAAACTGAATTTGGTCCAAAGGTCAAAATTTGCTGACTTTCAGTTTGGTTGATGTTTATAGAATCAAGCTCCAAGAGAGTAGTGCTTTTATTCTGGATATAAATTCCATAGCATAAGGTGTGATGCTAGAAAGAGGCAGGGTGAAGATCAGTCTAAGTTTCTAGATGGCCTGATTGAGGCTTAGTTTTGAAGTCAGTCCAAAATGTAGCTAAGAATTTGCTTCTATTATTTGGAGATGAACGTTTAATGTGACATTGTATAGATGAAACAAAACTTACTGTTTAAACCCATTTTAGGTATATAGTTCTCTGATATAAAGATATTTGCAGTGTAGCGAAGCTCTTACTACCATCTATTTATGGAAACTTCATGGACCTAGACAGAAGCTCTGAGTCTGTTAAACAGCGATTCCTCACCTCCCTCCCCCGAGACTTTGCAGGGAATTTTGAAATCAGCAAGTATGAGCCTTTCACCTTTGTTCTTCATTTTCAAGACTGTTTTGTCTATTTGTCGTCCCTCAAGATTCTATGTAATCTTTAGGATGGGCTTTCTATTTCTGAATGAAAAAAAAAGGCCAGAATTTTGACAGGGCTTATATTAGATATGCAAGTGACTTTGTAGCACTGCTAGTCTTGTAATCCATGTGCATAGGATGCTGTCCTTTCATCTGTGATGGCTTGGATTTCTTTTGGTTTTATAGTTTTTAGTGTATATTTTTCATGTCCTTAGTTAATTTTTTTCCTAAATATTTTATTTTTTCTGCTACTGAAAGCAAATTGTCTTCTTCAAGTCCTTTTCAGATCATTCATTGTTTGTGTACAGAAGTTCAACTGGTCTTATTTTTGTGTGTGTTTTGTACTTTGGAATTTTGCTGTATTTGTTAGCCCTCAGAGATTTAGAAACACCATTTTAGCATCTCAGTGATAGATAACATCTGTAGTCAGAAATAATTTTACTTCTAGTTGGATACCTTCCAACTAGAGAAAATATTTTTTATTAAATATTTATTTCAGAGAAGAGATTAGAGAAAGAGAAAGCACAGGCATGCGTGCCTCGCACACAGGTGGAGGTCAGTGAACAATTTCAGAAGTCAGTTCTCTCTTTCTATCATGTGGACTTCCGGGGATCAAACTCAGGTCTTTGGGTTTTGAGCAGGCGCTTTACTTGCTGGGTCTTCTTGCTGTCCTACCTTTTTATTTTTTATTTTTAGTATGGAACATTTCATGAATTTGTATGTCATCTTTGCCAGGGGCCATGCTAATCTTTTCTGCATGGTTCCAATTTTCATGTTTGTGCTGCCAGTCCAAGCAAGCACCTTTCACTTCTTTTGTTACCTGGAATCTCTGGTTAGAACTTGAGAAATTATGTTAAGCTGCCAGTGGTAAAAGTGAGCACCTGGTTTTCTTCTTGATCTTAGAGGAAAAATATTCAGTCTTTAATCACCCAGTGTGATGTTTGCATTCATATGTGGTCTTTCATTATGTTGCAGACGTTTGCTTCTAACTTATTTTGTCTTTTTCTTTTAAAAAAAAGACATTGGACAGAGTTAAATGTCTTCTCTTCAGAGGTTTATTCTGAGGTGCATTGGAGTGATTCTGGGATTTACTTTACCTACAGTGGATCGATGGTCAGTCATGGACAAGAAGAAACCCACAAGGCCTTGGAAAGTACCACGACCAACAGGCAACTGCGAGATTGGGGTGGGGAGAGGAGGAGCCAGTGTGCACCTAATGAGGCCCTTACTAGGCTCCGGAAGAGAGTCCTAAGCCAGGATCATGCAGAGGCTTTAGTTAAGCCAGAGAGCCACAAAGCAAAGCAAAACAACAAAAAAAATTAAGGACATGAATATGGGAAGAAGATTTGTAGGAAAGGGGGGCTGGTAGGGGCAGGATGGAGATAAGCAGAGGGGAAAGTAACTAGAATGTATCTTTTTTTAAAAAAAAAATTTTATTTATTCAATTTTTGGTGTGTGTGTGCGTAGAACCACGGGCGAATTCGGGGAACCACCATGGACGCCTCTACCTCCTCCTTGTTTACTCTGCCCCGGGATTACAGGCTCCGCCCTACCAAGACCAGAAACGCAGGCCGCCCCGGCTTCTGCCCGGCATCTATATGTGGGGTCTAAGATCCGAACTCAGGACCTTCCGCCTGCAAGGCAGAGGCTTAACCCCTGAGCCACCTCTCCAGCCCCCAGAATGTACCTTATACATGTACAAAATTGTCATAGAACAGAATTCATCAATAAAGAAAGCAGGAAAAAGTACTTTGGCAAAGTCGAAAGCATTGAGACAAGTGTGGCAAAATCCAAATAACTGTGAGGAATGGTGGATATTTCTGTTTAGTATACTTGGGAATTGGCATAATAATTGTGGAATGGAATGACTTTCTTTAAGACTGTATTTTCTTGTTTACATGACCTTATTTATGAAAATATCTTTTTGATAACAAAACATATTTTTATTAATTTTGCCTGTCTTAGGAAATATTGTGGTCTTCTGTAACATCTAGCTATATGATGTTTTTCTTTTTCCCAAAGTTAGAAAAAGCATCCATTCATGATCCCTATATCTAAGGGTTTCACTCTTACCTCAACTTCTCTTCTTGCTCTCTGGCTGATTACATGGTTCTTAGGAACTTATGGGAGCATTTAGCATGAATGTAGAGGCATTTCTACAATAAATGATTTGGGAATGCTTTCAAAGAATTGAAGATCCAGTGTGGGGTAGGACAGATGTTTCCTGGAGGTCACTTGAGATCACTGGGTTAAAGGCTTATGCAAAGGAATCAGAGCAATAGCCCTTCATATTCTCTTTTAGCTGCCAGGAAAATATTCTGCTTTAGTGGGTGGAAATAGAACTTTGAATCAAAAGTCCTCACCCAGGGAGTCAGCCTGGTTGATGGAACAGCAACCCCTCACTGCACTTCGCCCTTAGAAAAATAAGGCGGCAACCTGTTAGTTCAGCTACCTTCAGCCCGGGAGAAAAATAGTGTCTACTATAGGTGGGGTAATTGATGTGGAATATTCCTGTGAATGAAGAAGAGATTTGTGTGCTTACATTAGGTTGATTAAATATTTCTGACAAATTTCTCAAGGAAATGAGGGAAAATTCCCAAGGGGTAGTGATTTATTAATTACTTTTGTATTATTGGAGTAAGCACAAATAGCAGAGATGTGGCATTCTACAGTTACTCTTGACATTTCAAAGAGGAAAATTCGATCTGTTCTTGGATGCTGTATTGGAACCACAACCTTGCCATATTTAATAATATTAAGCATTGTACAATGAGCCTTCCTTTCGAGGCCTTCAGGAATGTTCAAACATGCCTTGTCAGCTCCCTAACAAGCCAGGCTGGGGAGGCAGACAAGATGCTGGCAGGCTGTCAGACTCCGAGGCCCCAGGCACTGAGATCAACCCCAGATCACATCCTGGGCTCTGATCTGCAAGGAACTGCTAAGAAGTTCCAGTCTTCTCAAAACACAGGATTCAGAGGGACAGGGCTCTGGGAGATTCGAGGCAGCCCTTTACGGATCAGAGAGCCATCGCCTCTAAGGAGGACTGCATTACCCAGCAAAGCACATTCCTAACAGGCCCGGAGGTTTCTATTTCCATGGACTTCTGTTAGTTAGCACTGTGGTTCCTTCAAAACACGTGACATTCATTCCTGCTGGAAGTCCCGTCCTTCAGTGGTGACACCCAAAGGTGGCTTCTGTGGCCTTCTGCTTGTTTTGCCAAGAGGCAGCGTGAGTTTTCATTGTTACAGCATTGGGTGGTCTGCCAGTGAGTGCTGCAGTATAAATAACAACTAATAAATAATTTTTACAGCAAAAGTCTTAAATCTTTCCAGATAGCGCAGTCGGTGGTGCGTGGCTGCCCAGTGCCAGACAGATCTTGAAAAAACAGTAACTTTCTCCCATCCGCCTTCAACATACATGGACATTGTTGTCATAGCGTTTTCCTAAGGTTTTAATGGCTCAAGGGAAAAAGACACACGTGGAAACCATATATATACCTCCCTCATCTGCATAGCTCCCTAGCTGACTGTGTGATCACTTCTGTTTCTAAGTGTGGCCCACTGTATATCCTCCCAAATGTTTCACTTTTGAAGCTGGTTTTTGCCTTTCTTCTGAGACCATACTTTCCTACATGCATCAGTGTCAGAAGTGTTAAAATGGATTGGGGTTTATTCATTTCATAGATTTGCTGTTCTTTTCAAAAATACTTTTTATTTTCTTCTTGCATTTTATTAATAATGCATCATAAATGGTTAATGGCCAGGCATCACCAACTTGAGCGGCCTATATCTTAACTCTCTTGTAGAAGAGTATTTTATCCATGTACCATTTATACATGTTATCAATGTATTTATTTGTGTGTGTGTGTGTATTAGAGGGCACTGTGTGTCTCTGTGGAGGACCAAGTGTGATTTTTTAATACGTTTTTTATTATTCCCGCTCATACAAACTTAATAGGTAGACCAGTTCCCTCCCTCCCTCCTCCTCCCCCCGAACCCCCTGCTCTCCCTCCCTCCTTCCCCATCCCCCAGTGCTTCCCTCCCAATTCCCAGAGAGTCCTTTATTGTGTATGCCTAACTCTCCTCTTGGTCTTCCTCTCCGATGACATACAAGGACCCAGTGGCATTTCCCTGAACCCTTTCTCGTGTTCCCCTTAAGCATAGGAACACTACTGTGGCTGTCAATCCCTTGCCTCCAAGGATCTTGGTGCCTTTAGCTGATGCTAGACTTTGTGAGGTCAATAGTGTGTTGGACATTGCGCAGGGCATGCAAAGTCCTATTATGATTGCTTCGGCCCTAACTAGTGTGGAGAATCTTGCAAATCATTGCTCCTCCCATCCTTTTGCTCTTACACTCTTACCGCCCCCTCTTCCGCAAATGTCCCTGAGCTTCAGGATGGGGGGAGATTAGGCTGGCCTAGTTCTAGGTGGTTGATATAGAGTCTCTGAAGTTCTGGATTGTGGTTTGTTGATTTTCTTTTGCAGTTTTGCTGCTCCTGCAATGCCCTTCACTCCATCCTGCTGGGCACGGTATGTCACCCCCTGGTCAGAGACAAAAAGCTGTTAAACTGTAGTCTTGTTATAATAGCACATTCAAAGGTAGATGTAATAAAAGCAGGAAACCTCGGTGAAGGAGGGGTCAGTCACCCATTTGCAAAATGATCACCTTTCATCTGCTGGACTATATGCCCTCCCCTTCTGGTGAGTTCATACCCCCTTAGTTGTAAATGATCAAGAACGAATTGTGAACTTAACCAGGTGTCACATTACTTTCTTGCAGTCCTTGATGGACGCCTATTTTCTCTACTGTAACATGGTCACTTCTCTCCTTGTTTCTGGTGTTGCCCTCCAACCCCATCCTTCCTGTTCATAATCCTTGCAATTACTGTATTACATAGGTTTACCTTTAAGTGTCTCAATGTGGGCTGGGTGAGTTTGGTACTAGGAGCCACCTATTAGGGAGTACCTACGGCATTTAACTTTCTGGATTTGGGATACTTCACTTAATATAATTGTTTCTAATGACATCCATTTCCCAGCAAATTCCAGTAATTTGATGGTTGAGTACTACTCCATTGTATAGATGTACCACAGTTTCCTTATCCACTCATCAACTGTTGGACATTTGGGTTGATTCCATGACTTTGCTATTGTAAACAGTGCTGCTATGAACATGGTCGTGCTTGTGCTATCGAGGTGAACCTCTGCTGTATGGGGGGTTATTCCCAAAAGTGGAATAGCAGGTTCATATGGCATTTCAATCTTTAATTTCTTTAAGAATCTCCAGACGGCTCGCCAGAGTGGCTATATGAGCCTGCATTCCCACCAGCAATGTAGCAGAGTTCCTCTCTCTCCACATCCTCTCCAGCACTTGTTGTTGTTTGTATTGTGGATTTTTGCCATCCTGACCGGGGTGAGGTGATATCTCAGGGAAGTTTTGATTTGCATTTCCCTGATAGCTAAAGAAGTGGAGCATTTTTTAAGATATTTGTTAGACATTTTAATTTCTTCCCTGGTAAAATTTCTTTTAAGTTCCAGGGCCCATTTTTTAATTGGGCCATTGGTTTCCTTGGTGTTTAATTTTCTAAGTTCTTTGTGTACCCTGGACAGTAGAGCTCTATCAGATATGTGGTTAGTGAAGATTTTCTCCCATTCTGTGGGTTGCCTTTGAGCTCGTGTTACAATCTCTTTATCTGAACAGAAGCTCTTTAATTTCACAAGATCCCAACTGTTGAGAGTTGGTAGCAGTGACTGTGCCATTGGATGTCTGTTTAGGAAATGTTGGCCTAGCCCAATCAGCTCGAGGGAGTTCCCTATCCTTTCAACTATGGTTTTTATAGTCTCTGGCCTGATATCAAGGTCCTTGATCCATTTGGAATTAAGTCTTGTACATGGTGACAAGTATGGTCCAGCTTTAATCTTCTGCATGTGGAGATCCAGTTTTGCCAGCACCATTTGTTGAAGATGCTGTTCTTTTTCCATTGGATTCTTTGGGCCCCTTTGTCAAAGATCAAATGGCTGTAATTTTGTGGGCTTATGTCTGTGTCTTCAATCCTTATCCATTGATCTGTGTGTCTATTTTGGAGCCAGTACCAGGCTGTTTTTATAACTATGGATTTGTAGTATAGACTAAGGTTTGGTATGGTGATACCTCCAGCAGTGTTTTTGTTACTCAGGATTGTCTTTGCTATCCTGGGTCTTTTGTGCCTCCATATGAATTTTGAGATTATTTGGTCAACTTCTTTAAAGAATTGCTTTGGGATTTTAATTGGTATAGCATTGAATTTGTATATTGCCTTTGGTAGGATGGTCATTTTTACAATGTTGATTCTGCCAATCCAGGAACATGGGATGTCTTTCCACCTTCTGATGTCTTCTGCAATTTCTTTCTTTAGACTTTTAAATTTTTCATTGTAAAGGTCTTTTACCTCTTTGGTTAGGTTTATACCAAGGTATTTCATTTTTTTAGGGGCTATAGTAAATGGGATTGTTTCTCTCAAGGCTTTTTCACTTCTTTCATTCTGGGCATATAGGAAGGCCTCTAATTTTTGCACATTTATTTTGTATCCTGCCACCCTGATGAACTTCTCAATTAGTTCCAGGAACTTCCTGGTGGAGTTTTTGGGATCCCTCAGGTATAAGATCATGTCATCTGCAAATAAGGATAGCTTGACTTCTTCCTTGCCGATTTGAATCCCTCTTATGTCCCTTTCTTGTCTTATGGCTTCAGCTAAGACTTCAAGTACAATATTGAATAGAAGTGGTGAGAGTGGACAGCCTTGTCTAGTTCCTGATCGAAGTGGGAATGCTTCCAATTGTTCCCCATTGAGCATAATCCTTGCTGTGGGCTTGTTGTATACAGCTTTTATTATATTGATAAAGGTTCCTTCCATTCCTACTGTCTCTAGCGTTTTGATCATAAAAGGCTGTTGGATCTTGTCAAAGGCTTTTTCTGCATCTATCGAGAGTATTATGTGGTCTTGGACTTTAGACTGGTTTACATGATGAATCACATTTATTGATTTTTGTATGTTGAACCAATCTTGTGTGCCGGGGATGAAGCCTACTTGGTCCCTGTGAATGATCTTTTTGATATGTTCTTGAATCTGATTTGCTAAGACTTTGTTGAGAATCTTTGCATCTGTGTTCATTAGAGAGATCGGCCTATAGTTTTCTTTTTTAAGTGAATCTTTATTAGGTTTTGGGATTAAGACGATATTAGCTTCATAGAAGGAATTTGGTAGTGTTCCTTCGACCAAGGGTGATTTTAGGAATCATCATGGATTGCTTCTACCTTCTTTTTGCTTTGCTCTGGGAGTTCCCAAGTTCTGCCCACCAGGGCCAGAAGTGCAGGCTGCCATGGTACCATTTTCGCCTGGCACTTTTACATGAGACCTGGGTTTTGAACTCAAGACTTCTGCTTGCGAGACAAAGTCTTAACCCCTGAGCCTTCTCTCTAGCCCAGATTCGCTGTTCTTTTTAAATTCTCTAGCCAGTGCCCCACATTCTGCACCACCTACCTTTGGTTTTCCTACTAACCTCTGGGGGCTTTGGATTCTGGACTTACTGCCTCCCAGGAATATCCCAAACTTCCAAATTGGAGATTACAATGCCTATTGCACAAGGGTCACTTTGCATATTGCATATGTTAGCTAACATGGCATCTTGATATGAAGCTCTTATTAGGTTCTGGTTCTTTTGGCCTTTGGGTGAAATTCCACCCCTAGCAACGCCCGTCCTTTGTCTGCAGCTCTGGTTGGAACGAGTCGTGCGGCTCTACGTTTGCACAGCACGGGATGCTTTGCCCCCGTCCCCTTGTCCTGTATCATCTTCTGCTGTGATGTTTTTCTCTCTGGCAACCCCAAGACATATGTCTGTGCACCCCTTCATTGTCCAAGGGTGCCAGTCACCAGACTGAAGGTTGAGGTGGACACTGAGGCAGCTCGGGTCCTGCAGTTGCTAAGGGATGTTGGCATGTGGATGTTGGCAGGTGGGATGCTGTCATGGTGCTGCCCACCAAGCAACTGTGACCATGGACAAGACCTCATCAAGCGTGGCGATTATTTGTTACTATATCTTTCCTTGACAGTTTTGTCTGTATGTATAATAATTTCTTGTCATTTTTCTCTCCTTACTTGCTTCCTGCTCCTGTCTTTAGAATCTTCCTGGTGTGGGCTGATTTTAAATCTTATGTCAGGAGAGAACCTCCTGCCTGCACGGTGCCTACCCTCTCCCTGGCATGTGCTGTTTCTGGTTCACTTGCTTCCTGTCTGGCTTCATCTGGCCAGGTGAGGCCTCCTGGAGGGCCGCTGGGCTGCAGAGCAGTAGCTTATTACAGAAGCCCGATCACGTACTACCTGTGTATTGTGGCCGGTTTGTTCCCAAGACACTGAATCCTTGGGGCTTTAAAGCGTAATCTGATTTGGGAAAAGTTCCTTACAGAAGTATCCGAGATAGGATGTGAGATGTGAGATCTGATAAGACAAACTGGAATTCTTATTAAAAGGGGGGCAATCTGGGTTCAGAGAAAGACACACAGGGCAAGAAGATGATGTGGAGGCACATCATGCCATGGAGTAGCCGAGACTCACTGGGCACAGGTTTCTTCCTGTAGCTCTCAGAAGGAGCTGGTACCTTGGACTTAAAGTCGCTGGGATTATGAGACAACACTTTTGAAAAAATTATTCATGCTTCCAATTTGTGGCACTTGGTAATGAAACCTAAAGAAGCAATGCACCATGGGAAGGAGGCAGACATATCATAACCCTTTTTCTTGATGGAATGAGATGATGTGGTGCTGCTGCTCTCCATTGGATTCTTCTGAGCATTTATTTAATGGCACTGTCATTTTGGGGAGACCTTCCTGAATGGTGTTCCATTCCCTTTGTCATGTCTTCCTGAGCTACTTTCCAACCTAGTAGTTTCTTGTAGAATTTCTCCAGAAGTTCTAATTAGTATCATTACTGATAAAGCACTCTACATCAAGCACTCTGCAAAGTTATATAATCCTAACACGTCAGAAGTAGGATATGGGGTATCAGATAGAAGAAAAGATAAAGTGTGCGAGTCCTTTGTGGTGTGTGAGGGGCGGGTAGTGTCTACACTCAGGCATGGGCCTCTGAGAGTGATGGAGAGTTGGGAGCATCTGTTTCCTGTTTTTCAGAACAAAGGTAGTGACATAAGTGGCAGTCACTTTAAAGAAAGATAATATGTAGGCTGGATATATGGCTTAGGGGTTAAGCCTCTGCCTCAAAAGCAGAAGAATCTGAATTCAAATCCCAGATCCTAAATAAAAACACCAGACAGAAATGGTGGTGGCCTGCACTTCAGGCTCTGGAAGGCAGAGCCTGGGAAAACCTAGAGCAAAGCAAAAAGGAGGTAGAAGTGATCTAGGAAGATTCCTAAAGTCATTCTTGTCCTCTATAGGCACACACAGTGTCCTCTGATATACACGGACATAGACACACACACACACACATACACACACACACACACACACACACACGCAAAAAAAAAAAATCAAATGCATGTGTATGCATACCTGTGGGTGCACAGGTGCCACATGTGTGGAGGCCAAAGGACAGCCTCAGGTGCCTGTCTTTACCTTCTCTTGTTTGAGACAGGGCGTCTTTGCTGTCCATTGCTATGTATGCTAGGCTGGCTGACTCACAAGATTTCCAGGGTTTCTCCTGCCTCTACCTCCTGGCTTTCCATAGCCATTGCATGGCGAGTGTTTTACCCCCTGAGCAACGCTGCAGCCAGTTCATAGAAGACAAGCATCGCAAGCCGGAGGAGTGGTGGCAGCAGCAGAGGCAGCAGGGCTGCGTCAACGCCATGGTGGGGGAAGAGAGGCTGAAACTCCTCAAGGAACACGCCACCAAGCCGCTGGGCTACCTGCCCAAAGCAGCGTTTAAAAAGGAGGATGACGTGGACTCGCCCGGTGAAGAGTTCAGGAAGGCCTACCAGAAGAGAAATGAACCGCTGCTCCTGGATCCTCTAGCTATTCTGAGCTTAAAGTAGGGTAACATAGGCAAAAAAACATCTTTCCTATTTGGTGAATACTCAAAAAAGGTGTATCCTTCCTTCCAAGTTTCCCCTACTTTTTTAGTGTCTCCATGGCCACTTCAGACAGGAAGTGAGTTTGAGCTCGATAAAGAATTTATTGTATCCCTAACTTGCTGTCATAGTTAAGCACAGGTGTCAACTTGACTGTTGAGGGTTTGAGCTCTGAGCACAGTTGTAGAGAGTTGATGGTTAAGCCCAGAGCAAACCTGAAGGAGATTGTCTAGCTGGTGGGGAAGACCCAGCCTATGGTGGGTGGGATTAGGCCCTGAATAAATCACAGAGAGCTGGTTGAGAGAGTTGGCATCCTTCTGTTCACTTGGCCATGGTCTGGCAAGTAAGGATTGTCCATCTCTTAGCCGTTATGGTGGCCAGTTCCCTCGGCCCTGGTGTTGGTGTTTGCTCTCCCGTCAAGCTGGACTATAAACTGTAACCGGACTGTTGTAAGAAAGTAAACTCCTTGTTCCTTTAAGCTGTGTAATGGCCATTTGTCAGCAACCATGCAGGCGGACTGCAACACTAGCACTCTGCAGAAAGATGCCACAACCTACATGCTGAGACCCTCTAAACAACCCATCTGGATAAAACTTTATGTCAAACAGGAGTGAATTTTCTATTCTTCTACTTGGTTGTTTTGGTGTTTTGTAACTTAGGGGGTCATTCATTAAAAGAAGTCTGACATTCAGCACCAAGCATTCGAAGAACAGAGAATCATGTAAATAGTGTGTGTGCATGTGCGTGATCATGTGTGTGCAAGCTCATGTACATGCACGTACACACACGTAATGGCTAAAAAAATAAATTTTCCTGTAGTTCATGTTCTATAATTATGAACTGGCCATCTCTAAATTAAATGTATATTTTTGAAGTTCTCAATGATAAACCTGTGTTAATAATAGTAGCTCTTTGAGCACTTGGAGTTCAGATAGCATCAGTAACCAAGAAATTGCAGAGTCCTTTATAAACAATCAATGAAGACTGTATTAATGCCCATGTATAACTGGACTTGAGCTGGGGCTTAATTGAATTAGTCATTTGGTATCCGATGAAGCGTCGGGTCTCCAGTTTCATTTAGAATGCAATGGAACAGGGAAGAAGAGAGGCAGAGAATGTTGTGTTTCGCTGTCATTATGCTTGTTTTATTAATTTCTGGCTGTTCTCAGGTGATTCCATTAAAAGGAGGTGGGATATTTGCCATTTTCTCTGAAAATAATGACAAACGACAGGGGCAGTCACTCATGCCTGTCTTGACTGACAGCTCAGTCTGTGACTGCTTAAAGTCAAACAATCTTATTTCCTCCTAAAGCTAACAGGTAGAATTCTCACAGGGAAATATTGAAAACTCAGCAGAAATTGCCAGAGGTCCTTAAACCCTGACTCCTGAATGATAATTATCATAAACGATGTCCAGGTACACTTGGTGTAAATCGTTATGTGTTCTGGCAACTGGTGCAAAGCAAACTATCATCATGAAGATCTATTTCCCCACAGGAGTCTCGTTGCTAATCAGGAGTTTTATTCCTGAGTCTTCAACATCATGTCAATCATAAATGTGGCCACTAAATAAAACTCAACTATCAGTGCTATAACTTAATAATGTCATACTCTTAGTTATACACAGTACATACAATAATGTATGACTTAGTAATTGCATAACACTAATGTCATACTCTTAGTTACATGGAGGTGATACACTGATTAGACAGAGGACTCCAGTGCTTCATCAATATACATTCGGCATGTAAATGCTTAGCCTTCTCATGATGCAATGTGTATAACTGAAGTTAATAAATGTATGGTGCTATAGAGAGACAAGATGAAATTATTAGCATTGTGTGTATAGCCTAACACAACACAGACACAGTAAGACATTCCTAAATGTCTAAATATAAATGTTTGTGATCTCAGAATTTGGCTATGCATAGCTATAAGTAACTCTGTGATTCAGGATACATAGAAGTATACTTCTATGCTGTTTCAAAATATTTTGCCCTACATTTTCACTATACGTAATGTATAAAAATGCATTTTTTTGCATGTGAATGCAAGTTCATGTGAATCCATGCTTGCATGTGTGTCAGGTGCACATGTGCGCAGGTATGCAAACATGTGAGCATGCGTGGAGGTTGAGGTGGATGTTTGGTGTCGTCTTGGGTCACTTTCCACCTTATATATTGAGACAAGGTCTCTCACTTGAACCCACTCAACCCAGAGCTCAAGTCCAAAGCTTGCTGATTTGACTAGTCTAGTACCTCTTGAGTTACTGGGGTTACAGGCAGGCCCCCATGTCCACCAAACATTGATATGGATTCTGGGGATCTGAATACTAGTCCTCATGCCTGCACAGCAAGCATTTTATCCATTGAGCCATATCTTTGGCCCAAGATGTATTGTTACTGTGACCATATGTATTTATTTATTAATACATTGTATTTTTCGGCATATTCATGTGTTTATGTGTGTGGGGGGTGTATGCTTGAGAACATGTGTCCCTGTGTGGGATGCACATGTATGTTCATGTGCACGGAGCCCAAGGTTTGATACCAGGAATCATCCTCGATTGCTCTTCTATCAAGTTGTTTTGAGGTTGGGCCTCTAAATAAACCCAGAGTCGCTTCTAGGGCTAGTCCAGCTTATCCAGTTTGCTCTGGAGAGTCCCAGGCTTGTCCTTCAAGGCTGGAATTGTAGGCAGGCCTTCACCTCTGCCTGGCCTTATACACAAGCGATGGAGATCTGGAGATCTGAACTCTGGTTCTTTTTCTTGCATGGCAAGTGCTTTGACCTCGGAGCAATCCCCCAGTCTCTATTTTTATTTGTCCTTGACATTTCACACATGTGTACAATGTATCTCCATGATGCCCAATCTTCCTTCCAAAGGGAACCATTTTATCTGTTATCTCCATTTTGAAGGAAAGACATGGATAATGACAGAAGATAAAATGCTCTTTATGGCTTGAGCCCTTTATCACTGCTGCAGGTGTCTCTGATAGCTTCAGGGTTGTTTCTGCAGCCTCATGTGTGCTATATGGAGACCATACTGGGAAGGTCTAGAGTTTTACCTCTACAAAGAAGCTGTTAGCATCACTCTCACAGAGAAGTATAGAGCTAGAAGGCCTTGAAGAAGCCTGCCCCTGGGGAGGAGTGATCCCCTGGTTCTTTTCTTGTTCTCTCCCTCTCCAGATGTCACTGCGGAATATGAGAGGACTTGTTGCATGCTGCACTTGGCCTGCATGTTGCCAATAAACTCACAAAGAACTTGGGGGGACAAGGGGGTTTTATTCTTATTATTTTTAGCTATAGTTCTTTTTTTGTAAAACTTTATGTGTGTGTGTGAGTGTGTGTATCAGAGTCACTGTGTGTCCCTGTGGAGGGTCAAGGGTGACTTTGGGAATCATTCTGGATTGCTTCTATGTTCTTGCTTCGTTTTGATATTTCCCAGGCTCCACCCACCAGGGCCAGAAGTGCAGGCAGCCTCTGTTTCTACCTGGCATTTTCCAGCTGTTTTATTTATTTTTTTTACATGGGACCTAGGACCAGAACTCAGGACCTTCTGCTTGTGAGGCAGAGTCTTAACCCCTGAGCCATCTCTCCAGCCCTATAGTTCTTTTTTAAATTATTTTATTTTTCTAGTTTTACAAGTATATTGAATACTAATCCCTGCTTCCTTCCAATCCTCCTCCCTTCCCTTGATCAAACCATCCCACCCCCTCCCATCCTCCTGCCTATCCACTTCTATGGATCCCAGGATTTCTCTGGCTTGTCTACTTTTGTGGGGGTTCAGGCTTCTTGTGGCATATCAAGTTGACTTCACTTTTCTTCTACTGCCCTAAACTGCATATTGTCAGGGTGTTGAGATCCTCTACCTCTGTTGTAGAAGAAGACTTCTAGGCTGAGTGTTAAGTGTTATTCAAATCTGTGGGTATAATAACAGATATGTACAGAGCAGTTTGGTGTACTGTCTCCTACCTGTAGGTTCATTGGCTGCTTTTCCCTATTGGTCTATTTCCTTTCCTTTTTAGGTTCTTGTTCTAGTTAATAGTAACAGGAATGTGTTCCATTCTGATAAGCGGGTCTTGAGTTCAATCAGAAAGCTGTTGGTTGTCTCCTTGATATTCATGCCACTGTTACACTGGTGGTCATCTGTTGTCATGGTGATTTTTATTGTGACTTGTAGATCTCATGAGTTGATGAGGCCTGTGATTATTTCTCTCCTTCAGTGGCTTGTACAGTATTCCTTGGTACCGTGTAAGTGTTTTATCTGTGCAAAGGATCAGAGGATTTTCATCCAGAAGCTAAGCCCCAAGTGCAGTAAGGCATTGTCTTTGGTATCTTTTTTAGCACTCCCTTTACATTTTAGTCCTTTCCTGTCTCATATATGGTGATCGCTCATTCCTTGAGGTGTGGTTAAGGTTATACACGCACACTGTTAAGTTGTTTCTTCACATAGTCTTACAGTTTTCTTTAACTTCAAGGAAGGGCCTACCCATTTGTCAACCTTTTCCCATCAGAGTCTCTGTGGTGCACAGATGCAAGCCTGGCAGGTGAGCAGATGTCTGATCACATGTAAAGCATGTGAAAAGGGGTGTGCCTATCACATTTTCTTGCCTTAGTCATGTAATACTTGCTTATGCTGTGGGTAAAAACCCTGAAATCTAGTTGGTCACAGTAGAAGATGCTCTACAAGTTGTATAAAATCAGAGATGTTCTGTGCAGTGACTGAGGAACAGGGCTGCTGCCATCCGCAAGTCTTCCTTTTTTCCTGGAAATGAAAAAGGGGAGGGAAGGAGGTTATTCCCAAATTTATATTTGAAGGGTGAAGGTAAGGCAGTTATTCCCATGTCATGGGAGAGAGGAGGAGGTGGTCATCCCCTAGTTAAGGGAGGGAGAGGTGGTTGTCTCCAAGTTAAGGGGAGGTAAGGAAGTTGTTCCCGTGCTAAGGCCTGTAGTCAGACATCTGCGGCTCCTCTTGTGCCGAGGCTTTACCTCTGTAATGATGGTTATGGTGCTGCTGTCGTCTGTAGCCTCCTGGGCAATTGGGGAGCACTCACCATGCCTGACAACTGGCTGGTGGCTTTTTGTTTGTTTAATAAGCATGTACATAAGGTTTGGTGCAATGCTATAGGTCGACACATTAATTCAAAGCAGAAATTCAGACCGAGACATCACTCCAATTGTGTTCCGCCCAGCAATCTTCATTTCTCCATCAGGGCCTCTGGGCCGTACGTGAAACCTTTGCACAAATTAGAAACAGGCACTCCTTTTTCTGTGCATTTTGCTTGTGTCTGTCAGAAAATCACTGGACTGATTTCGTTAGGCTATTACCCTTCATGGTTGTCCCCTGAAAAAGTGTCAAAACAAATAACCACATAGACTATGTCCTAGAAGTGAACAGGCCCCTCAGGCATGTCACACTTGTGCAGTACACAACCTGCACAAGTGTACGTGGCAGCCTTTCCCCCTTGCTTCCTACTACTGAATCTTTCTGAAACCACATAGCGATCTTCAGGTAAAGACCTTTCTGCGCTCTGTAAACATGGCATATTCTTTTGGAGAATATGATTTCAGTTGTTTCATTGGAGTGACAGAGCCATTTTTCCTGGAGTGTGGATTGAATTCAGGGCCTGGGGCATGCTAGGCAAGTGCTCTGCCGCTGAGCCATATCCTAGCAAAAGTGTCATTTTTCCATAGGCCAAATAATCTGTGCCATTTTTGAAGACGGATGATTTGTCATCCATCTTCTGTCTAGTTTGCTTTAAAATTCTATCTACTTTCCTCTGTTGGGTTTTGTTCTTTGCACCTGTGATACTTTGAAAATATAGGGTTACTGGGCTACAGGAGTTCTTTTTATTCAGAACTCTTTTACTTAAGTAGGCCCTTAATGCAATATCCTCAAGAATGATACATTCTTGCCCAGGGGCTAAAAATTATTGCCATTTTTAGGAAAAAAATTTTTGTTTACCTTTGTTTGGAGTAGACACACTCAACAGGCGATGCTATTACTTGTTACAGGAATGAAAGGCTGCATTATGAAGAATATTTAATTGTAATTGTAAGCCAGGAGGTTGTCCTAAAGAAACATCTGTTTCATGATTGCACGTTATCACAGAAAAACCCATTCCGATGTCTCAGAGTTAAGGATCTATGCTTAAAAAAAAAAACCCAAAAACCCAAACAGCAATCATGTGTGAAGAAAGGATAGCTATGCCTAAAAAAATTCCAGCACTGGTCTAATTACACTTTGATTACCCTCTCTAGGGAGTAATTCTTGCTCCTTGGTAGGAAACCACGAGCAAGTCTGACCATTTGGTTTTTGTGAAAATAAACCCGGTTTAATTTATTGACACATTAGACGTACCTGCCAAATGTTCTCATGCTTTTCCCTGACATGTGTCTTGCCTGACCGAGTCTCTGCCATGTAGTCTATGTGTTTTTACAGAAATTGTGTTTGGCTAAGGAATGTATGGAAATGCTTGCACCTTGTTCTCATTAGGCTCTGGAATGCGGCTGCCGGAATAGCCAGGGCAGAGGACTGAGTGGTCGGGTGGTCGCCGGGTGCTCTCACCTCAGCGCCCCACCAGAAGCCGGCTGTGCTGCTGACTTGGCCTTCGTGGGCAGCGGGCCAGGAGAGTGCCACCACAGAGCCTGCCACCCAAGCCTGCTGCTGCTCACAAGACCCACCTCATGGGCAGTCTAGCTACAGTTACCCACTGTGCAATTAAATCCCAACATCCGGTTTTGCGTGGTCAGCATGGGGCGGCCTGCCTGGGCTCACTCACGGAATACTGAAGAGAAGTCCCCAAGGCCCAGCCCTGCCCGGCCTGCTTCCTAACGGAGCTTTTGGCTCAGTCTCTGCTTCCCTCCCTCATACTTCTTGCTGCCTCGGCATCCCGACATGTCTCCTTTTTAAAAAAAAAATTTATTATTATTATTTATTCAATTGTGTGTGTGTGTGTGTGTGTGTGTGTGTGTATGTATGTGTATGTATGTGTGTGTGTAGAACCACGGGCAAATTCAGGAACCACCGTGGCCGCCTCCACCTCCTGCCCCGGGATCCGCCCTACCAGGACCAGAAACGCAGGCCGCCCCCGCTTCCGCCTGGCGTCTATACGTGGGGTCTAGGATCCGAACTCAGGACCTTATGCCTGCAAGGCGGAGGCTTGCCCCCCCCCACGTGTCTCTTGAACGGGTGCGATGGCTTCCTAGCTAGACTCTCTGATGTCTCCTGTTGTCCTTCACATTGTGATCTTGGGGAGCCTTTAAGAGTCTGTGGGCTTTTCCGGGTTGTTCTCGACCATGGTTAAAATGAGAACCCTCTTGCCTGTCGTTCAAGGCCCCGTCCTTCCAAGTCTGACTTCTTTCTACCTTGAGCACTCTGATCTCCTCCAGAGACTCTTGGCTTGTTCCTTTCACGTGTAAGGTAATCTTTGGCATATCTCTATTTCTTGGACATCTTCCCTGCTAATAGTCTATCTGGCTAACTGTTTAGGTCAAATGCTCTTTACCTTTGAAAGTTTCCTTGATTTCATCCCTCTCTGATTCAAGTGTTGGATGTTTTCTGTACCCTGGAGATTAATGTAACATGGTCACCAGAGGCAAGTACTTTGTAGTCTAAATAATCATTTTTTTTTCCTGATCAAACTGTAACTCAACGACTTAGCTTTCAATTTGTATCTCCACAAACTATCACAGGTTTGATAAATAGAAGCTCAGTCAATGAATTAAGAAAAGATTTTCAAAGTGTTTCTTGACACTCATCAAAACCAGTTCTAAAAGGCAGACATCACTGGGCACAAATGACATCATCGTAGGAAGAGACCATACATGCAGGTTGCGTCCTTGTGTAGGGAACTGGGAAGCCAGTCACAGGGGCTTGCTGAAGCCTTGGTCCTTGTCCCCAGGCCTTGGGTTGAAGACTATTTAAAGGTCCCATCTCTGCATGCTGGAGGTGCTGCTTGATTTGCTTCTATCCTCCCCGCTTTCTATGGAGGGCACTTTAATTACTTCATAGATGTAAATCTATCCTCTGTTTTATAGTGAGATGTTTTCTGACTGTGGTGCCTTAGAACTGTTCTGAATTTTCTCCAAATTAGGGGAATGTCTGTATCCTATTGGCCATTTTTGTATCAAGGCTTCTGACTGGTTTTGACTGAGGAGGATAGAGACATTTCTACCTGGCAGGCTGCCCTAGTGCCGGAGGACTGTCAGGATCTGGTGGAGCCTACTTGGCCACGGTGATGCCATAAGATACCCCGGTGGCTGTTTCAAGGTCTGTAGGGCCGAGAGAGTCTGTGCTGGGATGGGGTTTTCTTTCTCTGTGACAGCCTATCCAGCTTCCAAGAACCATATGTCTCTAGGCTTCAAGAATGTGGCCAAATGTAGAGGAAAAGGTTTCAGTTTGGGCAGAGCTGAGTGGGAATCCTGGCGCTGGCACTTAGTGTAGGGCCTCTCACTTGTTTTTTTCTCGCCTGTGAAGTTGCCCATCATCCTTGTGGGGTGGTCAGATGAATGAAATTGGAGTGTATTTTGGTAGTGCTCCTAACACATGCCCGGCACCCAGGAGTTATTACTTGGGTTTGCAAATATCCATCCTAACCACATAATTGAGAGGTACGTGGCTGCACAGAGAAGGGGGTGGGTTTTGCTTTTTCATGTTGGATTAGTGACATGACTGATTCCTAGTATCACTTGAGGTGGTTGGCCAGCTTGCCTAGGACTAGTATTCTCAGGAATCTCTGGAAAAGAGTGGGAAAGGCAGCCAAGAGATCTCAGATCTAGCCGTGGCTCTGCCAACGCCCACCCTGTATGATCTGTATGAACAGATTTGTTATGACTGTTACAAAGTATTTTACAACTAGAGCTGGGCAGGTTAGGGGATGTTTCTTCCCTTTGCTTTCCCTCTTTCCATTAGCTACTTAATTAGCACACCAGGAAGGGGCAGGAGCCTTCTGGTAAAGTGATTTCTTGTGGATGTCATTGCGACAGGGTCTTGGGAAAGAATTTTGAAGTGCTCTAACACTTTACACCTGCTTCCTGCCCTGGGCTTTCACAAGTCCATGAGTCAATTTATTCCTCACCTAGATAATGTTCTACGAGACAGACTACATCTTAAAGGTGAAAATCTCTTAACTATGTTAAAAATGCCGGAGGAAAAGACTGGAAAGGTCAATACCCCAATGATAACTGATCTACGCAGAGTGGGGACCAAATGAACTTTCCTTTATTTCTCAACACCCTACTGTACTTGTATAGCTTTTGAGAAGAGTTTACTTTAAAAAATATATGCATCTCCCTACCATGATCATGAAGGTGGTTTTCCCAGGGCGAGGCTTATCCATTGGACTGTGGATGTGCTGGCCCTTGCGATTTCCCCAAATGTGGGAAACTCGACTGCATAATTTGTGGTAGTGGGGGACTGCGTTCGCGCTCTCCCCTGAAAAAAAATATATGCATCTCCCTTCATATAGAAGATGTGATACTGTTTAATATTATAAAAATAGATCAGATTTCCAGCCAACCATACACTTTTTAAGGGGAACTGGAATATTAAGTGTCAGAAGGCAGGCAACGCCCAGCCGGGATGGACCGTTCTTCGCCCCAGCTCAGCTCCCTCCCTCTTTGTCCCCTGTACTGCTCAGAGCTGGGGAACAGGTCTCCTCAGTGCCATAGCTTCTGCGGAGGGTTAATGAGCTGTTAGAGCAGTTTCCTATCTGAAGCTTGCTTTCAGACCAGTGGAATCCAACGATGACCTACCACAGCTACTGAATACTCCACCTCTTCTGATGTCTGTGCTCAAATGCTCATAACAAGAAGTACATTTAGGTTGTTGAATCTGAGGGCGCAGCTAGAAGGTGCTTGAAGCATAGCTTTATGAATGAATGAGCAGCTGCATAGCAGAAAACAGCGATAGAATAATCCTGTTTCCAGGCCTCTCTGTAAATTGTGAGTGTGTGTGTGTGTGTACATTATTTGTGTCTGCGTATATATGTATGTGTAGTCCAGAGATCAACTTCCAGTATCTTCTATCACCTTCCCTTCCCTTCCCTTCCTCTTCCCCTTCCCTTCCCGTTCCCTCCCCCTTCCCTTCCCCTTTCCTTCCCCTTCCTCTTCCCTCCCCCTTCCCTTTCTCTTCTCTTCCCTTCCCTTTCTCTTCCTTCCCTTTCCTTTCCTTCCCTTTCTTTTCCTTCCCTTTCTCTTCCTTCCCTTTCTCTTCCTTTCCTTTTCTTCCTTCCTTCCCTTCCTTTCCTTCTTTCTCTCTCTTTCTTGTTTGTCTGCAAATGTTTATTTCTGGTTGAAGTCCTATTTTCTTATTTTTTTTTGTTTTAATCTTTTTATCACTTACAAAAATCCATTTTTACTAAAATAATGACAAAAACTTAGAAACATATCACCAGAAAATGATTTAAGTAAGTGTTCTATTCATTTAATTTTTAAAAAATGCATTTTATTCTTTGAGTTTCTTCATACATGAATAGAGAATTTTTCATTTTAACCCCTTATTACCCAATCACATCCCCATCTTTTCCCCACTGCATACTTTTTTTCCCTGCAGTCTCCCTAATGCCATGTCTATTTGCCATGTGGTCCACTGAGTTTCAGCTGCTTACCCTTACTGCCATGAACCAGAGTAGTTGCGGGGGCATGGGAGGTTTGTTGATGGGCATACCACCTTGGAAAGTAGCCCCTTTTCTCCCTCTTCCATTCAGCATTAACCCTCAGTGGTCTCTCAGGGGTGTATGATGTCTCTTGATACCTTTCTCTTCCATGGAAAATGTTGATAGGAAAAATCCCATGCAGTTTTTGTGGAAATACACATACCTTTTTTGGAAACAGGCTCTCTCAATGAACTCAGAGGTCGCCATTGACTAGAACGGCCAGTGAGCACCAAGGAGCTGCCTGTCTCTTTATGTCCCCCGACACTCTTTAGTACTAGGGTCGGAAATGAGTTCTCTCAAGCCAAACTTTTTTTTTTTAATATGGGTGCTGGAGATTCAAACTCAGGGCTTCATACCTCCATAGTCATCTCCCCAGGCCTAGTTAAACCTGTTAATTATTCTGATTTGCTAATTCTAAAACATCAGCAGTTGAACAAGTCAGAAATCTTTCCTTTTTTGTCTAGTGAATTTTCTTCTTTATAAATCCCATGTGAGATGGAGCCCCAGGTTCTATCTCTGAGCTGTCTAAATTTGTTTCCTTCCACCCCTTCCTTATTATCTCATATTAGACAGAGTATTTGAGTTTCAGTTTCTAGGTGCTTATTCCACCTTAAGCATAAAGCTCCCAGCTCACTTCCAACCCACAACTTTCTTTTTTTAAAAATCTATTTATTTATTTTTTCCATTCATACAAACTTGATAGGTACCCCATTCTCTTCCCTCCCTCCACTCTTCCCTGGATCCCCTTGCTCCCTCCTCCCTTCTCCCCTTCCTTTCTTCCCTCCCTTTCTCCCATCGTTCCCCCCCCCTTCCCTCCCTCCCCATCCCTGGAGCATCCTTTAGTGTGCATGTCAAACTTCCCTCTGGATTCTCCACTCTGATGAGGTATAAGGACTCAGTAGCATTACCTAGAGCTCTTTTGTGGCTGTTAATCCCTTGCCTCTAAGGATCCTAGTGCCTGTGATCCATGTTAGACTTTGGGGGGTCAATGATATGTTGGTAATTGCGCAGGTCATGCAAAGTCCTATTATGATTGCTTCGGCCTTAACTTGTGTGGAGTAACTTGCATGTCGTAACTCCTCCCCATCTTTAGGCTCTTACAATCTTACTGCCTCCTCTTCTGCAAATTTTCCCTGAGCTTTAGGATAGGAAGAGAGTAGGCTGGCCTGGTTCCAGGTGGTTGATATAGAGTCTCTGATGTTCTGAATTAATGGTTTGTTGATTTTTTTTTTTTTTCAGTTTTGCTGCTCCTGCACCGCCCTTAGCTCCATCCTGATGAGTATTAGATGTCACCCCCTGGCCAGAGATAAAAGGCTGTTAAAATAGAGTCTTATCATAAGAGTAGATTCAAAGGTAGATGGAATAAGAGTAGGAGACCACAGTGTGTGTGTGTGGGGGTCAGTCTCCCATTTGCAGGATGGTTACCTTCTATCTGCCAGACTGTATGCCCTCCCTTCTTGGTGAGATCATACCCCATCATTTGCAAGTGACCAGGAAGGAAAGTCTGTGAGCTTAACCAGATGTCTCATTACTTACTTGCAGACCTTATTGGTGGCCTATCTTCTCTGCTGTAATATGATTCCCTCTCTCCTTGTTGCTGGCAGGTCTCTCCTTCCCCTTCCCTTCTGTTTATAATCTTTGCAATTACTGTAGGTGTTACAGAGATTTATCTTTGAGTGTGTCACTAAGTGGGTTTGGTACTAGAATCCACCTATTAGGGAGTACATTTGGCGCTTAATTGTCTGTGTCTGGGATACTTCACTCAATATAATTTTTTCTAATTCCATCCATTTCCCAGAAAATTTAATTAATCCATCATTTTTGATGGCTGAATAGTATTTCATTGTATATATGTACCACATTTTCCTTATCCACTCATCAACTGTTGGACATTTGGGTTGATTCCATGACTTTGCTATTGTAAACAGTGCTGCTATGAACATGGTCGTGCTTGTGCTATCGAGGTGAATTTTTGCTGTATGGGGGATTATTCTCAAACGTGGAATAGCAGGGTCATATGGCATTTCAATCTTTAACTTCTTTAAGAATCTCCAGATGGCTCGCCAGAGTGGTTGTATGAGCCTGCATTCCCACCAGCAATGCAATGCAGGAGAGTTCTTTCTCCACATCCTCTCCAGCATTTGGTGTTGTTTGTATTGTGGATTTTTGCCATCCTGACTGGGTTGAGATGATATCTCAGGGAAGTTTTGATTTGCATTTCCCTGATGGCTAAGGATGTGGAGCATTTTCTAAGATATTTGGTAGACATTTTAATTTCTTCCCTGGTAAAATTTCTTTTAAGTTCCAAGGCCTATTTTTTAATTGGGCCATTTGTTTCCTTGGTGTTTAGTTCTTTGTGCATTCTGGATAATAGAGCTCTATCAGATATGTGGTTAGTGAAGATTTTCTCCCATTCTGTGGGTTGCCTTTGTGCTCGAGTTACAATCTCTTTGTCTGAACAGAAGTTCTTTAATTTCATAAGATCCCATTTGTTGACTCTTGGTTGCAGTGACTGTGCTATTGGATTTCTGTTTAGGAACTTTTGGCCTAGCCCAATCAGCTCAAGGGAGTTTCCTATCGTTTCAACTAAGGTTTATATAGTCTCTGGCCTTATATTGAGGTCCTTGGTCCATTTGGAATTAATTCTTGTACATGGTGACAAATACAGGTCGAGTTTTAATCTTTTGCATGTGGACATCCAGTTTCGCCAGCACCATTTGTTGAAGATGCTGTTCTTTTTCCATTGGATTTTGGGCCCTTTTGTCAAAGATCGAATGGCTGTAATTGTGCCAACCCACAACTTTCATCTACTCCTCGTTGCTCTCACCTAAGCAGAGAGTAAGACTTCCTTGGTGTAAGCCCTCAGATGTGGACAAACCCACCAAGGGTTCTGGCCAGAAGATAGCTTGTGCCATTCCCAAGGGTCCTGGGCTTTTCCTTTTGTCTACTGATCCTCAGGCAGAAGCAGCCCACCTATTCTCAGGTGCTGTTTCCTATGAAGTCTGAATATCGCATCCCTTTCACCTCCCCTCACATGAAGAGGGTGATATCCTTATTTTCTTCCTTTAAACCTTATAGTAGTGTGTTAAGCAATTTGCATATTAATCTTCTCCATTGATGGGAGATTTGGGAGGGTCCACTCTTGTGATCCTCTTGGTTTCCTTCTGATGTCACACATCTAATGCTGAATGTCATTGAGTAGTTGCATTCAAAGGCTTTTTTTTTTACATTCTGCTAATTTATTAGAGCAAGCGCACATATGCACGCCATTGCACACAGGCGGCAGTCCAGGGGCAACTTTCAGACATCAGTTTTCTTTCTTTCTACCATATGTGCCTCCAGGGACCTACCCGAGATCACTAGGTTTGCAAGCAGGTGCCTTCCCAGTTGAACTAGCCACAGCCCTGGTCCTCCCAAGTGGCTTTTAATAAGGCATCTAAGTAGGTTTAAGAAATATCTGATTGTTCTTTCAAAAGCAAAATTGCACTGTTCCATATTAGGACAGTGCTGTGAAGTGGAATTTCTTTGCAGCTACTTAAGATGCCAGGGCCTGAAATTTTGCTGTTTTCCAACTCGTATAGAATTTCTTTGAAAAGAGGGTAATTTCAGTTCTATGAGAAGTGGGAGCAAGAAGAGAGGGTATGGAAGGGTTCTGGTGTAGGCCCGACTAGGGACAGTTCTAGGCTCCTGCTCAGATTATTTATCCTCTTTGACAGGTTTCTGGCTATCTGCAAATGGTAGCTGCCTAAGTTATCCTGTGAGTCGTGGCTGATAGCTCTGAGCAGCTCTCATAGTGCCTGGCCCATGGTGGCATGTCCAAAATGCAGTAACAGGCAGCTGTCCTTGTAGCTGCTATTCAAGGCTCAATGGAAGAAGGCGGGGGCATCTGCACCTGCAGCAGCAGATGAAAATGAGGTCAAAGGCTCCCCTGGCACAATGGCTCTTATTAAAACCTTGCTTATGAGGCAGAAGATGGCTTGCTGGCTGGGCCTGAAATCAGGGCCAGACCACGAGCAGAAAGACCAGGTGTGCTGTTCATGCACACCCTCTCAGCGGGCAAACTCTTCGGCAGAGCACACATATGTTAGACTTTCTGGGGTAGAAAGTGGAAAGGGCCCTATTTGCTCCTTTGTGGTATGAGCAGCTGTGAGCGGGAAGGCTGGGAACATGCTAATGGAGATCTCATGTGTGAATGGAGTCAAAACAGAGCTTGAAGACACTTTTCTTCTCATTTCCTCTCCCCCCAGGGTGACATTGGGAGCAGATTTAAGCAAAGACCAGAAAAGACAGTTGAGTGAATTAGATGCTGGCAGTTGAGTGCCTGTCATGTACCAGGAGTTGGTTTTGGGGGCTAGGAATGCCAGGAATGGTAGCACAGAATGTAACGATGTAAGAGTTAGTTCTCAACTGGCTAGAACAGTTGTCCTTACTCTTTTGAAAAAGTATTTTTCAAAGTTTACGTTTTCTTTTTTTTTTTTTTTTAAGAAAAATAAAATTCTAGGGTGGTTCATTGATCCCTTGAAATTAAGGAATTTAACTTCAAATTAAGAATTAAGAATTCTTTATTTTAAGTCATACAGTGGTGGCGAATGCCTGTGATCCCAGCACTTGGGAAGGTATAGTAGGTAGGAGGATTAAGAGTTCAGGGCTGGGCTAGGAGATGGCTCAGTGGTTCAAGCATTCATGGTACAAAGGCAACTAGAATTTGGATTCCAAATAAAATGCCTTGCAGGCATGGGGCCTGCCTGTAATTCCTAGTCTCAGTAAGCCAGTCTAAGAATCCACAGAGTGAACTGGCAAACCAGATAGCCCTAACAGCAAACTCTAGGTGTGAAAAGTGCCTCTTTTTAAAAAAAAAAAAAAAAAAAAATGGAAGAATGATGGAGGATAATTCCTGGTACCAAACCTCCTACATGCATGAATACACAATGTACCTGTACACCTACACATGCTCCCCCACATGCTTCAATATACATGTGAACTATGCTTACACACATCTAATTCTCCCATGCACGTGAAAATGCTGTATACCACATTCAAAGCCCGCCTGGGTACATGAGACCTTGTCTCAAAGAAGTCATGTCCCCAATCATTGAGTAATTACAACCTGGTGGGAAACATAAACGTGGCCACTGGATTCAGAAATATCTGGATCACTTCTTTCCAGCACTGTGTCTCATTGGCTGAGTGAATGAGCTTGGTCTAACTCACCTCCTAAGCCTTAGGCACATCTCAGAGTAAATGAAAATTTACTGGTCGGGATGAGGTAGTGTCTGAGGAAAGGACGGCCAGTGTTTTCAGCTGAGGTTTCGTAGATGAAGTACTATGTGGTGGAGTTCCCTCTGCTGTTACTGATAACAAATTTAGGGGAATTTTGTCTCCTGCCAGTTTGTAAAAGGCCACCCCAGCAAGGGTCTGTGGGGTCAGTGTGGATATGGTCTGTGAATTTGACTTCACTGGAGGAAATAAATCTTTACAGTGACAACGATCTATCAGTACAATGGAGGACAATGGCTGAGCTGATGCCAGTGGCTGGAAACATACAGGTCTTCCACGTGCCAGCCTTGTACTCAGTGCCTGGCATTGCTTTGCTTCGTGGCGCTGAGGGGGCCTGGCTGCTGAAAGAGTCGGGACTTGGTGAAGTTGGAGGGCGGCAGGCCACGTGTGTACACGGCTTCGAGTGCGCTAGTGAAACCTGTTTCTTCTGATCCCCCTTCACTCATTTGTTTCCAGAGCCATAAATTTCAACATTTTGGAATGCGCCTGCTGCAAAAACGAAGGCTTATCAGGCAGAGTGTAAGATTACAACCACAAGATTGAGGAACGGCTTTCTGAGCTTGGGGGAGAGTTACAATTAACCTCGTAAAGAGCACAGATGAAAGATTTTCCCATCGTTACAATCAAAGACACTTCAGGCCACTCTTTCCCTCAGCGGAATAGTTGCTTTTTATGGCACGTTTTAAAGTTTTATTTCAAACACAGTCAGCATCTTAAAGCATAATGCCGTGTGCTCCCCAGGCCTGTGCTTACAATGTGTTTTCAGTTTTCTCAATCGCATTACCAAGTTTCTGGCTATGATGTGACTCTACCCGGTGCTCTGGCACACACAAGGATTTAGCCCCCCTTTCCTGCGCTGCCGGAAGCATGTACTCCCTAAGGTCCCTGTTGCTCTTCTAGAGTTCAGAACCCGCTAGAAAATCCTGCCTTTGTCAGCCCTCTTGTATCTCACTCAGGGAAATTGAGTCATGGGAGGTAATGAGCTCCACTTCACCCAGAGACCCTGCTACTGTACTCAGTATTCAAGTTGCCCCCACTCCAGAAACCAGGTTCTTGCCCAGAGAGGAATGTCTCCTTACCTCATGGTATGTCAGGTGTCTGCAAAGGTGTATCCATGAGTGTGTGGTAGTTGAGGTACTTAAATATCACACGTCTTTTCCTAAGACATGACACATCTGCCACCATGCAACTGGTGAGTTGCTTTGCACAGATAATCTTTCAGTGGGCACCTGGATGTGGCCAGGGAGAGACTGGCACCTTCCTCGCCAGGTGACAAGCATGGCGAAGCCTGGCGAGCAGCTGTGTGCACCTGGCCTACTGCTTCTCTTTGGATTCGCTTTTTCTTCTGGGCTCCCTCTTCTCCCTGCTCCCTGGATTGCTCACACACACACAGTTTTCTGTGCTTCCTTGACTATCAGGTGTCCCTGATGGTGGTAAGGCACGGCTTGGAGCCTGCTCCCCTCCAAGTTCTGACTTCCTTCAGACGTGCAGTTCTCATTGCTGTGGTGTACAGGGATGTCATAGTCACCTTTGAACTTGCTGCTGCAGTTTGTGATCAAGCAGCAAAGGAATAAGACTTGGTGCTGTTACAGAGCAAACCATACCAGCCACCTAGTAAAAGCCCTCCAAAGTCCCCAGCACCTGCGGTTGGGAGGGTTCCCATTCACATGCCAATGCCAGGTGAGTGGTGGTGGCTGTCGGGGTGCATAAAGTCTGATTAGTAATGTCTGACACATGTGAAGGGCATGGTGGCAGATGTGCCATGTCATCCTTTTCTGCAGGAGGACAAGGTGGAAACTCCTAAGCATAGTACCGAGGACTCTTCCTAGTCTGGATTCTATGCACCTGTCCAGAGTCATTCATCAACCGCTGGGTTGTTCCTGTCATCCATGCTGTCACACTGACATGGTTTTGCCTCTGCCAAACTTCCCTTGCTTCTTCTCCATTTTTGCCTTACTCACCAACACATGATTTGAGCAGTACTGCCTTTGAAACCTTCCCTCCTTTTGTCTCAGCCATACTTCTCTTAGTTACTGCCTTGTTGTGTGTTGCATTGTGTGTGTGCATGTATACATTTTTCCAGCAGGAAGGCTCCTGAGCAGTAGAAAGAGAGAGAGAGAGAGAGAGAGAGAGAGAGAGAGAGAGAGAGAGAGAGAGAAAGAGAGAGAGAGAGTTTACATTTTATTTGGCTTGCAGTGTTCTCTGATCTCCTTGTACAACTCTCCTGGGATGTGCAACTTGATGGCTGCTGGGTGAATGTTGTTCCAAGGAGCTAGAGGTTTGGAATGGATGAGCTCTAACCGTGTGCAGTGTATTACCAGCTTTATGCATGGTTAAAAGTAGGTATTGGCCTGTGAGTTTTCACTATTACATGGCAACCACCCATATTACATTGACAAAATATGTTTATTTGTTTAGTATCATTTGACAGTAGATTTTTGTCAGGTAGTCCCTTAAATGACTTCCTAAACCTATTCTCCATTGTTGACCAAAGAAGCCAAACTCTTTTTTTTTTTATTACATTTTATCTATTATTATTGTGCATGGTGTATATGTGTGTGTGTGTGTGTGTGTGTGTGTGTGTGTGTGCATGTGTGCATGCCTGTGTGTATATGTGTGTAGCATGTGCAGATCAAGGGTCAATGTTGTGGAGCCAGTTCTTTCCATTTACCTCCTTTTGTTCCAGGGATTTGACTTGATCATCAGGTTTACTCACTGAGCCATGTTGGTGGCCCACAAGTTGACTCTTGATGTGTGTAGTCAGATGTTTTATCATTATAATAAAATAGCTTAAAAACAACTTGAAGTAGACTTTGATCTGGCTTGTGGTATCAGAGGTTTTAGGCTGCAGTATCTGGTTCTGTTGGTCTTAGGTCTGTGTTGAGGCAGAATATCTTGGTTACAAGAACACGTTGATATAGGCTACTCACCTCATGGCCAACAGGGAGCAGAGAGACAGACAAGGGCAGGACAAACTATACCTCCAGCAACATGCTCCCAGTGATGTGCTTCCTCCAGTTAGTTCCTACCCTAAAGTATCTGGAATCTCCAAAGTAGCACCACTGCCAGGGGGAGACCAGTTGTGTGTGTGTGTGGGGGGGTGGTGGTGATGGCAGGTACTTCATATCCAAACCATAATACTTGATTTTAGTTTTCTATATTTCCTGATCCCACCCAGTGAGAGGGTTTCTAGGGGTATACGTCACATTTTCTTTGCCAGTTTTCTAGGGCTGCTTGAGAATCTGGGGCTTTTGGCTATTTTTCAAGGGCTTTGCCTCCTCGTGTGCCTTCGATGTTGGAAATGGTCGTGGTACTAGATTTCCTTTTATGTGGGCATAAAGGGGATAATAGGGAGGGGCAGGTAAAGGACATACATATCAGGGGTCAAGTGATGGCATCTGGTAGAAGCTGGGGGGTCCAGCTGCTGAGAATCTGGCTGCTTGGAGGCTCAGTGGTGCGGAGTCCATGTCTGTACCTCATGGATGTCCTTTATGACTTTCCAGCTGAGCCGGATCTATGATTGTCCTCTGGAGGCCACACTGCTTCTGTGGTGTGACTTCCAACCTCATATTTTAGTTTTTCAGCTTAAATTTATCATAATACAGATGAAAGTGTAAGGACCATGTCTGGTAGACAGTCAGTGCTCAATAAATGTCGGATGCTTGCACTGTTCTTGTTGAAGATGAACATGAAAAGCTGAATTTCACTTTTGTGAATTTTGTTTTTGGAGAAGAAGGGATATCTTCTACTGGAGTCAGAAGTGGAAGTCGCCCTTGTAGGCTGGGTGTGTATCTGTTTGTTCTCTCCTAACACCTCCCCACTCCCTAAAACTGCCAGCATCTGGGAGGTCCAGCAAGAGTCTTGAAATCCTCCACATTATTCCAGAAGCCCAAGGGGATTTAGCAAGTTCTGATTTTAGCAAAAACATATAAACCAAAAAAAAATTTTTTTTTATCAATTTGTTTCTTAATGCCAGAATCTTAGTGTCTGTAAAGGTAAAAAGAGCAAAACCTGTGTCTTTGTTATGAGTTATTGGTCAGTCAGTGTGAAGCAGAACATTTACAGATAAGAGCGCTGAGTATCTTGAACATTTTATAATGCTGTATTTTATTGAATGAGTTGGTTTACACCATCAGTAAACTTTAACTTCCAGAGAGAATATATTGAAAAGGTATAGTCAGAAAGGGGTGATTTAAAAAACTCTCTATGGGCTAAAACATTTGGGAGGCAGAGAAAAAAAAATCATTAATGAAATCAGAGACCACTTTGACATATTGAATTATGAATTCATAGCCCAGGGAAGTAATTTCATTCCATCTGCTCAGCCGTGGTAATAATTAAACCTGAAGTCCAGCCTCTATTTTTTTTTGCGAGGAGTGGGTAAAGGGGTGTCTTATAACAGTGATTTTAATCTTGAATCAAATGCTTGTTTCAAAGTATTTATTTTACTCAAAGGAATAAATTTTGTGAAATACTATTTCTTAAAAATCATTCTACTCATTGTTTAAATTATCATTGTTATTTCACTTTAATGACATTATGGAAGATTTGGCTTAAATTTGAAAAGCTCCGAAAGGCAGAGAGGAAGATCATACAGATTAGCACTAGTGAAGCTTTTCTTGATGGAGTTAAAAAAAAAAGAATTGTTGAGACACTGGCCATCAGTGGATATTCTGAAGGGTTGGAGAATATGGAAGAAGCAGTGGGTCAGTTCATGATGGTAGCCTGAGACTTCTGAGCAGTGGTGAGACTCCTACAAATTTAGTTAGGCATTGAGTGTAGGATCTAGAACATTCCATTTGCATGTCCCAGGAAGATTGTTAGGATTGTTAGGGAGACGCTCTTTTTGTGACACATCAGGAGATGATTGCTGAGTAGAAGAGCTGTGGAAGAGACCAGGGCGTGGTGTGGATGGGTGAGTGGTTAGTGAGCCATTCCTCTCCATTGTCCACAGCATGAAGCAGGACGATATTTGGGAATGGACTGGCATTGAGGTTATGAAACTCTGACATGGTGGCTAAGATACTTCAGCACTAACCTTGAAGGCTTCTTGTCACATTGTCAGAGATCAGAAACTCTGAATGCATTTCCTTTCCTGGCCTGTCATGGTTAGATACAGGTGTCAACTTGATGGTAGAGGTTTGAACCCTGGGCACATTTGTAGAGAATTAGTAGTTAAGCCCAGAGTGAATGTGAAAGAGATTGTCTAGTTGATGGGGCAGACCAGCCCATGGTGGTAGGACTAGGCTCTCGACAGGTGAGTAAAATATAGAGAGCTGGTTGTGGAAGTCGGTATCCTTGGGTACACTTGTCCAGACATGCTGGTTCTGTGGTTCCCGCAGCCCAGGTGTTGGTGTGTGCTCTCCATCAAGCTAGACTGTGAACAGTAACCAGTCATCGTAAGAGACAATAAAACCCTTGTTTCCTTAACGTTTGGTGGTCATTTATCAGCAGCCATGCAGATGAACTGCAGCATGGCCTTTCGGTGATGCCATAGGACATCACAGAATGATGGTACCTAGGGAGGGATGTACAAACACAAAGACACTGTGCAAAAGTTGGGCAGCAGTGTGGTCTTTGGACCTTTGGGTGACCTCGACAAACTCTAGGCAGACATGGAAGGTTGTGTCTCCTCTGTTACACTGAATGTAGGCGGGGAGCAGTGCTTACTTATAGATTCAACCACAGCATTTAATTCTTTTCCCCAGCTTTGGAGTTAGGGGAGGAGAATGGTCTTTCCTAAATTCCTGCCTGGGGTCATCTGATCTCCAAGATGGCTGCTCAGGGTGATCCTAGCCAGTCCTTGTGTACCCCAAAGGAGGCCTGTAAACACAGCACTTTGTTACTTATGCAAAATGAGGCAAGGGAGCTCTGTGGAGGTGGTGATTATGAAACAAATGAATGCTTGAAGAGTTGTGATGGTGTTTAGCACAACTGCTATCTTTTTAGCCTGAATTAATTAGATGAGACATTTAATGTGTTGACGCATCAAGCCAAACATCTGGGGTTTTATGGGTGGTGGCGTTTTTCCAGTTCTTTGCTCTCCCTTCTTTCCTAGTGAGTCCCATGATTTGCAATTTAGGCAGAGCTGCACATCCCTAACACTGTTTGGTGCTTGTAGGTTGGGGAGGGCGTCATATTCTGAGTAATTCCTTTAAGTATTCCTCAGTGTTCTAGTTCTTCAGTTACATACTATAAGCAGTGACTTCAGTGTTTATTATTTTGGCTTACAGTTTCAGAGGAGATTGGAGTCCATCATAGCAGGGTGGCATGGCAGCAGATTGGCTCTCCCACTGTATCCAATGAGAGAGAGAGAGAGAGAGAAAGGAAAAAGAAAAAGAGAGAGGACAGGAGGTCGAGCCAGGGTATCAAACACCTTATGGCATTCTTCTTTCAATAAAGCTCTATCTCCTAAAGGCTCCATAACTTTCCCAGAACCAAGTGTTCAAACACACAAGCCTGTCTGGGAAATCTTACATTTAAATCTGGATTCTCAGAAAACAGTTAGATTGGATGAAGATAAAAATCTCTTTAGGAGTCAAGCAGACATTGGCTCTAGTTATGTCGTTGCTTGTTAAGAAGTCCCCTCTTCACCTCTCAACCTCCTTATCTGGGATATTGGTGGTGGGGAAGGTCATACTTTTTTCCCTGCAAGGCTCTCAGGGTTGCACAAAGTATTAGCTAGAATGCATAGCAAAGTTGTAGAAACATGTTCATGTTTTACAAATTGTTCATGCACCCCAAAATATTTTTACTAAGCATGTGCTGTTCCAGGCATTGGCTGGTTATTTAAAAGCAACCAAGATACTTCTCTAATCCACAAGGAGCCTAGTATGAGTGACGAACAACACTTTTTAATACTGCAGGACTGCTGTGCGAAGAGCAACCACAGGTTGCTAGGCAGTCTTTGGAAGCAATAAGATGGAGGGTTGAGGAGAGAACTTGTTGTAAAACAGGGATTAAAGGGGCCTTGGTGTCAGAAAGCCCGGGGAAGATTTGTTTAGCACAGCTGTAGGGCTTCTCCAAAATTCACAGAGTACTAGAGTTGTTGGGAGGAGAGTAAATCTCCAGTCACGTATGTGAGCTCGCTGCTTTTTGGCTGGAGGACACTGAGGGGCCAAGTAGGAACGACCCTGTCGCAGCTGACACACCCTCTGCGTGTGAGAAGGGATGCTTCCTTCGGTTGCTGGCTCTGCACTTACCATCAGCTTAAATCCAGGGCCTGTTGTGTCCCAGGTGGTTGGACCAAAGCCCTGCTGGCCTGGAGGCAAGTGCTTGATTAAGCAAATGCACTCTTGTTTGTGTAGGCTGTATCACTTAGAGATTTGTTTTCATATTTCCTTAATTTAGGAAAAAAATGCAATCTGGAATTGAGTGACAACTCTCTGCTTGTCCAGCTCTGAGCACCAGCATTGCTAAGGGCTGACTGCACTCGGACCCGCCCTGAGTCCCAGCCCTTCACACCATTTCGCCCAGACGTACCTGAGTAGGAGTCTCTAGAAGAATGCCACAATACAGCTGCCGCATCTAAAAATCCAAGGATTTAAGAAAAAGCTTATTTTTCAAGTAAATTACAGAGATCAGCAAACCTCTCTCCTGAATAGTTCAGCATTCATTTCATTAACTAGAGTTCACCAGCTGTTTATTTTTTCTTTTGAAGTAAACTGGCAATGAAATACATAAACCCTCAGGCACATTTGTTGCTTTTGACAATTTCATGTGCTGTCCAGCCCTGGTCCCGATCTATAAAATCCATTTCGACAAACTTGTACACACCCTTTCCTCACAGGGGCCACTGCCTCCCACTATCTTTCTCTCCTGTCATGTTCTTGTTTTGACCTTGCCCTCCTCCTCCTCTCTTTCTCCCTACAACCCAGACTCTTGCTCCATCAGATATTTTTGTTCATCAAAATCTCTTTTCAGGGTCTTTCAGGAACCTCAGTAGGTAAAGCGTCTGCTTACAAACCTAGCAGCTTGAATTGGATCCCACAAGCCTACATGGTGGAGAGAACGTTGTCTTCTGACTTCACCCACCCATCATGGCGCGCGCATGTATCATCTGATTCTCCCTGTATCACAAAAGCACTTGTGTTTTTTTTTTTTTTTTTTTTTACATTTTTTATTATTTCCGCTCATACAAACTTGGTAGGTACACCAGTTCCCTCCCTCCCTCCTTCTCCCCCCACCCCCCTGCTTCCCCTCCCCACCCCTCCCTCCCCATCCCCCAGTGTCTCCCCCCCACCCCCAGAGACTCCTTTAATGTGCATCCCTGACTCTCCTCTGGGTCGTCCTCTCTGATGACGTACAAGGACCCAGTGGCATTTCCCTGAACCCTTTCCTGTGTTCCCCTTAAGCATAGGAACATTACTGTGGCTGTCAATCCCTTGCTTTCAAGGATCTTGGTGCCTTTAGCAAATGCTAGACTTTGTGGGGTCAATAGCGTGTTAGACATTGCTCCGGGCATGCAAAGTCCAATTATGATTGCTTCGGCCCTAACTTGTGTGGAGTATCTTGCATATCATTGCTCCTCCCATCCTTGTGCTCTTACACTCTTACGGCCCCCTCTTCCGCAAATGTCCCTGAGCTTCAGGATGGGGAGAGATTAGTCTGGCCTAGTTCTAGGTGGTTGATATAGAGTCTCTGAAGTTCTGGATTGTGGTTTGTTGATTACTTTTGCAGTTTTGCTGCTCCTGCAATGCCCTTCACTCCATCCTGGTGGGCACTGTATGTCACCCCCTGGCCAGAGACAAAAAGCTGTTAAACTGGAGTCTTATTATAAGAGCACATTCAAGGGTAGATGTAATAAAACTAGGAAACCACAGTAAGGGATGGGTCAATCACCCATTTGCAAAATGGTTACTTTTTTCTGCCAGACTATATGCCCTCCCCTTCTGGTGAGATATACCCCCTCAGTTGTAAATGATCAGGAACGAAAGTGTGTGAACTTAACCAGGTGTCTCATTACTTACTTGAAGTCCTTGATGGAGGCCTATTTTCTCTGCTGTAACATGGTCCCCTCTCTCCTTGTTTCTGGTGTGGCCTTCCTACCCCATCCTTTCTGTTCATAATCCTTGCAATTACTGTAGAACCTGTGTTTTCTGACTAGCTTCTCTACCTTCAGGAGCTCTCCATTTCCTTTACAAACCACTGTCCCAAGATGATCATCTCACTCTGCCTTTCTTGCTGTTTTTGCCCCTAGAGTTTTCACAGTGCTGTTTCCTATCTCTCCCTGCTCTTCTTAGCAGCACCAAGACTTGGTCCCAACTCAGCTGCACAAGGGAAGCCATTTTCCAGTGGCCACATATGATTTTTTACTTGACTTTCCTTTTTGATTTTTCTGTGGCATTTGTCTGTGGAACACTTAAAATTTATTTCTTTGACCTCTCAATTTTCTTGCTCTTGTTAGTTTGTTTTTACTTTTTTGGTCAGCTCCCCCTGCCCTCCAGCTTCCTTTCCTCTTTTAAAAATATGATCTTTTCCAAAGTTTTGTTTGTATTCCTTTTTCTCTTCTTGGCAACATGTTTATGGCTCCGTTGTCACTCCAGATGTTTATGTAATTCCTTCCAGTCATCATACTCAGCAGCCTGTGGACATTGGCACCAGGATTCTCTTCCCTTCCATTTCCTCCCATTATCTGGTGCCTTTGGCAGGATGGCTAGGTGTTCACTGTCATGACCTTGGTGCGACCTTATTTGGTGAGCACAAACCCAGGAGCTTCTGCCAGGTTGATGTATTATTTGCATTTACTTATGAAATTTGTGCTAGATAACTTTTAGTTTTATTCATTTTAACTTAGTTTTTCTTCCATTGTCATGCATATATATGTGTGGGTATGTGTACATACATTCTCATGTGTGGGTGCATGTGTGCGTGGAGGCCTGAGGTTGATATTCGGAATCATACTTGGTCATTCTCCACCTATTCTTTAGGGGCTCTCTGGTAGGGCTAGTCTGGCTAGCCAGTTGCTCTGCTGCATATTTTATGTGGGATCTGGGGGGGCTGAGTTATGATTGTTTTGCTTATATGGCAAGTGTTCTAGCTGCCAGTCAGCTTCCCAGTCCTCATTTGTTTTTGTTTGTGTATGTGTTCATGTGTGTGGGGTATCAATGTTGACAGTATGCCCAAAACTGGGGCTGGAACTCAGATCCTCATGCATGAGTGAGAAGCCCTAGATGTTTCTCATTTTTTTTTTTTTTCTATTCTGCTCTTTTGTATTACTAGAGGATGTGCTATGATGTGTGCGTGTATGTGTATCAAGGCACTCACGTGGAGGTCCAAGGATAAGCTTTGGTGTTAGCCTTCACCTTTTCACCTTGTTTGAAGCAGGGTCTCTTGTACTGTTCTAGAGCCTCTCAAGTTCCCCCCTCCACTCCCCATGGTGCTCAGGGACTACAGAAGTCTGTGCCATTTTTACATGGACTTTGGGAATCTAAACTCAAGTTGCCAGGCTCATGTGGCAAGCACTTTACCCCTGCCCCCAATCATCCTCCTTTTAAAACAATCCTTTTATTTATTTATTTTTTAATTATTTATTCAATTGTGCATGTATGCGTGTGTGTGCATGTGTATATGTATGTGTGTGTATGTGTGTGTGTGTGTGTGTGTGTGTGTGTGTGTGTGTGTGTAGAACCACAGACGAATTCGGGAACCACCATGGACTGCCTCCACCTCCTTCATAAAACAATCCTTTTAAAAATATGCTTTAAAAACCTTTAGCTATTGGGAAAAATTTGCCCATTTCTCATAATTAGACTGACACAAACATCTCTTGTCCTCCCCCCTTTCACTCGTTCCTGTTACCTCTTCCTTCCATATATGCATGTATGTATGTTACGAAACCTTGTGCTAGATAGTTTTTGAGGTTACTTGTTCTCCCACACGTACTTCATGGCTCTCTTCTGTCTGGCTCTCTGAAGGATTAATCACCACAAAGGTTCCAGTTTGAAATACCTGCTCCCTTCACTGACCCATGGACATAGAACTCAGGGGAGCTGTGTGTATTCCCCACACTTTTCTGGCTCTTAAAAGAGCTGCAGATGAGGCAAGCTCTGTGTTACCCCTCCAAGGCCCAGGGACTATCATGGAAGGCAGATAGAAAGTAAGAGGCAGAGGACTGTGGGATCTGTTATGGGCATGTCATGGCTGCTGTCATTACCTGTTCATGACCTGCACAGCCTGCCATGCCAGAATGGGGGGATCATTAGCACCACCCTTGCTTCAGTGTTCTATAGGTTTATAGGCAGTTAATGGTTGCTGTGGGAGGAAGAGACATTTTCCTTAGTGGGAGGTTTTCTTTAGCCACTCATGAGGTGATATGCTCCTGTAAATGACTCCTCACTCATGTTCCTTTAAGCAACCCTAATGAAACTCATTAGGTCACAAAAAAGAAAATAAGACAGAGGGGCACCATTTGGAAAGAGGATGGGGAATCAGCGGGATTGGAAGGGGGAAAGGAGAGAGTGATGAGTAATGAATACAGTTAAAATACATTATATGCATGCATGAAAATGTAACCCATCATTATGTATAACGATTATATGGTAATAAAAAGTTATTTTATTGTGCAGTTCATAAGACCATCTCACTTGCCCTTTGGGTTATGGATATAAGTAAAATAGAGGAGGACAATTTAGTAAACATGTAAGAGCTTATGCACCCCTGTAGTAGATTCATACATTTCAGGAAGGGTGGACTTTGCCCATCCCCAGAGGCTAATGGGCCTGGCCTTCTGGGATATAAAGGGCGCAAACTTTCTCTCTGAGAAGCATGGCCTTTCTCCAATGTCTCTGCCTTTAGTATTTTGGAGTTTCTAGACTCTCTCTGAACCATCGGCATAGAATGATGACTTTCACGGCTTGAGGTTTGGTGGTGATCCTGCCCCCACCAGATTGAAATCACATTCTCTGGAGCAAGTGTTTCCCTCATCCACAGCTGTGACAGCTCACACGCTTCCATCCACCGGGAAAAAGGAAAAACAAGCCGAAAATCCTTTAAAAGCTTGAACTTTGAGTTCTAAATTGGATAGAGCGTGAAAGTCGGTTCCATGGGAGGTGACAGGGCCCAGGGGTGAGGCTGCTGCTAGCCAGCTGCATGACCTTGGGCAGTGACTCAATGTCTCTAGGTTTCAGCACCCACATCTTCAAGGAGAAGCTGTGGGGCTGGTGGTCTCTAGGGTCCTCTAGGATCCAGCCATCTGTATTCTTTAATTTCTTAAATGTTACTCTTAGGACTTTGTTTAATGACGGTTTCTCATTTACATGGTAAAGAAGGTTCCAGAGTTTCTAAGAGTTGTGGGAGTTGTATTTATTTGTTGTTCTGCGTTGGAATCTTTTCATTGTCAGTAGGAAAGAGGAGAATATATTGTCTTGGAACTGAGTATAGCAAAGGGGACTTGGAACAGGTAGGTTTAAAAAAAAACCTGCTAATTATCTGAGCAGCCAGGGACAAAGGTACAGACTGAAGTACTTAAGAGCATAGTTCTGGAAAACTAGGGCTATAATCTTGGCTGCAGTTCTTTCTGGTCATGCGACCATGAGCAAGACAATATCCTCTAAGCCTCAGTTTTCACATTTGCTAAATGGAAATGAGAATACAGCCTTTTTCATAACATTGTGTGAAGACTTCTTGATAAAAGAAAAGTCTTCCCATGTGGAACATAGGAATTACTCCATACATACAACCCACTAAGTATACAGTGTTTGTCAACAATAGTTACCTTATTGTGCTAGAAGTTTGCTACACTATTTATTTTCTGTACTGCCTTGCATGAACACTCATCTTAGTAATTTTCACAATTGCAACCAAAACTGCTTGTGCCAGGCTAGGCATATTATGTCCAGTATCTGATTTAATACACATGATCATGCTAAGTAGTAGGAGTCATCTACATATATGTTATTAGTGTCCATTTTGTGTGCATATGCAGGTTTGTGTGTACACGTTTGCAGGTTGGAGGCTTTAAATTGACAAGTAGTTTTTTTTGCTCACGCCCCACCTTAATTATTAAGATAGCGTCTCCCTGTGCACAGAGTTCACCAGTTGGCTCGCTAGTTTTCCCTGAGATTCTGTGCTTGCCTGCTAAGGGCTGGGAGTCCAGGTGACTACCTTGTATGTGACTTCTATGTGGGTTTTGGGTTTCAAACCTTGGTCCTCATGCTTGCAGTGAAAGTGCTTTATTCACTGACCCATCTCCTCAGACCTTTTATTACATTATTACGAAGACTTCAGAAGAGCTAAACTGATTTCTGTCAGTGGCAGAGCTAGGGTTAACAAACAGTTATTCCATGGCTGAAGTTTCCTTGCACTCTGCCTCTTCAACCTTCTTCGCCATGTGCGCAAGGCTGGGATTAGCAGGGTATCCCAGAGAACCGTGCCGGAAATGAGGCAGGTCACTGGTATTCAGAAATGCTGTTCTCCTTACAAATAGGTAGGTTCTAAAAGATACCACAAGTTTGCTTGTTGAAAAAAAAATCCCAAAGTTTCATTGCACTGTGTCTTAGTTAGTTAGGTACCGTTGTCAACCTGACAACTGAAGGTTTGAGCTCTTGGAACATTTATAAAAATTAAGTAGCTACTCCATCAGCAAGCCTGCAGGATATTGTCTAATTGATGAGCAAGGCCCAGCTCATGGTGAGTGAGATTAGTCCTGGGCAGGTGAGTAAGATGGTGGGAGCTGGTTAAGGAAGTTGGCATTCTTCTGTAGACTTGGCCAGCGTATTATGGTCTGGAAAGTGAGGGCAGTCTCTTTCTCAGTGGTCCTGTGGGTTTGGTGTGGTTAGTTCTCTGGCTTCTTGGTGTTGGTTTGTGTTCTCCTGCCAAGTTGGACAAAGAGCTATAACCAAGAATTGTAAGAGAATAAATCCCATTGTTCATCCTTATACTGTTTGGTCATGAATTTATCAACAACATGCAAGCAAACTGTGACACATGGGTTCTATCCATGTTCCTTTTGTTGGTAGAAAGAATAATTGCTTGTGACTATGAAAGATTCACAGTGTGAACATTCATTCAAAGTAGTAGAGAAGAAAAAAGGCCTTAAAAGAAACAACATCACCAGCACAATAGGGTTTTTGTTGTTGACAGATTTAATTTGTATATTTCACAAAGGTAGTAGAGAGGATTTTGATTGCTCCTAACACTTGGTGACAAATGTTTGAGGTGATGGGATGTCAGTTACTTCAATTTGACCATTATAAACTGTATACATGAAATGGAATATGCTTTGCTCTCAAATAGGGACAATTGCTATATATCAATGGAAAAATAGAGAATACAGATTTTGGATGAGAAAAAGTAGGTAGGTAGGTAGGTAGGTAGAGAGAGCAAGAAAGAGAGAGAGAGAGAGAGAGAGAGAGAGAGAGAGAGAAACATAACATTGTATAGTATCTGAGCAGAGTGTTCCAGCCTATAATGATGTCCAGTGCGGTCATCAGTAGCTTTGAGGGGGTGGTAGTAAAAGTGGTAGCCTCTAAGATGGGCTTTGGAGAAAGAGAAGCATTTTGAAGTGTGACAGATGCATAAAACTTAAACTAACTGCTATCAGTTAGGAGGAAATATGGGAAGCATCATTTGTATGTCTTTTAATACCTCTGATTATGTAACATTTAGGTAATGAAGAGAATTCAAGACACCAAAACAAATTAGAAACAAAATATTTTGCTTCTATTTTTTTGTTTGCTAAAATAGCCTGGGTTGGCTTTGAACTCACGAGTATCTATGTTTTCCTTGAAGCAGTGATCCTCCTATCTCTGCTCCTTGAGTGCTGGGCTCACAGCATGTGTCAGCAGGTCCATATGAAAACAAAAGTATTTCTAAGCATCTTTGCGTCTCCAACATTTAGAGAACAAATTCAGGACCTTCATTAGACAACTTCATTGTCTGACCCTTCAAGTTCTAGACCTGTACTTTCCAACTAATGGATGTTAGACACTTGAAATGTGGCTAGTGTGAACCAAGAAACACTGTAGATGTACAAATACTGGACTTCGAAGAAAATAGAATAGCACAATGGTTTTTCATATTGATGATACGCTGAGAAGTATTTTTTTCTTTAATATGGCACGTTTCATGTATTTGCACATCACTTTGAAACAGGGGTCATGCTAATCTTCTCTGTATTATTCCAATTTTAGTATATGTGTTGTTGAAGTGAGCACATGAGAAGTATTTTTAAAATACTGAGTTAAGTAGAAAATTTCATTTGTTTCTTTTTTTCTGTTTTAATGTGACTCTTAGATTTAAATGGCTCATGTGACTTATATTCTGTTTCTGTTGAATGGTGTTAGTCTACAGGGGCCTATTCTAATATTCTGCCATCCATTCAAGGGTAACTTGAGTCTTAGATGGTTTGAGTCAGCTGTGTGCAGGAGAGTACCTGTTCGTTTAGGTGTAATGGAGTCTGTGCGTATGTACAGTTGGGTGGTATGTGTCATTCAGAACTTCAGATTTGTCATTGCATAGGGAACATGGGATTGGACATTCTCTGTGGCCCCTCTCAATTTAAAAACTTAGGTTAGTTTGGAGGCAATTTTAAAAAAAGGTTAGTTTTTTAAAATTCAATGTTACATGCATGAAAATAGTGAATTTATTAATATTTTCAACTCTTAGTTCCAAATCCCACCCCCTCTCCTTTTTACCTTATAATCCTTCATCTCCCTTACCAGATCCTAGAGGCAATGTTTAGAGTTGTCTTATTGTTAAACTTTTTCTAAATTTTATTAAAAGTGTTTTTCTTATGTATGGTTTTATGTATGTGTGGCCTTATGTGTGCAGGCAAACATACATGTACATGCTCATGTGTGGAGGTCCAGGTTCATGTTGGGAAGCTTCTTTAATGTTCCCTACTTTATTCATGGACGCATGGTCTCAAGTGAACCCAGAGCTCGCACATACAGCTAACCTGGCTGGTCAGCGTGCTCTGGGGAATCCTCTGTCGCCGTCTCCCATGTGCTAGAATGCCAAATTGGCAGCCACACCCACCCAGCGTTTACGTGGGTTCTGGATATCTGAACTCTGGTTCTCTCACTTGTGTGGCAAATGCTTTAACCTTTGCCTTCATTAAAAATCTCCTTTACATCTTTCCCTAAGTGTCAAGGAGAGTCAGGATTGGTCCTTTTCTCTCTAGCTGTAAATTCACAGAGTGGAAAGATTTTGGAGAGCTCCGGTGGATTAAAAAACCCTTTGTATTCCCTTCCTCCTTGCTCCATCTGGGCTTGTTTGAGTAGGTACCCAAATGAGGTGCCAGAGCAGCTGCTAAAAATGATCCCAGTTCAAGCGGTTCCAGTAATTTGGTTCATAGTCATCATCAAATCTACTTTTAATGCCCCGAGAATGGTGATTCTAGAATGTTTGTTTAGATACCTGTTGGTTCCATAAAATAAGCATCTGAGTCTCTTCCCTTGTACTGATAAAACAAATCAGTCATTTTCCTTTCCTTGATGACTTATAAATATCTTTCTTCTATCAGTTTTTTCTATATGCTGTCCATATGTCCGCCCATTGACTGCCCATTATGTGAATATATCAGATCTTAGATTAGCTTCTGGGACAGAGATGGCACACTTACATTTTATTCTCTGGGCAGGTGGACGATCGAAGTCCTGCACCTCAGATCTTGAGAGGGATACTTCAGGGTGTTATGGTACACATAGAGAAAGGTGACTTTGCAAACTTAGGCAATAAAATATATTTTGTATTAAAGTTTCTTTTTTCTTTATTTTTTTGTGTGAATGAATGTGGGACACATAATAAAATAGCACATGTATGGAGGTCAGGGGACAACTTTTGGGATGTGTTTCTCTTCTTCCATTTTTGTGGGTTCTGGAGATCAAACCTGGGTTATCAGGCTTGTGTGGTAAGCTTTTTTACTTACTTGAGATATCTTGAGAACCTTTGGATAAAAGTTTTTGATATTTAAAAGTTTTTTGTTAACTCATAATCAGTCTAATAAATAAATTTTTCCCTATAAACGTATGTTGATACAATTCAATGTAATGGAATTTGAATGTCTATATGGCGGCTGAATGCTGTACTTAAATTTACCCTCATGGACCATGTTGCAATATTTTTTATTATTAATACATTTTTTATTGTTATTTCAGCTCATACAAACTTAATAGGTACACCAATTCCCTCCCTCCCTCCTCCTCCCCCCGTACCCCCTGCTCGCCCTCCCCTCCCCTGTCCCCCCATCCCCCAGTGCCTCCCACCCCAATTCCCAGAGAGTCCTTTCTTGTGTATGCCTGATTTTCCTCTGGGCTCTCCTCTCCAATGACATACAAGGACCCAGTGGCATTTCCCTGAACCCTTTCCCGTGTTCCCCTTAAGTATAGGAACACTGCTGTGGCTGCCAATCCCTTGCCTCCAAGGATCTTGGTGCCTTTAGCAGATGCTAGACTTTGTGAGGTCAATAGTGTGTTGGACATTGCACAGGGCATGCAAAGTCCAATTATGATTGCTTCAGCCCTAACTTGTGTGGAGTATCTTGCATATCATTGCTCCTCCCATCCTTGTGCTCTTACACTCTTACCACCCTCCCTCTTCCGCAAATGTCCCTGAGCTTCAGGATGGGGGGAGATTAGGCTGGCCTAGTTCTAGGTGGTTGATATAGAGTCTCTGAAGTTCTGGATTGTGGTTTGTTGATTTCTTTTGCAGTTTTGCTGCTCCTGCAATGCCCTTCACTCCATCCTGGTGGGCATTGTATGTCACCCCCTGGCCAGAGACAAAAAGCTGTTAAACTAGAGTCTTGTGATAAAAGCATATTCAAAGGTAGATGTAATAAGTGTGGGAAACCACAGTGAGGGAGGGGTCTATCACCCATTTGCAAAATGGTTACTTTTTATCTGCCAGACTATATGCCCTCCTCTTCTGGTGAGATCATACCCCCTCAGTAGTAAATGATCAGGAACGAAAGTCTGTGAACTTAATCAGATGTTTCATTACTTATTTGAGTCCTTGATGGAGGCCTATTTTTTCTGCTGTAACATGGTCCCCTCTGTCCTTGTTTCTGGTGTGGCCCTCCTACCCCATCCCTCCTGTTCATAATCCTTGCAATTCCTGTATTACAGAGATTTTTCTTTGAGTGTCTCCAGGTGGGCTGGGTGGGTTTGGTACTAGGAGCCACCTACTAGGGAGTACATACGGTGTTTAATTTTCTGGGTCTGGGATACTTCACTTAATATAATTGTTTCTAATGACATCCATTTCCCGGCAAATTCCAGTAATTCATCATTTTTGATGGCTGAGTAGTACTCCATTGTATAGATGTACCACAGTTTCCTTATCCACTCATCAACTGTTGGACATTTGGGCTGATTCCATGACTTTGCTATTGTAAACAGTGCTGCTATGAACATGGTCGTGCTTGTGCTATCGAGGTGAACCTCTGCTGCATAGGGGGTTATTCCAAAAAGTGGAATAGCAGGTTCATATGGCATTTCAATCTTTAATTTCTTTAAGAATCTCCAGACGGCTCGCCAGAGTGGCTACAGGAGCCTGCATTCCCACCAGCAATGTAGGAGAAATGTTTGTATTGTGGATTTTTGCCATCCTGACCGGGGTGAGATGATATCTCAGGGAAGTTTTGATTTGCATTTCCCTGATGGCTAAAGAAGTGGAGCATTTTTTCAGATATTTGTTAGACATTTTAATTTCATCCTTGGTAAAATTTCTTTTGAGTTCCAGGGCCCATTTTTTAATTGGGCCATTGGTTTCCTTGATGTTTAGTTTTCTAAGTTCTTTGTGCGCTCTGGACAGCAGAGTTCTATCAGATGTGTGGTTAGTGAAGATTTTCTCCCATTCCGTGGGTTGCTGTTGAGCTCGTGTTACAATCTCTTTATCTGAACAGAAGCTCTTTAATTTCACAAGATCCCAACTGTTGAGAGTTGGTAGCAGTGACTGGGCCATTGGATGTCTGTTTAGGAACTGTTGGCCTAGCCCAATCAGCTCGAGGGAGTTCCCTATCCTTTCAACTATGGTTTTTATAGTCTCTGGCCTGATATCAAGGTCCTTGATCCATTTGGAATTAAGTCTTGTACACGGTGACAAGTACGGGTCCAGCTTTAATCTTCTGCATGTGGAGATCCAGTTTTGCCAGCACCATTTGTTGAAGATGCTGTTCTTTTTCCATTGGATTTTTTGGGCCCCTTTGTCAAAGACCAAATGGCTGTAATTTTGTGGGCTTATATCTGGGTCTTCAATCCTTATCCATTGATCTGTGTGTCTATTTTGGAGCCAGTACCAGGCTGTCTTTATAACTATGGATTTGTAGTATAGACTTAGGTTTGGTATGGTAATACCTCCAGCAGTGTTTTTGTTACTCAGGATTGTCTTTGCTATCCTGGGTCTTTTGTGCCTCCATATGAACTTTGAGATTGTTTGGTCAACTTCTTTGAAGAATTGCTTTGGGATTTTAATTGGTATAGCATTGTATTTGTATATTGCCTTTGGTAGGATGGTCAGTTTTACTGACGTTGATTCTGCCAATCCAGGAACAAGGGAGGTCTTTCCACATTCTGGTGTCTTCTGCTGTTTCTTTCTTTAGGGTTTTAAGTTTTCATTGTAAAGGTCTTTTACCTCCTTGGTTAGGTTTATACCAAGGTATTCATTTTTTTAGGGGCTATAGTAAATGGGATTGTTTCTCTCAGGGCTTTTTCACTTCTTTCATTCTGGGCATATAGGAAGGCCTCTGACTTTTGCACATTTATTTTGTATCCTGCCACGCTGCTGAACTTCTCAATTAGCTCCAGAACTTCCTGGTGGAGTTTTTGGGATCACTCAGGTATAAGATCATGTCATCTGCAAATAGGGATAGCTTGACTTCTTCCTTGCTGATTTGAATCCCTCTTATGTCCCTTTCTTGTCTTATGGCTTCAGCTAAGACTTCAAGTACAATATTGAATAGAAGTGGTGAGAGTGGACAGCCTTGTCTAGTTCCTGATCGAAGTGGGAATGCTTCCAATTGTTCCCCATTGAGCATAATCCTTGCTGTGGGTTTGTTGTATACAGCTTTTATTATATTGATAAAGGTTCCTTCCATTCCTACTGTCTCTAGCGTTTTGATCACAAAAGGCTGTTGGACCTTGTCAAAAGCTTTTTCTGCATCTATCGAGAGTATCATGTGATCTTGGACTTTGGACTGGTTTACATGATGAATTACATTTATTGATTTTTGTATGTTGAACCAACCTTGTGTGCCGGGGATGAAGCCTACTTGGTCCCCGTGAATGATCTTTTTAATGTGTTTTTGAATCCGATTTGCTAAGACTTTGTTGAGAATCTTTGCGTCTGTGTTCATCAGAGAGATCGGCCTATAGTTTTCTTTTTTAAGTGCATCTTTATTAGGTTTTGGGATTAAGACGATATTAGCTTCATAGAAGGAATTTGGTAGTGTTCCTTCCTTTGCTATTTGATGGAACAGTTTAAGGAGTATTGGTGTTATTAACTCCTTAAATGTCTGGTAGAACTCTGTACTGAATCCATCTAGTCCAGGACATTTTTTGGTGGGAAGATTTGAGATTACTTCTTCAATTTCCTTATATGTTATAGGACTATTTAAATAATTCACAACTTCCTGACTCAATTTAGGTAAGTTGTGTTTACTTAGAAATTCATCCATCTCTTTTGTGTTGTCAAACTTCACAGAGTATAAGTTTTTGAAATATGATGTCATAATTCTCTGGATTTCTTGGGTATCAGTAGTGATAACTCCATGTTCATGTCTAATTTTGTTAATTTGGGTTTTCTCTCTCTTGCTTTTGGTTAATTTAGCTAGGGGTGTATCAATCTTATTGATTTTTTCAAAGAACCAGCTTTTTGACTGGTTGATTTTTTCTATTGTTTTCTTAATCTCGATTTCAGATATTTCTCCCCTCATTTTGCTAATCTCATCTCTTCTACTACTTTTTTTTAAATTTTTTTTATTATTATTTATTCAACTGTGCGCATGTGCGTGTGTATGTGTGCGCGCGTGTGTGTCTGTGTGTGTGTGTGTAGAACCACGGAAGAATTTGCGAACCACCATGGACGCCTCCACCTATTCTGCCCCGGGATTCACAGGCTCCGCCCCACCAGGACCGGAAACGCAGGCCGCCCCCCTTCCGCCTGGCGTCTATACGTGGGATCTGGGATCCGAACTCAGGACCTTCCGCCTGCAAGGCGGAGGCTTAACCCCTGAGCCACCTCTCCAGCCCCTCTTCTACTACTTTTGGGATCAGATTGCTCTAGTTTCTCTAAAGCTTTAAGCTGCATTGTTAAGTTGTTTATTTCTTTTTTTTTTTTTATTAAAAATTTAATTATACATTTTAAAAATTTTTTACCAGTTCCCTCCCTCCCCCCTCTTCCCCCTCCCCTTCCCCCAGTGCCTCCCCCCCAATTCCCAGATAGTCCTTTATTTAAATTTTTTTTTTTTTTTTTTTAATTTTTTTTTTTTTTTTTTTATTGTTATTATTTATTCAACTGTGTGCATGTGCGTGTGTGTCTGTATGTGTGTGTGTGTCTGTGTGTGTGTGTGTAGAACCACGGAAGAATTCGCGAACCACCATGGACGCCTCCACCTATTCTGCCCCGGGATTCACAGGCTCCGCCCCACCAGGACCGGAAACGCAGGCCGCCCCCCTTCCGCCTGGCGTCTATACGTGGGATCTGGGATCCGAACTCAGGACCTTCCGCCTGCAAGGCGGAGGCTTAACCCCTGAGCCACCTCTCCAGCCCCTCTTCTACTACTTTTGGATCAGATTGCTCTAGTTTCTCTAAAGCTTTAAGCTGCATTGTTAAGTTGTTTATTTCTTTTTTTTTTTTTATTAAAAATTTAATTATACATTTTAAAAATTTTTTACCAGTTCCCTCCCTCCCCCCTCTTCCCCCTCCCCTTCCCCCAGTGCCTCCCCCCCAATTCCCAGATAGTCCTTTATTGTGTGTGCCTAACTCTCCACTGTGTCCTCCTCTCCGATGACATATAAGGACCCAGTGGCATTTCCATAAGCCCTTTCTCTTGTTCCCCTTAAGCATAAGATCACTACTATGGCTGTCAATCCCTTGCCTCCAGGGGTCTCGGTTGCCCTTATCAGATGCTAGACTTTATGAGGGCAACAGTGCGCTGGACATTGCGCAGGGCATGTAAAGTTCCATTATGATTGCTTTGGCCCCAACTATTGTTGAGAATCTTGCAAATCGTTGCTCCTCCCATCCTTTTGCTCTTACAATCTTACCGCCCCCTCTTCCGCAAAGTCCCTGAGCTCCAGGATGGGGAGAGATTAGGCTGTCCTAGTTCTATGTGATTGATATAGAGTCTCTGAAGTTCTGGATTGTGGTTTGTTGATTTTCTTTGCAGTTTTGCTGCTCCTGCAATTCCCTTCACTCCATTCTGCTGGGCACTGTATGTCACCCCCTGGCCAGAGACAAAAAGCTGTTAAACTGGAGTCTTGTTGTAATAGCACATTCAAGGGTAGATGTAATAAGAGTAGGAAACCTCACTGAGAGAGGGGTCCATCACCCATTTGCAAAATGATTACTTTTTATCTGCTAGACTATATGCCCTCCCCTTCTGGCGAGATCAGGAAAGAACGTCTGTGAACTTAACCAGGTTTCTCATTACTTACTTGCAGACCTTCATGGAGGCCTATTTTCTCTGCTGTAACATGGTCTCCTCTCTCTTTGTTTCTGGTGTGGCCCTCCTAACCCATCTCTCTTGTTCATAATCCTTGCAATTACTGTGTTACATAGGTTTACTTTTGAGTGTCCCAATGTGGGCTGGGTGAGTTTGGTACTAGGAGCCACCTATTAGGGAGTACATACGGCGCTTAATTTTCTGGGTTTGGGATACTTCACTTAATATAATTCTTTCTAATGACATCCATTTCCCAGCAAATTCCAGTAATTCATCATTTTTGATGGCTGAGTAGTACTCCATTGTATAGATGTACCACAGTTTCCTTATCCACTCGTCAACTGTTGGACATTTAGGTTGATTCCATGACTTTGCTATTGTAAACAGTGCTGCTATGAACATAGTCGAGCTTGTGCTATCGAGGCGAACCTTTGCTGCTTGGGGGGTTATTCCCAAAAGTGGGATAGCAGGGTCATATGGCATTTCAATCTTTAATTTCTTTAAGAATCTCCAGACGGCTCGCCAGAGTGGCTGTATGAGCCTGCATTCCCACCAACAATGTAGGAGAGTTCCCCTCTCTCCACATCCTCTCCAGCATTTGTCGTTGTTTGTATTGTGGATTTTTGCCATCCTGACCGGGGTGAGATGATATCTCAGGGAAGTTTTGATTTGCATTTCCCTGATGGCGAAGGAAGTGGAGCATTTTTTAAGATAATTGTTAGACATTTTAATTTCATCCCTGGTAAAGTTTCTTTGAAGTTCCAGGGCCCATTTTTTAATTGGGCCAGTGTTTTCCTTGGAGTTTAATTTTCTAAGTTCTTTGTGCACTCTGGACAGTAGAGCTCTGTCAGATATGTGGTTAGTGAAGATTTTCTCCCATTCTGTGGGTTGCCTTTGAGCTCGTGTTACAATCTCTTTATCTGAACAGAAGCTCTTTAATTTCACAAGATCCCAACTGTTGAGAGTTGGTAGCAGTGACTGGGCCATTGGATGTCTGTTTAGGAACTGTTGGCCTAGCCCAACCAGCTCGAGGGAGTTCCCTATCTTTTCAACTATGGTTTTTAAAGTCTCTGGCCTGATATCAAGGTCCTTGATCCATTTGGAATTAAGTCTTGTACATGGTGACAAGTACGGGTCCAGCTTTAATCTTCTGCATGTGGAGATCCAGTTTTGCCAGCACCATTTGTTGAAGATGCTGTTCTTTTTCCATTGGATTTTTTGGGCCCCTTTGTCAAAGACCAAATGGCTGTAATTTTGTGGGCTTATATCTGGGTCTTCAATCCTTATCCATTGATCTGTGTGTCTATTTTGGAGCCAGTACCAGGCTGTCTTTATAACTATGGATTTGTAGTATAGACTTAGGTTTGGTATGGTAATACCTCCAGCAGTGTTTTTGTTACTCAGGATTGTCTTTGCTATCCTGGGTCTTTTGTGCCTCCATATGAACTTTGAGATTGTTTGGTCAACTTCTTTGAAGAATTGCTTTGGGATTTTAATTGGTATAGCATTGTATTTGTATATTGCCTTTGGTAGGATGGTCAGTTTTATGACGTTGATTCTGCCAATCCAGGAACAAGGGAGGTCTTTCCACATTCTGGTGTCTTCTGCTGTTTCTTTCTTTAGGGTTTTAAGTTTTCATTGTAAAGGTCTTTTACCTCCTTGGTTAGGTTTATACCAAGGTATTCATTTTTTTAGGGGCTATAGTAAATGGGATTGTTTCTCTCAGGGCTTTTTCACTTCTTTCATTCTGGGCATATAGGAAGGCCTCTGACTTTTGCACATTTATTTTGTATCCTGCCACGCTGCTGAACTTCTCAATTAGCTCCAGAACTTCCTGGTGGAGTTTTTGGGATCACTCAGGTATAAGATCATGTCATCTGCAAATAGGGATAGCTTGACTTCTTCCTTGCTGATTTGAATCCCTCTTATGTCCCTTTCTTGTCTTATGGCTTCAGCTAAGACTTCAAGTACAATATTGAATAGAAGTGGTGAGAGTGGACAGCCTTGTCTAGTTCCTGATCGAAGTGGGAATGCTTCCAATTGTTCCCCATTGAGCATAATCCTTGCTGTGGGTTTGTTGTATACAGCTTTTATTATATTGATAAAGGTTCCTTCCATTCCTACTGTCTCTAGCGTTTTGATCACAAAAGGCTGTTGGACCTTGTCAAAAGCTTTTTCTGCATCTATCGAGAGTATCATGTGATCTTGGACTTTGGACTGGTTTACATGATGAATTACATTTATTGATTTTTGTATGTTGAACCAACCTTGTGTGCCGGGGATGAAGCCTACTTGGTCCCCGTGAATGATCTTTTTAATGTGTTTTTGAATCCGATTTGCTAAGACTTTGTTGAGAATCTTTGCGTCTGTGTTCATCAGAGAGATCGGCCTATAGTTTTCTTTTTTAAGTGCATCTTTATTAGGTTTTGGGATTAAGACGATATTAGCTTCATAGAAGGAATTTGGTAGTGTTCCTTCCTTTGCTATTTGATGGAACAGTTTAAGGAGTATTGGTGTTATTAACTCCTTAAATGTCTGGTAGAACTCTGTACTGAATCCATCTAGTCCAGGACATTTTTTGGTGGGAAGATTTGAGATTACTTCTTCAATTTCCTTATATGTTATAGGACTATTTAAATAATTCACAACTTCCTGACTCAATTTAGGTAAGTTGTGTTTACTTAGAAATTCATCCATCTCTTTTGTGTTGTCAAACTTCACAGAGTATAAGTTTTTGAAATATGATGTCATAATTCTCTGGATTTCTTGGGTATCAGTAGTGATAACTCCATGTTCATGTCTAATTTTGTTAATTTGGGTTTTCTCTCTCTTGCTTTTGGTTAATTTAGCTAGGGGTGTATCAATCTTATTGATTTTTTCAAAGAACCAGCTTTTTGACTGGTTGATTTTTTCTATTGTTTTCTTAATCTCGATTTCAGATATTTCTCCCTCATTTTGCTAATCTCATCTCTTCTACTACTTTTTTTTAAATTTTTTTTATTATTATTTATTCAACTGTGCGCATGTGCGTGTGTATGTGTGCGCACGTGTGTGTCTGTGTGTGTGTGTGTAGAACCACGGAAGAATTCGCGAACCACCATGGACGCCTCCACCTATTCTGCCCCGGGATTCACAGGCTCCGCCCCACCAGGACCGGAAACGCAGGCCGCCCCCCTTCCGCCTGGCGTCTATACGTGGGATCTGGGATCCGAACTCAGGACCTTCCGCCTGCAAGGCGGAGGCTTAACCCCTGAGCCACCTCTCCAGCCCCTCTTCTACTACTTTTGGGAATCAGATTGCTCTAGTTTCTCTAAAGCTTTAAGCTGCATTGTTAAGTTGTTTATTTCTTTTTTTTTTTTATTAAAAATTTAATTATACATTTTAAAAATTTTTTACCAGTTCCCTCCCTCCCCCCTCTTCCCCCCCCCCCTTCCCCAGTGCCTCCCCCCAATTCCCAGATAGTCCTTTATTGTGTGTGCCTAACTCTCCACTGTGTCCTCCTCTCCGATGACATATAAGGACCCAGTGGCATTTCCATAAGCCCTTTCTCTTGTTCCCCTTAAGCATAAGATCACTACTATGGCTGTCAATCCCTTGCCTCCAGGGGTCTCGGTGCCCTTATCAGATGCTAGACTTTATGAGGGCAACAGTGCGCTGGACATTGCGCAGGGCATGCAAAGTTCCATTATGATTGCTTTGGCCCCAACTATTGTTGAGAATCTTGCAAATCGTTGCTCCTCCCATCCTTTTGCTCTTACAATCTTACCGCCCCCTCTTCCGCAAATGTCCCTGAGCTCCAGGATGGGGAGAGATTAGGCTGTCCTAGTTCTATGTGATTGATATAGAGTCTCTGAAGTTCTGGATTGTGGTTTGTTGATTTTCTTTTGCAGTTTTGCTGCTCCTGCAATTCCCTTCACTCCATTCTGCTGGGCACTGTATGTCACCCCCCTGGCCCGAGACAAAAAGCTGTTAAACTGGAGTCTTGTTGTAATAGCACATTCAAGGGTAGATGTAATAAGAGTAGGAAACCTCACTGAGAGAGGGGTCCATCACCCATTTGCAAAATGATTACTTTTATCTGCTAGACTATATGCCCTCCCCTTCTGGCGAGATCAGGAAAGAACGTCTGTGAACTTAACCAGGTTTCTCATTACTTACTTGCAGACCTTCATGGAGGCCTATTTTCTCTGCTGTAACATGGTCTCCTCTCTCTTTGTTTCTGGTGTGGCCCTCCTAACCCATCTCTCTTGTTCATAATCCTTGCAATTACTGTGTTACATAGGTTTACTTTTGAGTGTCCCAATGTGGGCTGGGTGAGTTTGGTACTAGGAGCCACCTATTAGGGAGTACATACGGCGCTTAATTTCTGGGTTTGGGATACTTCACTTAATATAATTCTTTCTAATGACATCCATTTCCCAGCAAATTCCAGTAATTCATCATTTTTGATGGCTGAGTAGTACTCCATTGTATAGATGTACCACAGTTTCCTTATCCACTCGTCAACTGTTGGACATTTAGGTTGATTCCATGACTTTGCTATTGTAAACAGTGCTGCTATGAACATAGTCGAGCTTGTGCTATCGAGGCGAACCTTTGCTGCTTGGGGGGTTATTCCCAAAAGTGGGATAGCAGGGTCATATGGCATTTCAATCTTTAATTTCTTTAAGAATCTCCAGACGGCTCGCCAGAGTGGCTGTATGAGCCTGCATTCCCACCAACAATGTAGGAGAGTTCCCCTCTCTCCACATCCTCTCCAGCATTTGTCGTTGTTTGTATTGTGGATTTTTGCCATCCTGACCGGGGTGAGATGATATCTCAGGGAAGTTTTGATTTGCATTTCCCTGATGGCGAAGGAAGTGGAGCATTTTTTAAGATAATTGTTAGACATTTTAATTTCATCCCTGGTAAAGTTTCTTTGAAGTTCCAGGGCCCATTTTTTAATTGGGCCAGTGTTTTCCTTGGAGTTTAATTTTCTAAGTTCTTTGTGCACTCTGGACAGTAGAGCTCTGTCAGATATGTGGTTAGTGAAGATTTTCTCCCATTCTGTGGGTTGCCTTTGAGCTCGTGTTACAATCTCTTTATCTGAACAGAAGCTCTTTAATTTCACAAGATCCCAACTGTTGAGAGTTGGTAGCAGTGACTGGGCCATTGGATGTCTGTTTAGGAACTGTTGGCCTAGCCCAACCAGCTCGAGGGAGTTCCCTATCTTTTCAACTATGGTTTTTAAAGTCTCTGGCCTGATATCAAGGTCCTTGATCCATTTGGAATTAAGTCTTGTACATGGTGACAAGTACGGGTCCAGCTTTAATCTTCTGCATGTGGAGATCCAGTTTTGCCAGCACCATTTGTTGAAGATGCTGTTCTTTTTCCATTGGATTTTTTGGGCCCCTTTGTCAAAGACCAAATGGCTGTAATTTTGTGGGCTTATATCTGGGTCTTCAATCCTTATCCATTGATCTGTGTGTCTATTTTGGAGCCAGTACCAGGCTGTCTTTATAACTATGGATTTGTAGTATAGACTTAGGTTTGGTATGGTAATACCTCCAGCAGTGTTTTTGTTACTCAGGATTGTCTTTGCTATCCTGGGTCTTTTGTGCCTCCATATGAACTTTGAGATTGTTTGGTCAACTTCTTTGAAGAATTGCTTTGGGATTTTAATTGGTATAGCATTGTATTTGTATATTGCCTTTGGTAGGATGGTCAGTTTTATGACGTTGATTCTGCCAATCCAGGAACAAGGGAGGTCTTTCCACATTCTGGTGTCTTCTGCTGTTTCTTTCTTTAGGGTTTTAAGTTTTCATTGTAAAGGTCTTTTACCTCCTTGGTTAGGTTTATACCAAGGTATTCATTTTTTTAGGGGCTATAGTAAATGGGATTGTTTCTCTCAGGGCTTTTTCACTTCTTTCATTCTGGGCATATAGGAAGGCCTCTGACTTTTGCACATTTATTTTGTATCCTGCCACGCTGCTGAACTTCTCAATTAGCTCCAGAACTTCCTGGTGGAGTTTTTGGGATCACTCAGGTATAAGATCATGTCATCTGCAAATAGGGATAGCTTGACTTCTTCCTTGCTGATTTGAATCCCTCTTATGTCCCTTTCTTGTCTTATGGCTTCAGCTAAGACTTCAAGTACAATATTGAATAGAAGTGGTGAGAGTGGACAGCCTTGTCTAGTTCCTGATCGAAGTGGGAATGCTTCCAATTGTTCCCCATTGAGCATAATCCTTGCTGTGGGTTTGTTGTATACAGCTTTTATTATATTGATAAAGGTTCCTTCCATTCCTACTGTCTCTAGCGTTTTGATCACAAAAGACTGTTGGACCTTGTCAAAAGCTTTTTCTGCATCTATCGAGAGTATCATGTGATCTTGGACTTTGGACTGGTTTACATGATGAATTACATTTATTGATTTTTGTATGTTGAACCAACCTTGTGTGCCGGGGATGAAGCCTACTTGGTCCCCGTGAATGATCTTTTTAATGTGTTTTTGAATCCGATTTGCTAAGACTTTGTTGAGAATCTTTGCGTCTGTGTTCATCAGAGAGATCGGCCTATAGTTTTCTTTTTTAAGTGCATCTTTATTAGGTTTTGGGATTAAGACGATATTAGCTTCATAGAAGGAATTTGGTAGTGTTCCTTCCTTTGCTATTTGATGGAACAGTTTAAGGAGTATTGGTGTTATTAACTCCTTAAATGTCTGGTAGAACTCTGTACTGAATCCATCTAGTCCAGGACATTTTTTGGTGGGAAGATTTGAGATTACTTCTTCAATTTCCTTATATGTTATAGGACTATTTAAATAATTCACAACTTCCTGACTCAATTTAGGTAAGTTGTGTTTACTTAGAAATTCATCCATCTCTTTTGTGTTGTCAAACTTCACAGAGTATAAGTTTTTGAAATATGATGTCATAATTCTCTGGATTTCTTGGGTATCAGTAGTGATAACTCCATGTTCATGTCTAATTTTGTTAATTTGGGTTTTCTCTCTCTTGCTTTTGGTTAATTTAGCTAGGGGTGTATCAATCTTATTGATTTTTTCAAAGAACCAGCTTTTTGACTGGTTGATTTTTTCTATTGTTTTCTTAATCTCGATTTCAGATATTTCTCCCCTCATTTTGCTAATCTCATCTCTTCTACTACTTTTTTTTTAATTTTTTTTATTATTATTTATTCAACTGTGCGCATGTGCGTGTGTATGTGTGCGCGCGTGTGTGTCTGTGTGTGTGTGTGTAGAACCACGGAAGAATTCGCGAACCACCATGGACGCCTCCACCTATTCTGCCCCGGGATTCACAGGCTCCGCCCCACCAGGACCGGAAACGCAGGCCGCCCCCCTTCCGCCTGGCGTCTATACGTGGGATCTGGGATCCGAACTCAGGACCTTCCGCCTGCAAGGCGGAGGCTTAACCCCTGAGCCACCTCTCCAGCCCCTCTTCTACTACTTTTGGGATCAGATTGCTCTAGTTTCTCTAAAGCTTTAAGCTGCATTGTTAAGTTGTTTATTTCTGATGTTTCCATTTTTTTGATGTAGGCATTAAGAGCTATGAACTTACCTCTTAGAACAGCTTTCATTGTGTCCCAGAGATTTTGGTAAGTTGTATTTTCATTATCATTCACTTTCAGGAAATCTTGAATTTCCTTCTTAATTTCTTCCTGAATCCAGTTCTCATTCAGCATCATATTGTTAAGTTTCCAGGAGTTAGTGTATTTTCTCTTGTTTGTTGTGTTGTGGATGTCCAGCTTTAGGCCATGGTAGTCTGACAGGGCACAGGTTAGAATTTCAACTTTTTTGTACATGTGTAGATTCGTTTTGTGGCCCAGTATGTGATCTATTTTGGAGAAAGTTCTGTGTGCTGCTGAGAAAAATGTGTATTCTTTGGTGTGTGGGTGAAAAGTTTGATAGAGATCAGTAAGGTTCATTTCTTTAAGGGTTTGATTAAGTTCCAAAGTGTCTCTGTTAAGCTTTTGACCTGTTGATCTATCCCATGTTGAGAGGGCGGTGTTGAAGTCCCCAAGAATTATCGTTTGGGGGTTGATTTCTTGCTTTAGACGCTGTAGGGTTTTCTTAATGAATGTGGAGGGGCCCGTATTGGGTGCATATATGTTCAGTATTGTGAAGTCTTTCTGGTGAATTGTACCTGTGACTAAAATGTAGTATCCATCCGTGTCTCTTATGATTTTCTTTGGTTTGAAGTTCACTTTGTCTGATAGCATAATGGCTATCCCTGCCTGTTTTCTACTTCCATTTGCTTGTAGAATTGTTGACCAGCCTTTTATTTTTAGGGAATGACTATCTTTTGTGGTGAGATGGGTTTCCTGCAGGCAGCAGATTGATGGATTGTGATTTTTAATCCAAATTTGTGATCTGTGTCTCTTGATCGGTGAGTTAATTCCATTAACATTTAGTGTTATAATGGAGAAACTATTTTTAATTCTAGACATTTATTATGTTTAGTAGTTTTTATAAGTATATTGCTTCACTTTTAATGGTGTTATACTTGCCTTCTGTTCTCCTGGATATGCCTGTTTTTTTCTTCATGCTTGAGTATCATTTCTAGCATTTTTTGAAGGCCTGATTTGGTGGACATGTATCCCTTCAAGTTGTCTTTGTGCTGGAAGATTTTTCTTTCTCCCTCGATCATGACTGATAGTTTTGCAGGGTAAATTAGCCTGGGTTGACATTTTTGCTCATTCAATACTTGAAGTGTGTGTCTCCAAGCTCTTCTTGCTTTTACTGTTTCGACTGAGAAGTCATTTGTTATTTTAATAGGTTTACCTTTAAAAGTGAGTTGTTTTTTCTCCCTTGAAGCTCTCAGCACCAGTTCTTTATCTTGAATGTGGAGTGTTTTGACTATTATTTGCCATGGTGAGCTTCTGTTTGGTCATATCTGTTTGGGGTGTGGAATGCCTCTTGTATATAGATGGGCCTCTCTTTTTTTAGATGAGGAAAGTTTTCCTTGATGATCATTTGAAAAATTTCCTCGGGGGTGGTATTTTGAGATTCTTGCTCTGGTATTCCATGAATACACATGTTAGGCTTCTTCAGGGTGTCCCATATCTCCTGAATATTTCTCTCAAGTATCTTTTTGGCGTTAACAACCTCTTCCATTGAGCTGGTTAATACTCCCACTTTATCTTCAAGGTCTGAAATTCTGTTTTCTGCTTCATTAGTTCTGCTGATAAGACTGTCTGTGGAGTTCTGGGTTGAAGAGAATTTGTCTTCTAGCTCAGTTTTAAACTCTGCTTGAGTCTGCTTCAACTGCTCTATGCCAGTTTTTGTTTCTTGCACTGTTTTTCTCAACTCCTCCAAATGTCTGTTGTGTTTCTCTTCAAAGCGATTGATTCGGTTATTTAATTCCTCCCGGATTTCCTCTTTCATAGTATTGAACATGGTAATGATCATATTTTGAAGGTCGTTATCCTGGGTCAGGCTTTCTTGGCCATTTTCCATGGGTTTGTTCTGGTTGGAGTCTAACATTATGGGATTAATTCCTTCAGTGGGTGATTTGTTTACCTGAGTGTTGTTTCTCATGGATTTGCACTTTGACTTTGGCATTGTCGTTTTAACTCTTAAGATCTTTTAATTTCTGTGCGTTTTTCACTAAACTGAATTATTTGGCCTGGGGTTATGGGGGTGGATGGAGACGAGCTTACCTAGGTCGAGGTGAGTCCGGGCTGGACCCCGCGTGTCCCGGAGGCGGAGTGGGGGAAGGAAGGATGGGGCGTCGGCGGGCGCTATTTAATCTGAGGGACCTGGAGGCGAGCCCGGGCGCAGGGGAGTGTCCTCTCCTCCTCCCAGGCCCTGCGCAGCGGCTCCGGCTGGGTGGTGGGAGGAGCTGGGTCCCTTGGGCGGCCTGGGGTTCTGGGGGTGGGCGGGGAACGAGCTTACCTAGGTCGCACGGTGCAGGCCCGGCTGGACTGCTCGGGCGCATCCCGAGCGGTGGAGTGGAGGGAAGGCCACGTTGCAATATTTTGCCATTAAATTTATTTTTCTTTGGAATATACATTTTTTTCTTTTGGAATGCATGGTTATAGTGTGCAACATTTAAAAAATAACAATATGAAGCAAATCTTATTGATTTAAAATAAGGGCCACTGGAGAGGGAGGAATTCTCATTCCTAGAGTCCATTGTATTGCAAGTACCTGACTCAAAGAAAAGTCAAGATCTATTTTTTTTATTTCTGCTCATACAAACTTAATAGGTATATCAGTCCCCTCCCTCCACCCCTTCCTGGACCCCCTAACTCTCTCCCCACTTTTTCCCTTTCTTTTCCCCCTCCCTCCCTATCTCCTAGTGCCTCCTCCCCCCATCCCTGGAGCATCCTTTAATGTGTATGTCAAACTTTCCCCTAGGTCCTCCTCTCTGATGAGGTGTAAGGACTCAGTGGCATTTCCTAGAACTCTTTCTTGTGTTCCCCTTAAGTATAGGAACACTATTGTGGCTGTTAATCCTTAGCTTCTAAGGATCCTAGTGCCTTTAGTCCATGTTAGACTTTGAGGGGTCAATAATGTGTTGGTCATTGCGCAGGTCATGCAAAGTCCTATTATGATTGCTTCAGCCCTATCTTGTGTGGAGTATCTTGCATATCATTGCTCCTCCTCATCTTTAGGCTCTTACAATCTTACCTCCCCTCTTCTGCAAATTTCCCTGAGCTTCAGGATGGGGACAGATTAGGCTGGCCTAGTTCCAGGTGGTTGATATAAAGTCTCTGACGTTCTGAATTATGGTTTGTTGATTTTTTTTCCAATTTTGCTGCTCCTGCAATGCCCTTGGCTCCATCCTGATGGGTACTGGATGTCACCCCCTGGCCAGAGATAAAAAGCTGTTAAATTACAGTCTTATTATAAGAGTATATTCAAAGGTAGATGGAATAAAAGTAGGAGACCACGGTGAGGGGTCTTTCTATCTACCAGACTATATGCCCTCCCCTTCTGGTGAGATCATATCCCCTCAGTTGCAAATGATTAGGAGGAAAGTCTGAGACAACTTAACCAGATGTCTCATTGCTTACTTGCAGTTCTTGATGGTGGCCTATTTTCTCTGCTATAACATAGTCCCCTCTCTCCTTGTTTTTGGTGGGGCCCTCCTTCTCCATCCCTCCTGTTTATAACCTTTGCACTTACTGGAGGTATTACAGAGATTTATCATTGAGTGTCTCTAAGTGGGTTTGGTACTAGGATCCACTTATTAGGGAGTACATATGGTGCTTAATTGTCTGTGTCTGGGTTATTTCACTCAATTTTTTCTAATTCCATCCATTTCCCAGGAAATTCCATTAATTCATCATTTTTGATTGCTGAATAGTATTTCATTGTATATATGTACCACATTTTCCTTATCCACTTGTCAACTGTTGGACATTTGGGTTGATTCCATGACTTTGCTATTGTAAACAGTGCTGCTATGAACATGGTCATGCTTATGCTATCGAGGTGAATTTGTGCTGTATAGGGGATTATTCTGAAAAGTGGAATAGCAGGGTCATATGGCATTTCAATCTTTAACTTCTTTAAGAATTGCCAGACGGCTTGCCAAAGTGGTTGTATGAGCCTGCATTCCCACCAGCAATGTAGGAGAGTTCTCCTCTCTCCACATCCTCTCCAGCATTTGGTGTTGTTTGTATTGTGGATTTTTGCCATCCTGACCGGGGTGAGATGATATCTCAGGGAAGTTTTGATTTGCATTTCCCTGATGGCTAAGGATGTGGAGCATTTTCTAAGATATTTGGTAGACATTTTAATTTCGTCCCTCGTAAAGTTTCTTTTAAGTTCCAAGGTCCATTTTTTAAATTGGGCCATTGGTTTCCTTGGTGTTTAGTTTTCTAAGTTCTTTGTGCACTTTGGATAATAGAGCTCTATCAGATATGTGGTTAGTGAAGATTTTCTCCCATTCTGTGGGTTGCCTTTGAGCTCGTGTTACAATCTCTTTATCTGAACAGAAGCTCTTTAATTTCACAAGATCCCATCTGTTGAGTGTTGTTGTAGTGACTGTGCTATTGGATGTCCGTTTAGGAACTGTTGGCCTAGCCCAATCAGGTTGAGGGAGTTTGCTATCCTTTCAACTAAGGTTTTTATAGTCTCTGGCCTTATATCGACGTCCTTGATCCATTTGGAATTAATTCTTGTACATGGTGACAAGGTCTGGTCCAGTTTTAATCTTCTGCATGTGGAGATCCAGTTTTGTCAGCACTATTTGTTGAAGATGTTGTTCTTTTTCCATTGGATTTTTTGGGCCCCTTTGTCAAAGATCAAATGGCTGTTGTGTGGGCTTATATCTGGGTCTTTAGCCCTTATCCACCGATCTGTGTGTCTATTTTGGAGCCAATACCAGGCTGTTTTTACAACTATGGATTTGTAGTATAGACTAAAGTTTGGTATGGTGATACCGCCAGCAGTGTTTTTGTTACTCAGGATTGTCTTTGCTATCCTGGGTCTTTTGTGCCTCCATATGAATTTTGAGATTGTTTGGTCAACTTCTTTAAAGAATTGCTTTGGGATTTTAATCGGTATAGCATTGAATTTGTATATTGCCTTTGGTAAGATGGTAATTTTTATGATATTGATTCTGCCAATTCAGGAACATGGGAGGTCTTTCCACCTTCTGGTGTCTTCTGCAATTTCTTTCTTTAGGGTTTTAAAGTTTTCATTGTAAAGGTCTCTTACTTCCTTGGTTAGGTTTATACCAAAGTATTTAATTTTTTTAGGGGCTATAGTAAATGGGATTGTTTCTCTCAGGGCTTTTTCACTTCTTTCATTCTGGGCATATAGGAAGGCCACTGATTTTTGTATGTTTATTTTGTATCCTGCCACCCTGCTGTAACTTCTGTATTAGTTACAGGAGCTTCCTGGTGGAGTTTTTGGGATCACTCAGGTATAAGATCATGTCATCTGCAAATAGAGATAACTTGACTTCTTCCTTGCTGATTTGAATCCCTCTTATGTCCCTTTCTTGTCTTATGGCTTCAGCTAAGACTTCAAGTACAATATTGAATAGAAGTGTGAGAATGGACAGCCTTGTCTAGTTCCTGATCGAAGTGGGAATGCTTCAAGTTTTTCCCCATTGAGTATAATCCTTGCTGTAGGCTTGTTGTATACAGCTTTTATTATATTGATAAAGGTTCCTTCCATTCCAACTATCTCTAGGGTTTTGATCATAAAGTGCTGTTGGATCTTGTCAAAAGCTTTTTCTGCATCTATCGAGAGTATCATGCGGTCTTGGAAAAGTCCAGATCTTACTAAGAATTTCTTGGAGTGTGAGTAAACAGAATCTATGTGCAGAGATATTTTGTTAAGCTGTGTTTCCTGTTTCTTCACTTGAGGTTTTTAGGAACCTTAAATGGCCGGCTTAGATTGAAAGCTCAGATAATTGGTCTGGTGGTGAGGGCAGAAATGATAATATCTGACAAGGGAGACAGTCTTTATTTATAGTGTAAACACTTATTTATCCCTAGAGTGAACAAAAGATGGTTTAAGGTGCTCATTAATTGTTCACCAGCAATTAGGTATTTTATTAAATGCACATAAAACGTAAGCAGCATTATACATTAAATACTAATGATGTGTGCTTTTGAAAGAAACTGAAGTTTTGCTGGCCATATTTAACAGCAAGGGGTTCAGGGTATACAGAAGATTTCCTTGGAAATAGTCAGGAATACATTGATCTCTCTTCAGTTTTCTCTTTTCACATTTTAAGTTATTCCACAGTTAGATATAGTCTGAAAACATTAAACAGAAAATTCTAAACTATTTCCAGCCTCAAGATCAACTCGTGGTGTAGAAGTGGTTGTGCTCAGAAACTCCCTTCTTTCTGTGTGTGTGTGTCTACTTGAGTATGTATGCCTGTGGAGACACAAGGGTGACTTCAAAAATCATCCTGGATTGCTCTTCCCCCTTATTGCTTTGCTCTAGGGTTTCTTAGGCTCTGCCTTCCAGGACTGGATTGTTTCTATCTCCTTTTTGCTTAGCTCTGGGGTTTCCCAGGCTCTACCCATCAGGGCCAGAAGTTCAGGCCACAGACATTTCCCCTTGGAATTTTTTTACATGGGACCTGGGATCCAAGCTCAGATCTTTCTTTTTTTAAAAAAAATTTATTAAATTAACATTTTTATATATGTGCTCCTTGCCTCCCTCATTCCCCCTTCCCTTCCTCCCTCCTTTCTTTCCTGCTCCTATCCCATCCCAATGTGGGCCCAGTCTACTCCCTCCTATTCTGCTGTCCTTTGGTTTTCTGGGTTCTGGGGGTTCCCTCTGTATCATCTGTTCTCATGTGGGTTCTGGTCTCTGTGGCAGACAGAGAGATCCTTCCTTGGGCCGCCCACTGATATGGGTACTCCCCTACCTCTCTCTGACCCCTTCTCCCTAAGGATCCTACTGCCTGAAACTATTTCTTCTGAGATCCACGCCAGTCCATGGGGTGTGCTGATCATGTGATGAGATCAAGTCCCATTGCTATGAGTTCAGGTCCCATTGCTGAGGCAAACTCAGATCTTTCTGCTTGTGATACAGAGGCTCCTGAGCCATCTCTCCAGTCTCAATAGTCCTTATTTTACCTAACAATGACCCAAAGGTTCAGAGCATACTGATATTGGCAACCCAGATACTTAAAGGGTGCCAGTAAAAGTTCTTTACTTAATAAAGAAAAGCGATCACACGCTGAGGTTACTAAGATCTACACCAAGCACCATTAGCCTCTATCTGTGCATAATTTATAAAGTAAATTTAGTCCTAGATAAGTCTGTATAGAATAAATAGTATAAATAGGTTTCAGCACTATCCAAGTGTTTTGGATTGTATCTAAAATATTCACCATGAATCAGTAGTACTTCATAATAAGTATAAAATGTAATAGGGACAGTTCTATACCACCTTAAGGTTTTTTTCTATACAAATACTTATTTTTTTATTATTTCTGCTCATACAAACTTAACAGGTACACTGGTCCCCTCCCACAAATGAAAGGAAGACAAATAGGAATATTCCATAGAGACACTTACACATACATACTTCTGTCCATGTGATGATATGGATGTTGGCACTGAAGGGAAATATATAGAACAGTAATGGTGGCAATATCACATCCATCAAGCATTAAAGTATTGGCTTTATTAACCAGAGCAGCCTGAACTTAGGGTTACTGTGTTCTAACTTTTGAACAAGTAATAGACTACTTTTTAGAATTAAAAATATTTGATAGTATGGAGAATCCCATACATCGTTTCTAATACATCAGTTTTTTCCTTTATTAACATCAATAATGTTAATAAATATTAGCAAAAATTGGTATCTTAAAGTTTCTTTTGCTAGATATGGTAAGATCACACACACCAGTAATACCTACATATGAGAGGCTGAGGCAGAAGGATGTTTAGCTCTGTAAGAAAACAATTTGAGATCAGCCTTTTAACAAGTCTCTGACTCAAGCACAACAAAACTGACCAATTGATCAACCAACCACAGAAGTGCCCCCTGTATTAGTAGTTCTGTTTATTTTGCAACAGGGTCTTGCTATATAGCCCAGATGGGCCACAAACTTGTGATCCTTTTGTCCAGAGTTACGTAGTATCTCTCAGTTTTGCTGATTTTCACAAATGTCCTGTGACACAGCAAACAGTGTGGTCTCACCCAGAATAATTTCAGTCCCACAAATTCCCTGTGCTGCTGGCAGTCACTGACCTTTGTTCACTGTCTATAGTTTTGACTTTCCCAGAACATCATGCACAGTTGTTGAAATCATAGAGCACGTAGGCTTTTTAGAGTGGTTTCCTTCGTTAAGCAATATGCATTTAAGATTGGTTCCTTTTTTTTCTCACTTTTTCTAAAAAGTTGATGAATTTTTCCTCTTTGACAATTCCATACATGTATATAGTACATTCTGATTACTCCCCCCTACTTTTATTATTATTGTGTGCGTGTGTGTGTGTGTGTGTGTGTGTGTGTGTCAGAGGGCATTGTGTTTCCATGTGGAGGACCAAGGTTGAATTTAGGAATTTTCCTGGATTGCTTCCACCTAGATTTTTGCTTGGCTCTGGGATTTCCCAGGCTCTGCCCACCAGGGCTGGAAGTGAAGGCCTCTGCCATTTACTCCTGGCATTTTTTACGAGGTACCTGGGATCCAGACTTAGAACCTTCTGCGTGTAAGGCAGAGTCTTAACCCCTGAGTAGTCTTTCCAGCCTTCTAACTACTTTTTTTTTTAATCTCTTACCTCTCTCCTAGCCACTCCCCATTCCCTACAAGTCTTCCTCACGTGTTCAGGTCCCCATTGGGTTAGCCAGGCCCTTCTTTGTGATCTTGGGTGTGGCACTGTCTGTTAGAGCCTAGTAGGTTTCCCTATAGATAAACAACTAGATATTTTTGTTCCTCTCTGAATATATTGCCCATTGTCCACAGCTCCATGTTCATCAGTATTTTGCAGAACCCCAGTTCACAGCTGACCATAGGCCAAAGAGGTCGCCTGTAGGCTTGGTGTTAGCACCCATCTCTGTAGGTTCAGGAGCGCCATGAACATGCCCTTTTTGGATGATGGCATTTCACAACCCCTCTCTTTGTCTTCCAGCTCTTTTCTTTTTTCCCATTCCCTCTGCTGCAAAGATCTCTGAGCCTTTAGGGATTGTATATAGGGCATGCTGAGGACTAAGTCCTCAACCTTCACTTGTTTTCAGCATCTTTTACAACCGTGGTTTTCTGCATCCACCTCAGGCTTCTTTCCTTAAGGCTGAGGTTCCCAAAAGGTCATTTCTTTACATTCCTGAGCTCTATCCCATTGCATAGTTCCACTCCTGTTTATGCATCCATCTGTTATATGGGTGCTAGTTACTTCCAGTTTTGAGTGATTATAAATAAAGCTGTTATTAATGTACATGTGCAGGTTTTCAGTTTTTAATAAGCACCTAGGGTGCAGTTGCTGGATCATTTGGTAAGAGTATATTTATAAGGAAAAGGCCAGTTGGAGTGGAGTTGCCCTTGGAAGGATCAGGGGCCATAGCCATTTGCCTACTATGACATGGAACATTACAAATGTTTTCCTTCACAGTGTTGACATGTGTGATAGCTGAACTTCAGCCATAGTTATGTGCAGTTTATGACCTGGGTATTTTGATTAAAGAATTAAAGTTGTGAACTATCTCTTACATTCTGTCTATTCACATAGTTTTATAGAAGAAAAGAAAGATTAAATTCTAAATTTTAATTGGGTCACAATTAGAAGACCAAGAAGGCAACTAACGATACTCTCCATGTGTCTTTTATAGACGGCATCACTGTCCACATCTCTCAACAAAGATTTATGATCAGACAGAAAAATCATGTCTTTTCTCCGAGTACACCGAGAATTTCCCTGTCTATCACTCTTACCTGCCCAGAGAGTCCTACAAGCCCAAAGAAGAGTACCACAAAAGAGTCCTACCGATGGAAGGCATGACCACATTCAAGTGAGTGCAAATTGTGTTAATGTATGAGTGTATGGCACAAAAGCAGCCAGTCATGTGCAGTACTTATGTGTAATGTTAAGGTAATGGTGTGCAGTAGTAGCACACTCCTACAGTATTGACACATGGCCTTAATGTTAGCCAACTATATCTCTAAAAGATATAGGCTTGCATTTGTAAGCCTGCCTTTTAAATCATTACCAAATCCTCAAAGAGAAAGGATTCTTGCTTATCAAGGTTGGGGGTAAGGAGGCTAAATTGTTCTAAGACAGTGTTACCAAGTGTTAAATGACACAAGGAGAGGAGCTGCTGCTGGAAAAGAGTATTGATTATTGTGAAGGCTCCGGGACACTCTACATCGTGGTGGTAAAGGAGGATGGATAAGAAAGAAGAGGTAGTTCAGAAATGACACTGTTGTTTCTGACCGAGAGTCCCCTCCAATGTCCAAGAGACACACAAAAGAGCACATTCCTTTTATTACTCTGGATGTGCTCTAGGTGACTTGCAAACTAGAATTGCTCAATTCTTGGATTATGTGGAGGCTGAGCTGCCAATGCCGGTGGATATCTCTGTTGTCAGAGCTCTCCGTATCCTCCGCATGAGGTGCTGTTAAGACTCTTCATTTTCCAACCTGGCTAGTGGGCACCTGGCGATACTGACTGGATGGCGATCTAGTAGAATGGAATATCATGGTCAGCAATCAGACAGGGTTTCAGCTGGTGTCGGTCCATCTCCAGGTGAATCTTGAAGACTGATGTGTTCTCTGCCTTCCCATTCGTCAGCCCAAAGGGGCAGGACTCCTGTCCGGTGGAGCGTGCATGTCTTCCCAGCACTCGTACCTGCAGATGCTGGGCGAGGCTGTTGAGGTTCTTCTGATAGCCTGCTCGTTGCCTTATCATTTTGTGCCATTCTTGTAAAACCCCCAGAAGGTCCAGGGGAAGCAGAAAAGCCTCCCCTTTGGACAGGCCCAGGATTGGGGGATGGCAGAAAGGGCTGTTATGAGCCTCTGTCTGATGCTTGATGTGACTTGGGTCACTTTTCTGTTAAGCAATTATGGCAAATGATTTGGCCTAAGCACCATGTTTCTGGGGCCCTGATACACTAAAATGAGCATGTGTAAATTTTCAACCTCCAACTCAAATGACAGTGTGAACCTTTGAGCTCAGTTTCACTGAGAAAGCAGCATCTCTAAGGTTCTAAAAATCTTGATAAAAAGATGCACCTATTCTTCTAAAAAAGAGAGCAAGTAACACCAGCGAAGAGTTCCGGGCACATGTGAGAGAGACACATGGTCAGAAAAGGACTAAAGTAATGTCGGGGGATGATTTACAAGCAGCATTTTCTATTCAGATGTGGTCATTTTCATTTTTAGGACGCCGACAGCTCTTTATTGTGAGAAGTGTATTACCTGTCCTGGAAATATAGAAAAGATTGTTGGGAGGTTGGATGTTCTCTTGTTTATTGTCCAAAGTTCTGAGAACAAAAACATCCCATCCCATTGCTCAGCTATGAGATCCTCAGATGTAGTAGCCCCACATACCCTTCTTCCTCCCAAGGTTGCTTCCTCCCAAGAACAAAAACCTAACCTCTGACCTGAACGAAATCACCCTTGCCTATGTCACTTACAACAATAAACATATCACCCAGAAGGCTGCTCTGCTGCTGCCAGAGCCACCAGAAGTATAATTTACATCAAGATGTAGGTTAACGGGGAGGAATGCAGTTGTGGAAATAATTTCCAAAGCAAGCTATTAATGATCACATGGGCTTTAAAAGAAAAGGGAACAGGATCCAGGGTACCATGGGAAGGAAGAAAAGTAGAAGTGGGGTGCTTGCTTAGTATGCAAGACCCTAAATTCAATTCCTAGGACTGAAGGGAACAGGATGGGGATTGGGTCTCCCTTCTCCTCTAGAGAGAAGCCTGGAGCTAACACACAGACATCTGTTCTCTGCCCTGTACCCGAATCTCACTATTTCTCAGTCCCATGCTTTGATGCTGCTTTTTATATGCTGAGGTAAAAATGGAGGTACTTTGAGGAAAGTAGCATGGCTACCGTCTGGGCGCTCCTCAAGGGCCTTCGAGTGGGAGAATGTGTCATCTGTGTGTCACCTGGGCTGGTTGTCACCTTCTGGACTCTGGCTAGGAGCATCCCACGCAGTTCTCTGCCAGCAGGTTCAGCTGCACAGCCTCTGAGGCTGGAACTCTTACCTGATGCATGAAAACATCATGCTGTTCAGGGCTGGGCTGGGTTTGGTGATTAACTCCAGATAACTCCAGACACAAAAACCACCTGGTTTCTGGGAAGGTTATCATCTCAGTGTGTGGTGTGATTCCAGCTGCACACAGCTCTTTCTGACTGTAAATCTTGGGGATTTAGATCAGGTGTCAGAAGGGGAATACTTGTGATTTCCCGGCCTTCTTACTGCAGAACCATTTCTTTCAGTTCTTGGTAGTTTTTCTCACATAGAATTTCAGATATATCTGAGATGAACTTATGAATAATTGCTCTGCCCTGCAAGCCTCATTTCCCTTAAAACATGTCACTTAGGTTCCCACATAGGACATCCTTGCAGCTAAACCAGGTCCTGGAAGATGGGCGATATGAGTAGCCTTGGAGACAGAGGTGACTCTTTGGCAGTGCCAAGTCTTTATCCTAAGGGAGTCAGACCTATGGTAGACTGGACAAGAGAGAGGGGAGATGGACTCATGCTCCCACTTAAAGGATTAACTGAGAGGCATAGGGAGTTGGAAGCATAGACTTTTGTTTATTGATAAACCAGGGAGAGTAAAGGGGGGAAGAGCTAAAAGAGAAAGGGCATTTGGTACTCTCTCCTAACACTGGGGAGGACGTAGGAAAGTTGATAATGATCTTGAGTCTTAATCATCCCATGAACTGTATTGGTTTCTTTGCAGATACAGCCTTGAATCTCCTACACTGCTAGGGATACACTTATTTTGGTAGATTTGGCCTGAAGATTGCTGAAGACAGGGAGATAAGTGTTCAGCACTAGGATTGCCTGGAGAATTTCAGAGCCTTTGAACCGTCTTTGATGTGCACCACTGATTGTGTTTGTGGACATTCTGGCCCTTGTTTCTTTAATGTTTTCATTCCGTCTCTGATGTGCTGTTCATTTCTTTCCCTTCATCTTTTCTCCTCTTTGTTCTCTAGATAGGATACCATCTATTATTCTACCTTCTAGTTTTCCGAGCTTTCCCTTCTTTCTTTCCATTTTATTAAGCTAGTCCTGTGAATTTTTTCAGACAATGTATTCTTTAGCTTTTTGTTTTGTTTTGTTTTGTTTTGAAATGAAGGTCTCACTCAATCTCAGACAGCATTATCTTAGGACCTGCTTCTGCCTCTGATCCCAAGTGCTGGGATTACAGGAGTGACAAGGCTTTAGCTTTTTGAGTTTATATTTGGTTCTTTTTATATAGCCTTTACTTCTTTTGTGTGATTTTCTACCTTTTAATCCATTAAGATCTTACTATTTTTCTCATTAAGCATTACTACATAGTTGCTCTGAAATCCTTGTTTGCTAAGCCTGACATCTGGGTCTGGTCTATTTGTGAAAAAATTTTGTTTGGTTCTGGGTATTAGTGTAAATGTTGGGTCTGAGAGTTGGGATTGCTTTCTCTTTTGCATTTTTGTTTGTTGGGCAGGTAACTTGATTGGGTTCAAAATGCCTGCTCCATGTTTTGGGTGGCAGTTCAAATTTCAGTTCTATTATCTTAAAGTCTGACTCTCTATGTGAAATCAAGCAAAGATTTCAGCCCAGCTATACATAGAATTTTGATTTTCTTATTGTTCAGTCTTTTCCTTTCTAGGATTTCTTTTTATTTTTCCATGCCTGTGATTGCCTCATATTTGGGCCTATTTTTAGTCAAGACAGAGAACAGAGAAACACTTGCCTTGTGGGTGAGGGAGATGCCTTGGTAGTTAAAGTGCTTGCTGTGCAAGCAAAAGAACCAGGAGTTTCCAGATCTCCAGATTTTGCGTAAAATGATGGGAAGCTGTGGTGACTCGCCTCACTTCTAATCCTGCCTGTAATTCTAGTCCCAAACGGCAAAGTCTGGGATTCTCCAGAGCAAACTGTGTAGCCTTCTAGCTTTAGAGAGAAGTTCTATATAATGAGGTGAAGATGACTGAGGATGATTTCCGATATTACTTTGGGTCTCCACAGGCACACACACTGGCACGTGCACACACACACACACACACACACACACACACACACACACACACACTTACATGTAAGCATACCCATCATGCATGCCTTATAGACATATCCAAGAAAATGGAAAAGAACGAATGAGAGGATAGATGCTGTAAGGATGACATGGCTGGGAATGAGAAATGATGATTGACTCAGAATGCAACATAATGCATACAGGCCTTTACTAGTCCATGGAGTGGAATTAGATTTGATGGGTGAAAATTGGGTGGGAGGTAGGGAAGGACATCCTTTTGAGAGGAGAGAAGGGGAGGAGGGAGAGTCTGGGAGAGAGTGGAGCCCAGTGAGGGCTGTGTTATCTTTTATTTTATCTTTTGACCATGGATGAGACTGGAGCATGTTTGAATATCAGCAGAGGAGATAGTAGAGGAAAGAAATGAAAGCAGAGTGTAGGAGCGCATCTGTAGATGGGTTCCCAATGTTAGATGAGAAGGTGGGATTCATTGATTAAAAAAAAAGCTGGCAGGAGATGACTTCAGAAATAGTTTTATCAGAACTGAGTCCTTTACAACTAGGTTAGGCCTTGAGTTGGGAGACATTATGACAGAAGAGATGGCTCAGGGAGGGAGAATAGAAGAATCATCACGCGCAGTGTCATGGCTATGTACAGGTGTCAACTTGATGGTTGAGGGTTTGAGCTCTGGGCACATATGTAGAGAATTAGTAGTTGAATTAAGCCTAGAATGAACCTGAAGGAGATTGTCTAGTTGATGGAGCAGACCCAGCCCATGGTGGGTGGGACTGGCCCTGAACAGGTGAATAAAATACAGAGAATTGGTTGAGGAAGTTGGCATCCTTGTGTACATTTGGCCAGACATGCTGGTCTAGTAAGTAAGGATTGTCCCTCTCACAGTCGTTATGTAGAGATGGGTGGCCAATTCCCTGGGCCTGGTATTGGTGCATGCTCTCTCGTCAAGCTGGACTACAGACTGTAACCGGGACTATCAGTAAAAAAATAAATCCCTTGTTTCCTTAAGCCATTTGATGGTCATTTATCAGCAACCATGCAAGCGAACTGCAACAGGCAGCATGGCTGGGATGGGAGGGGGTCTGAAGACTTCAAAGAAATCTCTCTAGTCCGTAGAGGCTATACCCGTTTACACTCTCACCAACAGTGAAAAAGTGCCCCCTTTTCTCCACAACCTTGCCAGCATTCTCTCTTGTTTGTGTTCTTAATCAGGTAAGGCCTGATCCCCCCCCACAAGAGTAAACAAGCTAGAGGGAACCCTGGGGTCCACAGAAGCATACAGGCAGGAGGAGGGAGGTAGTGGAAGGTTTGAGGAAGGGAAGGGAGGAGATGGAGGGAAGCAAGGATGAGTACTCAGTATGCTTGTAAAAGTAGAAAAAAATTTAAAGAAATCCCTTTAAAGCCTCAAAAAATCCATAGAACCCCCAGAGTAAAGGGCGTTCTGACCTTTATAGATCTGGAGAGTGGCAGAAAGGTTTACATCATGTAACTTAGTTTGCCTGGCTAGATGTCAGAAAGGCATTGATAAAGAAGGTTAAGGCTGTCTTGGCTCCAGACAGTGAGAGGGGAAGCTGGAGTTAATTACAGGGGCAAATGGGAGGAGGAAAACTGCCAGGGGCAGGGAAAGAGGTTGGGGGTTTAGGGAGTGGTATTATTTCTGGAAGAGGCACCTTGAGGGTCTATAGTCTAACATTCAAGAGAGAGGGAGGGCATTTAGGATAAAGAGAGAGATTTGCTTTGCCGAGAGGTGAGAGGTAGGACTCCTGTAAAACAGGTGCTACTTTAGTACCATTCGTTCTTTGGACAACACAACCTATTATGAAGTTTGTGTAAACTTTTTTTTTTTTGAAAAAAATGCATGGCTCTTGAGTCATTCTGAAAAACTCTATTTCCCAATTCTAGGCTTTTGACTCTAGTTAGCTATTGCATCATTTCCTTTTTCCTTTCACTAGATTCTCATCCAATGTATTTCTCTAGCTTGGCCAAATGATTAAAAAATCAAGTTCTAACTCCCCAGGAAGACCACTTTAATTTCTACTTAAATGTGAGTTTAACTCTTACCCTTCTATACTGTAACTTTAATAGCTTCTTACTAAATGGAGCATATATATAATATATATACATTTTTTTTTAAACATTTTTTTTTTTTTTGTTCATAGTCACATCAAACCTAGATACTGGGAATGTTCCTCGGGAAGAGAGGGGAGATCTAGTGTTCTAAAACAAACAAACAAACACATCACCCCCCCAAACCAAACCAAACCAAACCAAACCCCTCCAAAAAAAACAAAACCTACTGGCTGGGGAGATGGCTCAGAGCTTAAAGTTTTTACCTCATGAGTAAGGGACTTGGGTTTGGATCGATGATCCCATGCAAAATTTCAGGGCAGATATAGTGACAGTCTGACCCTGGAAGATGGAACGTGGGAAACTGCAGAACAAAGTAATAAGGAGTAGAGCAATCCAGGATGATTTCTGATATCACCTTTGGGCCTCCACAGGCACATACACTCAAGTGCCCTCTTGTATATATGTGTACAAGTGTATGTGTGTGTGTGTGCATGCACACACACACTATGAAATTTGCAGTTTCTGGGAAGAACAAGATACTTTCTTTTTGTGTAAATTAAAGGCTGTAAGATTATGGGTGATTGGGACATACAGTTATTTCGTGGTCAATGACAGATTTCAGTGAAAGTTCTTCAAATAAAAACCTAATTAGGAAACTTCTAGTAGAGTCTTAATCCTGAGCTCTCTCTCCAGCCGTAGGAAACATAAATTCTAATCAAATTTATTCCTAAGTCATAGCAGCTATTTTTTTTTTTTTGGTTTGGGAGATAGCGAGTCGAACTTGAATTGTTTTTTTCAGAAGTCAACAGCTTTTCCCTGTATCCTTTTCTTTCATCATAGCTGATTCAATGGCAGATGCACATTTGAAAAGAAGCTTGAATTTTGTATTCAAGGAGATTCAGTAGCAAATTCATTGCCAAAGCACAGTGAGCAAGGAATTTTTGTGCACCTGCTTTTTCTTGAGAAACCAAGTTTAGGAAAGCCAAGGACAGTCTAGGACATGGCAAGTTGGCAAGCGTCCTTGAGCTCTTTTTCTGTGGCAGAGCAGGAGACAGGGCACAGACCTGGCTGCAGTTGTCGGAGTCTGGAAGCCTTTCATAGCTTCTCTGAGAGAAGTTAACTTCTTGGTGCTCCAGGGCTGGAGGGCTCAGCAGACGTTAAGGTGTTTGGCTTTGGTCCTTGGGACTGGCCTTTGGTGTCTCCTGATATCCTTTGGAAGTGAAGAGAGACCACAGCCTGGTTAGCTATGAATTGAACATAGGTTTGAGGGGCTGGATGCAGTTTTAAGTTGACTTAAAACTCTAGTTCTTCTGGGAAGAGAGAACTTCTTTTTAAGTTTCCTTTGGTATGTTCCCTTCAGAAGATTTGATTGCTAGCTTTCAATTATCTGGTTCTTTTTTTTTTTTTTTTTTTTTTAAGGGAGAAAGGGAGATTTATTCAGCTTACGGTTCCAGAGGGAAGGGACAGTCTCTCAAAGCAGAGGCGGCATGGCTGGCTGGCCAAAGTTGGAGGAGGCTAAATCACCGCAGACATCTTGGAAGCTGAGAGCTGCAGACTGCTTGCTGCAAAGGCAGACTTCTCCTAGAGATAGGGTGGGACTAATTCACTTCAAGGCCCACCCTTTGTGACTGCCTTCCTCCAGCAAGGCTCCACCTCTCAAGGTGCCATGACCTTGCTAAACACATGAGACTGTGGAGGACACATTTTAAACCATGACACTCCACCCCTGTTCCCCACAGGCTCACTGGCATCTCATTATGTAAACCATACTCAGTTCAACTTTAAAAGTCTTCATAGACTACATCAGTATTCCCAACACAGTCCAAAAGTCTAAAGTCCAAAGCCTCCTGTAACATCAAAACTACAAGTTACATACTTCCAACATACAATGGCACAGAATAAACATTCCCATTCCAAAAAGAAGGAATGGGGGCACATGCAGCAAAGATCGGTCCATAACAAGACCGAAAGCCTGCTAGCAGGACAAACCCCAAATCTTGCAGCTCCAAGTACAACAGGTGAGCCTTTTGTTGAAATCATCTCAGTTCCACAGGGCTTTGATTCCACCCCTCTAATGCAGCTGCCCATAGAATATGTTGCTTTCTTGAGCTGACTCCTCCCAGGGTATACAGCTCTCCTTGGCAGGTGTCCCACATTGTCTCTGGCATCTCTAACATCTTTACTTCTCAATGGCAAACCAGGCCTTAACTCCACAGCACAAACTGCCCTTCTTGGGCCTCTAAACTGCAGACTTTCTGCCACATGCTGCCTGGCTTCCATCATTTTTCAAAATCTTGGAGGAGGACTCCACCATCTCCTCCCTCTTGCATCCTTGATGCTTCTAAAACCAGAACCACGTGGACAACTTTGCCAAGACTGGCCCCCTTGAATCACACCTGATTCTGCTTTTCTCTGCTGACCATCTCTTTCACTCCTGGGCAGTTGCTTTGTAAGAGAAACTGATTATTGCTTTGGAACTCTACCCTTTAGCTCCAGTCTTCTGAAAGGATTTGCATTCTTATGGGTGGAAGCCTTCTCTGAGGATCTTGCCCTCAAGATAGGGCCTCTCCTATTATTCAAATTGAGAGCTGGCTTTGATTTACAAATGAAGCGAATCTCTTTTACAGCCATTTTGTTCTCTGCTTCTTCCTGGTTCAACTCTTTAAGTTTGGCTTGTATTTTTTCATCGTTAGATCTTACAGTTTTTGCTTCTTCCTGCCTGATTCTTTGCTCTTTTTCATAACTCTGAAGACAACTAGGAAGTAGCCATATCACATCGTCAAGACTACATTGCTTTGACATTTCCTCTGCCAAGCATTCCAGTTTAACTTCAGGCAAGCTTTCAGGACGAGGGCAAAACTTCACTAAACTCTCCGCCAACACATGGCTCCATGTGTCACTCGTCCAGTTGCAAACACAGTCTCTGTTCCCCTCTGGATCATCACAAGCTGGGCTTCCACTGCTGCATCTCTCACAGCATTGCTCTCCTCTGAGCTCTCACGAGAAAAGCTCATTTGGCCCCCTCGCCAAGACACAAAGACTTTCCCAGCACAAAGTCCCAAAGTTCTCCATATTTCTCCCAATGAACAGTTCCAAAGGCACACTAGCCACATCACAGCATTGGCCATACTGCTGGGTACCAACTTCTCTTAGCTTCACAAACAACTTCACACTGTGGTACCAGCTGTTCTTAATCTTACAGCAATACCCCACTACCCAGTACCAATTTCTGTAGCAATTACTCTTAATTATTGCTGTGAGAGAGCACCCAAAGTCAAGCAACTTAAGGGAGAAAGGGAGATTTATTCAGCTTACGGTTCCAGAGGGAAGGTACAGTCTCTCAAAGCAGAGGTGGCATGGCTGGCTGGCCAAAGTTGGAAGAAGCTAAGTCACCGCAGATATCTTGGAAGCTGAGAGCTGCAGACTGCTTGCTGTAATTATCTGGTTCTTGGATAGGGGGTGGAAGGAGGTGGTTCTCAGGCATTTCCATTGGTCTCTGAACCCAAGGTCCGTTTCCTCTGCAATGGATTTAGTGTTGAACAGGCATCCTGTGAGGTCTGTATCAGTTGCTTCTTCTCTGTTGCTGTGAGACACCACTCAAAGTCAAGCAACTTAAGGGAAAAAGGAAGATTTATTCAGCTTATAGTTCCAGAGGGGAGACATAGCACATTGTGACAGAAAAGGCATGGGTGGCTGGCAGAAGGCGGAGGCAGCCTAAGTCACGGTCATCAAGGAGGCTGAGAACTGCTAAACTGCCACCTCGAGGCCCATCCCTATGACTTCTTCCTCTATCAAGGCTCCACATCTTCAAAGTGCCATGACCTTCCCAAACACCTAAAGATTCAAACACATGAGCCTGAGGGAGCAACTCACATTTCAAAGCATGACAAGGTGCTTATCTAAAAAGGGTAGAAGTGAGAAGTTGAGCCTCAGCTTCTTGGTTAGTGTCTTGTTACTCAGTTCCTTCCTCAACTTCTACTTGCAGACAGCTCCCCGAGGCCTCCTGCCCCTCCCCAGGCACCCAGCTTTGCCTTCACTTGCCCACAATAGGGCTTTGGGAAGACATCCCAGGCTGTAGGCATGGTACTTCTCACTAAGATATATTTTAAGATCTTCCTGGAAGGTGTATGGGATTCAACTGAAACTTCTATTTCCCGCTGGGAGCCCAGAGAAACTAATTCTCTTGCTTCCACACTCCTGTCTTCCACCAAGCGTGTTAGGACCTGGCTTGGGTTTATGACCATCCTATGTATAATTCATGCAAGACAGGTTATAGCGCGTGTGTTACCTTTGCTAGTCAAGCATGGCTCAGTAATGCTGTTCCAGATTTCGGCTGGGAAGTGGGTTTTATTAGTGTTTGGCCTTGTGTTTTCCTGTCCGGAAACCTTTCCCTTCCCTTGACAGGTCTGTGTACCACCAGGGAAAATCTATTTTCCTCTTGTCCAGTGTGGATGAATGGGTTACAGGCAGAAAGACAGTCTGTGAAGTGAAACAGAGGTCCTTGGAGGAACTGGTAATACAGAGAAGTGGACAGTAGACAAGGTTGGCAGTGAGTAACACAGCCTGTCTCAGCCGGATGGGGCCAGAGTGCTCCCGGTGATAGGCACATCATGTCTGTGCTGTCCTAGCTTTGATGCTTTGGAAGGGAATGTTTTCTGTTCTGTAGAAAAGCATTTTGCTTCTGCCATCCTACTGTGTTCTACTTCTTAAAAATAATGGGAGCATTAAGCACAGCAAAGTAATGAAAGACATAGAGTTTTCCATTATTACAATTTCCTCCCTTCAGTGAGATGACATGACATGACATTACAGAAGCAACTTTGAGTGCACCGAGTGAAGGGTGGAAGTATCTGAAAACAGTTGTTAGCTCTGCATGAGGTGGTGGATGGAAGGTAGGCTGGAGGGCAAGTGCAGAAGAAGGCTGTTTTCAGTGTTTCTCGTGGTTGAAGGATGGCAGACTTTCTGTGGGCATAGGAGTAAGGCAGGAGTCAGCTTATCAGTCATACTAGAGAGTTGGGTTTTATGTGGAAGAGGTAGTAAGCTAATAGACAAAGTGGTTTGATTGTCATTTAGAGAGTTGATCTGGTCCCACCATTGCAATTGAAGCAGAAGCTGCTACACTGAAGTAAGAAGCTCAGGGATTGGCTGCCACATAGTCTAATGAGAATGGCTGAGGGCTGAATCAAGAAAAAACAATGAAGTAGGGGGCCTCATATGATGCATACTAAATTCTGGATATGGGAAGGGAGGAATGACATCTGGTGTCTAATAGAAAGATACCACGATTCTCTTATCTTCTTGCCCAAATTGGAGGGGGATAGAGGAAAAGAGCAGTTGAGAGGACAAAATGAATAACCCAGTTGTCAATAAATGTTAAGAGGGCCCCTTGAAAAGAAAACACTGCCTTCTTTTTGAGATAGGTCCCCAGTAACATGTATTTTTTTTTCCCTTTTAGGAGAGATTTTGGGTTTCACAAAATGGCACCAGTGAAACGCCACCAGCCTGATAAGTTCATCCAAAGTCAAGAGAATATGGATTTGCTCACAACGTACACCCAGGATTATAACCCCTTCCCTGTCTGTCCAGTTGGTCCCATCAAACCACGGGACAATAGGTTCCTGTATGATGACAAGATGGAGTGTCTGGCTACTTATAAAGGTGAGAGAAGGACTTCAGAAAGGAGGCTGAGCTGAGAGGTCAACCAGGAACAGAGGTCTATATGCACATCTCCTTAGGCAGAGTCAACAAGTACGTTCTTGCAGGCAAAATCCTGCTAGAAGCTTGTTTTTGTATAGCTGGAGGGCTAAGAATAAGTTTTTAAATTATATTTATTTATTTTTTCCCCAATTATACAAGCTTAATAGGTACCCCATCCCTTCCCTCCCTGTAACTCTCCCCATCCCGCTTGCAAACTCCCCCCCTTTTCCCCTTTCTTTCTCCCCCCTCCCTCTCTTTCTCCCAGTGCCTCCCCGTGCCTCTCCTCCCATTCCCTGGAGCATCCTTTAGTGTGAATGTTAAACTTCCACTCTGGTGAGGTGTAAGGACTCAATGGCATTGCTCAGAGCCCTTTCTTGGGCTCCCCTTTAGTATGGGAACACTATTGTGATTGTTAATCCCTTGCTTCTAAGGATCCTAGTGCCTGTGATCCATGCTAGACTTTGGGGGCGTCATTGACATTTCAGCTATTGTGCAGATCATGCAAAGTCTGATTATGGCTACTGCGGCCCTAACTTGGGTGAATTATCTTGTGTATCATTCCTCCCCATCTTTAGGCTCTTTACAATCTTACCACCCCCTCTTCTGCAAATTTCCCTGAGCTTTAGGATGGGGAGAGATTTGGCTGGTCTGGTTCCAGGTGATTAACATAGGGTCTTTGATGTTCTGAATTATGGTTTGTTGTTGTTTTCAGTTTTGCTTTTCCTGTACCGCCCTTGGCTCCATCCTGATTGGTATTGGAGGTCACCTTCTAGCCAGAGATAAAAGGCTGTTTAAATGGAGCCTTACTATAAGAGTAGATTCAAAGTTAGATGGAATAAGAGTAGGAGACTGTGGTGAGGTGGGGTCAGTCTCCCATTTGCAGGATGGTTACCATCTATCTGCCAGACTCTATGCCTCCCTTTCTGTTGAGATCAAACCCCATCAGTCGCAAGTGACCAGGAAGGAGAGTGAATGAGCTTAATCAGATGTCTCAGTACTTACTTGCAATACCTGATGGTGGCCTATTTTCTCTGCTGTAGATGATCCCCTATTTCCTTATTTCTGGAGGGGCCCTCCTTCCCCTTCCCTCCTGTTTATAATCTTTGTAATTACTGTAGTTATTACATAGTTATATTATCTTTGAATATGTCACTAAATGGTTTTGGTACTAGGATCCCCCTATTAGGGAGTACATACGGTGCTTGATTTTCTGTATCTGGGATACTTCACTCAATATATATTTTTTAATTCCATCCATTTCCCGGCAAATCTCATTAATTCATCTTTTTTGATGGCTGAGTAGTATTCCATGGTATAAATGGACCACATTTTCCTTATCCACTTGTCTACTGTTGGACATTTGAGTTGATTCCATGACTTTGCTATTGTAAATAGTGCTGCAATGAACATGGTTGTGCTTGTGTCATTGAGGTGAACTTTTGCTGTGTGGGGGGTTATTCCCAGAAGTGGAATAGCAGGGTCATATGGCATTTCAATCTTTAGCTTTTATAAAAATAGCCAGACTGATCGCCAGAGTGGTTGCATAAGCCTGCATTCCCACCAGCAATGTAGGAAAGTTCCCTTCTCTCCACATCCTCTCCAGCATTTGTGTTGTTTGTATTGTGGAGTTTTGCCATCTTGACTGGGGTGAGATGATATCTCAGGGAAGTTTTGATTTGCATTTTCCTGATGGTTAAGGATGTGGAACACTTTTTAAGATATTTGTTAAACATTTCAATTTCATCTGTGGAAAAGTTTCTCTTTGGTTCCCAGGCCCATTTTTTAATTGGGCCATTAATTTCCTTGGTGTTTAGTTTTCTAAGTTCTTTGTGCACTCTGGACAGTAGAGCTCTATCAGATATGTGGTTAGTGAAGATTTTCTCCCATTCTGTGGGTTATCTTTTTGCTTGGTTTACAATCTGTTTATCTGAACAGAAGCTCTTTAATTTCACAAAATCCCATTTGTTGAGTGTTGGTTCTAGTGAATGTGCTATTAGATTTCTGTTCAGGAACTGTTGGCCTAGTCTGATCAGCTCAAGGGAGTTCCCTACCTTTTCAGCTAGGGTTTTTATAGTCTCTGGCCTTATACTGAGGACCATGATCCATTTGGAATTAATTTTTGTACATGATGACAAGTATGGGTCCAGTTTTAATCTTCTGCATGTGGACATCCAGTTTTGCCAACACCATTTGTTGAAGATGCTATTCTTTTTCCATTGGAATTTTGGGGTTCCTTTGTCAAAGATCAAATGGCTGTAGTTGTGTGGGCTTATATCTGGGTTGTCAACCCTTATCTATTGATCTATGTGTCTATTTTGGAGCCAGTACCAGGTTGTTTTTATTGCTATAGATTTGTAGTATAAATTCAGGTTTGGTACGGTGATACCTCCAGCAGTGTTTTTGTTACTCAGGATTGTCTTTGCTATCCTGGGTCTTTTGTGCTTTCATATGAATTTTGAGACTGTTTTGCCAATTTCTTTAAAGAATTGCTTTGGGATTTTGATTGGTATAACATTGAATCTATATATTGTTTTTGGTAGGATAGTCATTTTTATGATATTGATTCTGCCAATCCAGGATCATAGGAGGTCTTTCCACCTTTTCATGTCTTCTGTAATTTCTTTCTTTAGGGTTTAAAAATTTTTATCCAGGATCATGGGAGGTCTTTCCACCTTTTCATGTCTTCTGTAATTTCTTTCTTTATGGTTTAAAAATTTTCATTGTAAAGGTCACTTACTTCCTTGGTTAGGTTTAGACCAAGGTATTTAATTTTTTTAGGGGCTATAGAAAATGGAATTATTTCTGCTAGGTCTTTTTCACTTTTTTCATCCTGGGCATTTAGGAAGGCCACTGATTTTTGTACATTTATTTTGTAACCTGCTACTCTGCTGAACTTCTGTATTAGTTCTAGGAGTTTCCTGGTGGAGTTTTTGGGATCACTCAGGTATATGATCATGTCATCTGCAAATAGAGATAACTTGACTTCTTCCTTGCCAATTTGAATCCTTTTTATGTTCCTCTCTTGTCTTATGGCTCCAGCTAGACTTCAAATACAATATTGAATAGAAGTGGTGAGAATGGACAGCCTTGTCTAGTTCCTTATCAAAGCGGGAATGCTGCAAGTTTTTCCCCATTGAGTATAATCCTTGTAATTGACTTGTTATACACAGCTTTTATTATGTTGATAAAGATTCCTTCCATTCCAACTGTCTCTAGGGTTTTGATCATAATAGGCTGTTGGATCTTGTCAAAAGCTTTTTCTGGGTCTATTGAGAGTATCATGTGGTCTTGGATTTTTGACTGGTTTATATGGTAAATTACATTTACTGATTTGCACATATTGAACCAACTTTGTGTGTCTGGGATAAAGCCTACTTGATCACAGTGAATGATCTTTTTGATATGTTTTTGAATCCGATTTGCTAAGACCTTGTTGAGAATCTTTGCATCTGTGTTCATCAAAGAGATTGGCCTATAGTTTTCTTTTTTAAGTGTATCTTTATTAGGTTTTGGGGTTAAGATGATATTAGCTTCATAGAAAGAATTTGGTAGTGTTTCTCCCTTTGCTATTTGATGGAACAGATTAAGGAGTATTGGTGTTAGTTGTTCCTTAAATGCTTGGTAGAACTCTGTGCTGAATCCATCTGGTCCAGGACATTTTTTGGTGGGAAGATTCAAGATTACTTCATCGATTTCCTTATATGTTATAGGACAATTTATGCAATTCAAAACTTCCTGATTCAATTTAGGTAAGTTATGCTTATTTAGGAATTTAACCATTTCTTTTGTGTTATCAAATTTCATGGAGTATAAGTTTTTGAAATATGACCTTACAATTCTCTGAATTTCTTGGGTATTAATAGTGATAACTCCATTTTCATTTCTAATTTTGTTAATCTGGGTTTTCTCTCTCTTGTTTTTGGTTAATTTAGCTAGGGATGTATCAATCTTAATTGATTTTTTTCAAAGAACCAGCTTTTTGACTGGTTGATTTTCTGTATCATTTTCCTTATCTCAATTTCTGATATTTCTTCTGATTTTGCTAGTATCTTCTCTTTTATGGCTTTTGGGATTGGACTGCTCTTGTTTCTCTAAAGTTTAAGCTGCATTGTTAAGTTATTTATTTGTGTTGTTTCTATTTTTTGATGTAGGCATTAAATAACTTACCTCTTAGGACAGATTTGCATCCCAGAGATTTTGATAAGTTGTATTTTCATTCTTGTTCTCTTCTATGAAATCTTGAATTTCCTTTATGATTTCTTCTTGAACTTAATTTTCATTCAGCTTCATAGTGTTTAGTTTCCTGAAATTAGTGTATTTTCTGATGTTCATTTTGTTGCATATGTCAAGCTTTAGATCATGGTGGTCTGATTGGGTACAGGCTAGTATTTCAATTTTCCTGTATATGCAGAGATTCATTTTGTGGCCCAATATGTGGTCTATTTTGGAGAAAGTTCCATGTACTGCTAAGAAAAATAAGTATTCTTTAGTGTGTGGATGAAAAGTTCAATAGAGATCTGTAAGGTCCATTTCAGTAAGAGTTTGGTTAAGTTCTAATGTGTCTCTGTTAAGTTTTTGATTTGTTGATCTATTCCACGTTGAGAGGGCAGTATTGAAATCCCCAAGAATTATCATTCTGGGGTTGATTTATCACTTTAGATGCTGTAGTGTTTGCTTAATGAATGTGGAGGAGCCCATATTAGGTGCATATAAGTTCAGTATTGTGAAGTCTTCCTCGTGAATTGTACCTGTGACTAAAATGTAGTATTCTTCTGTGTCTCTTATGATTTTTTTTGATTTGAAGTCCACTTTGTCTGATAGCATAATAGCTACCCCTGCTTATTTCCTGGTTCCATTAGCCTGCAGAATTTTTGACCAGCCTTTTACTTTTAGGATGTGCCTATCTTTTGTGTTTAGATGTGTTTCCTGAAGGCAGCAAAGAGATGGGTTGTGATTTCTAATCCAAGTTTGTAATCTGTGTCTTTTGATTGGTGAGTTAATTCCATTGACATTTAGTGTTTTAATGGTGAAATTACTTATAATTCCGGACACTTTTTATGTTAGTCATTTTCATAAGGGTATTATTTGGCTTTTAGGTTTTGATGGTATTATATTTCCCTTCTCTCCTCCTGGATATGCTTGTTCTTTTCTTCAAGCTCGAGTAGTTTTTCTAGCATTTTTTGAAGGTCTGGTTTGGTAGACATGTAAGCTGTCAAATTGTCTTTGTGCTGGAAAATTTTTCTTTCACCCTGATAATTTTGCCAGGTATATCTGCCTGGGTTGACATTTTTATTCATTCAATACTTGAAGTACATCTCTCCAAGCTCTTCTTGCTTTTACAGTTTCCGTTGAAAAATCATTTGTTATTTTAATAGGTTGACTTTTGAAAGTGACTAGTGTTTTTTTTCCCTTGAAGCTTTCAGCATCTTTTCTTTGTCTTGTTTTTTTTTTTTTTTTCCTTTGTCTTGTATGTGGAGTGTTTTGATTATTATTTTTCGTGGTGAGTTTCTATTTTGGTCATATCCGTTTGGGGTGCAGAATACCTCTTGTAGTTGGATGGGTCTCTCTTTCTTTAGATAAGGAAAATTGTCCTTTATGATAATTTGAAAAATTTCCTCAGATGTGTTATTTTGGGATTCTTGTTCTGGTATTCCATGAATGCTCATGTTAGGCTTCTTCGAGGTGTCCCATAACTCTTGAATATTCCTCTCAAGTATATTTTTGGCTTTAACAACCTCTTCCATTTAGCTGGTTAGTTCTTCCACTTTGTCTTCAAGATCTGATAATCTATTTTCTGCTTCATTAGTTCTGCTGATAAGACTCTCTGTTGAGTTCTGGGTTGAAGATAACCTGTCTTTTAGTTCAATTTTTAACTCTGCTTGAGATTGTTTCAACTGCTCTATGCCTATTTTTGTTCCTTCAAGTGTTATTCTCATCTCCTGCGTCTGTTGTATTCCTGTCCAAAGTGGTTGATGCGATTTTTTAACTCCTCTCGGATTTCCTCTTTCGTAGTATTGATCATGATAAAATCAGGCTTTGAAAATCATCATCTTGGGTATGGCTTTCTTGGCTATTTTCTGTGAGTTCTGGTTGGATTCTGTCATTATGGGGTTAATTTTTTCATGGGAGATTTGTTTTCTTGGGTTTTGTTTCTCATGGATTCACACTGTGACCTGGGCATTGTTGTTTATCTCTTAAGACCTTCTTTCAGTTTCTGTGTGTTTTTTACTGAACTGAATTAGTTGGTATTATTACTCTTGAGCAGTTATTACTAGTGTTTGCCTTGGAGTTGGGTAAGCTTGTCTGTTATTTCCTAGATGAGGCTGTTAGACTGTTAGTACATCAATTAAATCAGGTTTAGTGAACAGGGGGTGAATGTTAGTATGGTAGTCCACTTTTATGATTTAGTGCCTTGGCGATATGTGAGGGTGAATGGTATAGTCCCTGAAGTTGTATATGTTTTGGGGTGACTATATGGAAAAGTTAAACTACAGTGACTAATAATTGAAAGGAACAAGATGGTAAAAAGGGTTTATTTATCTTTGAGCTGGAATGTGAAGAATCTCTCCCATGTGATAGGATGATTTTAGAAAACTTCAGATGTATGGTGTTTGTCCTCAAGAGGTTTGTTTAGGTTTTCTTTGGACTCTGTTGAGGTCGGAGAAGCAGGGGGTCCTCCCTGGACTGAGACCGGGTGGAAAGTGCTGTGTGTCTAGTTGTCCTACAGATCACCTGGGACCTGGGGTGTGGCCTTCCCCAGTGCCAGAGCAGGCTGGCTGCAGCTCTGGCTGGCTGGTGGGAGGAGCTGGGACAAGCGGATGACCTGAAACCTGGGGCGTGGTCTAGGGGACCTTACCAGAGGAGTGGTGCGTCCTGTATGGACCAAGTCCCAGGTGGAAAGGGGGCTAAGAATAAGTTTTAAAATTTAAAAATTTTATTTTTCCTAGTTTTGTAAGTACCATGAGTAAGTGTCCCTACTCCCCTCCTTCTTCCCTTCCTCCTTTCTTTCCTTCCCTTCCTCTATCACCATCCTTTCTTCTTTCCCTTCCTTTCACTGATACATCCTACTCCATTCCACTCTCCTGTCCATCTGCTTCTATGAGTAGGGTTTAAAAATATTTATTGTTATGTATTTATTTATTTTTATAAATATAATTAATTTATATATTTTTATCCCATACTATCTGCCTGAACCTCTTCCCTTCCCACCTATACTCATTCTCCCTTCTAGTCAGTCTCCCTTCAGCTCCCATGTCCCCTTGCATGTGTGATCCACTGGACCCCACTCAGGATCCCTATATTGGCAAGTGCCCAGGCACCCATTGGGGCATGAAGGACCCCTTCCCATGATCCCATTGTTGAAGAGAAGGTCCCCCCTCCTGTGCAGCTCCAGATTCAGTCTCTCATGATGGCTCTGTTGGTGGGGAGAGGTACTGCCAGACAGTAACCTCCATTCATGTCAGAGTTGCCACAAGTAAGAACAATTTAAAAGTTTTTACATGATTAAAAAAGAAAACAAAGTACTATGATTTCAAGATGTTAAAATTACATGTTTTTGAAGTTCCATGTTATGGTAACATTGTATTGGAACATGGTCATACCCACTTGTTTATGTGTTATCCATGGCTGCTTTTATGCTGCAGTGGCAAAACTGAGTGGTCATGACAGAAACCCCCTGGCCTGCAGCACCTAAAATACGCAATACATGCTGTTTTAAGTCCTACAATAGGGAAGCTCTTCAAATTTGAGCTAATTAAGGTTTTACCACTTGATTGAGTAATCATTTCATTCATTTGCATAACTGAAAATTGAAATGTATTATATATCCAGAAATGTAAATATCATAATTATGCAGATCAACAAATTTTCATCGAATACTCTTACAAAAGCAGTACCTGATCAAGAAATATAACTACTGCACAATCAGAATGGAACCAGTGTGCTGGCTGTTTTATGGTTGTTGTATTGGGTGCAGAAACAGACTTCCCAAGTGCTGGGCAAGGGTTTTATCATGGAGCTGTGTTCTCGCCCCATATGCTGACTGTTATCTTGAATTAGATGTACCAGCTTTGAATTTTGCATGATTAACCAATTTATTATTTTTAAAAATGCATATTTTAAATGGATGCATAACAATCATGCCTTTTTTGAAGTACAATGTGATGTTTTGAACATATCGTATAATTTTTTTCCTGATTATGTTATGTCAGAAATATAGATGGACACATTTGTGTCTCTCCACAGTCAGTTTTTATTGAATAATCATCAATTCAACCAGCTATGTTGACTTTTTCATGTGTATATGTATGTGTATTCATATTTGCATGTGTGTGATTATACGTGTGTTTGCATGTAGGTCCAAAGTTAAGGTCAGGAATGTTCCTTGATTGGTTTTCCACCACATTCTTTGAGGGTGGTTCTGTCAGAGCTCACTAGTTGGGTTAGTCTCACAAGCCAGCTTGTCTGGGGATCCTAAGTCTCCACCTTCCATTGGATTTACAGAGGTGCTGCAAAGTCCATCTAGCATTTCCGTGGTTTCTGGGGATTTGAATCTCTGTTCTCTTGCTTGTGCAGCAAACAGTTTGTTGAGCCATCTCACCAGGCCATTACATTGGTTTTGCTGTCTGCAATTTGTCAAGCTGTTTTGATTTCTCTTTATAGCTAGCCAGTGCAAACACAGGCTTTTTAAATCCATCCTTGGCTACTAACATTAATTCAAAGATTACACAATACATATCACGCAGCAATTATTTCTGTACAATGTATATATGTAGGTTGCAGAATGGCTACAAAAAATTATAAATGTCACAGATTTGGGAGTCAGTGAGGGTGATAAAATATAAGATATTAACCAACCGGACTGAGTGCTGCTGAAAGTTCTACAAAGTCAAGTTGAACAGGATGTCAGAGTGCAGTTGAGCTGCAGAGGTGCAAGTGGGTAGTGGAAAGGTACAGGACTAGAGATGAAACCTACTTCTTTTTTTTGCCTTAGGAATTAACAAAAATGGCTTAGATCCTATAGGTACTATTCAAATAAAAGCCTTCCCTACTGTACCACAACAAACTAGTACTTTTCCATCAAAATAAATGCACAAAGTCCCCTCCACATAATATTCATGCTTTAATCCCTGCTACCTCTGGTCTCCTCACATTTGTTCCTCTGTCCATGCACCGTTGTCTCACACTGCCTGTGTGAACTCTAGAGTAGTATTCCACTAGTGAAAATAAGCCAGGGCTGGCATTTCTGTACTGCTGTAGTTAAAATGGGAAAATCCTATATTCTTCTCATTTATTTTTCTTAAACTTTGGGTACATGTCAGTGGCTTGTCTGCATAAGCAATTAATATACAAACATCAATCAGTCAGGCATCACCTGACTCTCCTGACTCAATCACTCTCCCACCCCTGGTGTGTAAGAACTTGAAGCTTTCCTATGAACTTTAGACCCAAGAACAAGTCAATATGCATTTGACTTAGAGGTAATAGTTTGTAGCCTACATATCCTTAATAGCTTTTTTTGAATAATACTATTTTTGCCCATTTGTGCTACAATAAGAATAGCCTAAGAGTGAATAATTTACAAATGATAGTAACTTGTTTCTTACACTTTTGGACACTGGGAAGTCAGTGACAACAACTGAGGCAACAACAGGTTTAGTGTCTGGTGAGACAAGATGGGGTTTTGTTATTGTGTCTTTAGGTGGTGGAAGGTGAAAGGTCATAAAGAAGCTGAGCAAGTTCCTTCCAGTCCTTTTATGGAGCACTACTTCACTTGTGAATCCTCATGACCTACCTCTTAATGCCACTACATTGAAGATTAAGTTTCAGTGTATGTTTGGAGGGTGGCATTCAGACCAGAGCAAAAACTTACTTTTTTAAAAAAAATGTGAGTGGTCTGTTTGGTCTAGTACCATACCATGAAAATCATTGGCTTTTATCTTTTCCTGTTGCTGTGATAAAAACACTTTGATGAAAGTAACTTAAGGGGCAAAGGTTCATTCAGGCACACAGTTCAAGGGAACAGTCCATTATGGCAATGAGCTGTGTGTCTTCATTGTCAAGGTGGCAAGAGCTTGATTTCAAAAGCTGGTGCATCATATCCACAATCAGGAACCTTTCTCCTTTTTCCTGTTTTCAATTTACTTTATTATTATTATTATTATTTATTAATCTTTGATGCTTTTATGCATATCATTCACAAATACAATGAATCTGTATGCTTTCGCCTCTTATTGCCCATTCCATCCCCTCTCTGTCCCTTCATTTGTTCTTTCTAGCCAAACTTCTCCTGCGGTCATATCTCTAGTGTGTGACCCACTGGGTTGCATCTGGATATCTGCACTGGCATCTGCCAGTCGCTTGCTGGGGTATGATGACCTGTCAATGGGTAAATCACTGAGTAAGGAAGCACCCCTTCTCCTGTTTGGTTGTTAGCCTCCAGTAGTCTCTCAGAGTAATGTAGTGTTTCTTGAGGTCTTTCCTTATCCAGGGTGAAATGTTGATCTGTTGCTTCTTGTGCTGGTCTAGTGGAGATAGACATCATGCAGTAATTTCTTTGATGCAGTAGCCCTGTTGTGAGCAGAGGATGCTGTCTGGTAGCACCCCTCCCCATCCTCAGGCTCTTACAGTCTTAATACTCCCTTTTCTGCAAAGCCTTGAGATGTGTGGACAGGGGTATTTTAATGTATATTGTTCAGGGCCGAGCACTCTACAGTCACTTTGCATTTTGGCCAGTTCTAGTTCTCTGCATTATACATGTTCCATTGCTGAGAAGTATTCTCAGTGAAGTGCTGAGAGTTTCTTTAATCTATGGGTGTAATCTAGGTCTTTATATGGTAATTTGCTATCAAAATACTTACAATTAATTCTAGGAAGTTTGATTCTACCCAGGACTCGTGGTCTCCCCTTTGACTATGTTTACAGTGTCAGGCATGTGTTCCCTGCCCCAAAGCTGAATTTAGATTCAAACTAGAAAGTAGTTAGTTGCCCCCATACCTTAGATGTCACTATTGCAGCAAACGTGCCATGGTCTAGCCGCAGCTTGGATCCAGGATCCCGATAGGTGGACAAGGAGTTTGTGGAGATGGAGAACAGACAGACAGCTCTAGGCTGAATGAATCTGAACCTGTTTATTGAAGCATTCAGCAGAGCTTTGCACTAGGGTGCAAAGAATGCATCCCTGCACCCACAAACAGAGGAAAACAAAGAGACATGTACCCTCCCAGCCTCCTATTCAATGTGCTCAGCAGGAACCATCTTTTGAATAAACAATCTTCAAGAACCTAACCCATTGCTTGAGGGTAAAGGCACAAACAGGACCAGTCCCCCAATATCTCCAAATCTATCTAATCTATAATGCTCCACCAAATAGCCACAGAATCTAGGTCCAGGCTGCTGTCATTGTTATGATAAAGACTGTTTTTGGGATTTAATTAAGATACACCAAGGAGATTGAGCTCATTTAGATTTCAATAAGGAACATGTTTTTCATTACAATTAACTACAGGAGTGCCCTATCTATTATATATTCCTATAAATGGTAAAGGTAAATCTGTTGGAGGGGGTGCATGCCATACATTAATTTTTACTTTTGGAGGATATCAAATTCTAGCTGCTATCATATAAGCTGGCCTATATTTGGTCATAATGATAAGAACTATATTAGGATTCATTTTCTTTCTGTTTTCTAATAAATTTTTTATTTTATGAGAAATAGTTGTGTGCTGATTCCTGTTAACAGATGGCATAATCTCATATCCATTGAATTTCTGAATTAGTTCAGCAAGAGTCATATTTGAGGGAATTTTACCCACCTATGATTTTGGACTCTTGAAGTTACTCTCCAATCTCTTCAGAATCAGCAAATATACATTCTGGCTAACAAAGAAAAGGCAGAATGACATCTACTTGCTGAGTGGAACTAGACATGAAATCTCCAGGTAAAGTTAAATGCAGGCATGACACATATTCCCTAAGAGTTATTTGGTCTATGTATTAACATATCTCAAATGCATAGGGAAGAGATTGTAGGAGGAGGTGATAACCTAGCCAGTCCTGAGAAAAACAAAAGAGATCTAAGAACAGATAGGAGGCACACCCAATTCCCAGTGGAAGGATTCCCAGAGGAAGAACTCAATTTGCAAAAAGGGAGGAGTCCTTATCAATTGCCCATCTTTATCTCCCAGAGAGCAGGCTTTAGGTCTTGACAACCCCCACATTTTTTTTTTTCCACATTTATTTTAGATAAGCCATGTCCTTTCCCGGAAAACACTTCCTTGAAGCAGTCTTCCCCACATTGTGACCTTATCATCCAACAAGGTTGGTAGAGAATAGGGCAGCAAGGGTCTCCTCTTGTTAGAGTAGTTGTTATTGTAGTTTGTGTCATCCACAGCTGGGTAGGGCCTTTGGTTGTTTTTCTTTCCCAGCAGCCTGAATCATACCTTCTGGCATTATGAAGACTAGCTGGCAAGGAGTTTTCTCCTTTTTATGCAGCCCAGACCTATATCCAAGGATGGTACTGCCCACTTACAGAATGGGTCTTCCTACTTCCATTAACATAATCAGCATTATTTTGCCATAGACATATTCAGAGGCTGTGTAATCCCTCACAGGTGTGCTTGGAGGTGTGTCTCCTAGGATTCTAGATTCCTTCAAGTTGGCAATAACACTACCAGTCACAGCTTTCAAAACCTGGCCTTAGTGCCAAATATCTGTTGTTTAGCATGGGAAATGGCACAGCAAAGGTATGTCAAGTAAAGGAATAAATGAAGCTTGGTTGTAAACCCTTGTGTTACAGGGCTCTAAGTAACAATATTTGGCAATAGATATGACCAAATCCTCCCCCTCCCGGTTACCTAACAGGTCCTGACCCAGGAGCACAAGTGAGGTTTGGGGACAGACCATTTACCCTGACATTGGTTAGTTTTGAACCACCTTTATCCATGCAGGAGCAGCCATATTCTCCCTTTAGCTCTTGTTTTTCTTGCTTTGTGGATGATTAACTTCTGTGAAAATTTACTGTTTTAGTCTTTCCTTAGTAACCTTCAGGATTTTTTTTTTTTTGTCATATGTTGAATCTCTATCCACAGAGCAGTCATGAAAAGTAACCAAAGATGGAGATAATTAGATATATATAATTCAATGGGTGCATTTATTTTGTCTGTATGTTCTGTTTATATTAGTTCTGTGAGAAAAATATTTAAACTTTTCTACTCATAACCAGTACCTTTACTGGGGTGGAAAAAAACCGCCAATAAAATATGCTTTAGCAGCATTTGGTTGTAATTTGTGACATTTTCAAAACACTGAGCAATTGAAAAGATTGAGAATATAATTACTTGATGTTCAGTTTTAGGCTTAGCTAAGTTTTTTTTTTTTTAAAGGACACATTATTGAATGGAATCCCTTTTAAAGAGCTTCTTGCCAATTTACCCACATGACACTCTGGCCCTTCGGGGCTTTACTGGTGTGTGAATAGTCTGTCATGTGGAATTTTGAGGGTTTTCAGGGTCTTATGGAGATTTTTTTATAAGTGCTGGGCGGAGGAAGTCAAGAGGCTGAATAATAATGTGGCTTCAACTGTGCTGTTCGGTATCAGAAATCATTTGAGGCGGGTTTGAGATTAGCAACCTGTTTTCTTAACACTTCATCCATCACAGGAGAGGACCAGGAAAGCACATTTGTAACCACCCTTAAGTGTCTCTCCTGGGCACTAAGAAAGAGAGGTATCTACAGGTAGATGCCCACATTTCAAGCCAGCCTGAAGTGTGGGGGTGGAACATATGGTTTATATTCAGCAAGATGGTTCCCTCTAAGGCCCCCTAATGCTTTCAAGATGCTGATACAGAACCATTAATGGCTCTTGAAGAAAGATTAGATTTTCAATTAAAATGAAGCCAATTTTGAAGAACTAGTTGGTAGTTATTACTGGCCTAAAATAAATTTAAGAGTGCCTGGGGGTGAGAATATCAGGAGATCTGGACATAGAGGCTTGATGTATCCTCTGCTTCATAAAACAATGGTAAAACTGGACAAAATGGTAAAAATCAAGTGTAAGAGTCTGGAAATAAACCAGCACTATGACAAATTGAGAGCATTGACTCAACAGAAATGAACCTTTCTGATGAGTGGGTATCTGTAGGATTTTATCCTGGAGTTGCTTCTCCTCCCAGTTCCATTCGTGTGGTTTTTCTTCCCCAAACAGATTAGACTGGGTCAAAAAAGCATTTTTTTCTACTGAAGAATAGGAGTTGATTTTTGAAGAGTGTACATGTTCAGTGATTTTGATAAAATCAGTAGTTATGTAATCAGAAAAACTTCTAGAGAAGAAAACTCCTGCAATTAATCTAGAGTTTGTAGTAATAATTGGCAAACAACTGAAAAACAGAGAAGCTAAAGGTTTACAGGGGATCCAGAGAAAGAGACATGTGCAGTGGACCTTGATAAGTTCATACATGTCTGGATGTTCAGAAAGGCTGTGCATGTATGAAGACTATGTGTGGCTTGAACAAGTTCAGAGAGGGGTCTTTCCATATATTGAATTACCCAGGCTGAATACGTAGCCTCATGCCTTTGCTGCAGAGGTGTGAGAAATTTTAGTAGAAAGCAAAAGCAAGTTCAGATTTGTAAATGGTTTGCTCTTTGTGTTCTCTAATTCCTCCCACATATATCCACCTGAATGGTTTAAGATGCTTAAGTAGAAGTACTGATCAGTCACTGGCTAAGCACCAAACTACACACGATGAACCTTAAAAAGACAGGTTTGAAAATAGAAACCAGTATCAGTTTGAAAGAGCAAAAATATCAGTGACAACACATTCCAGAGGAGGAGTTTGTAGAATTACTTCAAGCATTCCACAAAACTTAGAGAGAAACTTAGAGTTTGGAGTTGTTAAAACATATTACTTAAGGCATAGTGTCTTTAAAAAGATAAAAAGACAATTTCAGAATGAGGGAAAAGTGGTTCATGAGGACAGAGCAGACAAAAGACACTATCTCTGAGGGAGCCCAGATGTTGGACCTTGCAGAAAACTGTTACAAGTATATTTAAATAATGGCAGGAAATAATATTTAAAGAATTGAATCAAGTAGAGAATGCAATAAAGGGAAATCATAAAAACCCAAATGAAAACTCATAAGTTGGTAAGTGACCAAAATTAAAAAAAAAATCCTTAGATGTTTAGTAGTTTTTGAGTTGTCAGAAGAGTTGGTGAAAATGAATAAATTATTCAACATGAACATAAAAGACTTAATAGCTGGAGAGATAGCTCAGAAGGGCCTAAGTCCAGATTCCAGGTTCCATGCAAAAACACCAGTTGGGTGTTGGCCTGCACTTCTGGTCCTGGTGGGCAGGGAAATCCTAGAGCAAAGCAAGAAGGAGGTAGAAGTAATCCAGGATGATTCCTGAAGTCACCCTTGGTCATCAGTTTGACACACACACACACACCCCACATAAATAAATAAAATAATAAAAAAGCCTTAAGAAAATTGAATAGAGACTTGGAAACTTGTGAAACATGATAAAGTATAATGACATACTCATAAATTGAAGTGCCCCCAAAAGAAGAGGCAAGAAGGACATGCAAAGGATCAACTGCTAGAATTCCTCAAATTTCATGAAAAATCTTCATCTATACCATCCAAATAATGTAAACATAAAGAGAGCCACACATTATAGTTAAACTGCTAAAAGGAAGACAAAGATTTAGAAAGAAATAAAAAGAAATCCCGCATCATATAAAGAGTAATGAATTCATGTTCAGAATCACAGATAGTCTTTTCAGATATAATGAAGACTGAAAGCAATGGGTTGATGTATACAAAGCACTTAACAAAATTAACCAAGAATTTTATGTCAATGATAAAAAGCTTCAAAAAACTGAAAGCAATACACATGTAAAAAGACTTAGGAGAAGTCATGGCATGGGAGAAATAGGATTTTAAGAGGAAAGAGGAAGGGAGATCTGGGATTGGGATTAAACGGTGAAAATATAATAAGTTTACTATATTCATGTGTATAACACTAAAATAAAGGTAGATGCACATGCACATGTACTGACTTGCACATACATTTACACACACATATACACACACACAAGTCATAGTTATCAAATAATTTAGTGATGCATCAAAAGGTCTTAGGAAAGTTAGAATAGGCTAAACTCAAAACCAGTAGAAAGAAATAACAAAAACATTACTTGAAATTAATGAAGTAGAGTCTTAAAAACAACACAAAGGACTGTGTTTGAAAAGATAAAGGAGATAAAAAAACCCTCTTAGGTAAGTTAATTAAAACAGAGAAGAACCAAATTAACAGATAAAAGGGATGTTATGGTGAACACCACCGAAATACAGGAGATCATTAGGGGCTATTTTGAAAACTCATATTCCAAGAAATTAGAAAATATACAAGAAATAAAATTTTAGACACACTTGTGATATTGTGGATTGTTAGCTTGATATGATCTCAGACCACGTAGAAGACCAGCCTCCGTGCACATCTGTGAAAGATAAGATTAGATTATTCCTGGATTTGGGGCTTAGTTTGCATAAAGAGGAGAAAGCTAGTTGATATTTATCACTGTCAGGTTCCTTATTGTGGATGTGATGTGACCAGCTACTTCAGGCTCCTGAAACCTTGACTTCCTTGCCACAATGGACTACTTTCAGCTATGGGCTGTACTAAGACACTTTTGTCATGGTATTTCATCACAACCACAGAAAAAGTAAGACAACATATGACTTATTAAAATCAAACTAAGATAAGAAAGCAATCTAGTTGACTAATAGAGAAATGAGATAGACTTGTAGCAAAAAGTCCTCCAATAAAGAAAATCCTAGGACCAGGCAGATTCACTCTAGAATTTTATTATACCTCTAAAGAAAAAGTAACTCCAGTGCTCCTCAAACTACTCCATAAAATCAAAATGGAAGGAGTGCTTTCAAGCACTGTAAAGCTAGTATTAGCCTGATATCCAAGCCATATTAGGGAATCACCAGAAAAAAATTAGGTCAATTTCCTTGATGAATGAAAATTCTCAATAAATTCACAAATAAATACTTGCAAGTTGAATTCAATGACATAAAAATACTACTATGGTTTTGTTTTAAACAAGTAAATGAATGTAATTTAGCACACAAATAGGATCAAGGACAACGTAGACATCTCAATAGGTTAAAAAAGACCTTTGATAAAACTCAGCATCACTTCATGATGTCTAAAGAAACTGGGTACAGTTTCAGCACAATAAAGGTTACATATGGCAAATCTGCAGCTAACATGCTGAATGTTAACACTAAACGCATCCCTTCTAAACTCAGATATGACACAGGGTTCCCATTTTCATCACTCTTATTCAATATAGTACTTGGACTTTCAGCCAAGAAAAGATGGCAAGAGAAAGAAACAGGACATGAGTAAGGAAGGAAGAGGTCAAATTATTCATATTTGTAGATGCCATAATCTTATACATCAAAGACCTTAAAGATGTCATTACTAAAAGACTTTTAGACCAGTAAAAAAATTTGGCAAAGTAGCAGGATTCAAAATAAGTACCCAAAATTTGTAGCTTTCTAACACGCCACCAATGAACCCACTAAAGAATTAAGAGAATCCTTTTAACCTGTGTGAGCACAGTGTTTGCCGTCGCTTTGCTACTTTCATCACACTCCCAGTAGAATGGCCCACTAAACTCTGTCTTCAGCACTGTAGAGCTTCTCTTCTATATTTCTCTTGCAAACCAGTTCCAATGTCCTGAAAATTCACATCGTCAGGTTTATCACAGCATCAGTTTATTTATTTTCCTTGTTGTTGTGACAGAATGTCTGACAGTAGCAACTTCAGGGGGAAGGATTTATTTTGGCTTATGATTTTTAGGCAAGAAGACCTGATTGTTGGGAAGGCTCTGTCCATAGTGGTGCAGCACAAGGCAGATGCGCCTCACATCTTTTTTTTTTTTTTTCTCTTGTGTGTGTGTGTGTTTTAGGTTTATCTTGCCATCTTCATGCACACATTTCATTATACTTAGCTTCCTTTCTTCCATCCAGTTGGTTCATTTTCTTTCCCCAGTTAGTCCTTCTTTCAGTCTGCTTATTATATGTAACCCAAACTCTATTTCCCATCTCCTTTCTTCTTTTTTCTTCTCTTTCTTCTCACAATCCTTTTTTCTTTTTTTTTAATTTTTTTATAATACATTTTTTATTTTTATTTCAGCTCATACAAACTTAATAGGTACACCAGTTCCCTCCCTCCCTCCTCCCCCCCCCCCCCCGAACCCCCTGCTCCCCCTCCCCCTCCCCACCCTCCCCATCCCCCCATGCCTCCTGCCCCAATTCCCAGAGTCCTTTCTTGTGCATGCCTGACTCTCCTCTGGGCCCTCCTCTCTGATGATGTACAAGGATCCAGTGGCATTTCCCTGAACCCTTTCCTGTGTTCCCCTTAAGCATAGGAACACTACTGTGGCTGTCAATCCCTTGCCTCCAAGGATCTTGGTGCCTTTAGCAGATGCTAGACTTTCACAATCCTTTTTTCTAGTTTCTTGATACCTAATCATACATGTATATTAGGTTACCTATATGAGAGAAAATATATTTGTCTTTCTGAACCTGGCTTGTTTTGTCTAACATGATGGAATCAGTGTGAATGCTCCTGAAAATAGAACTACCTAATGACTTAGCTATACCACTCTTGAGACCCAGACTGTATATCAGCACCCCACAGAGATGCTTGCACATCCATGTTTATTGCTGCACTATTCACAACAGCCTAGATATCTATTTACAAATATAAGGATTTCAATTTCCTTTATGGCGACATATAATCTGATTGTGCATATATGACACATTTTTCTTTATCCATTCATGTTGATGGACAGTGTTAGTTATAAATGTCAGCTTGACAATTGAGGACTGAGCCTCAGACACTTCTGTGAAGAATTACTAGTCTGCAGGAGATAATTTTATCTAATTGATGTAGGAAGACCCAGTCCATATGGGTGGGGCCATTCCCTGGGCAGATAGATAGGATGGAGAGAGCTGGTTCAGTAAATTAATATATTTGAGAACATCTGGCAGACTTTTCATCTGGCAAGTAAGGAGGTTTGCCCCTCTCTCAGCAATCCCTGTAGATAAGGTGTGGCCAGTTCTCTTGGCTCCTGATATTGGTAGGAGTTCTTCTGCCAAGCTGGACTATGAACTGTAATCACAATTGTAAGCAAGAATAAAACCCTTTGGTCACAAAGACAAACTGCAATAGATATCTAGGCTGTTGTAAATAGTGCAGCAATAAACATGGATGTGCAAGCATCTCTGTGGTGTGCTGACATACAGTCCTCTGGGTCTCAAGAGTGGTATAGCTAAGTCATTAGGTAGTTCTATTTTCAGGAGCATTCACAGTGATTTCCATAGCTACTGTACGCAAATTTACATTCCCATTAGGAATGAATAGGGTTCCTCTCTTCTTTCCACATGTCCTTGCTAGCATTTATTGTATTTATCTTGGTTCTAGCCATTCTGACTGAGTTGATATGAAATCTCAATACACCTTTAGCTTGCATTTCCCTGATAGCTAAGGATAGCAACACTTTTTCTTTTCTTTTTTTTTATTTTTATTTCCACTCATACAAACTTAACAGGTACAGTGGTCCCCCCTCCCTCCAACCCCCTATCCCCCTGTGTCCCCCTCCCCTCCCCCTTCCCTCCCCATCCCCCAATGCCTCCCCCTCCCATCCCTGGAGCATCCTTTAATGTGCATGCCAAACTCTCCTCTGGGTCCTCCTCTCCGATGATGTGCAAGGACCCAGTGGCATTTCCCAGAACCCTTTCCTGTGTTCCCGTTAAGCATAGGAACACTACTGTGGCTGTCAATCCTTTGCCTCCCAGGATCCTAGTGCCTTTAGCAAATGCTAGACTTCGTGAGGTCAATAGTGTGTTGGACATTGCGCAGGGCATATAAGCAACACTTTTTCAATTACTTATTCGTTATTTAATTTATCCTTATGAGACTTGTCCTTTTCACTAGCCCGTTTATTAGTTGGATGATTAAGTAATTTGTTTAATTTTTGTAGTGCTTTGTGTATCCTGAATATTAATCCCATGTCTGATTTGTAATCATCAAAGATTTATTTCCCCATCTGTAGGTCATATCTTCATTCTAATGATTGTTTCTTTTATTGTGCAGATGATTCTTAATTTTATGTAATCATATTGTTCCATTATTGGAATTATTTCTTGTTCATTGGAGTGATTGCTTTTTCAAGAAACACTTGCATTTTCTTATATCTTAAAATATTTTTTTAGGGGCTGGAGAGATTGCTCAGGTGTCAAGACTGACTCACAACAGAAGGATCTGAGCTCAGACCCTGGATGCAATGTATAACCACCATGTGGAAATTGGCAGTGGCCTGCACTTCTGGCTCTGGAAGGCAGAGCCTCGGAAATACAAAAGTGAAGCAAAAAAGAGGTGGAAGCAATCCAGGATAATTTCCAAAGTCACCCTTGGGCCTCCACAGGCATACTTGGTGCCTTTTGATACACACAAACACATGCACATATTTGCTGATGCAAGTGTAGATAGTTTGGCTTCTTTCCTATCTACTTTTTTTCTTTTATTGCTTTGACTTCAAGCTTATTGAATGATTTATTTCATAGACTTGTAGCACTATATGAATAAGAATAGAGAGAGTAGACATTCCAGATTTTAGAAGAAATGTTCTCAGTTTTCCCCCATTTATTATAATATTGCCTGTAAGTTTATCATATGTCTTTCTTATCTTTAGGTAAGATGGTTCTATTCCTAGTTTCTTCAGGGACTTTTTTCCTTGAAGAGATGGGTATTGAACTTGGTTTAAGATCTTGTCTATATTGATTGAGATAATCATGTGGTTTCTTTTCTTGAGTCTATTTATATACTGAATTACATTTATTGACTGGTGCCTGCTGAGCCAATCTTGCATCTCTGGAATAAAACCATTTTGGCATGGTGTTGATCTTCCTAATGTGCTCTTCAATTTGCATTTTTGAGAGTTTTTTTTGCATTTATGTTCGTCAAGGAAATTGGTCTATAGTTTTCTTGGTTGTGTCTTTATTTGGTTTTGGTATCTGGTTAATAATGGATTTGTAAAATGAGTTTGGTGTTCTTTCCCTTTCTGCTTTATGAAATAGCTTGCATGTTGGCTCTATTTTGTTATTAGCTCAATTTCAAAGATTTGGTAGTATTCAATAGTAAATTTATTTGTTGGAAGGCTTTTGTTTTTAAAAATTATAGATTTAATCCCACCAATTGCCATGAATCTGTTTAAGTTGTTTGAATATCTTAATTTAATTTAGCTGGTCATGTATGTCTAGGAATTTATCTATTTGTTATAGATTATAAAATTTTTTGTAATGTAAGTTTACAAAAATACTCAATAATGGTTATCTGTATTTCGCTGGAATTTGTAACAACTTTCCCCTTTTAATATCAATTTTATTATGTATCTTTTTGTTCTTTCTTTTGATTTGGCTGTGGGTTTGCCAATCTTATTTATATTCCCAAAGAACCAAATCTTCTTTTAAAATTTAATTTATTTTTATTTTTCTAATTTTGCAAGCATATTGAGTACTTATCCCTGCTTCTCTCCATCCCTCTCTTCCCTCCATCCCCCTCCCTCCCATCTCCTTCCCTTCCCTTCATCAATCCATCCCACTCCCTCCACCCTTCTGCCTGTCTACTTCTATGGACCTCAGGGTTTGCTCTGGCTTGTCCACTTCTATGGGGATCAGGTCTCTTGTGGCATACCATTTTGCCACTCTTCAGGCCACCCCACCTATAGGGCATTTCCCTTCACGCATCCAACTTTAGTCTCTAAGGTTTCCACTGTATGTTCTTATCTCTCTTGATTTCCTCTAAAGCTATGAGGCATGCTGATATGTCAGTCATTATGTAGGTCTTGTAAGGACAAGTCTTACTGCAGTGAATTCTTAGATGCAGCAGTCCTGCCTTAAATGGTACATCTTGTCCATTGGCAGACCTTTACGTCTTTAGGCTCTTACAATCTTATCACTCCTTCTTCTGCAAGGTTCCCTGAGCCTTAGGATGGGAAGAGGTTAGGCTGGCCTGATTCTGGGTACTTTGCATCATGGCTGGCCATATTTGTCCACTTCACTTTTCTTCTACTGCTCTAGGCTGCATCCTGTCAGGGTGTTGAGATCCTCTACCTCTGTTGTGGAAGAAGACTTCTAGACTGAGTGCTGAGTGCTCTTCCAATTTGGTGTACTATCTTTCTAACTATAGGTCCATAGGCTATTCTTGCCTAGTAATCTATTTCCTTCTCTTTTGTAGGTTATTGTTCCAGTTAATAGTAACAGGAATGTATTCCAATCTGACAACTAGGTTTTGAGTTCAATCTGAAAGCTGTTGGTTGTCTCCTTGATACTTATGTCACTGTTACACTGTCAGTCACCTGTTGCCATGGTGATTTTTATTGCAACTATCAGATCTTATGAAGTTGATGAGAACTTTGATTATTCTACAGTTTTCGTTGGTACTGTGTAAGCTATCAAACAAGGATGAAGCTCTCAGATAAGTTCCATTTACACAATAAAGGACTCTCTGGGAATGGGGGGGAGGCACTGGGGGATGGGGAAGGAGAGGAGGGGGAGCAGGGGATTCGGGGGGGGGGAGGAGGAGGGAGGGAGGGAACTGGTCTACCCATTAAGTTTGTATGAGCGGTAATAATAAAAATGTATTTAAAAAGTTCCATTTTATATATTTTGCCCACATTCTGTGATCCATACATGTTGCATCTTCAGTAATAGGGTCTTACTGTCAGTTTTTTGAAGGGCAACCAACAGCACTGGCAAAAGCGCATAATGTTTGCATGCCTTTTAGACCTCTCTGACCAACATTTTATCAGGAAATGTCACATTCCTGTTACTTCTAATATAGTTTTAATTGTCACTGAATTCTAAGTGGACCAGTTCAGAGTATTTTTTGTTTTGTTTTGTTTCATTTTGTTTTGCCCTGTTTTCCTCACTCTGCACTTCTTTGCATAGGAACTGCCCATTCTTGTTCCCTTCTTTAAAAGAAAAAAATTTTGACATATTACTAGCATAGGAAGTTTCTATGGGTTGCCTCGCTCAATCTTAGGACTTTTTTGTAAGTTCCTCTGTTCCTCCTATATTCCATCCACTCATGCCCCCTGTAATGGTTATTTTTATCTATTACTGTGAGAGAACTCTCAAAGTCAAACAATTTAAGTGATAAAGGGAGATTTATTCAGCTTCGTCCAGTTCCTGAGAGGACATACAGTCTTTTATGACATATGTGGCATGGCTGGCTGGCTGGCTGGTGGAAGTTGGAGGCAAGCTAAGTCACTGCAAATATCTTGGACACTGAAAGCTGCAAGACTCCTTGCTGCAAAGGCAGACTTCTCCAGGAGGTAGGGCGGCACTAATCCACTTCAAGGCCCACCCCCTGTGACTGCCTTTCTCCAGCAAGGCTCCATCTTTTAAAGGTGCCATGATCTTCCCAAACACATAAGACTGTGAGGGACACATTTCAAACCATGACACATTCCTAGGTATTTTTCCCCATTTTTCCCTCTCTCACCCTGCTTGCCACAATATCCTAAAGCTTCCCCTTAAAAGACTTCACCCTAACCATCCTTTTCCACCTTCCCACTTATTGATCCCTTTCAAATTTTCTGGCTCTTACAATAATTCCAAGCCAAATACATTGACAGGGATATCAAAAGCTAGCATCCGCATATAAGAGAGAACATGTGGCACTTTTCTTTGTGGTTGAGATACCTTACTCAATATTAAATTTTCCATTTTTATCCATTTATCAGCAAATTCCATAATCTCATCCTTCTAATGGCTGAACAGCATATATATATATCACATTTTCATTGTCCATCCCTCTGTTGATGGGCATGTTGATTGATTCCATTTTCTTGCTATTGTGAATAGAGCTGCAATGAGCATAGATGAACAAGTATCTTTGTAGTGAAATGTAGAGTCTTTTGGGACTATTCCTAGAAGTGGTACCACTGGGTCATATGGGATAGTTCCATTTTTAACTTTCTGAGGAACCTCCACACTGGTTTCCAAAGAGGCTGTTCTAGTTTACACTCCCATCAGCAGTGAATAAGTGTCTCATTTTCTCCACATCCTTGTTAGCATTCTCTGTTGTTTGTGTTCTTGATCTTAGCTATTCTGACTGGGATAAGATAGTATCACAGGGTAGTTTTAATTTGTATTTCTCTGATGACCAGGGAAGTTGAACATCTTTTAAGATACTTGTTTGACATTCAATTTTATTTTGAGCGAAGTCCCTATTTAGTTCTAAGGCTCATGTTTTAATTGTAAAGTTTATTTTCTTAGTGTTTAATGTTATTTGTCAGATTGATAGCTAGCAAAAATTTTCTCCCATTCTGGTTGTCTTTTTGCATAATTAACAATTTTTTTTTTGGCAGAAAGAACCTTTTTACTTTCATGAAGTTCCATTTGTTGATTATTTGTCTTAGTTTCTGGGCATTTGGGGTTCTGTTTAGAAAATCTTTACCTAGTCCTATTAATTCAAGTGCATTCCTTACTCTTTCTTCTGACAGTTTTAGAGTTTTGGGTTTAACATAGAGGCCTCTGATTCATTTGGAGATGAGTTTTGTTTAAGAAGAGTGGCAATAATCAATTTTTATTCTTCTACATGAAATGTCTAATTTTTCCAACACCACTTGTTGAAGATATTCTTTCTCCTAGTGTATGTGTTTATACCTTTGTAAAAAATCAAGTTGGGAGCTTATATCTGCATTCTCTGTTAAAATCCATTGGTCGATGTATCTGCTTTTGTGTCAGTTCCAAGCAGTTCCAAGCTCTAGCTAGGACTTCAAGCACAGTACTGAGCACAAGTGGTGATAGTGGACAGCCTTGTCTCGCTCCTGATCTAAGTTGGAATGTTTCAAGTTTTTCCTTTTTTAGAATGATATATGCTTTAGTCTTGTCATATATATATGTGGCATATATATATCAAATTGAGATATATACCCTCCATTCCTATTTTTTCCAAAGCTTTCATCATGAAGGCATGTTGAATTTTGTCAAAAGCCTTTTCTGCATCTGTTGAGATGTAGTGACTTTTAAAATGATAATTATTTTAAAATATTTTACTAATTTATTTGAGAGAGAGAGATAGAAAAAGAGAGAGGGGAGAGAGGAGAGAAAAAGAGAAGGGATACACACGAATGCCATGGCACATGGATGGAGGTCAGAGGACACTTTTTAGAAGTCAGTTCCCCCTCCAGGTGTAATTCTGGGCATCAAACTCAGGTTGCTTTGTTTTTGAGCAGATGTCTTACCTGTTGATCTATCTTGGCTGGCCTTGTAGTGACCTTTTTAGCTAAATTAGCTTGTTTTTGGTTTCAGTGTGCTTGAGAGATTGTTTTCTATCTGTTTGACTCTCAGAATGTTTAACATCATCAGCAAAATAAGATAAAGTTGCCTTGGAGACAACAGAAGGTCCCAAATAGTTTTGTTTTTTTACATTTTCTTTTTTTAATGTTGCATAGATGAATATAATGAATTTACCATATTTTCACCCTTTAGTCCCCAGTCCCATGTTCCCTTTTCGCTCTTACAACCCTTCATCTCCCCTGCAAACTTCCTCCTATTTTCAAATCCCTATTTTCAAATCTTTTTACTTGTGTGGCTCACTATATTTCATCTAGTTTGTTTTTGATGACATATGCCTGACATGATTCATGCTCCAAACAATTATTAGTGGGTATACCATTGAGTCCAAATCCTTGAGCCATCTCTCCAGCCCCTGTTTTTTGTTTTTGGGTCTGTTAATATGAATCATATTTATTGATTTACGTATGTTAAGTCATCCTTGCATTGGAATGAATCCAACTTGATCATATTGTATAATTCTTTGGATATGTTTTTTGATTCAGTTTATAAGTATTTTATTAAGGGTTTTTTTCATCTGTGTTCCTTAGATTGGCCAATTTTTTGATGTGTCTTTGATTTTGGAATCAAAGTAATACTGACTTTGTAGAAAGAGTTTGGGAGTATTCCTTTCCCATTTTATGGAATTATTTGAAGAGTAGTGGTGTTAGTTTTTCTATGAAAATCTGACCTGCCCCTAAAGGCACTGCACATGTGGCTGTTGTGTTCCATGTGCATCAGACAGTGGCAGAGAAGAGATGAGACTATTTCTTCATTCAGTGTTTTGACCTGTGGACAGCTGAATGATTAATAGCCTGACATACCACACTGCCTGCCAAGACCCAGAATTCCATATCTGTGTGCTCACAGCATGAAGGCCTCTCCTGGGGTGGGCTCCATGTGTACACAAGGTGAATGGCCTCCCTGAGTTGGGGCTCTGTATGCTCACAAGTGGGATGGTCTTTTGTAGGCTGCATCTCCTTGTGTCCACAATAGGGATGGCCTCCCTTGGATTGGGAGCTGTGTGCCCACAGCAGGGATGCCTTTCCGTGGCCTAGCGCTGCCATGTGTTCACATCATGAACTTAGTCTCATGAAAGGTGGACAAAACTGCCATTCTTCAATTTTATCATGTGTACTTAACCATGTAGAACCGGGAGCACAATCGTAACTATCTAATCCTTAATGTATTTTCTTTCATTGCTTACATATTATTTCATATTGTCCAATTTAAAAAATTAGAATATAGGGCTGGAGAGATGGCTCAGGGGTTAAGCCTCTGCCTTGCTGGCAGAGGGTCCTGAATTCGGATCCCAGATCCCACGTACAACTCCAGGCGGAGGCTGGGGTGGCCTGGGCTTCTGGTCCTGATGGGCGGACCTTGTAAATCTACGGGCAGCGTAAACAAAAACAAAAACAACAAAAAAAGAGGAGGTAGAAGCGATTCACGATGATTCGCAAATTCACCCTTGGTTCTACACACACACACACACACACACACACACACACACACACATGCACACACACAATTGAATAAATAATAAAAAAAATTAGGATATAAAGGCAGGAAGTAGACATGCTGGGGAAATGTCCAGAAGATGCGGGAGGGAGATGAGGGTAGCTATGATCAAAATGCATTGTCTACATGTATGAGATTATAAAAGAGTAAAAATAAAAACAAAAGTAATTTATAAAACATCAAAAATATGATGAGGGGGAGGGCGGGGATCAGCGTCAACCACCCATTATGTTTGTAATTAGGAAGACTAAATATCAATAAAAAATGATTTAAAAAAGACAATCTGATAGAATTCTGCACTGAATATATCTGGTTCTGGACTTTTTAGTTGAGATATTTGTAATAACTGTCTGAATTTCATCACTTGTTATTGGTCTGTCTAAATTATCTGTTTCATTTTGAGTCAATTTTGGTAAGCCATATGTGTCTAGAAATTCATCCGTTTCTTTTAGATTATCCAATTTGATGAAGTACAAATTTTTAAAATATGTCCTTATGATTTTGTAGATTTCTCCAAAATCTGTTGTAATTTCTCCCTTTTCTAATTTTATTGATTTGGATTTTCTCTTTTTTCTTTTAGTAAATGTGGCTAAGGGTTTGTCAATATTGTTCATCTTGTTGAAAACCCAACTCTTGTTTTAAGGGTTTGTCAATCTTGTTCATCTTTTTGAAAACCCAACTCTTTGTTTTTTTTATTGTCTTTTTCAGTTCTAGTTCACTGATATCTGCCTGCATCTTGGACATTCTTACCATATACTGCTTTTAATATTTGTTTGTTCTTGCTTTTCTAAAGTCTTCATGTGTAGCATTAAGTCATTTATTTGTGATCTTTCCATTTTTTTTTGTAGGCATTTAGCACTATAAACTTTCCTCTTAGAATGGGGGAGAAGGGGGCACTGGGAGAAAGGGAAGGAGAGGGGGAAAGGAAGGGGAAAGGGGGGGAGGGAGCAAGGATATCCAGGGAGTGGTGGAGGAAGGGAGGGGAATGGGGGTATTTATCAAGTTTTTATGAGTGGAAAAAATAAAACAAACAAACAATCCCCTCCAAAAAAAACTCCTTTCCTCTTAGGACTGCTTTTAATGGGTCACATAGGTTTTGATAGGTTATGTCTTCATTTCTATTGAGCTCAAGGAATTTTTTAATTTCCTTTTTATGTCTTTCTTGACCCATTCCTTTTTCAAGAGTGTGTTATTTAGCTTCCATGAGTTTGTGTGGCTTTTGTTGTTTCCACTGATCATTTTCAACAGAAAACTTTTGAAATCTTCATCTGGCCTTTTACTTACTGTCTTTTGGTTTTTCTAGTTGAGGAGTTAGAATCTTTTAGAGGAAATGCTTTCTTTTGCTTTCCATGTTTTTGGTATTTCTCTGTTACATGTATCTGTTGGTTTAGATACAACTGCTGAGTTTGCAGGTATCTTGTTGAGCAGCCAACTTTTGAGGGACCAGTACTGCTTGCTGAGGAAGAAACACATTGTTACAGCAGCAGCAGTAGAGCAGCAGCATCAAATCATACATACCAGATGCAGAAATACACTTAAAAGAATTATGACTTATCCACTAATACATCACCAGTGATTATACAAGTGAAAATGGCAAAACAACTATGCAATGTGCTATACAGTTAAAAATTAATTAGAGTATGGGAATGGTAGATGAATGAGATGAAAAGAGACAAGGAAAAGTGGAAAAGAAGAAAAGATGGATCATCAAAAGCAGGAAAAGGGGTGGGCAGAAGAGTGTTGTGAAAAGGAGGAAAGAGCAAGATAGTAGAATAAACAAAAAAAAAACAAAAAGGAAAACAAAACATATTTCTTAATGGTAAAAACCTCTCAAAACTTAAATTCAATAAATGATAACAAAAGGAATAATACAAAAGAAAAAAATGTGTTTCAGTTTGTCTGCACATTGCTGATAAATTCACAACCAAACAACTTACAGTAATAGGAAATTTTATTCTTGCTTATGGTTCTGGTTACAGTTCACAGGTTGCCTTGGCAGCCGAGCTCATACCACCATCAGGAGCTGAGGGAACTCGCCACACCATGTCCACAGGCATTACCCAGAGGGCAGCTTCTTCACCTGCCAGACTATGGGTTTGTCAAATTATTGAACTAGCTCTCTCCATTTTAATCCACCTGCCAAGGAATGGCCCCTCTCACTCTGGGCTGGGTCTTTCTACATCAGTTAGATAATTTCCTGCAGGCTTGCTCAGTACTTACTACTAATTTTTACAGATGTGCTCTCAGTTGTCAAGTTGACAACTGTGTCTAACTGGCATAGAGTGATTAAAAAAATGGCAAGCCCAAAGTACTGCTAAATGAGATGGAACGAAAGGAGGAAATACAGGCGGTGAAAAGAAGAAAAAAACCCAGGAAAAGAAAAAAAAAATCACTTAAGAATGAAAAAAATTGCACTCACAAACATTAGATAAATATTGAAAAGATAAAAAGCTCTAAAAATATACTACAGGAAATTCTGCTCAACATGTAGAAAAAACAGACAGACAGACAGACAGACAACCCAAGATGAGATTTTGGAGCAGCTACTTTCTGTGTCCTTGAAAACTGGAGACCAGCTAATTGGAGAGGAAGCTGAGGAGGGTTTTTTTTGAACTGTGGACCTGTGGGCATCTGGATCTCCTACCTTTCATGGCTGCCTCTCTGAATAGTCCTTCAGTCATGGGCTGTTGTAGGTGAAATTGTGGCTCCCTGCTCAGGTGGCTCTCAGGCCCCTGGGATTAGCTCTTTTTTCTTTTAAACTTACTTACTTACTTATTTACTTACTTACTTTTATGTATGTATGTATGTATGTATGTATGTATGTATGTATGTATGTATGTATGCATGCATGCATGCATGTATCAGAGGGTACTGTGTGTGTCTGGAGGACCAAAGGTGACTTTGGTAATTATCTTGTATTGCTTTTTGCTTCATTCTGGGATTTCCCAGGCTCTACCCACCAGGACAGGAAGTGCAGGCCAGTGCCTTTTCTGCTTGGTTTTTACATGGGATCTGGGATCTGAACGCAGGATCTTCTGCTTGCTCAGTTTTTAACGATGGATTATTTATTTAATTAATTTTTTTATTTTTATTTATTCAATTGTGTGTGTGTGTGTGTGTGTGTGTGTGTGTGTGTGTGTGTGTAGAACCACGGACGAATTCGGGAACCACCATGGACGCCTCCACCTCCTCCTCGTTTACTCTGCCCCGGGATTCACAGGCTCCGCCCCTACTAGGACCGGAAAGGCAGGCCGCCCCGCTTCCGCCTGGCGTCTATACGTGGGGTCTAGGGTCCGAACTCAGGACCTTCTGCCTGCAAGGCAGAGGCTTAACCCCCGAGCCACCTCTCCAGCCCCCGCGATGGATTATTTTTTACGATGATGCATATCACCTCACTCGGAGTTACAAAGCTTGAAAAAAATGGGACTTTTCATTTTTTTATTAAGCTTTTTTTTAACATTACAAGCAAAACGAGTATCTGTCCATCTCCCTCTTTCTCCTTTCCCACTATCCCCTCTTCACACATCTGTCCCTGTCTCCCCCACCCTCATGTCTCTCTGCATGTGTGGCTCCTGTACTAGTCAGGCGCCAGGCCTCTGTGTCAGTATTAGTAGCTCTTCAGTGGGTAAATCCACAGGTGGAGAAGCCCCCTTCACATGTCTGCCACCTGCTCTAGGATTCCCACTGAGCGTGGTTGTTTCTCTTGATATATCCTTGTTAGAATCCCATTACGTGAAGTTGTTTCTCCTGAGATATTCTCCTGGTTCATGAGGAAATGTGATATATCAGTTATTGTGTAGATTTGGTGGGAGTAGATCTCATTGCAGTGAACTCCTGAATTCAGCTGCCCTGTCATAACTGGGGTGTCCTGGCTGGCAGTACAACCCCCCCCCCATACCTTTAGGCTCTTAGGGTCTTATAGCTCCTTCTTCCATAAGGTTCCCTGAGCCTTAGGATGGGGAGATATGGATGGCTTGATGAGGGCTGAGCATTCTAGGTTGCCTACACTCTGCTACACTCTGCTATACTTTGGTCAGTCGTGGTTTTCTACCTCACTAATCTTGGTTGAGTGTAGTATAGATAAACGTCTGGGATGGTAATTCCAGCAGAATTTTTATTACTCAGGATTGTTTTGGCTGTTCTGGGCCTTTTATGCTTCCGTATGAATTTTGAGGTTGGAAAAACAGGATTTCTTTCTGTTGTTCGCCAAAGGAAACACTGCCTCTCCCCTGCCTGCAACAGGGCTGTGTGCTCATGAACTGTGAACTTGCCTTGAGGGTTGGATGACCTGGGCTTTTGTCTCTTACCTTTTGGAAAAGCAGTTTCTGAGGCCCATGTTCACTCCACCCCTACCTCCACCTGGACCTGCTTGGCTGAGTTGAACACAGCGGGGTCCCTCTGAGTGGTGGCAGATCTTTGTTTCTGTTCTTTCCCAGTATCCTTTCAATTCCCTTGTGAATTTCTGAAGCTTTTCCATTATTCTCTGTTTGGGATAAGTCTAAGTGGGCACTAATCCACAGTCTTACCCTGAAGGCTTGGCTCCTTATACCTCCAAGGGATCAGGAAGCAGAATGGGAAGCTTGGTTGTGCTGTATCCCTCTAGGCTTACTCTGTGACCTGGCCTATGAGCTAGGTCCTGCCTTCCAAAGATTCCACAACATCCTCCAGTCAACCACCAGCTGCAGACAAGCATGCAAACATGTGAGTCTGTGGAGACATTTCATATTCAAGTCATAGAGGGATGTGTGTGTGTGTGTCTGTGATAATATGATCAAAGCACATTAGATACATGCATGAAAATGTCACAGCAAAGAGATACAATATTTTGTCCAATTAGTATGTTCTTTAAGTAAAAGGAAATCTGTGCCATTTCAGGTCAGGCAAAGGTTTCTTTCCTAGTGCATCTTATGTTATGCAAATTATACATTTATAAAGTTGTTGAAAAGTATCCTATGGACTTTACTTGTGTTCATTATATACATCCAAGTTCTCAGGAAGCTACATTTGCTTTAGATCTAGCTCTTCCCAAAGCTGCAGGATAATTGCTTGTGGATTCTGAAGGCTCCTAGTTTCTCATTCAGGCTTTAGGCCTGGTAATTTCTGGATATGACTGGACAATGTAGTTTTGGATTGAGGGCTGGATTGTGGCTTATTGTCCCAATGCTTTCAGCTGGACATCCAGTCCTGGAGCAACCATGAAGGCCTGAGTGACAAAGTTGTTTTAGAAACTGCCCCATGATGGTGTCTGCTCCTCCAGATGTTAAGTGTAGGAGTTTTCTGGTGCAAAATTCTTTCAGGTTCAGGATTCCCTTCTTTGCCATACCAAACCTGTAGTTGAGGTTCTCTTGAGATATACCTGTGTTAACTATAGGTGGCCAGTTTCTATTTCTCAGATATTCTGAAGTTCTCCATTTGCTAATATTCCCCGATTCTTTTTTTAAAACCTTTATCTAGAAATGCAGTGCTTCTATTATGATTTGTGTTATTATGACCATGACTTTGAAATCAGATATATGATTTGAATTTTAACTTTCAGTTCAGTAGCCATTTGACTTTTGCACAAGCTTCTTAATTTTTCTGAGCCTTTCTTTGGAAATCTGTAAGAGACTATATAGTCATCACAGAGGGTTTTTATAAAGATATAAAAAACCATGTGTAAAAACTTGAGTGCAATTGGCTAGCATACCTGACAGTGGAGAGGGTCTGTTCATCAGCCCTGGATCTGGATTAGAGACCATGCTTGGATCATGCCAAGTGATCATTGGTAAATCTCCTGATTTCTCTGCATTTCTATTTTTGCAACTATAAATGAGCATTTTAATGTGTACACTGAATTAGGAGTATCTGAAGATTTAATGAATCAGTATTTGAAATACAAGAACATTGACATTACAAATACATTCTATACTAGAGCAGCTGCTATGATCCCCTCTCTAGGTAACACTGTATTCAGCATAAGTCAGGGAGACACAGTGGCTGGCCACCCACAGATGACTAGTGAGACTCTGTTGATTTGGCTGGGGAATCATTTGGTTATGAATTTGTCTCATTGTATATCAAATGCATTTTCCCATACACCATGTTCTCGTTAAAGAGGGCAGCTTTCCTGTATGGAAGGAGGTGGCTTTGGGTCAGGGAAGGCCAAGTTTAGCCTTCTCTTTTGGAATGGAGTTGATAGATGCTTCCAAACCATAGATCTCTAAAATCTCCATGTGTGTCACTGTGCAATATGGAAGGTCTGTGGTCTCTTCTTGCACAGTAGCCTGCAAGTACCATCAAGTGGAAAGCATCACGCTCTTGCTATAGATGGAAGCTTCAGTGAACTTTGGTCTTCTGCTAGGCCTCACTGGAAACTGGATTACAGCTTTGGGGCCCTTCAGAATACTTGCATGTTTGGAGACATGATTTATCACTGACTACCTCTTCTGCTTGCATTTCAGCTGATTATTTACCTTGGAATCAACCAAGACGAGAACTTATTCGTCCACCACACAAGTTCCAGCCAGCATTCACGTTTGATAACAGAACCACACACCAGGATGACTACTCTGTCAAGGGACCTGTGGCTACTGTGAGCTGCAAGCCTTCATACATCCCACAGCTCTGTAACATCCCCTTGGAGGACCTGACTAACTATAAGATGAGCTATGTCGCTCACCCTTTGGAGAAGCGTTTTGTGCATGAGCCACGCAAATTCATACCCTGCGACGTCCCCTTTGAGAGCCTCACTACCCACAAAGATTCCTTTAGGGGTCTGTTAGGGAAGCCTGCCAAGAGCTTAAAACCTCCTGGTAGGCACCCTGAAGTAGACACGCCTTTCTCGAGCAGTACTGAGTTCCGAGATAAGTACCAAGCTTGGTCAACACCCCAGCTGGCTGTGAAAGCTCCCGCCGTCTATGTCCCTCCAAAAGAGAAGATGGATCTTCTGACAACCGCACAAAGTCATTACACTTATCTTAAGGGTTCTCCTGCTCAGCCCTGCCGACCAGTGGGCTCACTTAAGAAGAGCAGTCGCTTTGAAGGGTCCACCACCACCAAGGATGACTACAAGCAGTGGGCTAGTATGCTTACCAAGCCAATCAAACCCACCGTTCACCTGAGCCTTCCTACTGAGCCTCTGGACTGCAGAACCACTTTTAAGACCCACTATGTGCTCCATCCTCCTGTCACTACCAAAAGTTGCAAGCCTCCCTGGTCTGGGCCTCGAAGTGACATCCCTGTGGAGGGTCAGACCACCTACTCCATCAACTTTACTCCCAAGGAAATATGCAGGTGTCCAGCTTCTTACATAGAGCCCCCTGGCTACATCTTTGAGGAAGTGGATGCTTCCGGGCACAGCATATACAGGCAGGCTTCTCGGACAAGCTCTCGGAACTGTCATTCCATTCATGATGTAGAAAACCAGAACCAGAAGGAGCTGGTGGTGTCCTGACCCTGGAGATAATTATTTAGAAATTGCACAATTCCTTTAAGCATAAAACATAAATGACTGAGAATTATTTCATTGGACAAAAATATTCTCAAAATGAAAAAAGAGAAAAACCCAACAGCAACCACCCCCTTCAATAAAAAAAGAACTTCATCACCAATTCCAGGATGTTTGAATAAAAGCAAGTCACTTACCCCATCCTCTCCTCTCCAAAACCCCTTCAGGTCCCTTGCCTTTTGATCATGGATTCAAAATTTTCTCTGATCTAGATATAGTTTACTAATTTTGTATAAATTATCATTAACCTTTGCAAAGTTTGAAATGCTAAAGAATAAATTTTATTTTGGGGGCATTGAATCCGTAGGTTTGTTGTTCACCTTCACGTGCTGTCCATGAAGAGAGTGGTCCATGTAACACTTTTGGGGAACCATCACCCTCAACTCTGCATCCTAAAGCTGGTAGAAGTGCCTTGGGCCTGGTGTAGTGTGTTGGTCAGGAACAGAAATCTGACCAAAGCCTGCTTTGCAGGACTGTCTGCTGCTTCCCTGTGCGATGTACCAGCAAGAATATTACTGTCTGATGGGACGCAGGTGAAGGAGGGATAGGCAGAGGTGGGGATCCCAAGGGTGCATGGTCCTACCTTCCCTAGTGAAAGCCGACTCTTACTGCGGGAGAAGAGAAGAGTCCCTGGCGGGCTGCAGGGCTGTGAGCAGAAGCTGTGGGATCTTCTAAACACTCAGAGCCTGGAATGGGTGGCCTCAGGCTAGGCGGATTTCCCAGAAACCTGGGCTTGCTTGTTCTAAAATGACAGCTGTGACCAGATCCATGGCAAACCTGGCATGGTAATGAACCAGGTCGTGCCCCAGAGGTTTCTTTTTAAATCACCAAATGTTACAAATTTTTTAGTAGGAAAATTTCTAAATTGTTCAATTTTTATAGGGAAAGACTCCAAACTGAATTTTAGTGGAGGAAAATCAATGACATCAAGTCTTTCTTTACCTGTATTTCTTTAATTTAAAGGCAACTAAACGACTTTGTAAGCAAGTCAGAGTGAGAACTATCTAGAAATCTTAGTGGATCCATGAAAGTTGATGGTGAAGATGGTTCTGCAGATGTTCAGAACTCACATCCCGTATCTGGCAGCAGTGATAACCAGCTCTCAATGCTTATGTATTCTCTTCTGCCCTGGAGATTTCATTCTTGGGCTTTAGGTTTTACCAACTTTGATTTTAAGACCAAGTAATTTGAAGGTTTTAGATTGGGCAGAATTGAAGAAAGATACTCTGTTTAAGAGAGCCCCCCTTGGTTTGATCTCACCAATCAGGGAGGGTATAGTGACTGGCAGATAGATGGTAACCATTCTACAAAAGGGAGACTGACTCCCCCACCCCCCACTGCGGTCTCCTACTTCTATTCCATGTACCTTTGAATCTCCTCTTATAGTAAGATTTCATTTAAACAGCCTTTTATCTTTGGTTAGGAGGAGACATCCAGTACCAATCAGGATGGAGCCAAGGGTAGCGCAGGAACAGCAAAACTGAAAACAACAAACCACAATCCAGAATACCAGAGACTCTACATTGTTCACCTGGAAACAGACCAGCCAAATCTCTCCTCATCCTAAAGCTCAGGGAAACTTGCGGAAGAGGGGGCGGTAAGATTGTAAGAGTCTAAAGATGGGGAGGACCAACGATATGCAAGATACTCCACACAACTTAGGGCTGTAGTAGCCATATTCAGACTTTGCATGACCTGCACAATGACCCCCGAAAGTCTAGCATGGATCACAGGCACTAGGATCCTTAGAGGCAAGAAGTTGACAGTATAATAGTGTTCCCATACCAAAGGGAACCCAAGAAAGGACTCTGGGCAATGCCACTGAATCTTTACACAATCACTAGAGTAGAGGACACAGAGGGAAGTTTGGCATTCACGAAAAGGATGCTCCAGGGAATGGGAGAGGGAAGGAGGAGGCACTGGGAGAAATGGAGGGTGGAGGGTGAAAGGAAGGGGAAAAGGGGGGGTGAGGGTGCAAGGCGGACTGGGGAGGGATTGAGGAAGGGAAGGGATAGGGTACCTATTAAGCTTGTATGATTGGGGAAAAAGAAATATAATTTAAAAAAAGTGAGCCCCCTTGCTGGGGTTAGATGGGCAGATGGTTTGGTTGTCCCTCATTCAGCACAGAGGTACATGCACAGACTGGTGCCTGCCATTCACACCTTTCTTTTGAGTTCTTAGAAACCATAAACACATTCACAATCCTTTAATACTGATCATTTCAGCTCAAGTTTGAGATTTTTGATTTGGATTTAGGGTCCAAATTTTTTTAACTACTTATTTATTCAATGTATGTTTGTGTGTGTGTGTGTGTGTGTGTGTGTGTGTGTGTGTGTGTGTGTGAAAGTACATGTGTCCCTGCGGAGGACCAAGGGTGACTTTAGGAATCATCCTGGATTGTTTCTATCTCCTTCTTGCTTCACTCTGGGATTTGAGATTTCCCAAGCTCCGCCCACTAGGACAGGAAGTGCAGGCTGTTGCCGTTCCCAACTGGCATTTTTACCAGGGAACTGGGATCTGAATTAGGGATCTTTCGAGGTAGAGTCTTAACACCTGAGCCATCTCCAATCCACGGTCTGGTTTTTCAGTGAGGAATTTGTGTTAAGTCTCTGTCCTTAGCTCCTTTCTACTGGCCCTGGCTATTCCTTATTTTTCCTCTAGGAATTTGACAGTCTCTGGTCTAACATTGATATCTTTGATCCATTTGGAGTTGATTTTTGCCGCAGGGAGACAGATAAAGGTTCAGTTTCATTCTTCTGTATGTAAATGAGTCTGCTTATGTTTCAGTCTTTAATTCTGATCCATTGGTTTATATCTCTTTTTTTTGCAGCCGGTACCATGGTGTTTTTTATTACTATGGCTCTATAATATAATTTAAGGTCTGGTATGGTGATACATCCCACAGAGTTCTCATTACTCAGGATTGTTTTTGCTGTTCTGAGTTCTTTCATATTTCCATATGAAGTTTGAGATTGGTTTACCTATTTCTGTGAAGAATTGGGTTGGAATTTTGATTAATATTGCATTGAATCTGTATATTGCTTTAGATAGAATGGTCATTTTAATAATGTTAATTCTGCTGATCCAGAAGCATGGTAGGTCTTACCATCTTCTGGTGTCTTCTCTAATCTCTTTTTAAAAAGGGTTTTAATGTTTTCATTGTATAGATCTTTCACATCCTTGATTAAGTTCTTTCATTTTTTTTCATTACTTAGGCAATGGTAAATGGTATTGTTTATCTTAGGTCTTTCTTGCTTTGTTTAACTTTAGTGTATAGAAAAACTACTGATATTTGAACATTAATTTTTTATTTTGTCATTCTACTGAGCTTATTTATTTAGTTCTTGGAGTTTTCTGGCAGAATCTTTAGGGTTCTTGGGATATAGGATCATGTCATCTGCGAATAGCAATAATTTCTTCTTTTCAAATTGTATCCCTTTTATCTCCCTCTCTTATCTTATGGTTCTACCTAACTTTAAATACAATGTCGAATAGAAGTGGTGAGAGTGGGCAGCCTTGTCTATTTCCTGATCTGAGTGCTTCTAGTTTTTCACCATTTAGGATAACTTTTGCCATAGGCCTGTTATATATGACCTTTACTGTGTTGATAAATGTTTCTTCCAACCCTATTTTTTCCAGGGTCTTTACCATAAAGGAGTGCTGGATTTTGTCAAAAGATTTTTCAGTATCAATTGAAAGAATTATGTGATTTTTGTTTTATTATTTGTTTATATGGTGAATTATATTTACAGATTTATGTATCCATATACATAAATAAACAATATACATAAACCAACCTTGTGTTTCTGGAGTAAACCCAACTTGATCACAGAGGATGATCTTCTTGATTTATTTTGTTTTCACTACATAGTTTTGTTATTATTCTTTGACACTTACATTCATAAATATAATGAATCTATGCTTTCACCCCTTACTACCCATTCCCATGCCCCCTCCTCTCCAGCCAGTCTTGATTAGTTTTTTAACCCAGTTTGCTAGAATTTTGTTGAGGATCTTTGTATCCGTGTTCATCAATGAAATTTGTCTATAATTTTCTTTTTTTTCTGTGTCTTTATTTGGTTTTGGGATCAGCATAGTGTTGGCTTCATAGAAAGAGTTTGGAAGTGTTTCTCCCTTTTCTATTTTGTGGAATAATTTAAGAAGTAGTGGTATTAATTGTTCTTTAAATATCTGCTAGAATTCTGTACTGAATATATCTAGTTCGAGACTTTTCTTGGAAGGGAGATTCATTATTATTGCTTCAACTTCATCCGTTGTTATAGGACTATTTAATTCAATTCATCATGATTTAACTTTCATGTTTTATATTCACTTAGAAATTCTTCTATTCTTTGTAATTGTCAAATTTAATGGTGTATATATTTTTAAAGTGCAACTTTATAATTCTCTGAATTTTTCCTTGACATCTGTTGTGATAGCTCCATTTTCATCTCTAATTTTATTTTATTTTTTTTTAATATTCTCTTAAGAGTTTATTATAAACCAGTTTCATAGGCCACAGAAAATAAAAGGACTATGTACAGCCTTTTGAGAAACAGGTGGGGAGCTGAGGAGGGTCAAGATGAGTCTAGGACCTTGGTGGGTACATTCCCGGGGGAGGGGGTCCTGAAAGGGAAACCAGACAATCCAGGGAGACTCGGTGAATGACAGCATAACAAACAAACAGGTCTGTGGTAATGTGGCCCTGGGGAATCGGACCCACACATCTGTGGTGCTACTTCCACAACTCTTGGCCAGCCAGGGGTCAAAGTAGGCCTCACATCCCTGGAGGAGGGGGTTGCATTCCTGGAGGGGGTATGCCCATTGGAGTTCCTCGGCCAGGGGGGATTCCCATTGGGGGGCCCATGGGAGGTCTCATGCCAGGAGGGGGGCCCATCATGCCTGGAGGAGGTGCCCCTCAGCCCATAGGTGGGGGAGGACCCCCACGACCATGTGGGTACTGAGTGGGGCTCCTGCAATGTTGGCTGTGGCTGCAGCTGCAGCAGCTGCAACGGTGCCTCTTCCTTGTGGAGTCATCACCTGCTGGGATGGCCCTCCAACTCCTCGGACTGGTCCAGCAAGCCCTGCTGGACCCTGAGGCATGGGAACATCAGCTGGGATTCCTCTGCCAGCAGCTCTGCCAATTCCTGGCTCCCCAGCAGCTCCAGCAAGTGGTACCCGAGTAATGCCAGTATCTTTAAGAGGAGGTCCTTCTACGGTCATTGACACTAGGTTCTCGCCTCGAAGTAACACCAGACCAAGGACACGCTTCTCTTCTCTTTCTGCTTGCTTGGAGTTCTTTGGCTTGATCTTCCTGAATTCATCACAGTCACAGAGAATTAAATTCATATGCTTGTCAAAAGCCTTGAAGGTTCTGATGAAGATCTGGCCATCTTGCAGGATGCACCTCATCCTGTAGTCAATGTGCTGCAGCATCTTGCTGCTCTTACCCACAGTCCAGATGAAGACACGCATCCTGGTGGCTCCAGCGCCGGGCATGCCTCAACGCAGACTATGCTCAACAGAACCCTCAGCGACCTTCTTCCACTCTAGGCTTCTCTTCCTCGCCCGCAGGCTCCTTCCCACCGGATTCACCTCTGCAGAGGCCTAGAGGCCACCAGTTGCTTGATTCCCGCAGCCGCCCCTCTAATTTTATTGAGATGCATTTTCTCTCTTTTAGTTTTGGTCAGTTTGGCTAAGGGTTTGTCAAGTTTGTTAAGTTTTTCAAAGAACTAGGTTTTTATTTGATTGATCTTTATATTGTTTTATCTCAATTTCAGTTATTTCTTCTCTGATCCTACTAATCTCTGCATGTCTACTTCTTTGGGGGTTGGTTCATTCTTATTTTTGTAAAGCTTTAAGTTACATTGTTAGGTTGTTAATTTGCGATATTTCTATTTTTTGATGTAGGCATTGAATGCTATGAATTTCCTCTTCAGACTTCCTTCATTGTGTCCCAAAGGTTTTGCTTTCATTATCATTGAGTTCTAGGAATTTTTGAATTTCCATCTTCACTTCTGTCCATTCCTTATTGAGTAACATATTTGTTAAGCTTCCCAGTGTTTGGATACTTTCTATTGTTTGCCTTGTTATGATTGTCCATCTTTATTCCCTGGTAGACAGAGTACAGGTGGTGATTTCATTTTTCTTGTTTTTGTGGAGCTTTACTTTGTGACCTAGTATGTGGTCTATTTTGGAGAAAGTTCCATAGACTGCTGAAGAGAATGTATATTCCATGGCATTAGGATGGAATGTTTGGTAGATGCCTACCAGGTCCATTTGGTTTATGGTTTGGTTTAGTTCCAGTGTGTGTCTGTTCAATTTTTGACTTGTTGATCTATTGGTGAGAGGAGGATGTTAAAATCCCATACTATTATTGTGTTTGGGTTGATTTGTTGTTTTTAGTGGTGGTGTGTAACAAATGCCGGTGACTCTATATTTTGTTCATATGTTTAGAATTGTAAATTCTTTTTGAATTGTTCCTTTGATGAGAATACAGTATTCTTCTGTATCTCTTATGATTTGTTTTGGTTTGAAATCTAATTTGTTGGATGGCTTCTCCTGCTTTTTTCTTAGTTATATTTGCTTGCAGTTTCGTCAACCAACCTTTGACCCTGAGATTGCAGCTATCTTTCAAAGTGCGGTGTGTTTCTTGGAGGCAGCATACTGGTGGGTTGTGGCTTTTTTTTTTTTTTTTAAATAACAAATGATTTTTTTTATTATTATTATTATTTATTCAACTGTGTGTATGTGTGCGCGCGTGTGTCTGTGTGTGTGTGTATGTGTGTGTCTGTGTATGTGTAGAACCACGGACGAATTCGCGAACCACCATGGACGCCTCCACCTCCTTGTGCCCCGGGATTCACAGGCTCCGCCCTACCAGGACCAGAAGCGCAGGCCGCCCCCGCTTCCGTCTGGCGTCTATACGTGGGATCTGGAATCCGAACTCGGGACCTTCCGCCTGCAAGGCGGAGGCTTAACCCCTGAGCCACCTCTCCAGCCCGGGGTTGTGGCTTTTAATCCATGCTGTTAGCCTGTGTTAGATTCTAGTGTCAACTTGACAGTTTCAAAATCTCAATTATAACTTTAAACCACAATGAGATCAACTCCCCAATAAAGAGATTATCAGGCTGTATTAGTCAGAATTCTCTGGATGAACAGAATTGCTAGAATGCAATACATATTAAAAAGTTATTAAATAAACTCACAATAAAGGTAGAGTCCTTCGATGAAGCTGCCCATAGCTGCTTTGTTCTTGACTGGAATGTCTCACAAACCGAAGGATCCTGAGCTGTGGAGAATCAATGGTTAGAGCAAGCCCCTGAGCAAGTCTGCCGGTGTTAATTGATGTGGAAAATCCAGCCCATAGTAGGTGGTACTTTCCAGTGATGCACAGATGGGAGGAAGTGCATGGAATAGGGACTTGTTCTTCCCTTAATCCTGCGTGGACTTGCTGTTAAATTTGCTCTTTGAGTGAGCATTGTTGACTTTTTCAAGTTTTGTTACCTTCTTTGTTGTTGTTGCTGCTGCTGCTGTCCTTGGCTGACACAGCGCTCAGCCCTTTTCACTTTGCCACTGTTCCTGCTGCCTTTGGAGCCTGGTCTCTAGGCCTTGCCGCTGATCGCTGTCCATCACTGAGGTCGGAGTCCAGCTGTTCTTCACTGACACTCCAGTGAGATAGAGACTCGAGGCCTTCTCAGGATCCTTCGGCTTGTGAGACATTCCAGTCAAGAACAAAGCAGCTATGGGCAGCTTCATCGAAGGACTCTACCTTTATTGTGAGTTTATTTAATAACTTTTTAATATGTATTGCATTCTAGCAATTCTGTTCTTCCAGAGAATTCTGACTAATACAGCCTGTAATCTCTTTATTGGGGAGTTGATCTCATTGTGGTTTAAAGTTATAATTGAGATTTTTTTGTTGATTCCTGTCATTTTTTTGAGTTTATTGTTTTTTTGTGTTGGCAGTTTTCTACCTGATAGTTGTATAGGCAATATTTTTCCCTTTTATCCTCTTGAGTGTGTTGATCAGTTTTGTCTGTCTTGAGAATTTTTCTGAATATCTTCTGCACGCCTAGTTTGGTAGATAAGAAGGACTTTATTTTTTTGGGAAATATTTTCTTTCACCTTCAAGTGTGACTGACAGTTTGGCTGGATATGGCAGCCTGGGTTGGCATTTGTGATCTTTCATGATGTGAAGGATGCCTTTTGAAGCTCTTCTGGGTTTTACTGTTTCCACTGAACAGTCAGCTGTAATTCTAATTGATCTCCCTTTAAGTGTGATTTTGTTTTTCTCTAAGTTCTTAGAACTTTCTCTTTGTCTTGTAGCTGAGATGTTGTTACTTTTATTTATCTTATTGTTCTTCTATTTTGGTCATATCCGGATTGTGTGTGATAGTATCTTGTACTTAATGGGGTGTACTTAGGTGTGGGAAATTGTCATTTATGATTGAAAGATCTGAGCTAGACTGTTTTTTTTTGATTTCTCCTTCTGGGATTCCATGAATGTGTAGACTTGACTTCGTCATGATATCCCACAGTTCTTGAATATTCCTTTCATTTTTTAAAAATTTTTATTTTATTCAATTGTGTGTGTGGTGTGTGTGTGTGTGTGTGTAGAACCACGGAAGAATTCGGGAACCACCATGGACGCCTCCACCTCCTCCTTGTTTACTCTGCCCGGGGATTCTCAGGCTCCGCCCTACCAGGACCAGAAACGCAGGCCGCCCAGCTTCCCGCTGGCTTCTATACGTGGGGTCTAGGATCCGAACTCAGGACCTTCTGCCTGCAAGGCAGAGGCTTAACCCCTGAGCCACCTCTCCAGTCCCAGGTTTTCTTTTCTTTTCTTTTTAATATTCATTTTTTATTTTTCCACTCATATAAACTTAATAGGTACCCCGGTCCTCTCCCTCCGCACCTTCCCGGACCCCCTTGCACCCTCCCCCCCTTTCCCTTTCCTTTCATCCCCCTTTCACCCCGTGCCCCCTTCTATCCTCCCCCCCAATTCCTGGAGCATCCTTTATCGTGAATGTCAAACTTATCTCTGCGTCCTCCACTCTAATGAGGTGTAAGGACTCAGTAGCATTGTCTAGAGCCCTTTCTTATGCTCCTCTTTAGTATAGGAACACTATTGAGACTGTTAATCCCTTGCTTCTAAGGATCCTAGTGTCTGTGATCCATGCTAGACTTTGGGGGATCATTGATATGCCATGGCGCAGGTCATGCAAAGTCTTATTAAGGTTATTTCAGCCCTAACTTGTGTGGAGTATCTTGCGTATTGTTACTCCTCCCCATCTTTAGGCTCTTACAATCTTACTTTACCCCCTCTTCCACAAGTTTCTCTGAGCTTTGGGATGGGGAGAGATTAGGCTGGCCTAGTTCCTGGTGATTAAGTAGGGTCTCTGATGTTCTGAATTATGGTTTGTTGTTGTTTTCTTCCAGTTTTGCTGCTCCTGCACTGCCCTTGGCTCCATCCTGATGGGTATTAGATGTCACCTCCTAGTCAGAGATAAAAGGCTATTAAAATAGAGTCTTATAAGAGTAGATTCAAAGGTAGATGGAATAAGAGTAGGAGTACACGGTGGGGGGGGGTGTCAGTCTCCCATTTGCAGGATAGTTACCTTCTATCTGCCAGACTCTATGCCCTCCCTGACTGGTGAGATCAAACCCCTCAGTTGCAAGTGACCAGGAAGGAAAGCGAGTGAACCAGATGTCTCACTACTTACTTGCAATACTTGTTGGTGACCTATTTTCTCTGCTGTAATCTGGTCCCCTTTCTCCTTGTTTCTGAGGGAGGGCCCTCCTTCCCCTTCCTTCCTGTTTATAATCTTTGCAATTATTGTAGGTATTGCAGAGATATGTCTTTGAATATGTCACTAAGTGGGTTTGGTACTAAGATCCACCTATTAAGGAGTACATACGATGCTTAATTTTCTGTGTCTGGGATACTTCATTCAATATAATTGTTTCTAATTCCATCCATTTCCCTGCAAATTTCATTAATTCATCTTTTTTGATGGCCAAGTAGTATTCCATGGTATAAATGTACCACATTTTCCTTATCCACTCATCAACTGTTGGGCATTTGAGTTGATTCCATGACTTTGCTATTGTAAACAATGCTGCTATGAACATGGTTGTGCTTGTGCCATTGAGGTGAATTTTTGCTGTATGGGGGGTTATTCCCAGAAGTGGAATAGCAGGATCATATAGCATTTCAATCTTTAACTTTTTAAAAAATCTCCAGACTGATTGCCAGAGTGGCTGTATGAGCCTGCATTCCCACCAGCAATGTAGGAGAGTTGAGTTCCCTTCTCGCCACATCCTCTCCAGCACTTGGTGGTGTTTTTATTGTGGATTTTTGCCATCCTGACCAGGGTGAGATGATATCTCAGGGAAGTTTTGATGGCTAAGGAAATGGAGCTTTTTTTTTTGTTTTTTTCTCCCACATTTTATTTATTTTTTCCTAATCATACAAGCTCAATAGATACCTCTGACCTCTCCCTCTTTCCTCCCCTCCCCAGTCATCACCCCTTACTCTATGTGGAGCATTTTTAAAAAATTTTTTTTTATTATTTATTCAATTGTGCATGTATGGTGTGTGCGCATGTGTGCTTGTATGTGTGTGTGTGTAGAACCACGGATGAATTCGGGAACCACCATGGATTGCCTCCACCTCCTCCTTGTTTACTTTGCCCAGGGATTCACAGGCTCCTCCCTACCAGGACCAGAAACGCAGGCCGCCCCCCACTTCCGCCTGGTGTCTATAAATGGGGTCTAGGATCTGAACTTAGGACCTTCCGCCTGCAAGGCAGAGGCTTAACCACTGAGCCACCTCTCCAGCCCCTATGTGGAGCATTTTTTAAGATTTTTGTTAGACATTTCAATTTTGTCCCTGGAAAAGTTTCTTTTGAGTTCTCAGGCCCATTTTTTTAAATGGGCGATTAATTTCCTTGGTGTTTAGTTTTCTAAGTTCTTTGTGCCACTCTGGTTAATAGAGCTCTATCAGATATGTGGTTAGTGAAGATTTTCTCCCATTCTATGGGTTCCATTTTTTGCTCGGTTTACAATCTCTTTATCTGAACAGAAGTTCTTTAATTTCATAAGATCCCATTTGTTGAGTGTTGCTTGTAGTGACTGTGCTATTGGATTTTTGTTTAGGAACTGTTGACATAGTCCAATCAGCTCTAGGGAGTTCCCTACCCTTTCAACTAGGGTTTTTATGGTCTCTGGCCTTATATCGAGGTCCTTGATCCATTTGGAATTGATTTTTGTACATGGTGACAAGTATGGGTTTAGTTTTAATCTTCTATATGTGGACATCCAGTTTTTCCAGAACCATTTATTGAAGATGCTATTCTTTTTCCATTGGATTTTTTGGGCCCCTTTGTCAAAGATCAAATGGCTGAAGTTGTGTGGGCTTATATCTGGGTCTTCAACCCTTATCCACTGATCTGTGTGTCTATTTTGCAGCCAGACCAGGCTGTTTTTCTTACTATGGATTTGTAGTATCGACTAAGGTTTGGTATGGTGATACCTCCAGCCGTGTTTTGGTTACTCAGGAGCATTAAAAAATGCTCCTGGGCCTTTTGTGCTTCCATATGAATTTTTAGATTGTTTGGTCAATTTTTTAAAGAATTGCTTTGGGATTTTGATTGGTATAGCATTGAATCTGTATATTGTTTTTGGTAGGATGGTCATTTTTGTTATCTTGATTCTGCCAATCCAGGAACATGGGAGATCTTTTCCACCTTCTGGTGTCTTCTGTAATTTCTTTCTTTAGGGTTTTAAAGTTTTCACTGTAAAGATCACTTACTTCCTTGGTTAGCTTTATACCAAGGTATTTCATTTTTTTAGGGGCTATAGTAAATGGAATTGTTTCTCTTAGGACTTTTTCACTTTTTTCATCCATTGATTTTTGTACATTTATTTTGTAACCTGCCACCTTGCTGAACTTCTGTATTAGTTCCAGGACTTTCCAGGTGGAGTTTTTGGAATCACTCAGGTATAAGATCATGTCATCTGCAAACAGAGATAATTTGACTTCTTCCTTGCCAATTAGAATCCCTTTTATCTCCCTTTCTTGTGGCTCCAGCTAAGACTTGTAGTACAATATCGAATAGAAGTGGTGAGAGTGGACAGCCTAGTCTAGTTCCTGATCGAAGCAGGAATGCTTCAAGTTTTTCCCCATTGAGTATAATCCTTGCTGTTTGCTTGGTGTATACAGTTTTTTATTATATTGATAAAGGTTCCTTCCATTCTAGCTGTCTCTAGAGTTTTGATCATAAAAGGCTGTTGGATCTTGTCAAAAGCTTTTTCTGCATCTATTGAGAGTATCATGTGGTCTTGGATTTTGGACTGGTTTATATGGTGAAGTACATTTACTGATTTGCATATATTGAACCAACCTTGTGTGTCTGGGATGAAGCCTACTTGATCACAGTGAATGATCTTTTTGATATGTTTTTGAATCCGATTTGCTAAGACCTTGTTGAGAATCTTTGCATCTGTATTCATCAAAAAGATTGGCTTATAGTTTTCTTTTTTAAGTGTATCTTTATTAGTTTTTGGGATTAAGATGATATTAGCTTTATAGAAAGAATTTGGTAGTGTTTCTTCCTTTGCTATTTGATGGAACAGATTAAGGAGTATTGGTGTTAGTTGTTCCTGGTAAAATTCTGTGCTGAATCCATCTGGACCAGGACATTTTTTGGTGTGAGATTCGAGATTACTTCATTGATTTCCTCATATGTTATAGAACTATTTATGTAATTCAAAACTTCCTGATTCAATTTAGGTAAGTTGTGCTTATTTAGGATTTCATCCATTTCTTTTGTGTTATCAAATTTCACAGAATATAAGTTTTTGAAATATGACCTTACAATTCTCTGACTTTCTTGTGTATCAGTAGTGATAACTCTAGTTTTATTTCTAAGTTTGTTAATCTGGGTTTTCTCTCTCTTATTTTTGGTTAATTTAGCTAGGGGTGTATCAATCTTACCGATTTTTTCAAAGAACCAGCTTTTTGACTGTTTGATTCTCTGTATCGTTTTCCTTATCTCAATTTCTGATATTTCTCCCCTGATTTTGCTTATCTCCTTTTTTTTACTGCTTTTGGGATTGGGTTGCTCTTGTTTCTCTAAAGCTTTAAGCTGCATTGTTAAGTTATTTATTTGTGATGATTCTATTTTTTGATATAGGCATTAAGAGGTATGAACTTACCTCTTAGGACAGCTTTCATTGTGTCCCAAAGATTTTGATAAGTTGTATTTTCATTATCGTTTGCTTCCAGGAAATCTTGAATTTCCTTTATGGTTTCTTCCTGAACTCAATTCCCATTCAACATCATATTGTTTAGTTTTCAGAAGTTAGTTAGTTAGATATGCTTGTTTGTTGGGTTATGGAGGTCACGCTTTAGACCATGGTGGTCTGATAGGATACAGGCTACAATTTCAACTCTCCTGTATATGTGGAGATTCTTTTTTTTTTTTATTAAAAATTTAATTATACATTTTAAAATTTTTTTACCAGTTCCCTCCCTCCCCCCTCCTCCCCCTCCCCTTCCCCCAGTGCCTCCCCCCCAATTCCCAGAGAGTCCTTTATTGTGTACGCCTAACTCTCCACTGGGTCCTCCTCTCCGATGACATATAAGGACCCAGTGGCATTTCCATAAGCCCTTTCTCTTGTTCCCCTTAAGCATAAGATCACTACTATGGCTGTCAATCCCTTGCCTCCAGGGGTCTCGGTGCCCTTAACAGATGCTAGACTTTATGAGGGCAACAGTGCGCTGGACATTGCGCAGGGCATGCAAAGTCCCATTATGATTGCTTTGGCCCCAACTATTGTTGAGAATCTTGCAAATCGTTGCTCCTCCCATCCTTTTGCTCTTACAATCTTACCGCCCCCTCTTCCGCAAATGTCCCTGAGCTCCAGGATGGGGAGAGATTAGGCTGGCCTAGTTCTATGTGATTGATATAGAGTCTCTGAAGTTCTGGATTGTGGTTTGTTGATTTTCTTTTGCAGTTTTGCTGCTCCTGCAATTCCCTTCACTGGAGATTCTTTTTGTGGCCCAATATGTGATCTATTTTGGAGAAAGTTCCATGTGCTGTTGAGAAAAATGTGCATTCTTTGGTGCGTGGATGAAAAGTTCGATAGAGATCTGTAAGGTCCATTTCAGTAAGGGTTTGATTAAGTTCCAATGTGTCTCTGCTAAGTTTTTGACCTGTTGATCTATCCCATGTTGAGAAGGCGGTGTTGAAACCCCCAAGAATTATCATTTTGGGGTTGATTTCTTGCTTTAGACACTGTAGCATTTGCTTAATGAATGTGGAGGAGCCCATATTAGGTGCATATAAGTTCAGTACTGTGAAGTCTTCCTGGTGAATTGTACCTGTGACTAAAATGTAGTATCCTTCTGTGTCTCTTATGATTTTTTTTTAGTTTGAAGTTCACTTTGTCCGCTAGCATAATAGCTACCCCTGTCTGTTTCCTGGTTCCATTAGCTTGCAGAATTTTTGACCAGCCTTTTATTTTTAGGATGTGCCAATCTTTTGTGGTGAGATGAGTTTCCTGAAGGCAGCTGATTGATGTTTTGTGATTTCTAATCCAAGTTTGTAATCTGTGTCTTTTGATTGGTGAGTTAATTCCATTGACATTTAGTGTTTTAATGGAAAATGACTTTTAATTCTGGACCCTTTTTATGTTTAGTGGCTTTTGTAAGTGTATTATTTGGCTTTTAGGTTTTGGAGGTATTGTACTTCCCTTCTTTCCTCCTAGATATGCTTGTTCTTTTCTTCGAGCTTGAGTATCTTTTCTAGCATTTTTTGAAGGCCTGGTTTGGTAGACATGTATCCCTTCAAGTTGTCTTTATGCTGGAAAATTTTTCTTTCTCCCTCCATCATGGCCAATAGTTTTGCCAGGTATATCAGCCTGGGTTGACATTTTTGCTCATTCAATACTTGAAGTACATCTCTCAAAGCTCTTCTTGCATTTACTGTTTCCATTGAGAAGCCATTCGTTATTTTAATAAGTTTACCTTTAAAAGTGACTTGTTTTTTTTCCTTTGAAGCTCTAGCCACCTTTTCTTTGTCTTGAATGTGGAGTGTTTTGACTATTATTTTTCATGGTGAGTTTCTATTTTGGTCATATCCGTTTGGGGTGAGAAATGCCTCCTATATTTGGATGTGTCTCTCTTTCTTTAGATGAGGAAAGTTTTCCTTTACAATAATTTGAAAAATTTCCTCAGATGTGGTATTTTGGGATTCTTGCTTTGGTATTCCATGAATGCACATATTAGGCTCCTTCAGGGTTTCCCATAACTCTTAAATATTCCTCTCAAGTATCTTTTTGGCTTTAACAACCTCTTCCATTGAGCTGGTTAGTTCTTCCACTTTGTCTTCTAGATCTGAAATTCTATTTTCTGCCTTGTTAGTTCTGATAAGACTCTCTGTTGAGTTCTGGGTTGAAGACAACTTGTCTTTTAGTTCAATTTTAAACTCTGCTTGTGTCTGTTTTAACTGCTCTATGCCTATTTTTGGTTCTTGAACTGTTTTTCTCATCTTCTTCAAGTGTCTGTTGTGTTTCTGTTCAAAGTGGTTGATGTGGTTATTTAACTCCTCCCGGATTTCCTCTTTCATATTATTGATCATGGTAATGATCATGCTTTGAAAATCTTTATCTTGGGTATGGCTTTCTTGGCTATTTTCTGTGAATTTGTTCTGGTTAGAATCTATCATTATGGGGTTAATTCTTTCATAGGAAATTTGTTTTCTTGGGTTTTGTTTCTCATGGATTCACACTGTGACCTGGGCATTATTGTTTTATCTCTTAAGATCTTCTTTCAGTTTGTTTAATTTTGACTGAACTAAATTAGTTGTATTACTACTCTTAAGCACTTATTACTAGTGTTTGCCTTGGAGTTGGGTAAGCTTGTCTGTTCTTGTTATTTTCTAAATGAGGCTATTAAACTGTTACTACATCAATTAAGTCAGGTTTAGTGGATAGGGAGCGAAGATTAGTAAGGTAGTGCACTTTTCAGATTTAGTACAGTGATATGTGAGGGTGAATGGTATAATCCCTGAAGTTTATACGTTTTGGGGTGGCTATATGGAAAAGTTAAACTATAGTGACTAATAATTGAGAGGGACAGAATGGTAAAAAGGGGTTTACTTATCTTTGAGCTGGAATGTGAAGAATCTCTCCCGTGTTTAGGATGATTTTAGAAAACTTCAGATGTATGGTGTTTGTCCTCAAGAGGTTTGTTTAGGTTTTCTTTGGACTTTGTTGAATTCTGAGGAGCAGTGTGACATCCCTGGACTGGGCCGCTTCCCAGGCGGAAAGGACAGAGCTTCTAGTTGTAGAGCAGTTTAGGTGGGACCTGGGTGTAGCCTAGAGTCCTTCCCTAGCCCAGAGCAGACTGGGTGCTGCTCTGGCTGGCTGGTGGGAGGAGCCTGGACAAATGTGTGACCTGGGGCCTGGGGGTAGACTAGGAGGTTTACCTAAGGTGCTGGGTGTCCTACCTGGACCGAGTGCATCTCAGCTCTGTTGGGTTTTCGATTTCAATTAGTTTAGCTTTGAATTCCAGCTGAATTCCAGATTGGAGTTTTTTCACTTGTTCTAACCTTCTTCTTGTTTCCTTTAGTTCCTTTTTCATCTTAGATAATTTTTTATTATTTTTCTGTTCATATAAGGTCATCGGCTTATACATTTACTTTCTGAGTTCTTCATATTCCTTTTTTCATTCATTATATTCCTTTTTTAGTTCTTCTCTAAGCTTGTTGATCATGTCAGTAACATTTCTTTGGAAGACATTATCCTGAGTGTTTCTTTCCTGAGTGGTATCCACGAGGTTATTCTAATTGGAATCTATTTTATGGAGGTTGTTGATTTTTGTAGGAGACATGTTTCCCTAGTACTTAGTGTATTTTGTGGTTTTATGATTTGTGATTTGGGCATTTTCTGTTATGTTTGTTACTGCTTTCTTTTGGCTCTTCTGAATTTAGATGAGGCTGTCTGCCTTTGGCCGCTGTTGGGGAAGTTTCTCTGAATTTGGATGAGATCTTCTGGTTGTGTGATATGGTAGTGCCTTGGCTTCAGGGTCAGTACCTGGGCAGGGAGTGGGGAGTCCTGGCATGTGTGCGCGTTTCCTCGCCTGGGTCCTTGCCTGGGTTCTGCTGTGGTTCCAGTTCTTATCTGGGGGAAGGGGTTGATCCTAGGTGCCTGAGCCCCACCTTGTTTTTCAAGATGAGTCTCTCATTGATCAGGTGTCTAAGCATAGGCTATGTCAGCCAGCTCCAGTAATCTGCCTGACTCTCTCCCCTGTGCTGAGATTACAAGTGTGAGTTACTATGCTTGGCTTTTAAAATGTGGTTCTGGGGTGTAAAGTGAGGTTCTCATGTTTGCAAGTGCTTTACTGACTGGACTGTCACATTAGCCCATCCAGTAGGTTCTTTGAGTTGACATTTAAGGAGGAAAATAGGGGTAGAACTTTTTTGGGGGGAGAATGAACCAAAAACCTTTTTTGTTTAAAACAGGTAACATCAAAGTAGTATGTGACAGCTATAATTTACTGAAAATAATTATGAGCACTTTTCAAACACAAACTTCTCCATCTCCAAAGGAGGCTGATTGGTAGAAATGGTGGGTTTTGTCTTGGGATGGTTGGGAGTATTCTAGCTCTCTTATGGTATGTGCCCAGGAGTATCTGTTGGATGTTAACTATTTTCTGGGGATGGTAACAACTGCCTTTTCATTTTCAGGCCATTGGCAGGTCTTTCATGGGGTAAATGGGCAGGGCTTCACCTCCTGGTTCAGCCTCCTCCATGGGTAAAGAACTTGGCATTTCACCTTCAATTTTGCTGGGATTAAGAAAATATTCAATATCCTCCCAACTGCAGTTTATTGTAAACTCAAGAACAGTGTGATGTCCTCTTCTTTTTACTACTTTTGTGTTTGTTGCCTTCTTAAGAATCGGTGTCTAAGAAGGAGTATGACTTCATGCTCTCAGTGGAAAATGAGGAAGGCTACATTCAGCATTGGTGATTCCCTTGCTCGAAACACTATCTGCATCGTGTCCTCTGTGGTACCAAGCACTTCACCTAGTTAATCTCTGCTGGGTTCTGCCTGGAGTACCTTTTTCCTGCCAGCTCCAGCTCTCTTGCACCATGTGGACCCTTAGCTGTGACTTCTTCTGTATTCATCACTCACCTCCTATCTTTTTTACATCTCTGGAAGTCTCTTGTCCATTGGGAACCTTTTCCTTTTTTCTTCTTTCTAATAATAACCTTCTTGATTTATTTCTTCCTTTACTGTCTTTTAATATGCACCGTGGAACGCTAAGCACAGATAGGCAAACAGATTTCATCAGAGTCTTCTCAATTACAAAACATACCTGGAAGATGACTTCCCCCGTGGCAGGGCAGACAGGTGACCCCAACAGGCCATTCACTGTTTGCAGGAGAAGGGAGCTGGGGGAAGGGATCACTAATCACAGTCCCGCGCCATTTCCTAAGACTGCACAGTCAGCATCACAGTCATCGGTGGCTTTCTCATGATCACTAGAGATTGAATAGTGGTCCTGACCAGGCCTGTGACTGGGGGCTACGGGAACAACCAGACTTTGTTCTAGCTTAGGTTTTTTTGCATCGTTCAGGATACCCTCTTAAATGTCTTTTCACTGCAATTCCCCTGCCCTTGTTGTTTGGAACTCACACAGTAAGAATGGATTCCCTATCTCTAAGCTTCTGCTTCCTGCTAGTGACCACAGGACAGTGCTTTCCAAAGTCACCCATCCTGAAACTGAGCTGTGGGATCCACGTCCTCTGCAAGTGCTTTTCAGCTGCATCTCTGTCAGGGGGAGGAAGTAGGCGGGGAGGGGGACATTCACAGTCCTAATTGCAGATTAATGGCTCCCTCGCTCCTCTAGCCATTACCCAAGCTGCACATCTGGTTAGCAGGCCTTCCAGTGGGAAGACAGAGTCCCTTCTGAGCATACAAGTTGGGGGGGGAGGGGCAGGCAGGAGTGTTTTCTTTGGCAAAGCAGACCCTGAATTTGCACATGGCTGCCTGAGCAGGTGCTTGGCTCTCCTCAGTGTTGGGGTGCACTGGGAACTCAGGAGCATGTAAACCTTCCAGATTGTGTGTTCTGTATTCTGGAAAAGGCGTCAGGGCAGTGTTAGGCTGGGCGTCATGTGCAGAGTCACCAGTGCCCCAGTCCTTGCCCCTGGGTCTATAGACACTGACATGAGCAGCCTGCCTTTTCCTCTCCTAGCCTCGGAGGGCGGCCTGCCAGCTTTCCAGAAAGACTTAAGAAGTTTCCATTTCTCTGGTAAATATAACACCTCTTTTTGTGAATCTCCACCGTCTGCTTATTATGCCTCTCATTACCTGCTGGGAGCCATTATTACTTTCAATGATCGAGGGACAGTCTAGTTACCTCCTGTTGCCCCCAACCCTTATTCTATTATATGATCATAAACAGGGGTGTCCACAGATACTCTTCAAACAGGCAAATAGTGACTAGAGTGTTAGGGGTGAACAAAATGCCTGAAAAATGAATGAATTCTGACTTTTGTGCCAATGGATGACTATAAACTAAAAAATGGAATTTTTTTGGACTATTGGTTCTTCTGTTTTCTTTCTTTTTTTTTTTAAATCACTTTATTTTACAGTTTCTAAGTGGAATTCCATGCTTACTATTAAATTAGAGGGGTTTTTGGCTAAGTATTGTAACACTTCCATATTCAAGGTCAGTTATTTGGAAACTTTAGCTGTTCAAAACCATGCAGGATCCTGGAAATAAGCAGCATGTAAGATGTCAGAATCATCATTGCTGTGACGTCTGACATAAAAAACTCAGATGCATCACACAGAGCGTCCCCTGCCTTGGCGTTCACAGCGAGTGTATTGGCCTCTTCCTCTTTCTCCTCTTCTTTTTTCCTCTTCTTACACAGATCAAATGATTTTCCTTAGCTGGCTTGTAACCATATGGGTTATTGCTAAGAGCAGATGCATTTTTAACAAAAAGAAGTGATAGCTGATAATTTGACAGTGAGACTAATGGTTAAAAATGTTTTAAAAGCATAGAAATTCAGGGGGCTGGAGAGGTGGCTCAGGGGTTAAGCCTCTGCCTTGCAGGCGGAAGGTCCTGAGTTTGGATCCTAGACCCCACGTATAGACTCCAGGTGGAAGCGCAGGGGGGGGGCTTTCCTAAGGTGTTTTCTAGTGGATTGTAATTCCTATGATGTGGTCTTCCAAAACAAGTTCACTATACACACGTATCTGGGTAAGACCTATGTATATTGCTGATGGTGATTCACAATGCCTACAAATATGAATGTATTAAAGTCTCTGTGATACTCTAAAGAAATCAGCATTCTTGCAATAACAAAGTTCAAGGAAAAAAAGAATTTATTGTTTCAGGCAACTGAACAGTCTAGGAGTCATCTGTTGGCTCTGGTAGAGTTGGATCCAGGGGCTCTGATGAGAAGGTGAGTTTTTTTCCTGGTCTTTGGGTTTATTTTTTTCTGCACTGTGTTCTAAGGCAAGCTTTATCAATGCGAGGCTTTCTAGAGAGTTTTAGCTTACAGCATACTCTTGCAAGCAATCCCAGTAGTTCCAGTAAAGATCCTGGGGTTAAATCTCTAGTTGGCATAGGTCTCATACGATACTGATTCTCAAGTGGATTGTCAGAGTGATAGAAGAATGTCTTTTGTCCAGACCTAAACTAGGGTCCACCTCTGGACTGAGTAGTGTATATGTGTGGAGCCAAGCCATGTGAATCACATGAATAACAGGAGGCCTGGGTATGGAGTAAGTTCCCAAGGGAAAACTGAAATGCCGTTTTCAGGGAAGGGAAGGATGAATGCTGAGCAGGCAGAAACAACATTTTTAAATTCTGACAATAAGTCCTTTTTATTGTGCAAAACCTATTGGAACACACGTTGAAAAATATTGCCAAGTACTCATCATAAATTTTCTTCTAGTAAGCTTGGAAGACAATAAAATACATATGCCATGCAAACATGCAGTTCAGTCTTCCTTTGATGATCCGGAAACCTCACTGGATCCTGCAGTGCTTCATGGTCTCTCTGAGCGTTGACACATCCTGACTGTTTAGATGGTGTGACTCCTTGGTAAGTAGGCGGTCAGGTACAGCCAAAATGCGGATGCAGGAAGTCTGGGAAAGATCATTTATGATGGACCATGGGCTCACGTGTCTCCTATACAGAGCTATAGGATATGGTGGGGGCAGTTTGGGCTATCTCCCTTAATCCACACAACCACTTGCAAGTCATACAGGTAACTGAGATCCAAGGCCAAGTGAGTAATTAAGACTCAGGTTAAAGAACTTGGCCAAGTTCTCACAGGCTTGCTGAGAAGATGTGGGGAATGATTTTTCGTTAGATTAACCTTGTCGACAGAGGTATTTTTGAATGGCACCCTGGAAGAAGGGTGCTAGAGAGGTGAGAAAGCTATTTAGATTGAGAGAAAAGAATGAGACTCAGGATGCTTTTACAGGAGTTCAGGTGTTACATGTGTGCGCGTGCACGCGCACGTGCGCGCGCGCGAGTGTGTGTGCGTGTGTGTGTGTGTGTGTGTGTGTGTGTACATGTTGTGTACCTCTATCGTGCCAGAATACAGGTTAACATCCAAAACTCTTCAGTAATCCCTTCTTACTGTATTGGCGTATGCAGGCGCACCACACATACACACACACCATGCTCAAGTATTGATTAGATTGCAATGCGAGACTAAAATAAATGCCCTGTTCCAGTAAAGACAGGGAATATTATAAATAATTGTACATACTTTTATTCTTCAACCACAGATCCTTAAAAATCTGACATGTGGGTCAGAGAGATAGCCCAAGGATAAGGCACCTGCTTGCAAACCAGGCAGCCTGAGTTCCTTTTCTGGAAGCCCACATGGTGCCTACGTGGTGTGTTACCCACTCCCCTCAAATAAAATAAAAGTTAAAAAAGAAATCTAATATGTGAAAAAGAATGATTGATCCAGGGACTGAAGGTTAGTTGAGGGAATTATTATTTTTTTTTGAGACAGGATTTTTCCAATAAAGCCCAAGTTGGCCTCAAACTTATCATCCTTCTGTTTTGGTCATCCAACTACTGGAATATTGGGCATGTATCATCTATCTGATTTAAACATTTGAGTTCTTGGTTTAAAACAACAATGAATCACTTTCAATTAGTTTCTCTTCACACTAGAAAATGGTCCCCTGAGACTTCTTTTTTTTTGCTTGTGTATGTGGTGTGTGTGTGCGTGTGTGTGTGTGTGTGTGTGTGTGTGTGTGTGTGTGTGTGTGTGTATGTACCAGAGGACACTTGAGTGTGCGTGATTGTGGGATATCAGGAATCATTCTGAGTTACTCTTCTACCTTATTGCTTTGCTGTGGGTTTCCCTGGCTCTTCCTTCCAGGCCTGGAAATGCAGTGCTGTTATTTCTTCCCAGGATCTGGGATCTGAACTCAGGTCCTTCTGCTTCTAATGTGGAGGCTTTAACTTCTGGCCATCTCTCCAGTTAGAAAAAGGTATTTTTCATCTTGTGAATTCATACTATTCAGTAACATATACTATGTTCTCATTATAAAGTCCCAAACGATGGTGTTCAGTGGGGGTTTGTGTTTTTGGTTCCAGGCTCCTGAGGATTCCACAATTCTCCTCTTTTTCAGCAAGCCAAGGGATCATTTATTTTAGGGCCTGTCCTAGTATTGACAGAGAATATCATAACTAATTGTACATACTTTTATTCTTCAACCACAGATCTAAACTTGGCCCTGAACAGGTGGACACAGTGGAGGAGAAGGGAAGGGAGGAGAAAGGAGGAGATGTTTTTGTGCAGACATGATTCCTTTTCATGGTAGTGACTTTGGACTGCATTTAACTCCAAAGAGCTATCAAAGGGTGGGAAAGCCCAGCTCTCTACCTTTGCTGCAAGGCAATGGACTAAAGTGTTGTGACTGTGGTTAATGTTTAAAAGGTCACCAACAAGTACTGCAAGTAAGTAGTGAGACATCTGGTTAAGTTCACAGACTTTCCTTCCTGGTCACTTGCAACTGATGGGGTTTGATCTCACGAGTCAGGGAGGGCGCAGAGTCTGGCCCTGCAAATGGGAGACTGACCCCCTCCTCACCGCGGTCTCCTACTCTTATTCCATCTACCTTTGAATCTACTCTTATAATACTATTTTAACAGCCTTTATCTCTGGCTAGGAGGTGACATCCAATACCCATCACGATTGAGCCAAGGGCAGTGCAGGAACAGCAAAACTGGAAGAAAAAACAAACAAACAAATAATAATTCAAAACATCAGAAACCCCACATTAATCACCAGGAACCAGGCCAGCCTAATCTCTCCCTATTCTAAAGCTCAGGGAAATTTGTGGAAGAGGGGGCAGTAAGATTATAAGAGCCTGAAGATGGGGAGGAGCAACGATATGCGAGATACTCCACACAAGTTAGGACCCCAAGTAATCATAATAGGATTTTGCATAACCTGCACAATTACCAATATATCATTAACCCCCCCCAAAGGCTAGCATGGATCACAGGCACTAGGATCCTTAGAGACAAGGGATTAACAGCCACAATAGTGTTCCTATACTAAAGAGGCACACAAAAAAGAGCTCTAGGCAATGCTACTGAGTCCTTACACCTCATCAGAGAGGAGGACCCAGAAGGAAGTTTGTTATGCACAGTAAAGGATGATCCAGGAATGGAGGGGGGAGGGGCACTGGGAGAAAGGGAGGGAGGGGAAAGGAAAGGGGAAAGTGGGGAGTGAGCAAGGGGGACTGGGGAGGGGTGGAGAGAGGGAGGGGAATGGGGCACCTATCAAGTTTGTGTGAGAGGAAAAAAAAATAAAAGTCATCATGTAACAAACAGTTCACAATATCCATATTTGCCCTGCTTAGACTGAATCAGGAGAGTAGATGGATTTGGGTATGGGGGTTGCCATGCTGCGGCTCACGGGAAAGCTAAGAGGAATGGAACTCTCAAGGAATGAAGTCAGTGACTCAGGCAACATGACCAGAGATGGGGCTCAAAACATTTTAAGGAACCTAGTCCTTATCCTAATGACAGTGGAGAATTGTTGAGGGTCTTAAAGCAGGAGTAGTGTAAGTAGAATTGGCTTTTGAGAAGACTGAATAAAAGGCAATTTTTTTTCTTTTTTTAATCTGGAGCCCAATTCTTTCTCATGGAAAATTCAGGCAATCGAAGTTATCTTCCAGCAAATGTTTCAGCCTGCTGTACACAATTTGCATTGCGATCTATTTATAATTATTAGCCAAGTGCAGACTGAGTGCTGATGCTTGCACTTTCTTTTTTAAATTATGTTTATTTATTTTTCCCAATAATACAAACTTAATAAGTACCCGTCCCCTCCCTCCCTTCACCCCTCCCCAGTCCCCCTTGCACCTTCCCCCCCTTTTCTCCTTCATTTCACCCCCTTCCCTCTCTTTCTCCCACTGACCCCTGCCCCCCATCTCTGGAGCATCCTTTAGTGTGAATGTCAAACTTCCTTCTGTGTCCTTCACTCTAGTGAGGTGTAAGGAGTCAGTGGCATTGCTCAGAGCCCTTTCTCGGGCTCCCCTTTAGTTTGGGAACACTATTGTGACTGTTAACCCCTTACCTCTAAGGATCCTAGTACCTGTGATCCATGCTAGACTTTGGGGGGGTGTCATTGACCGTTGGTTTCAGGTTATCGTAAGTAAGAGTGGACCTCTGTCAGCTTCCCAATAAGGACTGGGAGCTCCCAAAGGTCCTCGAATTCAAAGGTGGTGTTCAGCAAGAGGCAAACTCTGGAGGAAAGGAAACAAATGTGAAGGGGGATTAAATAGGAATCAGGAAGGAGGATATAAGGTAGGAAGTGACGGAGGCTCGTCTGGTTGGAAAAAAGTGGGTTTGGAATCACTAGAATCTCACGAGAACTTTTTGATGGCTTTCCATCGAGCCAACCCTCCCAACACAGCATCAAGGCAGGCAGGATTCAGACTTTAAGACTTCAGTCTTAGTGGTTCTATCCCCACTCTTGCAGGAGGGCCTTGTATAGGCTGAACATATTCAGTATAGGAGTCCACAGAGCTGGCATCTGTCCTACATCCTGGCATTGTGACCCGCTGATCTCTGGCTACAGGACAGGCATGACTTTGTCATCCTTGGCTGGCCTCAGCCAAGTTGTTAAGCCTCATTGTTATTTTAAAAGCGATCACAGGGATCTAGGGGAAGAAAAATGAGGCCATGACACATCTCCTGACCTTGATCATTTAATATTTTGTAGAGTTGTTCACCTGGTAACTAAGTTGTTCACAGCTTGTCTACTCTCCTTCATGGGTTTTGTAGAAAGGTCAATGCTGGCCATCGTGCGGTCCCAGAGGGGAGGTGATTTCTCAACATGCTTTCTGGTCCAAATGCTGACCGTGCGATCTCTCAGGCCCTAAGCATTCCACTTAAACAAATATTCTTTACGTTCAGCAGGAGAACCATTCCCCACTGTCTGCTTTTTTTCCTGACACACATGAAACTATTCATTTAATTTTTGTTTGCATGTGTATAAACCATATATTTAGGAGCAGTCTGGGGAATGCTTGGTTGAGGATGAATTTTGCCTTTTGAAAATACAGGAGTGAGTGACAGCTGTATATTATGTTATCAGAGGCATGGCACATGGTTGATTGGGACCAGGTGTTTCACAGAAGCCATATGAGTGAAGTTATAAATGTCTGCTTTCTAAGGAAGTTTATACCTAGTGCTTGTTAGCAAAATATTGGCTGTCAATAGTATTGTCTATCAAGTTAGGGTGCCAAAAAGTAACTGAAAACGTTGGGGGACTATGAAGAAGAAGCTGAGAGATGGCCAGAGACAAGCTGTATACTCTTGACCTGGTAGAGCATCTACGAGTGGACAGGATGTGTGGGATGGAAGGGAGCAGATGAAGATTTTGGGTTCAACCTGGAAGGCTGGTAGATTTCATTGTGTATTTGATCATCTCTGTTTATTTCACTGGTATTTCCCTAATTTGTGGTATGTGCCTTAAGCAGATAAAATCTTTTGATTTAACTTAAACTCAATGCCTATTGAGTTTAAATCATGAAGTCTTTTAAATTTATTTAAAAAATTTTTATTCTTAACAATTTAATGTGAATACCATGAATTTATGCCATTTTTATCCCTTTAACCTGATCCTATTCCCCCTCCTCCCAATGTAAACCTTCTTCCCTAACCAGTATCCTTCCTATTTTCATGTCTTTTCCTGTGTGGGGGACATTGAGTTTCATCTGGGTTGCCTGTTCAGGCTTGTGTCTGAGCACTTGCTCTAGCAAGTGAGTATACTACCAAGTATATCAGTGTATACAGAGTATATCAGTGAATATACTACCAAGGAAAGTATCTCTCTTTTCCCCACATAGAATTAACCCTCAGTAGTCTGTCAGGGAGGTGTGGCATTAACTCTCAGTAGTCTATCAGGGAGGTGTGGCATTAACCCTCAGTAGTCTCTCAGGGAGGTGTGATACCCCTTGAGATGGCTTCCATTCTGTGGTAAAACACTGATAGGTCAAACCTTGTGTGGTTTTGTGAAAGGAGACACAGCTGCAGTGAGTTCGTGGGTGCAGCACTCTATCAGGAAGATGCTGTCTGGCGTCCCCCTTCCTTCCACTATGTCACTTACATTCCTACTACCTCCTTTTCTGCCATGTGGACCAGAACTTTGTACCAAGATGTGGGACATTACTGTGAGACTAAGAGAACTGATTTCCTTCTTAATCAAATGTGAAAACCAAAGGGCTTTCAGGTCAGGGGCCTCTCACAATGGTTTAAGTGTGGACACAATCCATTTCTAAGGCTGCTTTGTCTTGACAGAAGAGCCTGTTTAGGTTGAACTCTCCATGCAGTCTTTTGCACTTCTCTCAGCACTTATTTTTCACTTTTTTCTTCTTTTAGAGTTTTATGCATGATACAGTGGATTTATGATATTTTATTTAATCCCTAACTCCATCCCCTTTTCTTTCCCCAACACAACCCTTCTTCTTCCCTACCAATCTCCCTTGTACTTTCATGTCTTTCCACATACGTTTCCCACTGAGTTTCATCTGCATTCCAGCAGTGTCACGGTCAGAGCACAGCTTCCTCAGACCTGCTCTTCATGCAGTAGGAGCCTTGGACTCTGGAGATGAACAGCAGGGCCTTGAGATTGGGAGGAGCTGGGTCCAGATAATCTGCTTAATATTTTATTAATTTATTCCAGAGAGAGAGAGAGAGAGAGAGAGAGAGAGAGAGAGAGAGAGAGAACCAGAGTATACAGATGTGTGTACATTCATGGAGAATGTCAGACTCTGGGGATCTGTGCACAAGTACCTGCTGAGGCAGCTCAGCTGCATCATTGTTTCTGTTAAAATGGTTTGAAAATTTGGAGTAGCCCTATTTCAGTAGCCTTATAAACAAAAGAGAATCTATTTTAGGTCAGGATAAAGCAAGAGCTGGATTATCACTTTCCGCTGATGTCAAAGCAGTAGAGATTGATGTGTGTGCCGTGGCCACACAGTCATAAAGATAATCATGGAGTCGTGTGAGGATTACATGTAGTGATCTTCAAAGGTTAGCTTCTATTAATGGTTAACAAAGTTTATGCGATGTAGCTACTCATATTGGGCACACCCTGGCTTGTAGAAAGTCTATCCTAGAGTCTGTTTCTGCCCAAGAGAAGAGCTCACTTGCTTTCTTCCTGAAGTTCTGTAGCTCTTGTCTTCTCCCTGTGCAGGAAGGTAATGTCCTCTGGTATCATTCAGCACGAATGTGTGCACATCCACCAAGATAACTCTTCTAGGTTCCTTTCAGAGAGTTGTCCCTTTTGGGTATGTAAACTGCCATTTGTCCATTTCAGACACAGACACAGACACAGACACACACACACACACACACACACACACACACACACACACACGCTTAATTGGGAACAACCCAATTAACAGAGTTTTTTTCCTCTTCCCTTACATAAAACACGAAGGGAAGGATGAACTTAACAGAGACTCTGACAACGAGGTTTAAATAAATAAGCTATATTATCTGTACAAAAAATATAAATACAGTTTTGTGTTTTAGAGGAGGAAGAGCCTCCTTCCACATTATCCAGCAGCCATAATAATTTCTGGTACTGCTGAGTCACAATTCACAGAACAAACATTAAATGTACATTCATGTCATGCAATGAGCACACTGCTTTCTGCCTCAAACCTAAATTCTCCAGCTGGCTCCCCAAACCATTTTCATCTCCACACGTTGACACGTGGCAGAGACTGTGTGGAAATGCAAATATTGACCACAAATTTTCAATAGCTATTGAATTAATCAGCCATATCAATGCTTCAGACTTTGTCTTTACCCTCCCGCTGTGATGTCACACATGAATGGACTCTATCGCCCCCATATCCATGTTAGCTTTAACAAGAATCTCTGTACACAGTAAATAATGGAACAGAGTTAAACATCAGTTTCTATTAAAGTTATGAAGAATACAAATATCACCACTGAGTTTATAGGAACACAGCTGCAGAAGTTAATAAAATTCCCCCAATATTTTTTCTGGATGTCAATGTACAATTACTAATATTGCACTTTTTTATACAAGAGATCCTAATAAATATTAACAAAAGATATACATAGACACATTCTCTCTTATTTTAAATAAACATTACACTAATTTTTAGTGACACAATTTCTTAGAACCTATTTTCATCATGAGGAGACCCACCCTAGCTGTCCATAGCTCACACAGAGAAGACACAGATAATTGTCTCCCAGAGTTTACTTCCAATCTGGCTAGAAAATGCCACCCAGATGTCAGTGGTGGGCTTGGGGGGGTGGCATTTTATGAATGTGAGGGTTGGCTTATTTGAAAGGTAAATGGCTCTAGTTGCCCAGTTTACTAAACTGGGGTCACTCAGGAGAGGAAGCAAACATTATTCTTTAGAAGTTTCTCTGCAAAATATTTGCTAATCTCAAAATTTTTGTTCTCTATCTCTTGACTTTTCTGTAGCAGTCACTATAGCTGGTCCACGTTGCCAAACTTTGTGCACTGCTTGCTAAGTCACCCCACAGGCGAAGCAGTGTGTGTGCTAATTATCCTAAGTGTGTAGCATATGCATCAGGAGGATGGTTGGAAATCCTTTAAAGACCATTGTGGAATCTTTTGCTCTTGTTTGGCTTTGCCATGGTGCCTCACCACTGCACCCAGCCTGTTGTACAAAAAGAACACCATAGACATATATTGCCTGCTGACCCACCCTATTCTCTAGCCAGTTCTGGTGCGAATGGTTACTACAGCTGAATAGATGCTGGTTGGCAAACTGACCAGCTAGTGAATTGATTTTGACAAATGAATCCCAGTCCAAGACCCTATGTGGAGCAGCAAAGGCTTTCAGGGAGAAAGCCTGTTCCCTTCAGGTTTTGAATGCCCTTGACCAGAGCAGCAAGTAGTTCTGGGTTGTGGACCATAAGTTCTTGCTGGCTCTGCTACCACTGCACATAGAGAGGCTACTCAGACAGTGTGGGGAATAGGGAATGCCCGTAGCCCTTCGAGGAGCATGCATCCCATGCAGCAGGGGAACTCTGAGGGGTCTAAATCTCTCTCTACCTCCATTGAATCTATAGGGGTGCATACATGCACCAGGGCTTAGGCCTATCATGCGCACCTCATGTGGCTACCTGAAAAGCCTTCCTGTCTGCTGGCAATTCGAACCGAGGAACACATACAAACTTTCTATCCCTGATCCTTCCCTCCCTTTGGCAACACTCGGTGGTTTTAGTCAGATTTGACTGTTTCCTTTATGGCTGCCTGCTCATGTTTGAATTGTCTTCTCTCTGTATCCCCCCTTCCCCAGCTGCATTCTGGTGTCCCCTAGTCCTCACCACCACAGCACTGATGGAGACAAAAGGATAAATCCCAGCCCCCTTCTGTCCCTGGGGCCAAGGCTTCCTCTTCCTGCATCTCTGAGATCAGGAGGGAGGGAGCCAGCTTGCAAGGGAGCTGCTGCTGTCTGTCTGGCATGCTCTGCAACCTTCTTCAGACATCTGTCCCTTACCTTCCCCAACACTGTCCTCCAGCCAGCTGAACGAGAAAACTGCTGAGGTCTTTGGGGGAGTGTGAGTGCACATGGACAGGGGCTTGTGGGAAGGGGCAAATAAATAAAAGGAAGGAAGCATTAAGTTCTGTCCAAGGTGGTTGGGTGTGAGTCCTTTGTGTGGCCAGGGTAGAGTTCTTCCCTGTGCCCTGTCTTCATGCTTTGCCACAAGTTCCACAGCAGCGGGATTTGAACTGGCCGAGCTGGCAGAGTTTCAGCTGTTTCACCTTCTCGCAGTACCGGGTGGTGTCCCTGCACTCGGCTGGGAAGGCAGGAGGGCAGGGAGGGGGACAGAAAGGAAATGTGAAACACAGGCTGATGGCTGAGGTGGCTGGGGTGCTGTGGAGACAGCCTTTCTGGGTAGCCCTCCCTCAGCTGCTTTTGACTGAATGCTGGACCTATCCCAGGACCCTCTTTGCTTCCTTCTGATAGCTACCTGTACTTCAGTTGGTGGTGTACCCTTTCTCCTCTTGGGAGCATCTAGCTCCCTTGCTTGCTTTTCTTCTTTCACATGGACTTTGTGTATCTCAGTAAGAGTAGGTTCCAGAAGGACAGCAGTCTTCTCCATGTGAGGGAGCTAGCAAGCAAGGCCCTAGCTGGAGACCTGCAATCCCCAACTTCTTGGACCTTCTGTTTCCCATCAAGCCTGGTTTCCTTCTGTTCTCCACACAGGCCTCTCTACTCCTTCAACACACCAGGCCCTACGCATGCCATGACATGTCACAAGGAATGGACTTATTGGGCATCTGTATTAGTGTTGACGATCCATTAGTAGCATGGGGGATGACTATACTGCTATATTAAAGTCTTTATTCTTTTTGACTTTTTAAAAATTAAAAACAAAGATTTCTATTTTGTGCATGCGCACATAGGCCTGAGTGGATGTTGGAGGACCGCTGTCAGGAGCTGGTACTCTCCTTCCACTTTGTGGATACTGAGGCTTGAACTCAGGTTGTGAGTTGTGACTTGTGCAGCAAGTCCCTTTACCCACAGAGCCGTCCCACCAGCCCTGTTTTTTATTTCCTCTCTTTGCTCAAGATTTGTCTTCTTCATTGTGTGGAAATTATCTCCAATTTAAGTTCTGAGGAAGAGAAACTCTGTGCTTGATACAGAGGCGCCAGACACAAGGGAGGTGGGAGAGGAACGGTATCAGGTGTCAAGGGCTGGGCTCCTGCTGCATTCCAGCGGATGCCCATGGGACGGGAGGAGGGGATCAGCAGTGTCTTGTTCCGCGAGGAGCAGAACCGTGATGGCGGAGCCTGGTGAGCCGAGGCATTCTGCGCGCCTCTTCAGTGTTCACAGTGCTCTGTCTTTACTAACCTGGTCCCCGCAAACCATTGCTTTTAGTCACCAGCTCGTCTGGTTGCAGATGAACTGGAGGCCAACGGCCATTGGCTTTCTCAGGACCGGGGTGAAGACAGTGGAAGTCCCTGGGGCACTTCCTGCCATCTTTTGTGGCCTGAATATGCGTACACACATTCTTTACACACCCATGCCTACCACTAAAAGTGCTCAATTCTGGTCCCAGCTCACAATCCTTGGGTCACCCCATCCAATACCCTGTGTTCAGGCTCGGTCCCGGGGACTGCCCTCTGTACTCGATGCCCTGCGGGAAATTTGCAGAATGTTCTTTGGGATTGGAACGTACTGTTTTCGCATGGAGTGATGTTGCAACGTTGCCAGTTGGCAGGTCTGGGGCCCCAGGAGCACAGGTGTTCGGGGACTGCTTTGTTCGTGCGGGCGTGCACACACTCCACCCGCCGGGACTGGAAGCCATAGTTGCCACAGGTTGCTGTGCACAGGGTCCATAGGCTGACCCTCCAGTGTACGCTACAAGCTTCTGACCAGCAGTTTTGGGTGCTCACAGGCCTGTAAAAAGGAAGCAGGAAGGTAGATGTGAAAATGACACTATAAGCCTAGAGACTGTAGGTAACTCTTGAAGAACTTCCAGAGTTGCTAGTCTAGGACTGTGATGTCTGTCACTGAATGACCATTGATCTTAAAGTGACTACTTCATGTAATTGAGCTGCTATATACAATCTTGCATGACCCAGGAATGTCCAGGTTGACCTTGGAGCTAAGGTCTTGGGCTAAGGTCATAATTGGGGTGATAAACCCTTTTCCTAGGGGGAGATCTATGAGGTATAGTAGAGACTGGGGAACTGATTGGGCACTACAGATTGAGATCCGTGGACAAGAGTGCTTATCCTGCCCTAAGTTCTAGAAAGAGTCAGTACAAACATAGAGCTTGTAGAACCCTCAGGGTGTGGTGGCCATGGTGTAGACTTCACTTCCTGCTTCCTGGGGAATAGGTCAGGAGTCTGGTGGGGTCACCCCTCCCTCATGGAACAATGTGTATGTGTGATTCAACCCTCAGAGTCCAGTGTGGCTCACTCAACAAGCACTTGAAGGAGGTAGGGATCTGGAGTAAGAAAGCGGGTGGGCAGGGCACCTGGCCCACTATGGAAGACTGCAGGAGAAAGATGCTTTTGGGTTGCTGATGCAGGGAATGAGTGAGCCGAGGAGGACCAGGGCTTTCTCCTACCTGGGAAGGGCGCTGCACTGCTCTGATGGTAAGGTGACACCATCCCGGGTCTGACAGAAGACTTGTCTGTGTTGTACGGCGAGGCGAGGTCCTATGCAAGGCCCATTGCACTGGGAAACAGAAAAAGATGTGTTTCAAGTCATCTGAGTCGGGGCGGGGGGGCGGAAGTTGTGACATTCAGTGTACATGGAAGGGGTCCTCATCCAGAGTCTGGGTGAAATCCCTCAGATCATCTTTCTTGTCTTAGGCCAACTAACAGACATTTGCTGGCATGTTGTTCTGTAGTCTGTGGGCCCAGTGCTAACAAATGAACAGAAGGGAAGTACAGAGTTGACGGAACAGCCAACCCCGAATAACTGTATGAAAGTTACCTCGGCATATGCTGGAAATGTGGTGATACGTTTCAGAGCCGGATCTCTAAGTAGCTCCTCCTCCTTTCAGTGTGTAAGATAATTTGGTTTATGATGTTTTTGCTAAATTTAACTGAGTAACCATGCCCATCATTTCTTCCTTGTCTTTGGCGTCATGTTTTCCAGGTTAAACCCAGAACAGCTGGACAGTACATGTAGTGTCCTAAGATGGCTAACCTTTTTCCACAGTTAACAGAACCTGATGCCATGCTAGCAGATGCCCCTAATGCAAAACACAAAACAGCAGGCCTGAGCCAAGGCCTATTCTAGAACAAGAGGACACACATCTCTAGGGGGTTTCTTAGCAGCAAAGGATCTTAACTTGAGAGCCTTTGGATCCCTTGGGGAATCTATGAAGACCATCAGTTCTTAACATTATAAGCATTAAGCTTTGTGGTTATTGAAATTTTGCCAGCAAAAAGGTTCCTTCCAGCTTGGTCAAAGAGATCTGCTACCTCAGAGGTGAAGAACCACTGAAGGAGAGGGATTTAAGGTAAAAGTAACCCATACAAGGCCCATTATTATTTTCTAGATTTCAAAAGGCTTAGTTTGACGGTTATTTACCAAGTCATATGTGGGCTATGTGAAATGTAAAAAAATAGTTCCTTTGATAGAAATGATTAAATTTTTTCTTTTTTTGTTTTATGGCAAAATATACATTATCAAAACTTTTTTGAACTCCTAATCCTCCTTCCTCTCTTACCCAAGTACTGAGATATAGGCTGCGATACTACATCTGTTCTTTAAAAATAACTTCACTGTAAAGCACAGAACATGTAGAAAAATGTGATTCAAATGAGTTTGAACATGTAGCCAACAAGCTATGACAAAATGACACTAGAAGCAAAACCAGGGGCATGATATTACCACCTCCTGATAAGAGAAACTTGGTTTAATACTACAGACCGTTGTTGTGGTCACTTCTGTTTTTCTGTGAGACAGTACTCAGACCCAGGCAGAAAGGGAGAGAAAGTTATTTGGTGTAAATTGCATAGTAGACAACATGGCTGATGGCAGAAGGTGGAGGCCTGTTCAGGTTACCACAGCCATTGAAGGTCAGCAAGAGAGAGGTAGTGGTACGAGGCTACCAAACCTCAAGGCCCACCGTGTCATGATGTGCCTTTCTTCAGCAAGGATCTGTATCTTAAAGGTGCCATATCCTTCCCAAATATCAACACCAGTTAAAGATTCGAACACATGAACCTGTGTTTGTAACCATGACAAGTGTCTTGACATTTGTTAGAGATTTAGGATAAGAACTGCAAGTTGTGTGCCTAGTACTGAATAGAGGTAAAGAAAAACCGAACACTGTAAGTAATTTAGAATTAACTTTTTGCTTGCTTGCATTCATTCTTTTCTCCTATCTAGACAAGATTAAAATTATTCATTTGAGATAAGTGATTAGTTTATTTAATGTTTTTAAATAATTGATACAAATAGTAGTACTATCACAAATGTTTTGAATGTGTTCCTTTATTCTCACAGACGTTGCATTTTTGTTGGATTGTGCCTTCATCTGTGCATGCAGATGTTCAAATTTAAGAGATACTGTCAGTTGGGCTTCTAAAGTGCTTTTGTATTATTTCATCTCCAGCCACTGCCATCTGGAATTTCCACTTGATTTATAAAATATGAATTTTTATCTCATTTTGACTAGATTTGTATACCTCTGGTTACCAGTGGGCAGTAGTGAAGCTTAATCTCTTTCACTGTATTATTTCTCATTAGGACATTGGTCTTTAGTAACAATTGTCACTATTTTTCTCTTGTGTTGCCTGCCTCAGTGCTAATAATTTCATAAGTTTCTTATATATGTTAAACCTGCTTCCCTCTGCACTTTGCTTTTGCTTATGAATTTCAAGGTTTTTTTTTCTCATCTGGATTTCAATGTTTACGTGTTCAAATGATGTCTTCTGATGAAGACCAAAGATTGATTTGGTTCAATTTATTAATCCCATTTAATCCTGGATTGGTCTATCTCCTTTTAGTTTTGCTCTGGGGTTTTCTATGTTCTGCCTTCCAGAGCTCATAAGTGCAGCAGGTCACAATTTAAAATGGAGTATTCTATTTCCTGTTACCATTGATATTATTGTCTGCTTCTAGGTCACTCACTTAAATGTATAATTAAGTGTAAAATTCATTAGAATTCAGAACATTAGTCCTGTCCATCTCCAGAATTTTTCTATCATTCCAAAGAGTCATTAAAATAATTTTTAAAAATTTATTTATGTATTTATTTATTTATTTAGCATGTGTGTGTGTGTGTGTATCAGAGGACACTATGTCCCTGTGGAGGACCAAGGGTGACCTCGGGAATCATCCTGGATTATTTTATCTCCTGTTTGCTTTGCTGTGGGATTTTCCAGGCTCCACACACCAGGCTGAAAGTGCAGGTCACTGCCATTTTTATATGGGACTTGGAATCTGAACTCAGAACCTTCTGCTTGTGAGACAATCTTAATCCATGAGTCCTAAAAATAACTTTCTATTATCCATTTCTCTCTTCTCTCTTTCCTCTCTATTTATTTGTTTATTTTGTATGTGCATGTCCGAGTGTATCAGAGGACACTGTGTGTGCCCATGGAGGCCCAAGGGTGATTTTGAGAGTCATCCTGGATTGGTCTATCTCCTTTTAGTTTTGCTCTGGGGGTTTTCTATGTTCCACCTTCCAGAGCTCATAAGTGCAGCAGGTCACAGCCACTTCCAGCTGGCATTATTATGGGAACCAGGATCCAAACTCAGGTCCTTCTGCTTTCAAGGCAGAGATTTAACCCTTAAACCATTTCTCTTAGCCCATTCTTCTCTCTTATCAGCTACTAAATATTTCACAAGTAGAATCATCTAATTTAACTTAGCATAGTGTTAAAAGGTTCATCTATGTTACAACATGTATTATAATTAAGTTTTTCTTTTAAACATGAATCATACTTCATTTTTGAGAATTTTCTGAGAAATTTGTTAGGAGATTTTATGTTATACAAACATCATGGCAGTATAATTTAAACTCAGAATAACTATGATATCATTAGGTCATATCATCCTATGAGATCACTGGCTATTATATGTGGTTAATCATTGGACAGAATATTATTAAGGAATATATAACAATGCTGCTTATGCAAACTGGTGTATAAGATTGAAGTCCCTGCTTTTAACTCTTGCTATTCAGAAGTCAAATGCTTGAGACATGTGATAATCCTATGTTGTAATTTTTTTGAACTCCAAGCTTTTTTCTACAGGAGCTGAATTATTTTATATTCTCCTGAGCAATGCACTATGTCAAATTTCTTCATTTTTACCAACTTGTTATTTTATTTTTTTCAAGTCTAGGCTTCATACATGCTAGGTAATTGCTCTACCATTGAATTATGCCTACCCAAACTTATTATTTATTTGATAACACCCAACTTAAAAATAATCTGGTATCACTTGTGTTGTCCTACTACTTCTCCTCCCTTTCCTAGATGTCTCTTTGTATTAACTTGGAGTAGCTACAATTTAATTATGGGTAAATTTATTTATTTGATAATGCTAATTCCATGATGTATATCAAAGTATTATTTAGTACACCTCAAATACAGACAATAAAATATTTAAAGTGGAAAAAAATAATCTGGTATCATATCATGGTATATTTTCCTGGACAGTCCTTGCTATGTAGCTCTTGAACTTGCCTTCCGGTGTTGTTCAACATTAGGATTTTAGCCTCCAATCAAGTTATGATGTGCAAATATTTTCTCCCATGTGAGTTAGTTTTCACTTAGCATCTTTTGGATGTACAGGAGCTCTTAATTTTGATACAATATTTTCTTTTCTTGCTGGTATTACTTGAACATGTGCCCTAAAATCTATGTTAGAACTTTAATCCCCAGTTTCATACATTGACGCATCTGCCGATGGGGCCTGTGGGAGACAATTAGGGTTGGGCAAGGTCATCGGTGTGGTATCTTGGTGATGGAACCAGTGGTTCTCTAAGAAGAGAAAAACAGGCGGCAGAGATGGCTCAGTGGTTAAAGGCTTTGTAACAAGTAAAAGGACCTGAGTTTGTATCTCCAGATCCCATGTAAAAATGCCCTATGGATATGGCAATGACCTATAATTTTTGCCCTGGAAGGCAGAGCCTGAGAAACCCTAGAGCAAAACAATGAGGTGGAAAGAGTACTTCAGGATGAGTCCCAATGTCATCCTTGGGTCTCCACAGGCACACACGCTCAAGTGAATGCTTATACACATTCCCTCACGTAAAAGTGCACTCACCACATGGAAGCACATACATACACACTCAACACACAAACAAAGGGAAAAAAGGAAGAAGTGGGAGAAGAAGTGGGAGACTTGAACTTGTATGCTTTTTTCTTTTTTACCATGTGATTCTATGGAAGAAAGGCTTTTTACCAGATATAGCATCTTGATATTGAACTTACCAGTTTCCACAACAGTGAGAAATGCTTTTTTTTTTTTTTAAATCAGTTACCCAGTCTGTGAAATTCTGTGATAGGAACACAAATGAGCTAAGTTTGTGGACAAACTGAATGCCATGAAGATTCACATTCTGTTTTCTTCTAAGAATTCAACTGTTTTGTATGTGAATAGCCAGAATCATTTACTGAAAACACAGTCGTTTTTCCACTGAATGGCTTTGCCATTCTGTTAAAAATCACTGGATAATATATACAAGGGCTTATTTCTAGGCTTTTTGCTTTTATATGTACGTATTGATGGTTGAGCACATTCTAGAAAATTTTATCTCTACTTTCACGTCATATATAACATATGATTTTAAATATCTATTTAAAATGTAGGAGCCACTAATGAAAGAAAATTGATCAAATTCACTTACAATATTATTTCAGATTGCATGTTTTCCTTAAAAGGATGGAATTTTGTTCTTTATGGCTTAAATATGTATGTGTCAGTCACAGTTTCCTTTGTTTTTCTGTGTTTATGGAGATCTAGGTTGATTCTATGTGGACAGTGCTATATAAATACTGATGTGCAAGTACCTGTGGAACATGCTGACTTGGAGTCCTTTTGGTGAGTACCTAGGAGGGGTGGTATAACTGGATCATATGGAAGATAATGTTATTTCTTTCAATTCCACAATAGTTTGACCCAGTTCACATTCATATAAGGATTACCTTAATCAACATCCACACAGCATACCAGCATCTGTGTTGTTTTCTTAATGGCTGACATTCTGAGATGAGACAGAATCTCAATGTAGTTTCAGTTGCATTTTTCTGATTGCTAGTGAGACTGAGTATTTTTTTGTATGTGCATTGGCCATTTTATTTCATCTTTTGAGGACTATTTCTTTTTTTAGATCTATCTATCTATCCATCTATCCATCCATCCATCCATCCATCCATTCATCCATCCATCCATCCATCCATCCATCCATCCATCCATGTATTTCCTGTGTGTCTGTGTGTATCAGAGAACACTATGTATGTCTGTGGAGGCCCAGGGGTGACTTCGGGAATCACCCTGGATTATTCTATCTCCTCTTTGCTTTGCTCTGGAGTTTCCCAAGCTCTGCCTTCCCGGATCAGAAGTACAAGCTGCCACCATTTCCTTCTGGAATTTTTACATTGGATCCAGGATCCAAACGAGGCAGAGGCTTAACCCTTGAGTCATCTCTCCGGCTTTAGGACTATCCATTCCACTAGACATTTACTATGTTGATTTCTTTGTATAGCGAGAAAAGATTTTCTTCCATTCTATAAGCTATTTTGTCCTTTGTTGTACGGAAGCATTTTCATGAGGTCTCTTTTGTTTGTTGGCATTATTCCCTGACAAAAGGGAGTTCTATTCAGAAAATCTGGGCCGATATCTATATCTTGGTCTACTTCTCTACTTTTAACAGTTTCATGTTTTTTACTAAAGTCTTTGATGTATTTGAGTTGATGTTTTTGTATAAGGTGAGAGAGAGCTAATTTTATTAATATTGATATTGAGTTTTTATACCTTTTTCTAATGTATTTTTTGACATTTGTAAAAAATTGGGTAGTTTAGCCATGTAGGTTTACAACTGAGTCCTACTCTAGTCCATTGATCTACATGCCTGTTCTGGTGCCAGTACCATGCTGTTTTTGTTATGGATTTTAGGAAGAAGCTCTTCCCATGTACTGTGTTTCACAAACCAGACAAAGATACAACTAAAGAACCCCATAGAGCAATATCCCATGATGAGTATAGGTGGAAAAACTTTCGCAAAGTTATGGTAATTCACATTTAAAAGCACATTAATAGAATCATTCATTCACTATGATCAATTTTATTTCAGGTTAGAAATGCAAGCGTTGCTCAACATAAATGAAACAATGATTGCAATATTTATATATTACTATATATTACACATATATCAAGAAAAGGATAAACATATGATCATCTCAGTAGGTTCTGAAAAGGCATTTAATTTAAGAACACTTAAAATCTCTGAACAAATTAAGTATAGCAGGATTGTACTTCAGCATAATAAAGGCTATGTGACAGACCCATAACCATATGTGTTAGTCAAGCGTGATTAACACAAATATCTGAGATATTTAGTCTTAGAAGTTTCAGATTACGGTCCGCTAACTCATTTGGATTTTTGGGCCTGTATCAGGGCAGAACATTATGATGGGGCTGTGGGCTATGGAATGAAACTGTTCACCTTATGACACTCAGGAAAGCATAGGTAGGGGAAAAAGAGAGACTAGTGTTTCCATATTCCTTTTAAGGGTATAGACCTACTGACCCAGTTTCTTCCTCTAAGCCTCATCTGTAAAGGTCCTACCACCTCCCAGTGGCACCACAGGGTGATGACCAGGCAATTAACATATAACTACAGTAATTGTACAGAATGAAAAAAAGCGGAACCAATTTCTTATAAATCAGGAATGTGACAAGAGTATCCACTTTCACTGCTGTTACTTAATAAGGTGCCAGACGTTTTCGTCAGAGCAACTGGCCAAGAGAAAGAAATAAGAAACATAAAGAAGGGAGGAATTCACATTATCTCTGTTTTTGCAGGTTATATATAGAAAATCCCAAAGATTTTGCAAAAAGACAGTTAGAATTGATAAATGGCCTTTAGTGAAGTAGGATGCAAAAACCCTCCAAATCCCAGTATGAAATTTAACCAAGAATATGAAAAATATTTAGACTAAAAATTATAAAGCACGGAAAAAATTAAAGAAGATACACACAAAGACCCATATAAAATTTGGAAAAAAACTGTATATATTACGGACATTTAGTGATACTATCTATTTAATTACAACCAACAAATACTAATGATATTCTTCACAGAACTAGGAAAAAGAATCCTAAAATTCATATGGGAAGCAACAACAAAAATTCAAATAACCAAAGAAATTTTAGTGAAGAGAATAAAGCTGAAGACATCACAGTCTCTTCTTTCAAAACAGTAATTAAAGCAAGATGGTACATTGGCATAAAAAACAGGCACACTGATCAATTGACGAGAAATCCCCAAAATAAATCTGTGCATCTACAGCCAACTGATTTCTACAAAGGTGAAACAAATATACTCTGGCAAGAGCACAGTCTCTCTGCCACAGTGCTGGGGAAACTGACTCCCTGTGCAGAAGACTGAAATCTGATCCCCTCTGTGTCTCACCTGGTGACAAAGTAGGGAAAACACTTCCAAGACTTAAGTACATGCAGTGCCTAGATAGAATGCCAAAGGCAAAATTTGACAAATGGAATTATACTTAACTAAATAGTTTCTTCACAGTAAAATAGTCAACAGAATGGAGAAAATACCCCCTCCCATTTTCATGTGCATAAGTGCATGTAGAGGTCTGAGGGTGAGATGAGGAATGATTCTCAACTCTTCTTCATTATTCCTTTGAGCCTGAGTCTCTAACTAAACCCAGAGCTTGCTCTTAGGTATAGCTGAGCTAGCTAACTTGCTCTGGGAATTCCACATCTCTGATTGCAGGTGGACCAGCATACTTACCAGTGTTTTACATGAGGTATGAACTCTGATCCTTTTTTGGGGTAAATTTGTATTCTTTTAGCAATCCATAAATAAATACAGTGAATTTATGTTTTCGTAACTTGATCCCTAATTCCTTTCCCTCTTCTTCTCCCATGACAACTCTTCTTCCCTAATCTGGTCCTTTTTCTTGTGCAGCAGGCGCTTTAACAGCTGAGCCACCTCCTCATCCCCTACAAAATATTTTGTAATCATTCTTATGGCAGAGGATTAATATCCAGAACACATAAGGGACTAAAAAAACACCAAGGACAATGTCTAATTAAATACAGGGAAAGGATTAGGAATAGATAATGTCTCTAAAAGAAATACAAAGGAGCAACAGATATTTGAAAAACTCCTCAGTAGCATTAGCCATCAGGGAAATGCAATTCAAAACTACAATGGGATATCTCACAATATAAAATGACTATTATCAAAAAGCAACTCTTATATACCATACAGGTACAGGCGCCAGGGGGAATCTCCTCTGAAGTTTCCAGTCATCCCAGAGCAGCTAGTGACAAAGAGCTTCAGGGAATGTGAATTTACAGCCTCCTGAGAGCCCACTAACAATTCGAGACTGGGAAGACTTCAGGTCACAAGCAAGTCCAAATGAAGAATACCCAGAGTGTGAGATGATGTCCGATATTAAAGGTTCAGGACTGATACAGGTTAGTGAGATGGAATATGAAACTTTCCTAGTCCCCGAGGATACGCGGTAAGGTTTACAACGTTAGATTTGGCTTCCAAACGAAGACCTCTCTGGATCTTACCTGGCCCCAGCTGGAGAAGGCCCACTCCACACACAGTTGCTGGTTACAGGCCTGGGTGTCCACCGGCCGTTTGGCGAGTTGAGTGCACATGTCATTGGACACGGGGGTGGAGATCCCAGAGGCTTTGAGCTTCTGACAGGTCACCCGGCGGGTCTGGATCCCTCCCCCACAGCTCCGAGTGCAGGCGGACCAGGAAGTCACCATCCACCTGAGGAGAGGGCGCAGCATAAGGACGGCCCCGCAGGTAAGGCTGGGAGACTGGTATAACTGGGACACTGATCAGAAAGAGTATTCTGAGGACTGGTTGCCCCAAATCAGTGAAACTTTAGATACAATGATCTGGGAGAGGAGCCTATGGCTAAGCAGGGTGACAACGTAGGATGGTCTCCTGGGACCCAAGCCTGAGTCACCTCCTGATAAGGAGGTGTCTGCGTTTCTCTTAAGGGCTTGTAGTCTGCTGCTCACTTTGACTCTTGTTCCATTTGATATGTTTCTTAGTATTTCAAAAAACAAAGATTCTTCCAGATTTCCAGGGCAATTTTCCACCTTCATGAGTCAGTCCTAACAGCTTAGGGAGCTGCATATATACTATGTATCTCGATATGTTCCGCTCCAGTTGAATCCTAGAAGTGAAGACTGACCAAGATTATGACAAATGGGCTTTTCTCGTAAAGCCACACTACAATCCGGGGACATTATGAAGTCCCTGGCCCAAATGTAAAACATGTAAGAGTCTTCTTTTACATGTAGGAAATTCTCAAAGTGAGAAAGGAGAGTATTTGGAGAAATTATTAAGAGGCATGGTGCCTTTCAGCCATTTCAGCGCTGCTTTTTCTGCCTGGGGTAGGGAGTGAAATTAGCTAACATGAAAAGGTTAAAAACAGTTACCTGGGACAAAGCAGACTTTTCCATTCTGGACAGAAAAATGGTCAGAGCAATGTACCTGTGTGTGTGTGTGTGTGTGTGTGTGTGAGAGAGAGAGAGAGAGAGAGAGAGAGAGAGAGAGAGAGAGAGAGAGAGCACACATGCAGGCATGCACGCACCCATACAGAGAAGGATGCTAACATACCCAAGACTCATAGAAACCCAGTTAACAGTAAATCTATGATCACTTCTGGGCCAAGTAGTGCCATATCTGGTTTTCAGGAGACACATAGCTAAAAGGGGAGCAAATTCCTCCTGCACCAGGATCTGTGACTTATTTAGTTTTGTGGCAATTTCTCTGCTTCTTTTGGTCTGGAGAGAGTTGGCGCATGTGCGTTTCTAGCCCACAGGAGCAGGCCGCTTAGAAAGCAGTCATGAGGTGTTTTAAAGTCTCCAGTGGCATTGAAACTAAAGAAAGGACAGCCATTATTATTTCATTTGCTGAAGTAAATTTGGCTGATTAACTTTGACCATCACCAAATCAAATCAAAAAGTTTCTGGCACCTTAAAGATCTCTTCTTCATTTGGCAAGGGCAATCTTCCAGCTCCTTCTATCCCTGGTGACTGTCAAGCCTGAATTTCAATCAGCTTTTATTTCTAAATATACATTTCAGCGATGTTTTCGGGAGCTGGGTAGGGGCCTGGGGTAGGGGTTTCGAGAAAGGCAAGGTATGGGCTCTGTTACTGCTCAGGAAGGGTACAGAGGACATTAATCATCCCCGTGGAAACCTTCCCGTCAGCAAGTCAAACTGCTGATATTAATGAGTGTGTTTCATATTTCACGGAGTCTCCTGGTTTCAGCTGTTCCCTATGACTCAGCTGGCAAAACACAAAGCAGTTGCCTGAACAGTGTAGGAAAGTCCTGCAGATAGGTCGTAAAGGGGCATTTCAGGGCTGAGCCAAGTCTCCCTGGGCGCAGAGCCGCATGCTGGTGCCAACTCTGAGCCCATCCATTATCCTTTAGCTACTGCTTGAAGATCCAGGGCCAGGAGCCCAGTGGGCTCACAGCTTCTTGACGCATGAGCAACACGCAAGAGGCAGAGAGGGTGGGTGGCGTTCCAGACTAAATACAGCAACTCAGATACAACAGCGCATACCCAGAGTTAAGGCAGCTATAGAGAATGGAATCCACACCAAGTTTAGTGAGATGCAGCCATTAGTAGAAAAGAAGATAAGGTCTCCTCAATGAAATCAGAGTAGTGACTAGCAGAGTATTTAAATTAGACACAGAGAGGGGCTAGGGTAGAACCTAGTAATCCTTTCCCTTCAACATTTCAGTGTGAACAACACAGTGGGTCAGGTTATTATTGCAAGCTGGGAGGCCGCTCTGCCCCAATGCACGTTCTTATAGTAGAAAGCATACTCATCAGACTCTCTGAGGACCCGGAAATGCCAGGTGATGGTTAGCTGGCTAAATGTTGGTGAGAGAATATGTAGAGCTGTGAGAGGAGGCCATCCTAAGGAGAGGGGAGAGGCATCCACGGGATAGAACTTCTCCACGCATTCCATCTTGGCCTGCATGGTGCTATGCCAGGGATGACCTTCAGCTTGGCTAAGTGTCTGGGCCAGTGTTTGGGAGGATCACGCTTACCGGGAAGGGCAGTCTCTTCGGTTACAGGCAACGGGCTGAGCTGCAGGGCGAGGCTTTCCTGAGCAGAGCTCAGGGTTGACCTCTGTGTTGTTCAGCAGACATCTCAGGCGCGGCTGGTGAACCCCTCTGTTTCCACAAGATGCTGAGCAGGTCGCCAGTCTGTCCACAGACCACCAGTAATCTGTCTCAGGATGCGGATGAGAGGGGGAGAGATGAAGTCACAATCCATTCTCTAGTCCTTCCAGTGTGAGCCATGGCCACAGTTTGTAAAAGCTCTTCCCTTTTGATTAAGCAATGGCAACTCTCAGAATGAAAGCTACTGATCTTTCTAGAGTCTTTCACTCCTGCATCCATCCCATCTCCTTAACTACACTGATTGCAAGCCGAAAGAGGAGCCTCACCCCTCCTCCCTTCCACTGTAGCCTGTAAAAGAAATCCCTACTCTGCCACAAGGGCCTGAACCTTTTTCAAACCACTATGTCTAGCCATGGCACTAATATTTATTCTACAACTATTTTCCTGCCTCTTAATTACCCAGCTTGTAAACTAGGTTCTGTTCTTTCCTATACGCCCTGTGTACAGTTTTTTCCCAATAAAAGCCTGCTGTCAGGGATTCACTGCTTTCTGCCTTTCCTCCTTGCAGACACTGGACAGAAGGAAGGTGGGTGGGAAAGAGCCAAGCAAGAGGAGTCACTGCAAACCTGTCTCTGTGGGGTTGGATAGGTGGGTGGGGGACGATATTCCTGTAGTTTCTAAGAGACTCAGTTGACTCATCCACAAAATGTATATGGTCCTCCTCATCTCAAAAGTTACATGAAGACTGGGTAAAATGGCAGTATAGAACCTGGCACACACAGTATTTAAATATACTTGCTAAAGTATGTTTTTTTTTTTTCTGCAGAGATATATAAATATATCAGTAGTACTTAATCAGATTTGTAAGTGTGGATCTCAGTTGAATACTGTAAACATTAGAGCAGTCTGCCCAAGAGAGCTCGCTTGCATGAGAAAAATGATGTCAGTAAAAAAGTTTGGTTCATTTTTTTCCTGTCTAGGGACCTGAGATTCAATGAGAGGAAAGCTGTTAAAATAAATGTGGGCTGGTAAATTTGGAGTGTGCATTTGCAAGTATTCATGCATTCCAAAAAGTGCCATAAGGTACTGGGTTCTGGTTTTCAGTAGAGACTAGGTGTCTGGTAGAGAAGGCATTGGCTTTTCTGTCTGGAGAGTTTCATGGTGGGAGAAATGTTTAAGAGGAAAGCCTGAGTGCTCAGGGAAATCTCCTTTTGTGCTGGGTTGAGAAAGGGGGAAACCATTCCTTCCTGCAAATTCCTCAATTTTGGGATTCGTTCTGTAGAATGCTGCCTATCCTAAAAGATTCACACGTAGTCCACGTAGAACTAGCCTGTGGGAAGCTCTGAAAAGTTGCCCACGGTTTCCATAAAAGGGCCAGGTTGGGCTTCCTTCCTGCTGCTTTGGGCTCATGCTCATTCACAATTCTGGCACAGTGACTGCCAGGCCTGCCTGTGGGCTTGCTGATCAGCCTGGATTCCTGCAAGGTTTATGTGTGAGCCACGTGGTTTCTCCATCTGCTCTTCGCCAGGGCCACAGGAAAGGTGCCTGGAAAACTCTTAGTGTGTTCCTGTGGCTGAAGACTCTTGAGTGTTTAGCCTGCACGCCACCAGTGTTGCCTCTCTGGGCAGGAGGAACTGACCAAACTGGTTAGAGCAAGACATTTTTAAAAAGAATCAAATCAGCAGAGAAGGGCCACATTCTTTAAATAGACCACTGTGTGTGGTCTTTTCAGCTGAGCCAGCATGAGGGAACAGTGATCTTCTCTCTGTCCTGAGCCCGAGCAGGAAGGTCCACAGAAGGGCAGCACTGACTGTTCTGAGTTCTGCTGGGCAGGTATCCTGGTCACTCTGCAGAAGGCTGTGTTGGCAGAAGCAGGTTTCACCGTGCAGACTCATGGTGCAGCCCATAGAGAGGCTAATACCCAAAGCCCACGGGCCTCTTACCTTGGATCACCAGAGATGCCTTCTGCATGAGCGTGCCTGCTTCATTCTGAGCCAGGCAACTGAACTCCCCTTGAGATCCTCCACTGAAGTTGGCCACCTGCAAGATCTGTCCAGCCTCCAAGATGTGATGTGTCAGTCCTGTGGCAGCGGCAATGGGCAGGCCATCGTGGAACCAGCTGATGTTGGGGGTGGGATGGCCCGTGATGGGGCAACCTAGAAGAAGGGCAAGATCAGCCTTCAGTGAAGCTAAGAAGATATTCCCGGTGGGGTTATCAATATTTTCATGACTCTAGGGAGCAGACGCGTGACGTGGCCTGACGATAGCATTCTTACTGTCTGCCAAGCCAAGATGAGGGGTTTCTATTTTCGGATTTCTGGAAAGGCGACTGTTTCCCACTTAATCAAATAAAAGTGTCTACACTAACTCCTAAAAATGAGGTTAGTATTAACCCACTATTTTCTTTACAATGACTTACTGATTTATTTAGAAAGAAGTGTTTATTCACATGTAAGAGGAAAACCCTATAGTTAAGAATCGAGCTTTAGGTGATAAAAGTCTAATTAATCCCTGCCTCCAGTTTTACTTTTTATATTATTTTTGAAGTTAAAAAATCTTCAGTAAAGACTTTCTAGGAAAGCAATTTCATATATCCTTTTCATTTTCTCATATGTTAAGAACCTTGGTCTTTTGATGATTCTTATCAAAGGCAAATTAGATATTTACAATCCTACACTTGTCTACATAGTCACTGGACACACTTTGGCACATTAGAATTCTAAGATGTTATATTGAACACATGGCATGGAAGTTGGTGAGATAGCCTGCTGTCGTGAGAGAACATATATTTCCTCTCACTTTAGAGTGCTTGTTGCATTTGCTGTTACAGTCCTAGTCACTCACCCTGTAGAGGTCAGAGGTCAGGTGCCTTCCTCCCTTACTGTTCACCTCACTAAGTGTTGAGATTCCCTATAAGCTTACTAAATTGTCTTGACTGAGTCACTAATGAGCTCCAGGCATCTGCTCATTGTGCCTTTCCAAGCTCAGGGTCATAGTTGTCCCCCACACTATGGCTTTTTATTGGGCACAACAGATATGAACTCAGATCCTCACAGTTGTGTAGCAAAGCACTCTACCAATGGAACCATCTCCCTAGCCCTTATGTTAAAACTGTTTAGTGCCATGACATTTGATTACAGGCTACTAACTGTGCTACCATTTCTTTCCTCCAATCATTTTTCTCCATACCCCTAAATACTTTTAACATTTCCTAATATTACAGTGAAATTTAACATTAAAAACATTTGGCATTGCTACAATATTAAAAGGTGGGGTCTTCAAGGTCTGCCTTCAGGGGGGAGGTTAACACTATCATGAAAGGGTGAATTTAGCTCCTTTTTGTTTCTTTGCCCTTCTTTTTTCCACCCTGTAAAGATAAAGTGGACACTCCATTCAAAACATTATTTTGGAATCAAAATGGCTAAGCCTTCCAGCAATTTTATGTTGTAGTTCTTAATCTCCAGAACTATAAGCTAGTTTCTGTCACATCTCAGCTATTCCATTATTGAAGCTCAAAACAAACGAAGACAGAAGTAAAAGACTGACTTACACACTGGAAACTACAAAGCATGGAATGTTGACATTGAAGGAGTCATAAGGAAATGGGAGGATAACTCATGTTTGTGAATCAGAAGACATTGTCATTAAGATGTTAATCCCAACCAAAGTCATCTCCAAATTCAATGCAACTCTCATGGGTAGAATGTGACTAGCCCCCTAGTCCCACAGGCTCATGTGTGTGAATCCTTAACTGGTGTTAATGTTTGGGAAGGTTTGTGGCACTTTTAAGAAGTAGAATCCTGGAGGCAGGCATGTTGCAGGTGGTAGCTCCTAAGGTTTGCTAGTTCCATCCTGTTACCTTTTGCTGTCTTGTCCTCTCTGCCTCCTGATGGTTGCAGTGACCTGAACCAACATCCTGCTTCTGCTTCTAGCCACACCTTCTGCTATCGGATTTCTGCCATCAAGGATTATATCCCCTCTGTAATCATAAGCCAAATAAATCTCCTTTTTCTTCCTAAGTCATGTTTCAGTACTGTCTCGTAGCAATAAGAGAAAAGTAACTGCAAGGAGAATCTTCCAAAAGATTCCTTTGACTTTTTCTGAAAAGAAAATATCATTCTAAACTTTATAGGGAATCTCCAGGGAGTCAGAATAAGAAAAACTATCTTGAAAAAAACTGAGTTAGAAGACTCATACTTCTTGATTTCCAAACTTACTACAAAGTGGCCGTCACCAAAATAGTACAGTTGTGGTTTGAAGACAGATACATTGGATGAATAGAGCAGACTAGACCTTTAAGAAACTTGGTCAAATGATTTTCTGCAGAGGTGTCGAGACCCTTCAATGGGAAAGGGACAATGACTTCAAAAAAATTGAGTTGGAAAAGTGAACCACCCATATGCAAACAATAGGTTCTTACTTATTTCATATCATACAAAGATTAATTAAAAGTGGACCAGAGACTAAACTATGAGATCTAACAGCATAATACTCTTAAGAATAAACAGGAAAAAACCTTTTGAGATGCTGGGATTGACAATGATGTTTTAGACACTAAAATATTGGTGAAAAGAGAAAATGTGGATTTCATCAAAATTAAAGATGTGTATACACACTTCGTCATTGACTAGTTAAGGTGCAGAGATTGGTGACTGTGAAGTGTTCAGCTCTAAACAGGACATCTAAATCCACTCCGCCACCACCAAGGTTTGAGTACCTGTGAAAGGGGATGGAAACAATCTAAGAGCCAGAGGGTGGGGAGGAATATTAGCAAACATTGTCATCTGGATGCAAGACCACTGCATCATGAAATTGCTGTAGTTGTGCTCCCCACACAAGAACTACATCATCAGATTGGGCCCATTAGCACTGCATTCTCATGGGGAGGCGTCCATTAGGTCTCTTCTCTGAGCGAATTCTGCTGTTTAATGCTGACTGGGGGAAGAGAATCCTGACATATCACTTACACTGCAGCAAATGCCCTGGCATATGTTGTAGGACAACCCTTGTTAAACTCAGTGGGACACACACACACACACACACACACATACACTTAGATTGTTTCCATCACCCTTTCTAGGTACCTGAAGCCTTGGTTGGGGGAAGGTAGGATTTAGATGTCCTGTTTAGAGCTGAATACTCCACAATCATTGATTCTCTGCACTTTAATCAGTCAACGACGAGCTTGTACATCATTAATTTTGATTAAATCCACATTTTCAAAAATAAAGACAAGCAGGAGGGAAACTTGCTGGAAAGATTCTCAGTGGGAGAAGTAGGGGGCAATGAGGTGGAGTAAAATGGAGGGAAACTGTTAAAAATTCACTGTATACATATATGAAACTATCAATGAACAAAAACTGTGTCTCATAGAACACTACTAAGTGAAAAAAATGGCAGTCCACGGAATGGAAGATAATATTTGCTAATCATAGTTTTGATACCTAACTAATAATGGTATAAAGGATTCATAACGAAAACCCTGCCATGTTGAAGAACATTAAAAGATGGAGCAGACATTACTCTGAACAAGCCAGAAAGTGGCCAAAGAGCTTATAGACATGTGTTCAGTTACTCTCTAGATACATGCAAATTAAAAAAAAACACAGTTACTACAAGATAACTGTTACCAAAAGACAAAATAATAAATATTGGTGACAGATGGGGGAAATGGTGTGTATAGGGGGGTGGAGACTAAGTGGGGCAGCTGCTGTGAAAGACAGTATTGCAGTTTCTTAAGAAACTAGAGCTACCCCATGGTGTAAAAGTTACACTTCTAAGATAATTCAAAGCAGGGACTCAAAAATTATTTGTATCATAGTGTACATAACATTATCATAATGGTCAAAATCAAATACTCATTGATATGAGTAGACAAATGAAATATGGAATGTTTATACCATGGAATATTATTCAGTTTTAAAAAGGAACAGAACTCTGATGCATGCTACAACATCTTTGGTCAATTTGCACAGAACTCTGTGAGACTGACTTGATCCTAAACTGATAAATAAGAACCTTGCTCTTTTCAACTAAATAGGGAGCTTCTCATGCTAATCCCTAATGTTCATTTTCCTGAGTCCATAGAGATGGTTTTCTTGAAGGTACTTAGATGGAAAAAGAAGATGTAGCAGCTGTAGGCTGTCCTTTACGATGCATGAAGCGGATGGGAGGCAGAGATCTTAATCAGCTAAAGTTGTCTTAGTATAAGAATTACACTCAAAATCTCCCTTTCATAGAATCTGAGCTTGTAGTGAGCTCTCAGGATGCCTTCTGTGGTCCATCTGAGTTTGGGGCATGTACCCAGGCCTCCCAACTTACTGCCCCTGGTGTGGGTGATGAAGGGCGAGGGCTGCATGCCCGTGGAGTCCTTCAAGGTCAACTTGACACAGATTCCTGAGAAGCAGCAACTCAGAGGCCCAAGAGTCTGCTTTCATGCAAAGACCCTTCTTGTGGAACTTCTCAGGCTGAAATTTGATTGTTTTGAAAGACATAGCCTTGTTACTTCAATATTTTGTTGCGTATAATTCTAAACTTGGATAGGGTTCTCTGACTTCCATTTTCTAACTGGAACATGAGAGCATTTCTTGATCTTTGAGATATATTTAGGGTCTAACAAGATGATTTTTTTTTATTACTTTTACATCCTGAGATGCTTTGTGACCTCAGTCTCATTGCGTTTACTCTCCTCTCTTCTTCTACACACAGTCACCTGATAGGGACAGAATTGACCATTTATGCTTCTTGTACAGTGCCGGATAACTCATGGAAAAGATGTCACGAAGGGAAGCTGCGTGGGATTATGACAGGCAGAGGCCTCAGCCTTCATATGGCATGGTGTTTTCTCTTATGTGTAAGTCTGTCTCTACACCTATATATGTTTTTAAAATGTGAACAGCAGCTATATTGAATTAGAGCCCACTCCAAAGACCTCATTTCAGCATGATCTTCGGCAAAGACTATTTCCAAATAAGGGCACATTCACAGGTATTGAAGGTTAGGATTCTAACATCTTTTTTTTCTTACTTTTTAATTTTTAAATTAATTAATTAATTAATTTCCACTCATACAAACTTAATAGGTACCATGGTCCGGTCCCCTCTCTCCTTCCACCCCTCCCTGGACTCCCTTGCTCCCTCCCCCTTTTTCCCCTTCCTTCCCCCTCTCTCCCTTTTTCCCAGTGCCCCCTCTCCCCCAGCATCCTTTAGTGTGAATGTCAAACTTCCCTCTGGGTTCTCCTCTCTGATGAGGTGTAAGGACTCTGTAGCATTGCCTAGAGCCCTTTCTTGTGTTCCCCTTTAGTATAGGAACACTATTGTGGCTGTTAATCCCTTGTTTCTAAGTATCCTAATTCCTGTGATCCATACTAGAGGGATTCTAACATCTTTTGTGGGATGTCAACCTAACTTGTGATAGGGCTTTCTGGACTGGAGCACTACATTCGCGATAATATGATGAGAAAAAGAACAGAATTCAAAAAGGTTGGAATTTATTAAGCAGAATTTTGCAGACAAAGTTCTAGAATCACATGATTGCTCTTGGGATTTGCCTAACTAAAGATATACATCCACAGAGTTAAACTATACAAGGTTAAGCAAAGAGCTCTGAAGGAACTCTAGCTTGTATTTTTCTGAAGCTCAAACAAAGCCAGAAAACATTTAAGTATGACTGGCTAGAGTGGGAGTGTATGAGCTACACAAGTTTTATATTTTGATCTTCTAGGCTACTCTACAAGACGCTGGGGAAGACTTGGAGTAGTAACTATTCTATACCTACTTGAACTAAAGCCAAAAAATCAACAAACCAAACAAATTTAACTAAATGAATAAATTGCAAAACTAGTCCTCAAAATCAATTAATAAAGTTTTTTTTTTCTCTTATAAAAGACTTTAGCCACTCTTCCTCCCTAGATAAAATTGAAAACCAAAGAACACATTTTTTTTTTTCTTTGGAAACACACAGAATCTGAGTAAACCCACTGGCTTTACTTGCTTTTAGATGCTTCCCTTTATCATTTATTAAAAAGTTGCTTAACAAATGATAACTAATAGACTCCTGTGAGTGTTACTTTAGATAACACTCAGATGTAGGGCCACTTTAATAGAATGATTGCATTTTTTGGTATCTTGTTTAGCTTATACTAGTGAAACCACTGACCCCTTCCTTCACTTCAGCCTGTATTAGCTCAGTGGATGACGGATATTTTGATGTCAGAAAACTCAAACTCCACCCTCAGATACTGCCAATGCTACCATGTTCAGAGCATGTGATCTGTTCAGAGCCAGACATTTGATTACATATGCACAGACTGCTGATTGTGTCCTCACTTATTTCCTCCAGCCATCTTTCTCCACATCCCAGAGCACACCGTCTCTCCCCTCAGGGAGGCAGATCGGCACCTGGAGTGTCCACTCCCTTATGCCTAGCTGCCCCGAATAAAGGCTTCCTCTTGTGCAAATCTCATTGTCTCAGTGGCTGCCATTCTGGGAGATGGGAAAAAGAAGCCTGGTTAGGACATGAATTGGGTAATGGAAGAAAATCCAAAAATCTCTAGAGGAAGATAACAAAATCCAGACACTTGAATTAACCAGCACTGTTCTCAAATTACTCGTTGTCCAGCCAAGAGGCAGGAAAATGTGACCCTTAATTAGGAGAAATAGATTTAGAAAGAGCATAAGGTGATGGAATTAGTAAACAGAGTATTATGATATTTTAACTGTATAAAAGAAAACACATGCATATTATGGGAGAAAACAAATTACTAAAAAGGTCAAATGAGTTTCTAGACAGAACATTTCTCGAAATGTGAAATCAGTGGATGGGATTAATAGAAGATTAAATATCACAGAGAAGTCTCTATGAAAGTGAAGCAGCAATAGAAGCCATGAAGCAGAGCCAAGTGAAAAGAGGAAAGAAATCAGGTGGACACACAGATGACAGGTAAAGATGTGGAGACAAGCGTATCCACTAAAACTGTATACATAGTTGTGACGACAAATGCTGGCAAAGATGTAATGAAAGATGATTCTCTGTACTGTTGGCAGGCTGTGCACAGGTGCAGCTGTTATGGAAAATCAGTGTGAGGATCCTCAATAGATTGAAACTAGAACTACTATATGATACAGACATACCACAATATGATACAACTATACTATAAGACATATCTTAAATTTAAGTTATCATCTTATATTTATTGCTGCATTACTGATGGTAACCAAGCTATAGAACCAGTCTAGATGTTCATCAACAGATGAATAAAGAAAATGAGGTGTATGTATATCACATGTAACACACATATAAAAAGAGGGCAAAGGGAGTAAGAGAAGGTGACAAATTATTTCACATTTTCTCACATATGAAGGATCTAGATTTAACACATGCACTCACACGCATGCACACACGCACACATACACACACACACACACAAAGTAGAAGTCTATTAAGGAAGAGACCCACTGTAAGGGGAGGAGGGCTGAGCAAGTTGCAAGAAGGTGAAGAAGAGCAAAGCACAGGGAGGTTAATGTGTGAAAAGAATATAAATCAGTATTTCAACAAGATAAAGATTTGGCTAGTTGTCCATAGAAATTGCACAGCTGTGACCTGAATATTTCAGGAAGGAATGGAAGAGACAGTGGGCAGAAGTGCAAATGATAGAAAACAGAGGAATGTTGCTTGCTGAAGCTGGAAACCAAGGGCAGTGGGTTCATGTATGTTTTCTTTCTTTAGTATGCATGCAAAGTTGTAAGTCATAATAAAAAACATGTTTGTATTGTTTAATTCACTGAGCTTCAGGAATGACTTGGTAAAAAAAAAAGGAGTGACTTGGTATCCAAATAGTTGCTTTTCCCTCCTATATTGTTTACTTAATACTATACTTTTTTCTGAGATTTTTAACCAGTTAAAAATAATTACTGGTCTAGACTGTTATTTGAAAATGTTTCCCAAATGTTTTCTAATCTACTCAACCGAAAAATTCTTTTGGTTCACCTTCATTCTTTCTGCTCTGTGGAAGTCAGAGGCCATTCTCATTTGCACCTCCCCTCCCCTCGATTCTGATAATTATGACTTGGCTCTGCTCTTGGAAGAAATTGCTAGCTCTTCCGTCCTATCTCCTTATTTTCTCACAGCAAATGAATTTCTGGAGTTTAGGTAAATAGATGCTTGCTCGAGAAAGAGACAGCCCCAGCTTCCTTGCAACAAAGGCTGAAGCATGTGCTTACAGTCAGGGAAAGCGATGTTGTATCTCATGAAACAAAACTAAGGACTTGTTCTTCCCCTTCTCTGGCCTATTGATGGGGCCAGGAAGCTCTGGTGGTTCGGTAGAAAGGGGAAAAAACTCCAAGGGATACCCAGAACTACAGAGGAATGAAAAAAGTTTAGCCCTACTCTAACTGGCATAGAAAGATGCCAGACCAGGCCAGTACGTCTTCCCTAGACCTTGACGTCATACAGAAATGTTCTGCCTTCTTTAAGCATTGCCACTTGAGGTTTTTTCATTAGTTGCTGAATATATATCCTAACTAGAATAGTCCTAACCTCACACTCATGAGGTTACATCTGTTTTCTGTACAGATGAGGATATTTCCTTCACGTTAGGACGGTGACCACAGAGAATGCACTTCTACTGGGTGGACCCACTTATCTTGGATTAAAAGTGCTCAGGGCAGTCCATCTTTAGTCTACTCTCCAAACAAGAAAGAACCAAACAAATATATTTTAATCAAAAAAGGAAGGAAATTGCTGAGCATCTGCCTTTTCCACGGCTAACTTTTCTTTTGATGCCTTTACCAGCACACACAGGTATCTCCTTAAAACTTCCTTTGCGCTCAGAAGTGGTATGTTACTTCACATGTAGTGTAGTGCGGACCCCTGTGCTTTTGTGTACCTTTTTATGTACTTTTTTATGTCTTTGTGTGTACATTGTGGTCTCAGAGGATCACCAGTGGCAATAGGCAAAATAAGGATCCAACGAGAATTCCCAGCTTCTGTGTTCCCAGTGAATAATTAGCTATGTTTCAATGCTAATGAGAAAACCTGGCTTGTAACGGCATTCCTTTCTGTCAGGGACACTGCTCATTTGTTAAAGTAAAAGATGGATCAGCTATTTTGGGAAGGCAGCGATCTCTGTGTGCCATTCATAAGTACATCAAAAACCGTGTGCAAATGTATTCCGAGGAGACCAGTTACTAACTGCTCCCTAACCTCCTGGTTTTGTTTCATCAAGGAAGCCAGGAGTGCTTCTCTCTCTCTCTCTCTCTCTGTTTTTTTTTTTTTTTTTTTTTTTTTTGCCTCCTCAGCTCCTTGAGTACCGATCTTTTCTCCAAACCCCAGTGCCTTAGCCAGGAGGCTCACTCCTCACACCTCAGCCATGAAAGGATTTGGTTGTTGGGCAGCTGAGGAGAAAGCAGTGTTTGGGAAGGCTGCCCAGCTAGAGAGCTCTGGCAGCGGAATTCTTCCTCATCGAAGCCTTTTAGACAGAGAAAGAGAGAGTGTTGTTGCCAGGCTTCCATTCCTAGGCTGAGTGAAAGTCTCTGTGGAGCCAAAGCCAGGTGTGAGTCACATGACGGAGGGTTGTCTCTACCTAGTTTCATTTTCTTTTTCCTCCTCCTCCTCCTCTTATTCCTCCTCCTCCTCTTCCTCGTCCTCATACCGCTCCTCTTCTTCCTGCTCCTCCTCATTCTCCTCCACATTGACTAGAGTTATAGAAAAGTTTAGAATGAGGAAAATGTATCAGTTAGAATAATAAGTTACAGCAGGACGTTCTCCTATCTGCTACTGGTCTTAGCATAAATGCAGGAGAGCTGGAACATCCTTATGCACTGGCAGGAAGCAGGGAAGAGCCCACAGAATGCTTGCACTTAGAGAAAGCATGCATCAGAGACCAAGAAGTCCCACAGCATTATTTGCTCCAAGCATGAAGTTCGTGTCTTCAGCAAGCACAGGACTTTGTTCAGTCCAGCCAATATCACTGGTTCTGTCACATTTTCCTCACTGACATTCTTCACCTTCATGTCCTGATTTTACATTTCTGCTAATGATAGCTTCACTAAAGGAACCAGCCCAAGTTAAATGAGGGAAATGTGAGGATAGAAAAGTGGGAGGCTGGGCAGCTCTGTCTCCAGCTTCCTGCACCTGTGTAGAAGATAACAGGGAGCTTGGAGGTGGTGGGATGGGGCTGCCTACAGGCATCTGTATCAAAGGGGGCTCTGAGCTCATCATGGTCACGCCTTCACGGGTTTTTGTTTTGATTTAAAGGGCTGAAAGTCACCAGGATGTTCGGCAAGACACATCAGTCCAATACTGGATTTGAGAGTTCATTTTTATGAGCCCCCAGCCTTAGAGAGTAGAAGCAAGTTTCTGAGCATACATATTCTCCCTTCTGCCTCTCCAGATCCAAAGCTCAAAAAGGGTGGTAATCACCATGAACCAGAAATTGTCTCTGGACTGAAAGAGCTCACAGACAAGAGTAGTTTGGAGATGGGGGACACACTGTCCAAAAGAGGAGGAGAAGAGAGCTGTGCGTGGAGACATTTTACTTGCTTACCGCTATTGAAAGGAAAGGAAAGCTGTGGCACATTAGGACATGCTGTGTGAGGGTATTAAAGACGTGGCATTATGACTTCATGAGCTGGCTCTGGGCCTGTCAGCATTTTCATTATAATCCTGTATTTTTCACGGAGTTAAAACTTCTATAAAAATGATGTGTTCTGGGATGAAACTTGGCACTTGGCGGAGTCAGTCTGGGAGTCCTTTCTTTAATTTAATTTTACAAAACTGGAAAACACGCGCTCAGTACTTTAAATTTTATAGAGGGCTCTGCAGTCTGCCAGTGGCCTAAGGGGTCCACTGGGCTCAGTCTGAGGCCACAGGGTGATTGACAGAAACAGGGACGCTACTGCCCTGCATCTTCTAGTTCCTGCTCCTTTCAGCTCTAGTCCTCTGGAGCACGAGGCGCGATTCCTAAAGCAGCACAGAACAAGTGGGAACTGGCACCAGGCAGCTGGCTGAGAGAAATGATTAATTTACACTGGAAAAACTCGGTTCCTGACCCCCATTTGTCAGCTGGACCCCAGAAGGCTGTGGAAGAAGACAAGCAACTTTAATTTTCACTCTGATTTCTAGGACCTCCCAATAGGCTGGTCAAAGAATCTGGCCAAGACTATCCCATGAACATTTGCCCAAAGCAAACTAACTTTAAAACATTCCTGGAAAAATAGAACGACACAGTCCGTTTTTTCCATTCCCCAAATGTCTTTCTACCCCTAGGGCAAGCTTTGGATTTCCATTGGCAGGGGGGTTGCGGATGTCTCCCGTGCTTCTGGGCATCTGGTGGGAGAACTTGATCTATTTCTCCGCATGAAGAATAGCTCCAGTCCAGATTTATGACTTAAAGCCTTTCCTTCCCAGTGATTTAGTTACTGTGGGGTGACTGACTCATTGTCTATCCTAGAACCCCGATATCCCTTCACAGCAAGGAAAGTGGGATGCCCACATCTAGATATCCAGGTACACGCAGTCCAGAGTGTGAAAACAGAACTTCTTTGTCTCAGAGTTTGGGGTGCTGGACAGCATGCAGGGTTGCCTGGGCCTCTTTGGGAAGGGGATGCACCAAGGGGGAGGAGAGGCAGGCTCAGGAAAATTGGTCCAATTTTTAAAATTCACAGTTGAAATTGCTTGGCTTTTAATTTATCACAAGTGGATAATATGCAGAATTCCCTGGTGTCCTTCTCTGCCAGTCAACTCTTGGCATAAAGTTCACCTCTTAAAAACACATCAGCATTCTTCAAGAGTTTCAGCTCTCTGGGTTTATACGTCCCCATGTGCCTTGACCTGCAGACAGCTGGCAGGCGCTCCTGGCTGTCAGGAGGGAAGGACAGGAAGGCCTCAGGGACGCCTTGCAGACTTCAGGGGCTCAGGCTTGATCTTGGAAGAGAAGGCCTTCTTCCGAGCCCCCAAATGTGCTTTCCCCCCCCTCCCCCCCCGCCAGAGCTCCCCTCTGGCTACATCTGTCATTCCCACTTGGTCAGAAATGAATCATTTCTTCAAGGCTTTTGAGCGCTAAAGAAGGTACAACTGCTCTAAGCTGGAAATAGCAGTTTGGAGCCACCCTGTAGAGCCCTGTGCATTTTGCTTCTCCTCCAGTAAAAGGGCTTTTCTTGCTTGCCACTCCAGCCAATGGCGAGGCAAGCTAGAAAATATCTAGATTAGGTCGAGGAACAGGCACAAGCCAACAGCCGCTCGCAGTCAACATGCCTTCATGAACTTGGGCTAGGTTTGGCTCTGCAAGAACTTTTGCAAAAGAAATAAAAACCCACGTGCACATGAAAAAGGAGCCTTTGCTCCCAGCCCTGTATACACCCCATTTCAGCTAGTTTCTGCTGAACCCAAGCCACAGAACAGCAACGGAGATGAAGAACGGCTAATATCCATAGCAGGTATCCTGAGAGGCCTCGCTGGGGCATGGCCCAGGTTCAGCAGCAGGGCGCAGGAAGGAGCAACTGCTGACGAGGAATTCCAGACTGCCGTGCAAGGGTGGGGCTCTGGGGCAGCATCAAGACCTTGGCTGAATTTATTACTCCCATAGAAACCTCCTGGGCCTTGAGGCTCCGGGAACTTCTCCATGAAGTAAAGAAAATAATAAACAATGTGAGGGAGGCGAAGAAAGGGCAGAGTGAGGTAGGCGAGCTGGAGGAGGGATGAGGGTTGCGGGAAGGCTTGGGAAGCCTAAGGACAGAGGTCTGTGGTGACTGTGTGGAAAGATGCTGCTGGCTGACCTCCGCTGGACAGTAACACATCTGGCAGGTGATGGCTGACCTTTGGCAGGCCAGCTCAGAGAGCCTGTGGTTTTTCAGGGACCCATAAATAGAGATGTTCTCCGAAGAGGAGGTCAGAACTTCACAGTGTTACTGGAAAGGCCACGGCAGGCAGGGGATATGTGCGCGATTAGCAGACAGACGCTAATGTGTGTTTTGCCATCCGCATTGTAGTGTTGCTTTGGCTCCTAATCTACTTTTGATGTGGTTCTTAAATCTGCCGTGGACCTATACATTTCATAGGCTTTCCTGGCATATCCAGGGGGCTCCTTGAAGGCTTAAAGAACAGGTAGCATAGTTCAGGTCCTTGGGACCAATTTTGAAACAATCACTTGGATTTAGAGACCGTAAAACCAATGCTGTCTCCTTAGGCAACCTGGGATTTGGGCCAGTCTGTTGCTGGATGAGGCAAAACACATGTTGTTCAGCTGGGAATAGGCAACTAACTGCTGTTCTTTTTTGGGGGGCTTTTCTAATCTCTGTAGTACTCACATCGGAAGATTGATGGCGGAAAATGTGTTTCGAAAGGTTCTATACCTGATTCTATGTAACTGGTAGAGATGAAATCTATTGTCCTCACCAGCATCTGTGACACAGGAGAGAAGTAGAGCCTACAGGCCCAAGCTTGGGCAGAACAGGGATGTACAATACCTGTTATTTTGTGTACTTATTGTGTACTTACACTCCACTTTAATATGTAGAATTACCATTTTAACACAGCTTATGAGATAAGATTAGATATGAGAAATCTTCAAAAATAAAGAAGAAAAACAACCTTTTCCAATAGTAATGAGATCCCTCCAGTGCATTTTTGAATTATGATGGTGTGGCGAAGGGGAAAAGTAGGAGTCTGGAGAGAAGAATGTTACAATAGGTGCTCATATGTTGCTATCTGACTCTAAGCTCTATAAGAAAAACTTTATTAAAATGTGAGTAGTAGAAAAATTCATGTCTCAGTTGCTCTAAGGAGGTCTAGAGCAGGAGGTAGTGAACTTTGGTAAAGGGCTGGATAGTGAGTATTTTAGACTTTGTGGCCGTATGGTTGCAGTCATGTCTCAGCTTTGCCACTGTAACTTGAAGGAAACCACAGATAATATGCAAATGAATAGACAAACTGTGTCCAAATAAAACTTTATTTATAAAGAAGTGGTAGGCAATGGGCAGCCTCTTGCTCAGGATATGAGATCATTAAGGTTTTTGGATACTGTGTATAAATGGTTTAGTAAAAACCACTAAATGCCTGTACATGATTACTTTTTTTTAAACCTCCAAAGAAAACAGCTACTCTTCACCAAGGAATGAATTCCATACCTCCTTTCTTAGTTAAAAGTCTCACTTTGCTGTTTTAAAAAAATATCAGTGGGTGTTCTTATGGATTAAAAATTCAGAAAAATATAAAAATTAAGGACCCCCTCAATTCCCACTATTTGGAGAAAACCACTCTGAATATTGTTCCTTCCACTCTCTCATGCACATATTACTTTAGGCAGGTAAGCAGACTTTGGTTAGTCTTCTCACTAGACTAACTAGATATGTATGTGCATCATGATTTTTAATTGCTGCTTAAGATTCTATGCATAAGAAGTGCTTAGCCCTAAATAGCCCTCTAAGATTCTGAAACATCACAGAAAGGGGGCAGTAAGAATATGAGGGCCATGGTATAGTGAGAAGCAGCCCCAAAGAGCATCTTCTGGACATGACAGGGTTGCTGTGCCCATGAACTGACTGATAACTGACTCAAGACCTGCAAAGAATTGGCTTGACAATATTTCATCATGGAAGAGGGAAGACCTCATGAGGCCCCCACCCTCTTAAGACACTAACGTTAACTCTCAATAGTTAATGCTAGCTGTGGGAAGGCGAGCTAGTTTCTTCAGTGATACATGTACTAACATACCAGGTAATTTGGGGTGAAAATGATTTAAATTTATTGTTTACATGTATGAAACTGTCAGAGAATAAAAAAGGGAAAATCTGTATGTAAACGTATCAGAATCTTCTAATTGTGTCTCTGCAACATAAAATTTCTAACTTGGTACTAATCCCAATTACGCAATGGGGAATTATTTACTATGTCTGCCTCCGTGTCCCTTGGATTCTGACACTGGAGGTGCATGTCTGGGTTAATAAGCATCACTTACAAACACTGGTATGCACTGCCAAGCTGCCCTCCAGAAGTTATGCTGATAGATATTTTGGATAACAACGCATGACCCCCTATCTCCCAAAGGTCACATCTCAACCCCTGAAATTCACAAATATGCTATTTACAGGGAAGAAGTACCTTGCAGGAAGGATCTTGAAGAGGGGATTAGATTATTTATGTTATCACAAGGGTTGTTAAAATGGAGAAAATAGAAGATGGGGTTAGAGAGAGATCTGAGATGCTCTCTGCTATCCTTAAAAGTGGAACAAAGATTTTTAGAAGTTGGCCAAGGGAAGGGAATGAATTTACCCATGGAGCTTCCAGAAGGAACATAGCTTAGTAGACTTTGGTTTTAGCCTAATAATACCTATTTTTAAATTCTGCTCTTCACAACTAATGAATATATTATGTTTTAGGTTATGATGTCTGAGGTCATTTGTCATGGCAGTGATCATGAGTTAATATGAACTATATTTTTTATCTTAACATAATAGAATTTCTTAACGCAAATAGAATTTCATTCCTATTCACTTTACTTTGATTACACGAGATTGGCTCTGTTGTTACTCTTTTGTGCTTGGCAAGTAGTTTAGCATTGGTGGGCCACAGATCTCTTTGAGACTCTAATGAAAGTTCTAGGTTTTTCACTGGAACAAACCCATATCTGCACATATACTCACAATGCATCTAGGCTTCCCAGACTCAGGTTAAGAACTCCTGAGCTAGACAGCAGGGGGAGAAAGGACACCAGAAATAACATTCTCTTATCCGGAGTCAGAAGCATGGAGGATGGGAGCACTTCCCATGTGGAAGCAGTAGGATGTGATGTGAACAAGTTTCTCTGATTGGAGACAGTACTGAGAGATGTAGCCAAGTAGATGTTATCTGCCCAGGGAGCACAAAGGCTGGCACTGCCCAGCCCCCACTACCCTTGCCCCCCACCCCTTCACCTGCTAGCTTCTAAGCTGGAAAACAGTCTGTTTTCTATGCAACAAGTTTTGTGTTAGAAGTTCTTCATCTTTTCCCTTTCATTTCTTAAGCAATTCAGTCTGAAATCCACTCAGCGTGACTAGGAACAGGGGGAGGGCAGCCACACAAGGGGTGCTGATGTGGTTTGAATGCGTTTCCAACAAAGCCCATGTGTGGGAGCCTAATTCCTCAATGAGGGGAATTTTCAGGTAGAACCTTGTGAGAGGTGTTGAGATCACAGGAACATGGTCCTCATGAATGGATTAGCATTTTTCTTACAGGGACAACTTAGTAATAGGGGAATCCTGCCTATTTTCTACACATGCCGGTTCCCTTTTGGTCTTCCACCATGAGTTGCAGCAGAAAAAGACTTCCACAAGAAGCTGAGAACATGTCAATACTGTACTCTTGGAATTTCAGTCCCCAGAATCATGAGAACAAACAAATAACTTCTTTGCAAATTGAGTGTCGGGTATTTTGCTATAGCAACAGAAAACAGACTAAGACACTCAAGGTGGTGGCGTGGAGAAGGACATCAGACTCCCAAGTGGGGTGATGATGGCACATATATAGGTACAGGAGACAGCAGAGAGAGGAGACTGTTTATGTGATGAGGTCTTGGCCAGATAAGTAAATGTATTAAGAATAACATGAACCACAGAATTACACATATGTGTTGTTGGATCAAAATGGAGAAGCAGGAAAGAATTCATGGTTTGATGTGTAGACAAATACAGATACAAATATTGGTGTGTGCACATGCAAATACATAAAATATGCATATGCTTCCTTCTTTTCACTGAGAATAGGGACACGCCAACAGCAATGCTCAGTCCTGATGATGTAATATTAATTTCTAAGATGAGTTGAGAATATCTTCTTGTGCCAGGAAGCAGCGACAGGAAGCATCCAAAGATGAGAAGTTCTTTTAAGTCTCCCTGGCTGCATTTGGGAAATATTTTACATTAAAAGAAAGAAGACAGCAGAAGATGATAGTTCACTAGATGCAAATACAAAGTGAACTTCAACCAAGAATAGAATATTTACCATCATCTCAAAGCACCTCCCTACAGTGCTAAATATTTACTAATGACAAGAGAAAAAGAATCGTTCAGGGCTGGGAGATGGCTCAGGGGTTAAAGCTTTTGCCTCACAAACAAAAGGATTTTAGTTTGGATGCCCACATCCCATGTGAAAATGCTGGGTAGCAACGGTGGCAATCAATCAATGCAAATAGTTTAAATAATTGTTTTGTTTAGAGAATAGTAAGGAAAAAGTTTTCCTAACAAGCAAAGCTTTCTTTTTCCACTTTCACTTTGTAGAATGTTTTTTTCTTCTCAACAACTGTACCATCTTAGGAATGATTTCAGTATCTTTAGTAGAAATTCTTCGGTGAAATCTTGTGATGCCCCGACCCTCCCTTCTGTTTCTGGGTTAGGTGGGATGAGCCAGTCTCTGAGTCATGGCACTAAGTGTGGCGCTGAGGGCCCAGGCAAGCTCATTAGAGTGAAAACAATTGTTTTACAGGAGAGGAGCTAAGAGGACGCAGTCTGCTCTGTGCATATAGGGATGCCACGCTCATTTTTTCCCGGGCTCAGGAAGCTGGCAGGACAACACAGGCAGGCTTGCGCTGTTTTATCTCTCTTGATACCACTTCAAAGCATCATACATTACAACGAATGGCTCCTGCCAGGGTCCAGAAGGGCCCTGAATGAATTTTTAGTCTTATCTCCTTGGCAACAAGATATACAGGGAGCTCATTATTTCTGTGTCACACTGCCAACAGAGAAACGAAGTATTCCACAATTACAATGGATTTTCACATAAAAAGATTCTTGACAGAATGATATTTTTGGACTTGAACTGTCTTTCTACATACCTTTCTGAGAGGAGGTACTGAATATGAAAGATGAAAGGATTTCAACTGTTATATAGACCAGACATATTTCTAGGTCATACTTCACAAGAAGAGTTCAACTCTGATAATAATAATGTATTATCATTTCTCCCCATTAGCCTAAATTACCTTTGGAATGATCTACCTTATTTAACTTTTTTATTTTTCAAGAATATTTTTATATAGGGTGTATATGCACGTGCAAGAATATGTGCACAAGTGCACCACTTGAGTGTATGTGCCTCTGGAGTCCCATGAGTGAGGAGCATCCTCAATAACTCTTCAACCTTATCATTCAGAGTTTACGTTTCTAATTAAACCCAGAGCACAGTAGGACAAGTCTAGCTGGCCAGCTTGCTGTAGGGATTCCTGTGCTCCGGCTTCCAGGGTTAGAATTACAGGTGAGGCACTATACCCACCTGACATTTTTACATGGAATCTAGGGATCCAAACTCAGGTCCTTTTGCTTTTGAGGTAATGGTTTTAACCACTGAGCTATTGCCCCAGCTCTTGATCTACTTTCTAAGCTTCACAATGACAGGTTGCAATAGGTAGGAACAGCAGAAGGTCAGCAAAGAACTAAGCTATATGCTTTTTCAAAGTGTGAAAATCCTTTTCAATTTTCAGGAATGTTACCCAAAAACCTTGTATGGGGATGTCTTAGCAAAACATTTCCAGAATGGAGATAGGATTCATCAAGAATAAAAAAAGCTAGACAGAAACTCGTCCAAACTACACCAGTGTATTCTTACTGGGATTTTAAATGATGCCACAGTGTGATTCTGTCTTGTTCCTTTTTGCCATTTTTCTACCCAAATAAGGGAGATGCTTTCCAAGCCAACAGCCACATTTTTTTATTATTTTATTTTTCTAGTTTTACTCATTCCTGTTTCCCTCCACCCCCATCCCTCTCCCTTCCTTTCATCAATCCATCCCACTTCCTCTGGTTTGTCTACTCTTGTGGGAGTGGCATACAAAGTCTGGCAGCCCCATTTTTGAGGCTTGGTAAAGTGATACACTTGATTTGTATACTGTGGGCTTGCTGAGATATCATAGCCTTCTGGATGCTCATATAAGTGGAACTGAATCAGATTTCCAAGTTCATTTTCATTTAATCTCGTACACTCCACACACAAACTCAGTTGAAAATCTGATGGCGAGCGAGTAAAAACTCTCATCTCCCTCATAGACCCCTCTCTCAACTCCTTGGTTACTTGCCTTCCTCAAATGGGACCTCTCATGTATCAAATGGGATTTCTCATGTATCTGGAAGTCACGTTTCTGAAATAAAAATATCTAATATAAACTAACACTTTAATCCTCATTAATTAAGCCTTTTGGACTCCAGAAGCCTTGGGTCTGGAGAGACTCCCAGGGTCCTGTGATTCTAATACTAACGACAGTCATCCTCAATAACTATAAGGGCAGAGTGGGGATCAGGTAGCTTGCCTGTGGCTGAGAGAGAGGTTAATGCTAGATTTCACCAATTAGAAAGGCAAACTCAGAAAGGTTATGTGACTTGAACATAGAACTATTTTAAAGTTTCATCTTTTGCTTCAGTAAAGGGCAGAGTCCCAAATTTAATTTGTTTAAGACAAACCATTTAAGATAAGACCTGAATTTGGATCTCAGATCCCATGTAAAGGTGGAGCCTGGGAAATCCCAGAGCAAGAGAAAAAAGGGTAGAACAATCCAGGTTGATTCCTTGAAGTCACCTTTGGGCCTCCACAGACACACACAGTGTCTTCTCTTATACACACACACATACATACACACAAACAAAAAGAAAAAAGAAAAAAAATGAGCTAAAACTCTCAAAGAGCTTGACTAACAAGTTAAATCAACAAACAAGTTATAGAAAAAATCAAGAGCCATGTAAGAATTTGCATAAGCCGATGACAGAGGCCTGAATCTACCTACTAACCTCTCTACCTCTGCCTCTGGAACCCATATGCCTGAGTGTGCTCTGAGCTTTCCCCATGCCTCCACCTCAAGAGAAGGGCTGGGACAAGAGCATAGCCTGCTGTAAGACAGTGGCCACATGAACAGAGCAGGTGTGCAGAGATTTTACATCTTCTCAGGAAATCTGGGGGGTGCTGCAGCTATTGTCTCACTTTACAAAGGCAGCAGAGCCTGCATGGCTGGCCCGGGGTTAGTCAGTGGGTGGCAGAGCCAGGCAATCTGGTGGTCGAGCCTGGTCTGTGTCTGGTATGGACAGATGCCAGGTGGAACTTTTCTCTATACAGAAGAAGGTCCTTTATGTCAAGGCACACCTGGGACGTACTACTTTGACTGACTCCTACCCAGAGTGTGCCACAGATGTATTTCCTCTGTCTCTCTCTCTCCTGCACACGCACGTGCCCATGTGTGTATCAGAGGACACCATGTATCCCTGTGGAGGACCAAGGGTGGCTTTGGGAATCCTCCTGTATTGTTTCTACCTTCTTATTGTTTGGCTCTGCGATTTCCCAGGCTCTGCCTACAAGGGCTGGAAGTGTAGGCAGCATTGTTTCTGCCTAGTGTTTTTATGTGGGACCTGGGCTCTGAACTCAGGATCTTCTGCTTAGGAGGCAGAGTCTTAACCACTGAGTCATTGTTGAATGTTTAAACTCCAATAAGATGTTCATCTGCTGAATGACTTCTTAACACTCATGATACAGCATGTGGTACTATTTGATTCTCAACTTAGTACTGAGTGCTTAAAATCTGAGGAAGAACTCGGGGCAGACTTCAGTGAAGAAGACACTTCTTAGATTAGAAACAAATGAAGTACTAGAGGCAAAAAAATGGATATACATTTCCATCTACTTTGTTCTAAGCACAGATCTAGCCACAACTGCATGCAGCTTCTCGTTTAGCTTACACTGGAATTGATTCTGTGGGTTGGCTTATGCACAAATGAGGAATCAGATGCTGTGGATTTGGAAACAGCTTCTAATTGAGGTGCCCTGTCTCTACAAACCTGGCTGGGAACCGAGGCAGGATTTTCTGTGTCCCTTTTCAGAAATACAACTCTGCCCTTTTCTTCTACCATCTGTCCTTGGGTTGCACAGCTGTCATAAAACGACCACTCTAGTGCCACACAAACACCGGAGGCACAGGACAGGAAGGGGTATTTTCAAGAGCCACTTCAGGGTGAGGAAGGGTTCATTAGGGCGAGTGTGGAGCTCCTCATCTTCCTGCTGATGGACCTTCAAAACCTGTCTATTTCAGGGACATGGTGGTGTGGGGGGGAATACCACCCTGGGGATTGTGTCCTGGTGCCAAGAAAAGGCAGGAGCAAGTTGGGAGTGAGTTCTCTCAAGGTCTTCATTTCCTGCCTATCTCGATTCTTCAAACAAGCCCATGCCTGGACACTTGTGGTTCGGAACAGTGGCAAGGAGGAGATTTACTGCCCATCTCTCTCTGTCCAACTATTTTAAGTGCTGCTTATGTTCTGGTGTCTTTTTATATTTATGGATGCTTGGTATAATCCAAAGAACTGCTAGACTTCTTCCCATGGCTTCGTCATGTAAGATACTGACTTCTACATGATATGTGTTATTGCTTCCTGCAATCTCTGTGAGTCTCTAGTCTCCATTTCAGATCTTACCCTATAAAAAAGGATGAAAGCAAATAAACATGTGCCATGACCAATCATAGCATTCTGATCTTGCTTCTTCATGGCAAAGCCCATTCTCTTTGTGGGCAACCTTGAGGAAATCAAAAGCATTTTCCTTGTGATGTAAAACCTCAGACACCCAGTATAAATGAGGAAACAGATGCCAACTCATGTCTCTTTGAACAGAGTGAGGGTAAATACTGTCTTCCGTTTCCTCTCCTCATCGAGGATGTTGGCCCTGCCCTTTGCACAGCCTTGCCCTTCCTCAGCATTACTTTCCCTACCATCTCTGGGGTGGGTCCCCATTGTGAATTAATTTTTGCGTAGCCTCTGACCTGTGGGACTTGCTGTTCCCACAGCTGTCTTTGGAGAGGAAGCTGTGATGATCCTAGTCTTCCAAAGGATCGCGGTGAACACAGGTTTCCCAACAGTTGTAGCCTAGGAGGCTCGCTGGTGTCACAGTGTCCATTTCCTCAGAACTGGGTTTAGGAAGTGCCTGATTCAGTATGTCCCAGCAGTATCAGGAAGTGTGCTTTGATGCCATGAGGGTGGAGGGTATATGGGTCAGATGATAAAGCTGTGATCAGAATAGAAATTGAGGATGGAAATGACCCATGTGGTCTCCTAAGCCAAGGCCTTGCCACCAAGTTCTGTTTTGAGCTTCTGGAGAATGGTCGTATAGCTTCTTTTCTCCCAATAATGAAGAATCAATCTGGGGTACATGATGCAGCTATGAAACAGTTGTGATAGTGTAAACTAAGAAAGGCCAAATGTCTGACAAACTATGGACTGATTTTGCTGCTTCTACAAGTAAAGTTTCATTACAACACAATTACATTTATTTGCTTACTAACAGTCTGGGGCCATTTTCCCTCAATAACTGCTGACTGGATAAGTGTAACACAATGTCCAAAATTATTCATGTATCCTTTTTACAGAAGATGTTTGTCTTAACCCTGGACTAGGCTAGGTGCTTCGGGGGTCAGTGGGATGTGATCATTCCCAGGTTAGGGGATTCATGGAGGGCTTGAACTGTCTTTCAAAGACCCATAGGTTTTAGCTAGAGAGGATGGGGCAGGAGAGGGCATTCCAGGCAAGAAAGTTACAGAAAGCTCAGGACCTGGCTAGGGAGAAGTTTGAGGGAAGTGGAGGAGTCAAGACTAGAATTTAAGGATGGAGGCACATGCTACATCTGAACAGCATAGAGTCTTGAATGCTAGGCTTAGATATTCTAAGGGATGACACATTCTATTTCCCATTTGAACTGGGCAGAAAAGGGTTGGAGGATGACTTTTAAAGTTCAACCCTGAGAATCATTCTTTTAAATGATTAGTACTGATGCTTAGCCCCATGTCTGGAGATCCTGCCTTAATTGATCTTTGTTGGAATCTTTTTAAACTTCCCAGGTGGTTCTATTGTCCAATTATTGGTACCCTCTGACTTGAGGCTGGAAATAGCCAGACACGTGCCTGCAGAAGATCAGAGCCAGGTAGACAGAGCAGGTGCCCAACACATGTGAGTCAAATTAAGCCAGCAATATTGGCTTGTACCAGCGCCAGCCTGATAAGCTTCCAGTTTACTAGAGTCAGCTACACAACATTCAGTTGGCCACATGGTTTCCAATAAAAGAAATCACTTCTGCTTGCCTTTGCCTGGCCCTGGATAAGCTCATGATGCTCAATGCAATATTGAGTCAGTTTATAAATTTGGACATTTATAGATTTTTCTCTCACTGCTATTTTAATGTGATCATTTACAAGGCATTGCACAATTTGCCCTCTGCCTCGTTGCTTCTCTGGTCTTCCCTCCCTCTCCTCCCCACCCCCCACCCCCCCACCCACAATCCTCTCACCTTTCCATCTGCCCCCCCCCATGAATCCACTTGCAGCCACACTACACTGACTCCTTTGTTGCTACTGGAGCACGCAGGCACGTCCTGTCTGCACTAATGCTTTCAGAGTCTCTCCCTGCAGAGTATGAATGTGCTAAGGAGCTCACTCCACATCTTTCCCCCAGGGCCATGTTCTTGGGGAGTCCTCTCCAGATGGCAACCTCTTTCCTACATACTAATCTATTTTGCAATATACTCTCCTACTTCGAGGGGTTGACACAAACACAGTGAGCTCTAGTGTGGTATTCGAAACCTATGTTGTATAAATTCCAGGCTCAGTTCTCCCACCAATGTGATACCATCTAGAGGAATGGCTCAGTTTTAACAGTGCTAGAGAAAGAAATAGATGGTGAGAAACTGTTTAAGTACCTGTGTTAGCTGCTCAGCGTTCTTAGCAGCAGCACTGCCTGATCATAGCATGTGGGCCCTGGTCTCAATGTCCAGCTTGACTGGGACTGGGGGGCTCTGAGGAGTGGAGATGCTGCACAGGTGGTCTTACGTGATGGGACGCTGCTCTGGGGTGTGCACTGATGGTGCAAAGAGGCTCTGGTGTGGGCCGACTATGCCTGTTAGCGCTTCAGGGAGAAGTGCCAGGCAGACTGATGTTTATTTCACGGGGCAGGCTTGACTGCCGACGCACCCTGATTTTGGCAAACTGGAGGGCATGAGAAAATGGCTCTTGTTAGGCCTGAGTCACATGCCTTAGCGGCGATGGTGTGAGGACTGCTTACTTGATACATTGGAGTTTGCCCACCCACAAAGGAGAGCGTATCATCAGAGAGCGAGCTGGCAACCATATGAGCACATTCTGTGAATTGCTCCTACTAAACATGATATGCTAAAAACAGGCATTAAACTGACTGTCTCTCTGTACATGAATGTTCCTGAGCATGGAAGCCAGAGAATGTCAGAAGTTGATATTTGGAATCTTCTTTAGTCACGCTCCGTATTTTTTGAGACATGGTCTCACTGAAATTGGAGTTCACTGATTGTAAGGCTTGCCCACCTTTCGGCATCTGCCTGTCTCTGCAACTTTGATGCTGGTTTTAAGGTTGCTCACTGCAGCATTTGGCTTTTTTCCATGGATGCTAGGAGTCAAACTCAGGTTCTCATGCTTGAGTGAGGTGGCAAGCTAAGCTTAACCAACTGAGACATCTCCTTAGTCTTGAACTACTTTTCTTCAGCCATATACTTTTACAGGCTTTGTTCCTGGGATCACCTTAGGCCATCTCTGGGAAAAATTCAGGGCTTATGGAAACAGGTTTTTCTTTTTTTCCTGATGCCCCAAGGACATTCCCTACTCCTGTAGGCTTCTTGGCCTGGGGGGTGGGTTATCTCTCAGGGTCTCTGACTGTAGGGGGTCTTTGATGAGAGGAAGACTGTCCAACTCAGTGCTAGGTCAGTGACAATAGAACACTTTTGACTTTAGTGGAGGGACTAGATCACAGGTGGCAAACACTCTCTGTAAAGGCCACATAGAAAACACTGAGGCCTATGGACCACAGGGCCTGTGTTGCAAGTACTCAGTGTTGTTCTGTAGTGTGAATGCGGCTACGTGCAATACAGAGACGACTGATTGGATGAAGTGTGTAACAACAAAATGAGTAGTTTTGGGAAGTCTGCAACTGACTCCTCTCAAATACTTATCAGAATACAGATCAGCTCATGAAGGCAAAATGTGAGCAATGGAAAAGAATTACTGGGGAGAAATACATCTACCAGTGCCTGATGTTTACATAAAGTGGAAAAAGTATTTGTTTCCAACAGTGAGGTGGGAAAAACATAATTTCCAAGGCACTGTGTAGAATGTGGCATTGGTATAAAAGCACAAGTAAATTCAATGAAATAGAGACATTAGTTTGGCAAATAGGAAAAGATGCTCAGTACCACTGGTTACTAAAAAATGCAAATAAAAATCACAAAGAGAAATTACCACATATGCAGAGAAATTTCTAAAACTAAAAAAGACAAGTTGAGCACATTTGGTTGAGGATGTTAGGATTTCATGCACTGTTGATGTGAATGAATCTTCATTGTACTTATTTTTTATAATAAGGCACCATGGGCCTGGCCTTTCCCTCCAGAGAATTCAGCATTGTTTCCTGAAGAAAAGATATCTATAAACTATGGAAAAGAAGTAGTAGCTGTGTTGCTCAGACAACGGCTCCAGGAGGGCTGGGCCCTCTGTAAGCAGAAGATCCAGTGGCATTTCCACATCTAAATCACACAGTCAAGAGCATAAGAGCAATGTGAGACCTGAGCTCCAAATCTACACTTCATTCTTACGGAGAGTGAGGCCTGGAGGGCCTGTGTGCAGGTGCTGTTCTATCAGCTGCAGCTCTTTCTTGAAGTGAAGCCAAATGCCAGTGTGTCAGATGACTAAAATGGCCATAGCTGGAAGAGATTCGCTTACTAAATCTGAACATTCACGTGTCCATGAGAGTTACATCAAGATATGGCTTTAAGACTCCAAAGCTCCTGTCATCTCTTCCTCTCTTAAAACAGAAGACTCAAATCCAGGAACCACTGTCTCTGTGCCACAGAATCACAAAGTAATTACAGCACAATGTGATTAGGTGGCAGCCAGCTGACTCATCACTTACTGACTTCAGTGGACTTGGCAGGTGACTTTCTCCCTGTGTATTGAAGAGACTAGACAGTGCTATATATGATGTTTTCCTCCAAGCAAAATATCCAACATTTTTGTGTGACCAGATGCAAGAGGCCATCAGATGACCTGTTGACTAAAGATGTTCCCTCTGAGATAAAGGGGATAAGGAGTGTGACTGGATCCCTACTTGGAATGCTGTCCTCACCTACTGTATCTATAAGCCATTAATATTTGTTTCTATCATAATTGATTGTGCCCCCTCTTCCAGGTCTTGAGTATACAGACTGAGAATGGTTTATTGACAGGTGGATTCTGTCTATAGAGAAGCCATAGACCATGCTGGGAGTAAGACTGTCAAGTCAGTGTGACTGCTTTGGGGTCATCCATGCTTTGCTAGTTAAACCTTGCCCATGCTCCTGCAAACCCAAGAAACTCATTAGTTTGTCAAGTTTGACTTTCATGTAATTGTCACTTTTGAGTGTCATGAATTATTATCTGGAGTAGATAGACATTTGTATGGTGACACCCAGCAAAAGTGTCACACAACAAGTGCCTGTACTGAGTGAAGAAAAGAAGCACATCTAGGGATGCTCTGATGTGGGAGGAGTTCTTCTTCATGTCCCAGTCACGTAATTTCTACCCTGGTCTCTAGAATATGGAGCTCTTGGGAGAAGATTAGTTATCCCTTAGATGAATTCTTGAAACTACCTTTACTGTATTGCCCTCTTAGTGAACAAAATCTTTAAACAATCCATGACCATACCACCTTGAATGTGTCTGCTCTACCTAGTCTGATCTCTAACCCCCCCCAAGTATCTATCTCTACATCCTACCATAGAATGTCTGCTTTTTTAGCCCTCCATGATTTGATGCTCCTTACTGTTCTAATTTCTTACCAACCCTATATGAAACTGCCTCCTTAATCTGTTTTTTGTAACTGAGCACATAGCACTACAGTCTGACAGCTCACCTAAGAGGACCAGGGAAGAGAGCCTACCCAACCGGGAGCACCTGGACCACCAGATTACAATATATCACTAGATGAGGGAGCTCAAGATGGACAGAGAGACATCATAATTGTCAAGCAAGGGTCTGAAGAAATTTGAGTGCATAACCTGTGGCTGAGACTTGCGATTCCAGTGGCCTACTTCTCTCTCAGTTTAGTGGCCCATCATTGAGCCCATCACACACCTGGTGTGAATGCTTCATATTGTCGTTTTGTTTAGGACTTATGGCATCTTTTGACCCTGAGTGGCATCTTTTGACCCTGAGTGTCAATTTCTCCTCCTTTCTGCCCACTTGAATTCCATTCACCCTTCAGCATTCAGTTCCAAGGCATCATCTAGACTCTGGTCTGTCAGCCCAGTTCTCAGTCCTGACACTTAATATCACCTCCACAGATCTCCCCAAGTTCCTAGTGCTGGAGCACCACTGATGTTGAGCACCAGAGAACACTGTGCCCAGACTGTTACATTCAGGGACTTTATAAAAACTGACTCACTCTCTCCTTCAAATGGAGCAGTCTGGATGCAGATTGGCATATTTAACTGCTAGATTTAAATACCAGTCTAAGGTAACAAAGCATCATAAACTACTAGTGATGGAATACAGCAGCATAAAGCACAGTAAATTCTTATTGCCCAATATTATTCCAGAATAAGGCAGAAATGAAAATCAAGCATTTTTCCAGGATGCTAAGTGGCATGGCCTAAAAGAGTTTTCAACTTGAAGATAAATGATTGCTGTACACCTTGCTAGCTACTGGGCTATAATTAACAGGATGATTTTTTTTTAAATCACGATAATTCTAAAACAAAGACGCTCACAATGCACACACTTAATTTGGAATAAGTTTGCCATTTGAATTGCAATTTGAAACTTGCATGGCTTCTGATCAGCATGATATGGAAAAACACAAGTCCCAGCTTTTATGAGTTATGAGAAATAGAATAGGGCTACTTGTTAACTGGATCTGTGTCTTACTTTCCCCAAGACTAGAAATAGAGAAGTCAGAGCCCTTTTTTATATACTGATAAGCTGTGAGGTCTCTTTGCTAATTTCAGCCCATAATGGAATCTGAAAGTCATCTTTCTGTGCTCATTATAATTCTAAATTTGATGAGGCACTTGGCCATGTTGATAACTTATTACTGATGTGACTGGCAATGGGTTGGCATTTGTTCCTTGCTGGATGGCAGGCAGAAGGAGAACTTTAAACTTCGAGCCAAGGGAATAATAGTGGCTATTGCTATCACTGTTTGGAGTGATACAGAGTTACTGAGAAGAATTTCTACATTTTTTAAAAGTGGTTAAAGGTTCTTCTCTCTAACTAGTGTTAACTTAAGAGGAAGGTACAGAGATACCTTTCCTGCCCTTGTACATATACAGGTTCTTCTACTTCCATACCTCCAACTTTAAGAAGAAAAAGAGGAGTCCTTTCATTCACTTTGACTGTCTCCAGGATTAACATGTAGAGTCTTGGCATCCCCGTGATTCTGGAGTGATAGACCTGGTGCTTAGATGCCCCATAAAATCCCCTGTCCCTAAAGGGTACCAGTCATGTAGGCAAGAACTTGGTGAAGGTCCCCAAAGCTTGGTGACAGGGGGTTCTACCCTGTGCAGTCTGCATTGGCTAGCTTTAGGCTCTAGTTACAGAAAGCTGGCCCAGACAGAACTGCTGGCTTCTGTGGATGCTAACAGTACAGCTTTGTCCGTGAAAACTGATTATAGCTGTTTCAGTGAGGAGTTGAGGGGTGCAAGCTAGGGGAAGTACAGAGTGGTCCTTCAGTGTTGCACCCTTTTCAGAGTTCAGCCAGTCCCTCTGAAAGAGAGGGCCCGGACTGTGGCATCAGCCCAAGAGGGGCCATGTTGGAATCCAGACGTGCTAGAGAGTCCAGACTGAGAGCTAAACTCACCTCACGTGCAAAGTCAGCCAAGTTTCCACTGGTGAGTCTGGATTCTGTAGGCAATTTAGTGATTTCCTGTTGGCCACCCCCCACCGCTGCCTCCCTCCCACCTGCAAGCAGTCACCCATCCATAAATCCTGTCCAGCCCTGGAGTTTTGCCCAATGTTTCAGAGGGTTGGACTCACCAAGGACGGCAGAATTCCCAGGATCCAGCACCAGCTGTGTTCCCAGAGGAGACATCAGCACCGAAGGCAGGTTCGGTCCAGTGGCCGAAAGCAAGGCCCTGATGTCTTCCAACTGTGTGGGGACTTGAGGGGGATCTGCAAGAAGACAGATGTTGAATCAGGAGGTGAAAGCATAAGGCCGGATTTTTTTTTTTTTTGAGGGGGAGTTGAGTGGCGGACATGTACCCATGTGCGTACAGGTATTACTGTTATGGACTCTTAACCTCATCTTTCCTGTGGGGAAGGTGTGCCTATTGAGGTAAGTCTGTAGTTCAAACTTAATGTTTGATGTCTGAAATATTAAGGTCTGTAATAAGAACCAGGCCTGTGAATTGCAGGAGTTCTTGCTTTCTACCACTTTAAAGCTCACCAACACTGGTCTTTATAACACTGTAGATACACCGAACACTGTTACTATATAACAAAATATAAGATGCATAGTTTTCATCCCATTTTTCATTCCTTTCTAGTTAGACAATTTGTAATTGTTCCACAGAAAGAAAACTCCCAAGAATTTCCTAGTTAAAAGAATCTTTACAAGTGGCTTTTCCATATGTATCTATATGTTACCTAGTTGTGAGGCTAATTTGCTTTGTGGTCTTAATTTTTAGGCCCATGTGGGACTCAGATAAACAGGATTGGAAGACATTACTACGGGATGTGCTATCACTCAAAATCTTATCAGGAGTCAGTGCTGAAATCATCAGAGGTCAAGGTAACCAGAATTAAAAGTGACAAGATGAGATACATAGTGGTTTGCCCTTCATTTCCACAAATGAATAAAGACAAGCAGCCACTGAAGTCAACGATGGGGTGACTTAGTCTCTTGGAAAAGCAGGACCCCTTTACTCCTCTTTCTATATTTGCTGATGTACCACTGGTCCCACCCCCAAGGTCAGTTGGCACTTTTCTAAAAGTTCCAAGTCTGTTGTGGCATGGAATGGGAAACAGGAATATTGTTCTTATGATTGAAGGTCATTTCAGTTGGGGTTGGCCAGGACCCTACCATGTACTTGGTTAGAGGATGGTAAATAAAAAATATTGAAGGTGCCTAGTCTGCTTCAGAAAAATACTTTCTACATTTCTGCCTAGGACTGCCAAAGGCCATCACATAAAGAAAACAAGGGTGAACTTGAGATGATATACCTATATAAAAATAGGGCTAATAAAATCCTCTGCATGTGGTATAGGGGTGCTTGGATTGAGGAATCCACAGTTTGAACTATGACTCTGTCATCTACTAACTTGGGTTAAGTGTTTAGTCTCCTGAGCCTTAGTTTCCTTGGTTATGAGTGGGCTCTTTCCCAGGATTCCTTTCTCCTCTTGATACTATGATTTTAAGAACTGATGGTGACAGTTTACCTAGTATCTTCCCCACTTCCTTTACTCATTCATTGAAATCAAAAGGGAAAGCTAGTTCCATCTGCAAAACAATCCATTTTCTGTGGACCAGATGTCAGCCCCTGTTAATGTCTTTATAGCAATTTGTTTTGAAAGTGTCCATTTGACCTTCATGATGAAACCAAATTGTCAAGGGCAAGAGGTTCCTAAACCTATACTAGTGTCCAGCTGATTTAGACTTAAAAGTAGCACTCAACAAGTATTTGCCCAATGACTGACTGACTGGATGATTCAAAGGCTGACATTACATGTTGGGCAAAAGCATGGACTTGTATATTATTTTAGCTTTATGTACAAATGTCCTCCTTTAAAAATTTTGCCACATTTTTTTGCTCTTTGAATAAGTAACCAAGAGTGTTCTAGTACAGAGATATCCTTAAAGTTAGCATCTGAACAGTGATGTCTCCCCATCATCAGCACTGATTAAAATGGTGAGGGCTTTGTGCTCTTTGAGCTCCACATTCATGGTCCTGCTGTACTGGTGTTGGAGCACAGTGAGAAGCAGCTCACAGAACATAAACTCACTGGTGAGGTCACAGTAGCAGCCATCTTAGACTTTCATCTCTGTTAGCAGAAACACCCACGAAGGGTTATCAGGGAGAAAAACTGTGGGAGAGCGCCTCAGCACAACTCAGTGTGATCCCAGACTAACAACTCAGCTGATGAAACCCAACACAAATAAATGACATCCTCTTCTCTCTGAGCCAATTTTCTGTGGCTTCCTATGATGGCTGGTGGTTTGTGCAGCCATCAGTGAGATGAGACCCCAGCTGGGCTTCTGAAATCTCAGTAGGCAGGGCCGAGGCTGTATCATCGACTGGGAGTGCAAAAAGTAGAAGTATAAAATTCAATGATTTTTCTCCAAAGAAGTCCACAGTGTATCCTTATGTGTGTATGTGCATCATACGATTATTCCTTCTTGCATATTTCCTTCTCTTTTTAGAATGACAGCTTTCTCTTGTGAGAAAGTGAGCAGACATGCTGTAATAATTGCTTAGTTTTCAAAGGTCAAGACTCCTCCCCGAAACTTTCTTTTACTCTCTCTCACTAAACCCCACAAACCAGTGGGAAGGAAAGCAGCAGCAGGACACAGAAGGGCTAGAGCTTGAGAGGCTGCTGCGCCATACCCTGGCTCATTAGCAGGTGGGTGGCAACCCAGCTTCTTACTTGTAACAGGGCACTTCAGGCCAGGGATTGTGGTAGACTTTAAAATAAAGAGCTCTTATGCTTGGAAATTCATGTGGAGACTTTCTGTCTAAAAACCTTCTGGAACTGGATGAAAAAAACCTTAAATATATGAATTTTTTCTAATATCTAGGTTATGTTTTTATTCTAATTTTTCTAATATCCATGGTTATCTATGGTTTTCAGTTGTTCCTCAAAGGAAATCCAGCACAGGAGTTAAGAATAATTGATTTGCTTCTTTTTCTTTGTGTGTCTTTGTGTGTGTGTGTGTGTATGTGTGTGTGCACGTATGGATGTATGCAAGTTTTTGTGTATGTGAGTGTATATGTGCACATGCACATGTATGTGTGAGCATGTATCTACGTGTATATGTGCATACATATGTGTATATGTGTGAGTTTGTGTGTTTATATGTATGTGTGTATGTGGTGTGTGGTGAGTGTGGGCTTGCTTGCAAAGGACAGAGCAGGATATCAGATGTCTTCTTCTATCCCTCTCCCCAGTATTGTCTTGGAATAGGGTCTCTCACTGCTTCAAGGTAGCTCGCTGTTAGGGATAGACTGCTGGACGGTCAGCAAGCTTTCTAGATCTGCCTATGTCTTCCCCAACCTAGTGCTGGGGTTATGGTACACACAGCCATACCCTGCATTTTATGTGGGTGCTGTGGATTCTGACTTAGGTCCTCTTGCTTGCAGAGTAAGTGCTGTTACCCGCCTGGCCATCTCCCCAATCTCCTAATTACATTACTTCCATTTGACATCCAGGCTTCCCCTGTAATGTAGGCTATCCTTACTTGGCAGATTCCCACAGATACCAGCATTTAACATTTAGCAAGGTAAACATGTTCAAGTTAGCAAGAGGTGGAGCCAGCTGTCATTCTCAGGTCTGGCTATATTTTCTGTTGGAAAGGCTGTAGGTGGATGAAGGGACACTGAACTCCCCTTTTTGCTCTTAACTGAACCTGAGGAGAAAAAGGAGGTGGAGGGTGGGTAAACCAGTCACCCTTCCGAGATCCCATCGAGACCATGGCTTGAGTTTACCTAGGATGAGGAGCTGGGTGTTCTCCGTCAGCTCTCCGTGAAGGTTGGCTGCCCTGCAGGAGTACAGGCCCTGATCCGAGGAGGTCACATTGATGAGCAGCAAGGAGCCCTCGTGCAGATGGGAGGAGGAGCCTAGTTTGCTTCTATTCCTAAACCAAGTGACTTCCGCTTCAGGCACACCTAGAAGACAGAAATAAATTCATGAGCCAAACATTCAGGTGAACTCTGAGCATAAAGCGTGTCTTGGCTGGTTCTCCCCGGGGCAGTTCTGCAGGAAGCATCTGCTTGGGCGTCTTCTACAACCCTCGGCCAAACCAAATAACACCCTGGACTTCTCGGTAGTCTCTACATCTTTTGCTCTTTAAGACTTCCATAGATGAGGCAGGAAGAGCGAGGTCAGTTAAAAGAAGAGAAACAGTGGCAGCTGGCAGAGGCTACATGCCAAGGGAGAAGATACCTAAAGTCTTTGGAAAAAACATTATAAAAATATACAAGGTAAGTGTATATCCATGAAAACAAGGAGTCTACAGTGAATTGAATTATCATAAACGCGATGCTGAGTAAAAAAAGCCAGATACAAGAATACATACTATGTGATTTCATTTCTGTAAGAGATAAACAAAATCTAGTAAAAATTTATATTGTTCATGGTTTCTCCAAGGTGATGAGATGAATGCAGAAGGGGTGTGGCAGAGGTGGGGGACAAGGGGCTGGGCTATTATCTTGACCTGGAAATAGTTGGGTTTGAGAAAATTCTCTTGGCACTCTTGGAGATCGCATTTTTTGGTATAGTTGTAATACTTCAACAGTGAACTCTAAACACTAAAATACACATCTGACCCAGACAATGAAAGCTGCTAGATCCTTCTAGACTTGACACTCTGTGTAGAGACATGCTTGTTTTTTTTTTTTTTTTTTTTTTTTTTTTTTTGTAAGATGCTATGGTTTGGAACTTGAATGTCCCTCAAAGCCCCATGTGTCTCCCAGCTTGCTTCTCAAGGTAGTGTTATTGGAAGCTGGTGGAACCTCTAAGAAGTGGGGCCCAGCAGGAGTGTTTAGGTCATTGGGGTATATGCTCTTGAGGAGAGGGATTGTGAGGCCCAGATACTCTTCACTCCTTTGATTCCTGGCCATGAGGACAGTGGGTTTGCTGTGCCATATGCTCATCCTATGACCTGCTGCCTCTCTACAGAGCTTAGTCCCAAAGCAACAGATCTGGAGACCATAGAGTCAAAACTGGGGGTCCAAACAAATCTTTATGAGTTAGTTATCTCAGGGCTTTTGTTATAAGGACAGGTGACTAAAACTCTTCTCCAAACAAGAGCACATAAGATTGTGACATTGTGGCACTAGAGAAAATGGACCAAAGGAAAATACTCTGCTTGTTCACAATTCATTTTATTTTATTTGATATTTTATTCTGTGAGGTCAGGGAGAGTGTGCTGACATGGGATGGCTGCCCACCTTTGGAAATCAGGCTATGTGTTCTAGGCACGGCCTGAGTTCCCTAGGAAGTCTCCTAACAGTTGGTATGGGAGCAAAGAGGCTTCCGAAGAGTACCTAGACGACCTTCCTTAGACGCTGAGCAGGAAGCCAGGCTCTGCTAAACTGGGGTTGGGGAGATTGCAAGTCTGGGATGTTGACTCACAGGGTTCCAACAAGCATGTTCAGAGTGTCAAAAAAGCTGAAAAAATAGGGTCATTGCCAAGAAAATCCAAAGATCCAGACTTGTGTACAGTGACCTCCTTTAGCTGCAGCTGGATTTTGCCCTTGGGGCAAAGCAGTGTTATCCTCAAGCATCAGTCTACTACTGGGGCACTGAAGTCATCAGAAGTTATGTGAATATCTGTTATGTGCCCTTCACATGGCTTAAGAAGACCAGGACTGACAAAAGAAAGTGCAAACTTGGACGCTATATTGGGGGAGACATACAGTGGTGCAGCGCAAATGATATGAGACGTGATGTGGGAGAAGTAACTTGGTGGCATCTCTAGATCTACCTTGGGAAAAGATGCAGGTAAGGGGCAGAAAAGCTGAGTTTTCATTGCAGCACCACTAGGGAGAGCAAGAGCATCATGAGGCCTGCCTGTGCCAGCTCGGACTTTGGACCCTGAGATCAGATTTTCACATTAAAAAAAATAAGATCTCACAGCATTTCTTGGAACGCCTCTGAAACGTAAGAAAAAGTGGAAGAAGAAGGAGGAGGAGAAGGTGATAGAAAAGAAGAGGAAGCAGAAGAGGAGGAGGAGGAGGAGAAGGAGGAGAGGAGGAGGAGGAGGAGGAGGAGGAGGAGGAGCAGCTTGTATGGAGTACTCATGCCCTCTGCATTGAATTGCTCCTGGGTAGCACTTAGTGCTGGTATCTCCCTTTGATAAAATCTGTGGTCATCACAGTCCCAGTGAGAACTTAAAATGCTGTACAGCAAGGCAGGCAGAGAAGACAAGATGAACTAGGCCTCTTCTTCATGCAGAGAGGGGCCGCCTAGCTGAATGGGGGAGAGAGCATTCTTCAGGACCGCCAGCCTGGGTTCTGGAGCACACATTCCCACAGGCAAGCACAAGAGTTTGCTATATGACTGTAGACACCCCTGCAGTGCTCTACCCTGGGGTGCATGCTTGGCATGGCAGAGCAATGTAGAGGAGAAACAAAAGGAGTGATGGGGAGGGAAAGGACAGCAGAGAAGCCAAGGGTAGAAAGGGACTTGGGAACTATTTCTTAATTCTCTAAGAACCAAGTGTGTATGTGTTCTCTTGCTGGATTATTCTTTGCTTCATGGAATCACGGTTGTTTGGGAGGACACAGCCTGGGGAGCTGCTCTGGTGAGAGCAGGGCCCCATGGGAGAAGTGGAACTGCTCAGGATCATGATGGGTGGAAAGAAGTCACTTTTAGTCACTGTGACCACAGATCCAACAGTGCTTCCAGGGGACAAGAATGACATGGGAACCATTCTCTGGTCTATTAGCAAACCTTTCTCAGACTTGGTGGAACACAGACACGCATCATGAGTTTGCCAGTGGATTTCTGCAGGAGTTATACTTGGGCGATTTCTTGCCTGGGACAGTGGGCCTTGGGCAGAGAATAACACAGCAAACATGTGTGGAATGACAACCAGTCCTTCGAGACATTTTCAGCAGAAAATAAAGAAGGAGGAAAGCAGTGCAGAAGGCAGGGATGATAGTCATGCTTTAGTAAACGTCACCAATCTTGTCTGGCCAATGAATCTCTTGGAAAAATACTGTATATACTTGTCTATCCTCATATTCAGAACAGCCTGACATGGGGTATGTAACGAGCTATGCAAACACAGTCTGAACACAGTTGAGGGAGAGGGAGCATCCAGGAACACTCACTATGAGCCAATATAATCGCTTATTTTTCATAAAGCTCCCATAGGCCAGGTTCCATTGTCTAGCCCAATAAGGAAGGAGAAAAGTGGGGCTCAAAGAGATGAAAAGATCTGCCTGCAGTCAGGTTAGTGGGTCTCTGAGTGGGAGATTCTGCCCTTCACCCAACCAGGAACCCACAAATGGCAGATGGAAATCTACACAGACACTTCCCATACCAAGAATCCTCATCTTAGTAAGTACACACCATGGCCTGTCGGTACACCAGCCTGCCTCTCCAGGGAGCATGTGAACTGTTAGATCTTTAAATGCTCTCGGGCTCCTTTTTTGTTGCCACAAAGATTTAGAGAGAGGTTTCTAGAATTTACCAGCACTGGTTTTGTCAGCTTTATCAACTCTCTCTTGGGGAGCTTGCTGTGGAGATTTTTGTCCTCTCCTCATTTATTATAAGACAACAGCACATTCTTTAGAGACATCCTCTGAGAAATGACAGAAAACACCAATCACAGAATCATGTCAGAAACTTTGTCACCATAGACCAGTTACTTGGCCCAGCCCCATGCTCTGGATTCCCAGGTATTACTTGTGTCTGAAAAAGGGAAGTGAGCTGAACCATGCCTGCCTTCCCCCTGTGGCATATCTTACCAGCACTACCATGTTCTCCCTGTTGCTTGAAAGGATCAATAAACGGGTCTAGTCAGAATGGCTTGTAATGGGATCCTAATGCCTTCAATCTCCACTGAGCTGCTAGGAAGCGTGATGTTATAATATCCTTCTTTCCCTTAATATCCTAGACAGGATATTCCTCCCAACTGGACCATTTGTTGAATCTGGAAGGCTGCTGGCACCATGGCAGCATGTCAGCCTCTGGAGGTGGGGATCCAAAGCTGATTCTTACACGATTAACTTGGGAAGCTTCTTAGGAGTGTGTGAGGGTGGACGGAGGAGGTGATGGGTGAAACAAAAGAGAAAGGATATAGTGACTCACATGTTAGCTTCAGCAGTTATTCTAAAGAACATCAGCAGCCTGGAAAGGAAGCTGAGGGCTGAACACTGACTGTGCCAAGTCATTCACAAAATGTTTCTTTTTCCCCTGAGTACCAAGGGAGGGTACCTTCCTGCATCCCCTGCGTTGCAAGTGACCTCAGAGATTAAGGAAAGTGAAATTTCTGACACGTTACTTCCAGGTATGGCCCTCAAGAACCTTACCAATGTTCCTCCACTCTTCTTCCCTTGTTGGTTTCACAAGCTAGAGTAGAAGCTCTGGCACCGTGCGACCTGGAGTGACAGAACGGGGCAGTCGTCCTCTGGCTGACCAGGAACACTTTTCACTAAGAAAGCCATGATCGTCTACTGTGTTTGAGCTATTATTGCACACTGGACTTGATACAAGAGTTTAAGCCACCCCCACCCATAAGCTACCCAAGCCACCTGAACCACTCTGTCTATCCCACCAGCCCTGCTGAATTCTTCTCCTAAGCGAGCCCTTCAGAAATATACCTTGATGTTAGGGCAAAATCCCGTTGTACCATGATCTACGAAAGCTTGTAAGAACTAGCCCTTGCCTACTTCCCACTTCTTAGTCTCATGAGCACCTTCTGTGCATCTATCTTCCGTCCATATTTTACTTCTTCAAAAGATGTATGCTCTTCCACTCTGGCTTTTTGCATAAGTTCTTCTCTTTTCTCTTCTGTTGTTTTCTGAGCTCTTATATATAGAGCACAAGTATGGGAATAAACAGTGGATTATGTAACTGTTCAAGAAAAAGCACCATGGGAGGGGCTCCCAAGGCCCTGCCCCTCGAGCAGGAGCCAGTGATAATTGATGGTTACAGGGGAAGGAGGGGAAGCACTTTTCTTTGGGGTGGGAGTGCATACACTGACAGGCTATCCAGGCTGCAGTAGAGGGCCCCATACCCATCCACACTTGAGACACACAAATTAGACTCAGTTGGCTTCCTACATACACATTGGAGATATGAAATTCAGAGGAAGATGTGTTGGGAAAGAGGAAGCTGAAGACCAGAGGGAGTAGGGCAGTAGATATGATTGATCAGAATACATTGTATGCATGTATGAAGCTTTCAAAGAATAAAAATATTATTTAAAAATAGACAAAAAAGCCCCATTGAATTCACTGCTTAATATTTCTTATGCTTAAGGGTTGAGAAGAATTTGTGAGCCTGCATTTTACAAGAGCACATGTGTATGAAAAGTTCTTTAATGAGAAGTTGCTAATGGTTCAAACATGGAAGGATGTCTGTCAACCTAGGTAAATTAGGTAATGTTCTTCAAATAGAGTTTTATACATCCTGTGAAATCAGGCTCATGACAGACAAGTATTAACTTGAGTATGGAAAGGAAGCAGGAAGAAACAGAATAATCAAGGAGTTAGTAAAATATCCATTGGGTAAGTGAGGAGAACAAAACTTGGAGCAAATTATTTTCTTTCTTTATTGGTGTCTTTGTTATTTTCTATATTTCCTGAAGTATGTGCAATATCCCAGTAGTTCATAATAAGAAAATAATGACTATCTGTATATCACTCTGTATATTTCACAAATTTTCCCCAGACAGTAAGCTTCCTGAAAGGTTTATTTTATTCATCTACATATCTTTGGATTAGGAGACCTCCAACCAAATGTGGATATACAATGAAACACTATGGATGAAGAACAGGATAGTGTCCTTAAGCAGAAGTGACTTTTGTGACTTGGACCAGGGTCTGGGCTGTAGGCTCTCAAACTAATTTATTGCCAACCGCTGGCAACTATTGGGGCCTAGTGAAATTACCCAAGCAGTAAGAAGGTCACTCTATCCATGATTGGAGATGTGGTGGATATGGTCAGGAGTTAGAGAGGTCCATAAGAACCATGCTGAATGGGTAAGTGGAGGCAGTTCCCCATGCCAGGCCACAGTCGACAGTGTGGTCAGTGGACAGCTGGACACTCTGAAAGTTCACTATGCCATCAGTTTAGGATTTTCCTCAACCACTTTGATTAAACATTTGATAGCATGCACAATGACTGGCAAAAAAAGGATTTCATTTTTGGTTAATCATGATTAATACAAATGGTTTAATGGGCAGGCAAAACGAAAAACTGTAATGAAACTTTGGTTAGAGTGGATGGTCAAGGGGCTGTGTGGATCTGTAGCCAAGACATCGAGCTCCAGATTTATCAAGAGTCCATGACTCAAATAAGATGTGACCAACAGAGACCGCTGGCTTCTGTCCACATATCTTCTGTGCACATGTGTAAACATACAACTATAATGTTATAGGCAGTCAAAGGGCCCTGGTGTCACAGGTGTACTGAAAGGTGTTGCCATGTCCTAGGCTGTTGTAGACTGCCCCATTTGGTGTCTGGCTTTCCCAATCCCCCGTAATGCCCAATTCCTTGTTTTGCTCCCTGTTTTCCGCTAGTTCATCTAATGAACCCCAGCTCTCAGGAAGAGCAGGGAGTCTGTGTTTTCTCTGAATGGTGTTGTACCTCTGAGGCCTGTGCTTACAGACCAGAGTGAATATAGTGCTAGAGTTCACTGGTGAGGCCAATGGGCACTTTCCAGAGGAGGGGCTGATTGCACAACTGCAAAGATGTAGAGTTAAGCATCCTGAAGATGTTATCTGTTGAGGATAACAATCAGGAGACTGTAGCTGGCTCCCTGCCACAAGAGTCATTCTCTTCTTTAGCCCACAGTAGGATCAAGTACTTGGAATTTCCACTTCTACTGTCCTCTACCCCTCCCTTCCCTGTGACTTCCTGCCCCCTCGCTTCCTGAAGGCCTACCACAGAGACACACCTTCATCACAGCTCCTAACAGCACCAGCTGTCTTTAAAGATGCATGCCCACTTGTGAACTGAGGATGCTCTTGGTCTTACTCTACCCTTTCTGGAAGGTTCTGTCACTCCTTACTTCTTACCATCACTAACCCAAGTTCAAACTGTCCTACCCTCTCCTCTGAACCACTCTGATGTTTTATAACAAACTTCTCTGTCCCAGTACCTCTATTCATCAGTCTACTTTAAACATGGAAGTTTACTCTTCTGGAAACATTTTTTTTTATCACTTGTTAATTGCCAGGGTCTCCTGTGGTCCCTTCACCAGACAATTTACGAAGGTTTAAAACCTCTAAACCATCTCTGTATTCTGGGTTCCACCCATATTAAAGCTCATACAGTTCCCTGTATAGCCTGTGGTTTTCCAGCTTCCAGAAAGATTTCTACACTCTTTTGTCTACCTGGAACACCCTTGCCCTTATCCTCACATGCCCACACTCTGTCAGCATGAAAAGCCAGGAATTAAAAAGGAGTCAGGGGATCTTGCATGGTGGCACACAGCTGGAATCTCAGCACTCAGGAGGCTGCAAGCGGAAGGATCCTGAATTTCAGACCAGCATGGGTTACAAGAGAAAGTTCCAATCCAACCTCACTATCTAGCAAAACCACCTCAGAAAAAAGAACAATATAGAAGCCCCTTATCTGATATGTGAGCCAATGATGAATATGCTAGCTTGCTTGCTCAACTTAATCATTCCATGCTGTATCAATCACACCATCCCTCATAATTATACATGATTTGATTTGTTCAATGAAATAATTTTAAACCTCTAACTCCTTTTTTATCTTATCTGCAGTACATTTCTAATGTACTTCTCCTTTCTGACTGAAGTTCATGCTTCAGCCTTCTCACCAGCCCTGGGTCCCTGGGTCTAATCTGTCTCTGTGTCAGCCAGCTTAGCACAGAGCTTCCTCCCACCCTTCCGCTGTATGGGAGCAGGTGAACACAGGCATGGATTCTCACCTGCGACTTGACAGTTAATCGTCACATTGACGCCTTGTACTGTTCTGACGGTGCTCCCGATGTCCACTGTGATGGCAGGCTTCTCTGTGTTGACCACAACCACTCGTGACGTTTTCACCAGTGGCTTTCCTGGAGGTTAGAAAGAATGTGAGATGTTACTAATGGTGTTGTCGACCTGGACTACTGAAGCTCAACAGCTAACGGCTATTCTCCTGGGACATCCACCTCAACCAGGCTTCACCTTGAAAAAAGTCTACCCACCCATGTACTTACTACAGACTCATCAGAAGATGAGCAGGGTTTAAGAGTTAGGAAAAGAGCGTGGAATACAAGTATGACTTGTTCCTTTCAATCACCAACAACAATACATCTTTCTTGTTTTAAAAAGTATATATCCTTTAACAATTTCATACATGTACATATTTATCTTGATCAAATCTACCCTCCATGCTCCTTTCTCAGGTTTCCTTCTGATAGGTTCCTGTTTATCTCCACTCTTCCTTTTTATAACCCACCAAATCCCATCATGGGCATGGGCTGGATGTGCTACTGGAGAATGGGCAGCCTACCATCCTTATCCTACCATCCATTCTACCAGTCTCATCCGTTAAGAAAAAAATGACTCCTCTGTCTCCCACAACAGCTGTGAACTGCCAGTAGATCCTGAGCTATGGCCTCGTCGATCCCTCCCCTCTTTATTGCTGCTGGCAGTATCTTGAGAAGGTCTCTTGCAAGTAACCATAGCTGCTGGGAAGATTAATTTTCACCCATTTTTATTTTTTTCTGTTTTCTACATGTTTTATACATATCGAGTATTCATCCCAGCTTCCTTCCCTTCCCTTCCCTCCCCTTCCCTTTCCTCTCTTCCCTTCATCATTCCTTGCTACTCCTTCCTACCCTTCCTCCTGTATGCGTCAATGGATCCCAGGTTTCACTCTGGCTTTTCTATTCCTGTGGGGGCTCAAGCTTCCATGGGAGATCAAGTCTTGAGTCCAATCAGAAAGCTGTTGGTTGTCTCCTTGGTACTCATACCACTATTACAACTGGCAGTCGCCTGTTGCCATGGTGATTTATATTGCAATTTACAGATCTCATGCCGTTGATGGGACTTTTGATTATTTCTCTCCCACAGCAGTTTCTATAGTATTCCTTGGTACTGTGTAAGCTATCCAGCAAGGAGAAAATCCTCAGACAGGTTCCAGTTGATATATGCCCATGTTCTGTGATCTATTTGTGTTGCATCTTCAGTAACAGGGTCTTACTGACAGTTTTAAAGAGCAACCAAGAAAAAATAACAAAAGCTTATAATGTTTGGGGGCCTTTAAGACATTTCTAACTAACATTCTATCAGGAAGTGCCACATTCCTGTTACTTCTAGTATAATTTTGTCCCTGGGTTATGAGTAGATCAGCTCAAGTCATTTGCTCCTCAGCATAGGGACTGCCCACTCTTGATCCTTTCTTCAAGTGACATTTTGTTTTACATATTACTGGCATAGGATATTCTTGTAGGATTATTTCCCACAATCTCAGAGTTTTTCTATGAATCCCTCTGTCCCATCTATCTCTCACATCCCTCCTATCTCCCATCCTCTCATTCCCTGTTATGTATTTTCCTCCAATGATTCCCTCCTTCACCCTTGTCCTGGGATCCTAAATCTCCCTTCCAAAGGTTTTACCCTAATCATCTCTTCCTATCTTGGGAAGATGAATTTTAAGGACTTATTTTTTACTTTATGGTCATTGTAGATTCATATGCAGTTGTAAGAAGCTCTATTCTAAGTAACCTATCTTTATTTTCCAAAATTAGGGACACATTTCAAAGCTAGAGTGCCAAAACCTGGCCGCAATATTGACATTCACATGATCAGATTGCATCTACCTGTCACTACAAGCGTCCCTCATGGAATGTTAACACTTCTGTAATTCTTTGACAGCTATTCATATGGCTCCGATTTCCTTTCTTTTGTCAATTCGAGAGATATGTAAGTAAAAATCATACGGTATGCTCCCTTAGATGCCCTTACTCCACCAGGCCGACTCAGAATTCCCTAGATTCTTCCGGGTTGTGATGATTTGATACTGAATTTTTTCATGGTGGCTTCCTTTTCATTGCAGAGCAGTATTCCATGGCCACATGAACCATAGTTTACTTAGCTGTTCAACTGCTGAACATCTTTGTTTCCAAGTTTTTATAAATAAAGCTGTTATAAACACTGGTTCAAGTTGTTTTGGGAACATGTCTTCATTTCTTTGACATAAAGAACTAGGAATGAAACTTCTAGGTCATATGACATTTTTTCCTTCTTTCATTAGTTTTTCCTTTATTATGACAGTTTTACGGTGACATTTTTGCCATTTTTGATTCTTTGACAGCTTAAAGCATATTTTCCTCTCCTGTTCTCCTTCTTCTGTTGTTAAAACCTTTCTTCCCTACTTTCATGTCTTTTTGTGTGACTCACTGAATAATTTCAAAGCTAGAGTGTCCAAAACCTGAATAATTAGGGTTGATCGTATCAGTATGGAGGGGAGGTTATTTACTGGAATGAATGCAACTTATCAGTGTGTATGTACTTAAGAAAACTACTCTCCTGTATTAACAATTATTAACAACCAATAGTCCCTCAGGGAGAGTTGGGGGTCTCATATCTTCTTATTTAGTTCTTTTTTTAACTTTAATACATTTTATTATTATTTCAGCTCATACAAACTTAATAGGTACACCAGTTCCCTCCCTCCCTCCTCCTCCCCCTGAACCCCCTATTCTCCCTCCCCTCACCCCTCCTGCGCCATCCCCCCGTGCCTCCCGCCCCAATTCCCAGAGTCCTTTCTTGTGCATGCCTGACTCTCCTCTGGGCCCTCCTCTCCGATGACATACAAGGACCCAGTGGCATTTCCCTGAACCCTTTCCTGTGTTCCCCTTAAGCATAGGAACACTACTGTGGCTGTCAATCCCTTGCTTCCAAGGATCTTGGTGCCTTTAGCAGATGCTAGACTTTGTGAGGTCAATAGTGTGTTGGACATTGTGCCGGGTATGCAATGTCCAATTATGATTGCTTCGGCCCTAACTTGTGTGGAGTATCTTGCAAATCATTGCTCCTCCCATCCTTTTGCTCTTACACTCTTACCGCCCCCTCTTCCGCAAATGTCCCTGAGCTTCAGGATGGGGAGAGATTAGTCTGGCCTAGTTCTAGGTGGTTGATATAGAGTCTCTGAAGTTCTGGATAGTGGTTTGTTGATTTTCTTTTGCAGTTTTGTTGCTCCTGCAATGCCCTTCACTCCATCGTGATGGCCCCCTGGCCAGAGACAGAAAGCTGTTAAACTGGAGTCTTATTATAAGAGCACATTCAAGGGTAGATGTAATATTTATACCCAAAAGTGGAATCTCAGGGTCATATGGCATTTGGCAATGGGAGGGGTCAATCAACCATTTGCAAAATGGTTACTTTTTAATCTGCTGGACTATATGCCCTCCCCTTCTGGTGAGTTCATACCCCCTTAGTTGTAAATGATTAGGAACGAATTATGAACTTAACTAGGTGTCACATTACTTTCTTGCAGTCCTTGATGAAGGCCTATTTTCTCTACTCTAACATGGTCACTTCTCTCCTTGTTTCTGGTGTGGCCCTCCAACTCCATCCCTCCTGTTCATAATCCTTGCAATTACTGTAGGTAATACATAGATTTACCTATGAGTGTCTCAAGATGGATTGGGTGGGTTTGGTATTAGGAGCCACCTATTAGGGAGTACATACGGCACTTAATTTTCTGGGTCTGGGATACTTCACTTAATATAATTGTTTCTAATGACATCCATTTCCCAGCAAATTCCAGTAATTCATCATTTTTGATGGCTGAGTAGTACTCCATTTTATAGATGTACCACAGTTTCCTTATCCGCTCGTCAACTGTTGGACATTTGGGTTGATTCCATGTCTTTGCTATTGTAAACAGTGCTGCTATGAACATGGTCGTGCTTGTGCTATCGAGGTGAACCTCTGCTGTATGGGGGGTTATACCCAAAAGTGTAATCGCAGGGTCATATGGCATTTCAATCTTTAATTTCTTTAAGAATCTCCAGACGGCTCGCCAGAGTGGCTGTATGAGCCTGCATTCCCACCAGCAATGTAGGAGAGTTCCCCTCTCTCCACATCCTCTCCAGCATTTGGTGTTGTTTGTATCGTGGATTTTTGCCATCCTGACTGGGGTGAGATGATATCTCAGGGAAGTTTTGATTTGCATTTCCCTGATGGCTAAAGAAGTGGAGCATTTTTAAAGATATTTGTTAGACATTTTAATTTCATCCCTGGTAAAGTTTCTTTTAAGTTCCAGGGCCCATTTTTTAATTGGGCCATTGGTTTCCTTGGTGTTTAGTTTTCTAAGTTCTTTGTGCACTCTGGACAGCAGAGTTCTATCAGATGTGTGGTTAGTGAAGATTTTCTCCCATTCTGTGGGTTGCCTTTGAGCTCATGTTACAATCTCTTTATCTGAACAGAAGCTCTTTAATTTCACAAGATCCCAACTGTTGAGAGTTGGTAGCAGTGACTGTGCCATTGGATGTCTGTTTAGGAAATGTTGGCTTAGCCAAATCAGTTAGAGGGAGTTCCCTATCCTTTCAACTATGGTTTTTATAGTCTCTGGGCTTATATCAAGGTCCTTGATCCATTTGGAATTAAGTCTTGTACATGGTGACAAGTATGGGTCCAGCTTTAATCTTCTGCATGTGGAGATCCAGTTTTGCCAGTACCATTTGTTGAAGATGCTGTTCTTTTTCCATTGGATTCTTTGGGCCCCTTTGTCAAAGACCAAATGGCTGTAATTTTGTGGGCTTATATCTGGGTCTTCAATCCTTATCCAGTGATCTGTGTGTCTATTTTGGAGCCAGTACCAGGCTGTTTTTATAACTGTGGATTTGTAATATAGACTAAGGTTTGGTATGGTAATACCTCCAGCAGTGTTTTTGTTACTCGGGATTGTCTTTGCTATCCTGGGTCTTTTTTGCCTCCATATGAATTTTGAGATTGTTTGGTCAACTTCTTTAAAGAATTGCTTTGGGATTTTAATTGGTATAGCATTGAATTTGTATATTGCGTTTGGTAGGATGGTCATTTTGACGATGTTGATTCTGCCAATCCAGGAACATGGGAGGTCTTTCCACTTCTGGTGTCTTCTGCAATTTCTTTCTTTAGGGTTTTAAAGTTTTCATTGTAAAGGTCTTTTACCTCCTTGGTTAGGTTTATACCAAGGTATTTCATTTTTTTTAGGGGCTATAGTAAATGGGATGGTTTCTCTCAAGGCTTTTTCACTTCTTTCATTGTGGGCATATAGGAAGGCCTCTGATTTTTGCACATTTATTTTGTAAACTGCCACCCTGCTGAACTTCTGTATTAGTTACAGGAGCTTCCTGGTAGAGTTTTTGGGATCACTCAGGTATAAGATCATGTCATCTGCAAATAGGGATAGCTTGCCTTCTTCCTTGCTGATTTTGAATCCCTCCTATGTCCCTTTCTTGTCTTATGGCTTCAGCTAAGACTTCAAGTACAATATTGAATAGAAGTGGTGAGAGTGGACAGCCTTGTCTAGTTCCTGATCGAAGTGGAAATGCTTCCAATTGGTCCCCACTGAGCATAATCCTTGCTATTGGATTGTTGTATACAGCTTTTATTATATTGATAAAGGTTCCTTCCATTCCTACTGTCTCTAGTGTTTTGATCATAAAAAGCTGTGGATCTTGTCAAAAGCTTTTTCTGCATCTATCGAGAGTATCATGTGGTCTTGGACTTTGGACTGGTTTACATGATGAATTACATTTATTGATTTGCGTATGTTGAACCAACCTTGTGTGCCGGGGATGAAGCCTACTTGGTCCCCGTGAATAATCTTTTTAATATGTTTTTGAATCCGATTTGCTAAAACTGTTGAGAATCTTTGCGTCCATGTTCATCAGAGAGATCGGCCTATAGTTTTCTTTTTTAAGTGAATCTTTATTAGGTTTTGGGATTAAAACGATATTAGCTTCATAGAAGGAATTTGGTAGTGTTCCTTCCTTTGCTATTTGATGGAACAGTTTAAGGAGTGTTGGTATTATTAACTCCTTAAATGTCTGGTAGAACTCTGTGCTGAATCCATCTGGTCCAGGACATTTTTTGGTGGGAAGATTCAAGATTACTTCCTCAATTTCCTTATATGTTATAGGACTATTTAAATAATTCACAACTTCCTGATTCAATTTAGGTAAGTTGTGTTTACTTAGAAATTCACCCATCTCTTTTTTGTTGTCAAACTTCACAGAGTATAAGTTTTTGAAATATGATGTCATAATTCTCTGGATTTCTTGGGTATCAGTAGTGATAACTCCATGTTCATTTCTGATTTTGTTAATTTGGGTTTTCTCTCTCCTGCTTTTGGTTAATTTAGCTAGGGGTGTATCAATCTTATTGATTTTTTCAAAGAACCAGCTTTTTGAACTGGTTGATTTTTTGTATCGTTTTCTTAATCTTGATTTCAGATATTTCTCCCCTTATTTTGCTAATCTCCTCTCTTCTACTACTTTTGGGATCAGATTGCTCTAGTTTCTCTAAAGCTTTAAGCTGCATTGTTAAGTTGTTTATTTCTGATGTTTCCATTTTTTTGATGTAGGCATTAAGAGCTATGAACTTACCTCTTAGAACAGCTTTCATTGTGTCCCAGAGATTTTGTTAAGTTGTATTTTCATTATCATTCACTTTCAGGAAATCTTGAATTTCCTTTTTAATTTCTTCCTGAATCCAGTTCTCATTCAGCATCATATTGTTAAGTTTCCAGGAGTTAGTGTATTTTCTCTTGTTTGATGTGTTGTGGATGTCCAGCTTGAGGCCGTGGTGGTCTGATAGGGCACAGGTTAGAATTTCAACTTTTTTGCTTATGTGTAGATTCGTTTTGTGGCCCAATATGTGATCTATTTTGGAGAAAGTTCCATGTGCTGCTGAGAAAAATGTGTATTCTTTGGTGCGTGGGTGAAAAGTTCGATAGAGATCTGTAAGGTCCATTTCTTTCAGGGTTTGATTAAGTTCCAAAGTGTGTCTGTTAAGCTTTTTACCTGTTGATCTATCCCATGTTGAGAGGGCGGTGTTGAAGTCCCCAAGAATTATCGTTTGGGGGTTGATTTCTTGCTTTAGACGCTGTAGGGTTTTCTTAATGAATGTGGAGGGGCCCGTATTGGGTGCATATATGTTCAGTATTGTGAAGTCTTCCTGGTGAATTGTACCTGTGACTAAAATGTAGTATCCATCTGTGTCTCTTATGATTTTCTTTGGTTTGAAGTCCACTTTGTCTGATAGCATACTGGCTACCCCTGCCTGTTTTCTGCTTCTATTGGCTTGTAGAATTGTTGACCAGCCTTTTATTTTTAGAGCGTGCCTATCTTTTGTGGTGAGATGGGTTTCCTGCAGGCAGCAGATTGATGGATTGTGATTTTTAATCCAAGTTTGTAATCTGTGTCTCTTGATCAGTGAATTAATTCCATTAACATTTAGTGTTATAATGGAGAAACTATTTTTAATTCTAGACATTTATTATGTTTAGTAGTTTTTATAAGTATATTGCTTCGCTTTTAATAGTGTTATACTTGCCTTCTGTTCTCCTGGATATGCCTGTTTTTTTCTTCACGCTTGAGTATCATTTCTAGCATTTTTTGAAGGCCTGGTTTGGTAGACATGTATCCCTTCAAGTTGTCTTTGTGCTGGAAGATTTTTCTTTCTCCCTCGATCATGACTGATAGTTTTGCAGGGTAAATCAGCCTGGGTTGACATTTTTGCTCATTCAATACTTGAAGTATGTCTCTCCAAGCTCTTCTTGCTTTTACTGTTTCGACTGAGAAGTCATTTGTTATTTTAATAGGTTTACCTTTAAAAGTGAGTTGTTTTTTCTCCCTTGAAGCTCTCAGCACCAGTTCTTTATCTTGAATGTGGAGTGTTTTGACTGTTATTTGCCGTGGCGTGCTTCTGTTTTGGTCGTATCTGTTTGGGTGTGGAATGCCTCTTGTATATGGATGGGCCTCTCTTTTTTTAGATGAGGAAATTTTTCCTTGATGATCGTTTGAAAAATTTCCTCAGGGGTTGTATTTTGAGATTCTTGCTCTGGTATTCCATGAATAAGCATGTTAGGCTTCTTCAGGGTGTCCCATATCTCTTGGATATTTCTCTCAAGTATCTTTTTGGCTTTAACAACTTCTTCCATTGAGCTGGTTTGTACTCCCACTTTATCTTCAAGGTCTGAAATTCTGTTTTCTGCTTCATTAGTTCTGTTGATAAGACTCTGTGGAGTTCTGGGTTGAAGATAACTTGTCTTGTAGCTCAGTTTTAAACTGCTTGAGTCTGCTTTAACTGCTCTATGCCAGTTTTTGTTTCTTGCACTGTTTTTCTCAACTCCTCCAAATGTCTGTTGTGTTCCTCTTCAAAGGGATTGATTCGATTATGTAATTCCTCCCGGATTTCCTCTTTCATAATATTGAACATGGTAATGATCATATTTTGAAAGTCGTTATCCTGGGTCAGGCTTTCTTGGCCTTTTTCCGCGGGTTTGTTCTGGTTGGAGTCTAACATTGTGGGATTAATTCCTTCAGTGGGAAATTTGTTTACTTGAGTGTTGCTTCTCATGTTTGCACTTTGACTTTGGCATTGTCGTTTTAACTCTTAAGATCTTTCAATTTCACTAAACTGAATTATTTGGCCTGGGGTTCTGGGGGTGGGCAGAGACGGAGCTTACCTAGGTCGCGGAGTGAGGCCCGGCTGGACCTAGTGCGCGTCCCTACCGGCGGAGCGGGGTGGGGAAAGGGAGCTTATTTAGTTCTTACCTTTTCCACACACTCTTCTGAGATGTTCCTTGAGCGTTAGCAGGAGTGATGTGAATGTCCCATTAAGGGCTGAGAACTCCATTATCATTCATTCATTCTTAGCACTTTGGCTAATTATGAGTCCTTGCATTAACTGTTTTTGCAATAGAATAACAACCCATTGCACCAAGTAGCTTCCCTGACCAAGGTAAGCATAGCACTAACTTATACTTATAAATAGGAGTATTTAGAAGGCAGTTTGCCATGGCCATTTAATAAAACAACAACAGCAGGCTCTCTTGCTAGGACCTGTGACCTCCTAGTCATAGGTTCTTGACTAGATTTACAGAATCAAGCATGAACTCAATGAGGCATGGACTATGGAGCAGACCTAACACCTTATCAGAAAGAAGTTGGTTATCCCCATAACATACATGTCAGCATTTCATGAAAGCACACATCTTGCCTGGTAAATGATTATTGTAGCTCACATAATTCACAACTGGGTAGGAATGGTGATGCTTTTTTATCCCCAGATGTCTACAGAGCATCTTCTGGCGTTGTGGAAGCTAGATACTAGGGAGGAAGCTTCCATTTCCATTCCATTTCAATTTTTTTGTGCCTGTGACTAAACTGTGTGGTCTCTTCAGTAAGAGGGTCAAGTGCTGGTGGGCAACCAAGAGCAAAATCAATAACCTAAATTAATTTGGGAGCTTCTGGGAACTCCCTGAACAATAGAGAGATAACCCATGTGGGTTCCACACATGGGACACAGTTGCATTTTATTATGGTTTTAGGTTCAATTTCTCTAATGGCTAATGCTGAATATGTCTTTTTTACTTAGTTGCTATATGCATATTTTCTTTGAGGAAATATCTGTTCATGTTATGTGACCATTTTTATTATTGATTCATTTATTTATATTTGCAATCATTTGTTCCCCATCAGTGCTTTCCCTTTCATCTTAACGGGACCATTCACAGAGCTTGGTGTTTAACTTTAATTACATCCAATTTACCAATTTTCTAGGTCTAGATCCTGAAGATAATTTCTGACTTTTTTTGTAAAAGTTTTATGATTTAGGTTTTACATCTAGTATAGTGATATACTGAGTTGATTTTTGAATCAGGAAAAGCCTTGTTTTGTTTGTTGCCTATGGCTGTCCAGTTGTCTGGACACCATTTATTCACTGTCATTTCTACCTTGCCTTTTGCATGTTTGTCAAAGTCAGTTGGGCGTACTTGTGTGGGTCTCTTTCTGGGTTCTCTATTCTGTTTTGTTTCATCTCTTCCTTGCCAATACCATAAAGAACTATTGTAGCTATGTCATCATAAATTAGGTAAGCAGACTCCTCGTGCTTGTTTTTCTTTGCTAGTCTACTTTCTTTGTGCATGTGTGAATACATGATGTGTGTGTGTAATATGGGCATACATGTGATATTCATATGTGGATATGGGGATGTACATGCATGCTATGGCACATGTGTACAAAATTCGAATGTCATCCCTTGCCTTTCTACCTGGACAGAGATGGCCTTCTTATTTCACTCTACAGGTCAGGCTAGCCGGCCCAGGGACTTCTGGAGATTTCTGTCTCTGCTGCCCAGATGCTTGTATCACGTTGGCTGGTGTTTACATGGGATCCAAGAACTGGAACTCAGGTCATTAGGCTTGTGTGATACACACTTTTACCTGCTGAATCATCTCCTTGGTTCCTCTTTTGTCTTTTTATATACATTCCAAATAAACTTGCTTACATCTATAAAGTATTGTCAGGATTTTGATAGGAAGTGCAGTAATATATCTCAATTAGGGAAAAACTATTCACTTATTTTCCTTAGCTTCTTTTTTTCAGGACTTAGTAGGTTTCTAGATTTAAATGTTGCTATTTGAATTTTATTGGATTTATGCCTGATTATTTCTTTCGAGGGATGGTAAATAACACTGTGTTTTCGATTTCACTCTTCGTTGCTGGTATTTGAAGTGCTGTTATATATTAGCTTTCGGCTTTTAAAATAGATTCTTTGAGATTTTCTTTGTAGACAATCTTTTATGAGCATATATGGGCAGATTTTATTTATTTTTTTCTTGCCAACATGTAGGTCTCTCATTTCCTTTTCTTCCTCTGGTACCGTGCTGAGCCATGATGACAGTGTTCTTGAATGGTGAACAATTTCAATGGCAATGCAGGAATTCTTGTATTTGGTTAATGATTGGGTCTTATGATTGCCTTTCCACCTTGACAGTGACAGATTTCTTACTTCGCTCTGTAAGCCAGGATAGCTGGCCCATGAGGTTCTGGATTCTCATGTCTCTGCCTCCCGTCTCCTGTAAGTGTGCAGAGATTGCAGATACATTGATGACAGTCATCTTATGGTTGGCTTCTGCTTTGGCTGCTTTTGGGAACAGGGAGGTGCTACCCAATGACCACTCTGATGGAGGTGGAAATCCGGGTTCTTCATATGACTTCGTTTCCCATGTCAGAGGTGTGCTTGGCATGGCACTGCATGGCAGGATGTGCTTCTTGGGCCCCCATGGTTTTCAATGACACTAAGGAGCAACCTCACTGGCTAACAGTCTGTCTCTGCCATGAGCAGAGAAGGAGAGTGCTGTGGTGCCGGTTCAGGCTCCCTACACATCCTCTCATTACCTCCTGTCTAGATGAAGCTCCTCATTTCTCTGTTACCACCTCCATGAGGATGCTGGGGTGCCTAATTTCTGGGTATCCACTTGGGCATGGGACTCTTGGCTTTCTAGTCTCCGTGATGTTGGGACAGAACATTTTCTGTGTATCAGTCTTGACGGTGCTGTCAAGTTTCTGGTCCTTTTGCTAGGCCAAATGAACTTTGTGAGTTTTTCTCCCTTATATACTAGGGCATTTCCTGATATCCAGATTCTTCAGCTCCAAGTTTGTAGTTTATGAAGGGAAAAAAAGCCTAATGAAATCACAATCATGTGAACTGTCAGAACTGTCCCTTAGGTCCCAGGATATCTAGTCAATCGACTTTCTTCAGTCCATTTTTTGACCTTATGTTTTACGTACAATGCTTAAGGTTTTTCCTCATTCTTAGCAAGAGGAAGAGGTCCCAGGAGAACTGCGTCTTATAAGCTATCTTCCTGGAAGTGTTTGGTTCATTGCACTTCAACAGGCTTTTATCAGCTGGGGGAAAATGCGGCACTGCATGCACATGGCCATAAAGTACAATGCAAAGATTCATTTACTGAGCACCTTAGGGAAATAAAGCATCCACTTGAGATCATTTTCATATATCTGAAGCTTAATCTTTTGTAAGTCAAATGAATTCAATTTGTTTTAACTGTTTTTAAGCAGGACATTCTACAGGACACTCTCCTTCAACTGAAGAGAGTCTTGTTTCAGAAGTGATCTTCTGAGTCTGATGCCTGCTTGTCACACTTTGCATTTTGTTCCTGTCTTTTCACTTTATTTGTATTTGAAGCCGTCACTCTTCTTTTTTCCCCTCCTGTTTAAATGGCCCTGTAGGCAGAAGCGATTCAACCCACTAGAATTATGTTAAAGAGTGGAAACTTGAATAAGGCAAAAATGAACACAAGTTTTCATTGTATATTATGAACATATAGGACCTCCCCCTTTATTCCATACATTTAGATCATGTATGAGCTGATGTGATGTAAGATGAGTGATTTAGTACTATAATAATTTGTTGATTGACCCCACAAAGTTTAGCATTTGCTAAAGGCACCAAGATCCTTGGAGGCAAGGGATTGACAGTCATAGTAGTGTTCCTATGCTTAAGGGGAACACGGGAAAGGGTTCAGGGAAATGCCACTGGGTCCTTGTACGTCATCGGAGAGGAGGACCCAGAGGAGAGTCTGGCATGCACATTAAAGGAGTCTCTGGGGATTGGGGGGGAGGCACTGGGGGATGGGGAGAGAAGGGTGAGGGGTGGGGGAGTAGGGTGCTCGGGGGGAAGAGGAGGGAAGGAGGGAACCGGTGTACCTATTAGGTTTGTATGAGTGGAAATAATAATAAAAAATGTTAAAAAATTTGTTGATGTATGAATGCAGGGCAAAACTGGGAGATAGAAATTGGACTCTCATCAAATTAATATCAGCTCTAATTTCAAATCTAGCCTAAACCTGACAGCTTTGTGCTAATGCTGCCGTCATCTCTGAGGGACAACATAGCCTGAGCTCCTTGTTTTCCACCTCTACCTCAATCCAGTTTCCTTTCAGGCTTCTAGTCAGCCTTCTAAAAACATGCGCCAGATCATATAGCTTTCTTGCTTAAAATTTCTAGCAACTTTTCACCAAATTCCAATAAAAATGTCTAACTCTTTTTCATGATCAATGTCTCTTCCAAGTAAGGCTCACAGCCTGCCTCTTCTGACTCCGAGAACCCCCTCGCCCCACTCCATCACTCCTCTGCTCATCGAACCTCTTCCACCTGCAGATCTGCTTCCTGGTTTCTCCTCCTGGTATCCTACACCGACAGACATGCACATGGCTATATTCTTCTGGTCGTTCAGGCCTTTGTGCAAGTAACGTCTCTCAGTGAGACCGTTCCTGACCACCCCATCACTTCCCTGCCAGGCATTATGTGTCCCATTTGTCACCTTATATTTTCCATTAGCTGACCCATATCAGTTCTTGTTTCTGCATCCTTCCTCCACCAATTTGCCAGAGCCACCTACTCCTTGCCCAAAATAGAGTCTTAAAAAAATGTATCAAATGAAAAAAAGTATATAAATGGTATGCTGTGAGCATTGTCTGACTTTTTTTTTCATCCAATAACTTTGAAGGGTAGGCAGGTAAAATACCACTATCTGCTATGTGGCCAGGTAACTGAGGTTTAGGAAGACTCCATAGTTTGCCAAACTAATAGAGCTGGCAAGTCATAAAGTTGAGGTGGACACTAGGTCTTGGCTCTGAAGTCCAGTGCTGGTTACAGAGGGTCCCAAAGTCCCAGTCTGCAGACAGGCTGCCATGGAATCCCCAGGGCACTTGTTAAAAGCATAACCTGTCCTGCTCCAATACAAGGTTGCCTGACTCAGTTATAAAAACAACTGTGCCAGTGAGGGAAATGAGGCCAGGGACCAGAGTCTTAGACCCACAATTACCAAGTTATTTTTCCTACAGGAATTTTAATAATAAAGGTGGTTTTTATAGCTGCAAGTGTATAGCTATAAAATTCAAATGTCACTGAATTAAATCCAGTCCTTAATTAATTATATTGAGCGTTTGCTGAAAAGTAATGGGCTTTTCTCCCTATCAGCAGCAGTGCTGTGCTAGCACAGACACTCCTTATGTGCTTCCATTACCTTTGTGAGCCATTTTAAAGACACAGTGTAGATTATCCAACTACTTACAATCAACAGACGTTTATAATGAAAATGATATTTTGCATTTGTTTTATTTTTCAATACTTAAAAAGTTTTTTTTATATATTTAAAATTTTCAGTTCTTTTTTTTTTTTTGCTTGTGTGAGTGTAGGTATGGGTGTGTATGTGTATGCAGGTGTGTGTAGAAGCAGACACTTGAGTGTGTGTGTCCCAAGAGGCCATAGGATGACTTTGGGAATCATCTTGGATTATTCTACCTCCTTATTGCTTTGCTCTGGGGTTTTCCAGGCTCCAACTTTCAGGACTAGAAAGCAGACGTCACCATTTCCACCTGGCATTTTTACGTCCTTTTGCTTGCAAAGCAAAGGCTTTAACCTCTAAGCCATCTCCAGCCCCAATATATATATGTATATATATATATATATACATATATATATTTTTTAGATAGAGTCTTGCTATCTAGCCTCAGTTCATGGATGGACTGTAACTCCTTAGGCAGACCAGACTAACTTTGAATATATGGCAATCAGGTTGGCGTGGCCTCTGGGAGTGTTGAGATTGCAGGCATGTACCACCAAACCTATAATATATTTTAGAGTTTTACTCTAGAACTCTGAACCTTGGGTTAGGGTGGTGGAAGCTATAATCTCATGTTATGCAGATAGATTTAATGTCAACCCATTGGTCTGGCTCAGTTTTGGTTAGTGATTCTTTTGCTTCTTAGCAAGAAATTTCTTTTGTGCAAATTCCAGTTCTTTATCAGAAACTTTTAACTTGGAGTTAAATAACAAATAATTAAAAATCAGCATAAGCTTATTTCAGGTCATGTGGATGATCATCTGGCAACTGAATACTGCTGTGTGAGTATAGCAATGCCAGTGTGCATTTATGTGCAGGTGTGGTTACAATCATAAAGATATGAATGTCAATGCAAATACAGAAGTAGAAAGGGGAAGGGACCAGGAACATTCTCTAAGATAGTGCTACAAAATGGTCATGGCACACTCCACCCCAAAGGTCTTTGGAGTAGCAAAAGAGAAAAAGAATGTTAGTAGCGCCAAGCTGAAGCCTGAGTTGTGTTTCAGCAGTCAGTGTCGGGCACGTGTTGCCATTTAACTTTACCAAACTGTCATCAGGCTACAGGAGAAATTAGTGAAAATTTATGGAAGTGGATAGGGTTTATGGATTATTCGTTCACCTAATCTGCAAATTTATTTGCATTACAGCTAAATGAGAACTATACACAGGGGATTAGGTTAAGCTGTACATCTGTATATATTTAAGAAAAATAAGAAAATGAAATAAGAACAAGCATTCCAGTCTTTCAAACTCTTATAAGACAGTCAGACATAGAAACAGAAGCAGACAAGAAACATTTCTGCAAGGATCCTCCAGACTGTAGTATGCCCTTAGCTTTTGGGTTGAGGTTCTAGCTTCAGTGGATGCCTTCCACAAAGGGCAGGTGTGAAGTGTAGTTGACACTTTGTATCAACATCTGTGGATGTGAAGCTCATCTGGAAGAGGCGAGGTCTCATCATGTCTTTAAACAGAGGTTTCTGGCAAGTCAGATGGCCCTGCTCCTGACAGTAAGCCTCTGTGGAGTCAGGCAGGGAATGGGTGAGAGTCTTAGGAGCAAGGGCTCAGAATATAGCCCTGTGTATCTGCTCAGGTTTCTCTCCCTCATGTATGACGTGTGTAAATTCAAATCGCACTGGGAAAAATTCCAGAGCAAATGCTTGTAAAATCTCTGACGCAGTACATAGGTGACTGCAGCAGGAGCCAGAGGAGGAGGAAGGTTAGTTCTGTGAGGGAAGTCAAGGGCAAAAAGCATTGTAAACAACTCCCAGAGCTGAGTCCCAGGCCTCCACTTGTAGAACCTTCATTTGAAACACCAGGATCCCTTCCATTTTAGAAACTACAGCAGAGAAGAAGTTGCTATGACCAAACCCTTGTTCTCTTCTATTGACATGTAGCTAAAGCATCTTCCGATCTCTTCACAGTTAAACACGGGCACAGGATGGAGTTTAGCAGACAGGAACCTCAAACTACAAAAATGCTTTTCTAAAAACTTTTTTGTTATATATTTTTGTGCAAGAAATAAATTATATTTTACCCACCATATATAAATATTACTTTGTTATAGCAGTTAACAAATGCTAATTAATATGCATTGAATCACTGAATGAATCGAAAGAGGCTTACTTCAGTTCTTCAATATGAATCACAAATACCATGTCTAAGTGATTTTCTTATATTCATAGTCATGGGAAATGAATTATAATTCCAATACTTTAGATGCTCACTATTCAGCTAGGGACTATCTAGCTAAGAAGTGCTCATGTACACCTGTCATTCAAGAAGAAAAGACTTTCTAGATGACTGGAAGCAGAGGCAACAGTGATGGGAGGATCATGGAAGGAGCTTGAGGTGATCTGAGCTGCAGAAAGGGCGCATTGAAGATGAGTTGAACTGCTGAAGGCAAATGTAGTGGCTGACAGAATTGTCCTAGAATTTTTGCCAATTATGGATTTTGGAATACATTAACCTGGACTGACCAGCAAAGATGACAATGATCAGTGGTATCCATAGTGTTACAGACACGAGAAGGGAAAACCCACGTGTTAGGTATTTGGACTCTATCATTAATAGAGAGCCATGTAGCTTTAGGAAAGTTGTAGAACTGCTCTCTTTGTCATCTCTGTCTGTGGTTGCTGAGAGAGATGAATATGAGTAAAGCTGTTAGACGAATGCTTTTCACAGTGTGAGGTTTCAACAAGTGTAGCTATCTGTCAGTATTATGTCTACCATAACGTGATGAGACACTGAGAGGCACAAGACTGGGAATTTGTGGTAAATAAAAAAACATACAGAAAGGAAGAAGATAGTGGAAAGATGGAGAGAGAAAATGCCTGTGGGTGAGAAGGACTGAAACTGCTTCTATTCTGAAGAACTATGAGGGTTTCACACACTAGGAGCAGAAGGAGCTGAAGTATATGGTTTCTCCTTGAACCACAGGCTCTCCAGACAGATAAAGAGCTATAAGTCCCCAGTTCCAAAGAAGCTCTGAAACAATCTACGCCAGGCTGACTAGTGGTCCCCACAAGATTGCTTATGAGTCTGATCATGTCAGAGTTCAGTCTCAATTCAAGAGAAAGGTAAAGAAGGTAGTGCCTACTAATTAGACATGAGTTTGCAACAATCTTTAAGTACAAAGCAACAAAGTGCAGTAAATTTCAGACATCTTAATACCTAGAATGAAACAAGTCATATTCAATCCATATTTAAGCAGAGGAGAAGAGCACATCAAAGGACTATCCTAAAAAAATGCCAGCTCTGCTTACTGTGGACGTTCACTGGTCTGTAGGCCAAGAAGTAACTGAGTTAAACCCGTAAAACTTCATGGAAATGAAGTTGCAGCTTTTCAGATGTATGACTTATGTTTCAGGGAACAAGATCAGTTTGCATGTATGAAAAGCCTTATAAATATCTACATCTCACCCTACCACATGTAATAAGGGACACTGCCCATGAGTGTCTGGGTACTATTTATATTTATAATTTTACAAACACATTGAATACTCATCCCTGCTTCTCTCCATCCCCCCTCCCTTCCATCCTTTTCCCTTCCCTTCCGCAATTCATCCCATTCCCTCCCATCCTCCTGCCTGTCTGTTTCTATGGACCCCAGTGTTCCCTCTGGCTTATCTAGTCTTGTGGGGGTTCAGACCTCTGTGGCATACCAAGTTGCCTCTCTTCAGGCCACCTCACTGATAGGGGAATTTCTCTTCACTCATCTAGCTTTGGTCCCCAAGGTTTCCACTATACGTTCTTATCTTGCTTGAGTTCCTTGATAGTCTATGGGGCCATGTTGGTATGTCAGTCATTATGCAGGTCTGGTAAGGACAAGTTTCACTGCAGTCAGTTCCTGGAATGCAGCATTCCTGCCTTGAATGGAATGTCTTGTCCAACAGTGGACCTTCCCATCATTAGGTCCTTACAATCTCACCCCTCTTCCACAAGGTTTGCTAAGCCTAGGATGGGGAGAGATTAGGTTGGCTTGATTCTGGGTGAGCCTTAAAAGCTCTCCAGTGCTCTGCATTATGGATGGCGATTGTTGTCCACTTCACTGCTTTTCTACCGGCCTAGGCTGCATCCTATCAGGGTGTTGAGATCCTTTACCTCTGTTGTAGAAGAAGACTTCTAGGCTGAGTACTAAGTGCACTTTAAATCTATAAGCATAATGGCAACTATTTACAGAGCAGTTTGTGTACTGTCTTCCTACCTATAGGTTCATAGGCTGTTTTTTCCTATTGATCTATTTCCTTCCCTTTTTCAGGTTCTTGTTTCAGTTAATAGTAACAGGAACATCAAAGGTAAATCTCTGTAATACCCACTGTAATCACAAAATTATAAACAGGAGGGAAGGGAAAGGAGGACCTCAAAAGAAAGGAGATAGGGAATCATGCTTCAGTGGAGAAAATAGGCCATGGTCAAGTACTGCATATAAGTAGAGAGACATCTGATGCAGCTCATTCTCACTTCCCTTCCTGGTCTCTTAGGGCTGAACAGGTTTGATTGCACCAATCAGGGAGGATATAGGGAGTGGCAGATAGATGGTAACCATCTGGCAAATGGGATTCTGACCCCCCTTCCACTGATGTGTCCTACTCCTATTCTTCCATCTACCATTGAAGTCTCCTCTTATACTAATATCTTCATTTAAACAAGTCTTTTATCTTTGGTTAGGAGGTGACCTTTGATACCAATCAGGATACAGCCAAGGGCAGTGCAGGAAAAGCAAAACTGAAAACAAGAACAAACCATAATGCAGAACACCAAAGACCCTACATTATTCACCTGGAACCAGACCAACCAAATACGCTCCCCATCCTAAAGCTCAGGAAACCTTGCAGAAGAAGGGGCAGCAAGATTGTAAGAGCCTAAAGATGGGGAGAACCAATGATATGCAAGATACTCTATACAAGTTAGGGCTTCAGCAGCTAGAATTGGACTTTGCCTGACCTGCACAAAGGCTGACATGTCAACGACCCCCCAAAGTCTAGCATGAATCACAGGGGAGAAGACTCCAAGCAGTAGGATTCTTAGAAACAAGAGATTCAACAGTCATAATAAAGTTCCCATACTAACGGGGAGCCCAAGAAGGGACTCTGGGCTATGCCACTGAGTCCTGAACCCTCACTAGGGTGGAGGACTCAGAGGGAGCTTTGGAGTTTACAAAAAGGATGCTCCAGGGGATGGGAGGGAGGAAGGGGGAGGCACTGGGAGAGGGAGAGGGAGAGGGGAGAGTGCAGTGGGGGACATCTGGGGAAGGGAGGGGGAGGGAGAGGAGGAGGGTATGTATCGAGCTGGTATGATTAGGAAAAAAATAAAATGTGGGAGGAAAAAAAACCAGTAACAGGAATGTGTTCCATTCTGACAACTGGGTTTTGAGCCCACTCAGAAAGTTACAGGTTGTCTCATTGATTCTTATACCACTATTACACTGGTGGTCACCTATAACCATGATGATTTTTATTGCAACTTGAAGATCTCATAAGTTGATGAGGCCTATGATTATTTCTCTACCCCAGTAGCTTCTACAGTATTCCTTGGTACTGTATAAACTATCCAGCAAGGAGGAAGTTCTTAGACTAATTCAGTTGATGTATCTTGCCCATTTTCCGTGATCCATTTACTATTACATCTTCAGTTTTCCTCACTCTGTGCTCCTCTGCATAGGAATTCCCATTTTCGTTCCTTTCTTTAAAAGACATGTGTGATAGTTAAGTCTGGGTGTCAACTTGACACACCTGTTATTAACTTAGATTGGTTGAGACCACACCTGAAAAGATCAACTGAGACACCTAAAGGGATTATACCTGCAATAGATCCCATTGGAACCTCCATAAATTTCATAGGAACCTTCCAGTAATGGACCATATAAAATGGACCTACCAAAGAGAAGGGATGCTTCTTACAGTTACGCTAGGAGTTGCTCTTCCTTCTGGCCACCTGGTTTCTTCACTTTTTTGACCCTCTAGCCTTCCAACCCCCCAAGTCTTCGACTAGACTAAAGACTCTAGGAATTCTCCAGCCTTCAGCCATCACCCACTTGATTACTGGACTGAGTAACTACCGGTAGCCATTGTTGGACTAACTCAGCCATATGTGTAAGACGACTCAATACATTCCCTATATATACATATTCATTGTATTGATTCTGCATCTCTAGAGAACCTGACTAATACAACATTTTTTTTACTAGCATAGGAGATTCCTGTGGGGTTACCTCCCACTGTCTTAGGGTTTTTCTAAGTACCACTGTCTGTCCTATCTCCCATCCTCTGGTTACTATTTCTTGTTGGCTACAAATTTCTCAGGCTCTTCTTTGTTGGCAGTTTCACATATGTTATCTTGTCTAGGTCACATGCATGCTTTCCTTGTTCCTTCATCTGATTTTCTTTCCTAATGTCTTCACATTTCATGAATCAGGAATGAATTCCTTGCTACCCTGCTCTCTTTGAAGGTGCTTGTCAACTTCTAAGTCCTCCCTCTGAGCCAATATTTCCATTCCCAGTACCTGTTTCCTCTGGGCTCTTACATGACAGTTAGTCTTGGTGCTATTTTTCCATTATGCTGCAAACAAAAGCTGTGCCACTGCTTTGCTGCTTAGGCCTTTATTCCTCAAGGGATAAACTGAGTTAATTTTCATGGTTAGGTCTGTAGGTAAGGGGAAATAAGAGCTGGCTGTGATGGCTAGGCATTTGCTTTGTAGAATTTTCAGGTTCTAAAAGAGACCAAGGTTGAATCTATTTATATATCTTCTTTCTACAATCAGGAAGCAAGTTCATAATTTTGAATCTGATTCTAAATTTGGAAACAAAACAAATACTTTCCCTAGAATTGTCTATTATTAGAGCAACTTTCCTTTTTTTAGTAATACTAAAAAGTAAATGCTTCCTCCCCAAACCGTTGCATGGTTTTAACTGGATGATCTAACCAAATGGAATAGGTTGAGATTAGCCTTTTTAAATTAAAACATTGACTATCATTGGAAAATATAGTGTGATATATGAGCAAAAGTATAGAAAATGGAACATTTAACCATAGGGTACTTGCAGTCTTTAGGCATATGTTCAGATAAAAACATGCTTAGTTCAAGAACTTTAAAAATTTGAATAGGTTGGATTCAGTTAAAAATGGAAAGATTAAAAAAATGTGCGGGTTATTTTAAAAGTATTTTTGGTTTGGCTTCTGTGGAAAAATGGGAGGGTCTAGTAACACTGGCTTGCAATTTTTTTCTTTGACAGAAGTCAGATGAAAATGAGCTATGTCCTTCAACATAGTGTAATAGCAACCATATCCTAATTCTTGAAACCTGCGAGATGGCAAAAGGAAACTAACACTACAAATTACCTGAACTTAAAATAGAGAATTCTGGAATCTAGGTGGCTCTAGTCCAATCACATGGCTTTTACAATCAGAAGCTGGGGCAAAAGAATATGCAGATGATATGTCGTGAGAGGGTTGCACACATTAGTGTTGACTTCAGACACAAGCTCTGGAAGGCAAATGGCTTCTAGAAGCCAGGAACGGCATTTAGTTTATATTGGCAAGAAAAAGGGGTCTACAGTGCTAAGACAGATAGAACAAAATCCTGTCTGAATGGTGTTGTCACGGAACCCAAAGTTTTGTGTATCAGTTAAAACAATAAAAGAAAAAGATGTTCCCCATTGCCAACCATGAGGAATGTGATGATGAAAATGATGTGGAGATGTGGAGAAACTGAGCTCTGACATGTTGCTGATGGAACTGTGAAATGCTATAGTTATTGTGGAGCAAAGTTGGTCATTTCTTTTTTCTTTTTTGGTAAACATTTTATCTATTTATTTGTGTGTGTTTCAGAGGGCACTTTGTGTCCCTGTGGAGGACCAAGGCTGGCGGCTGCTTTTCTCTGCCTAGTGTTTTTTTAGACCTGGGATCCGAACTCAGGACCTTCTGCTTGTAAGATAGAGTCTTAACCCCTGAGCCATGTCTCCAGCCCAGTTGGTGATTTCTTAAAAAGTTAAATATGAATGGTCTACACCACTGAGTATCTATACTTTCAGAAACTTATGACAAAAAGATGTAATTATTATCTACACAAAGTTTATATATAAAGCCAAAACCACCAAAAGTGAAAAACACTCAAATATCTATCACTTGATATATAGATGAACAAAAGGTCGCTCATTCTACCATAAAGGAATAATAGTTTATAATAATTATAATTATATATAATAGAAATAATAATGACCATAAGAAGGAATGTTAGCATACACACTATAAGGAAATAAATCTTATACTAAGTGAAAGAAATTGATAGCTAAGTACAATGTGCTATATGATTCCATTTATCCAAAATGTTGAGTATAGATCTATAGAGATTTAAGGTATGTTAGTGATTTCATTGGGCTGGGGAAATAGGTGGATTGGGAAGTGATGGATTAGGAGTGTGGAGTTTTTGGGATAATGAAAATATGGTTCAAAATTGATTTTGGCGGACTGGGGAGGTAGCTCAGTGGTTAAAGTGTTTTCCACATAAGCAAAAGGGTCAGAGTCAGGATTCCTAGATTATATAGGTGCCAGTCTATGATTACAGCTTCCAAAGGCTGAGCCTGAGAATTTCCAGACTAAGTTGGCTAGCCAGAATGGCTCAATGAGAAATTCTGGGCTTAGAAACCCTATCTTAAAAGAATAATGTAGAAGAAGAATTGAGAATTATTCCTGATACCAACCTTGGGGTTCCACACGTATGTATACATAATGTATATATTAATAATAACTGAAGATAACTTAACAATCAGTTTTAACCTAACTTTGAACTTTTTGTTGTCACTGTGGATCAATATTACATGTACTAATTATCAAGAGTTGGAATGTCTTTGCTCTTGAAATTCTGTCTATGTGGTGTGGTTTTATAAACCCTGCCAGACCTGAGTGTCAATGGAAATAAGAATGACGCAGATGACCTTTTCCTGAGCATTCCCAGATGCCCTGATTGAATCGCTACCTATCTATCTATCTATCTATGTATCTATCTATGTATCTATCTATGTATCTATTTATGTATGTATGTATGTATGTATGTATCTATCAATCTATGTATCTATCTATGTATCTATCTATCTATCAATCTATGTATCTATCTATGTATCTCTCTCTCTCTCTCTCTCTCTCTGTCCATCCATCATCCATCCATCTATCTTGTGTGTGTTTGTGTGTGCTCATGGAGGTCCAAGGGTAACTTTCGGAATCATCCCAGATTGCTTCTACCTCCTTTTTGCTTTATTCTGGGGTTTCCTAGGTCTGCCTAGAGTCAGAAGTGTAGGCCACTGTTGATCCTTGGAGGCAATGGATTTACATTCATAATGGTGCCCAAGAGGGGGCTCCTGGCTGTGCCGCTGAGTCCTTGCACCTCACTAGGGTGGAGGACTCAGAGGGAGTTTTGGCATTCACACAGAAGAATGCTGAGGGGGATGGGATGGGGGAAGAGGGAGGCACTGGGAGAGGGGGATAGAGGGAGTGTGAAAAGGAAGGGGAAAAAGGGGGAATGCAGGGGGAGTGGAGGGAGGAAGAGGACCGGGATGCCTATTGATCTTGTATGATTGGGGAAAAAAAGGAAATTAAAAAAAAAAAAAAGAAGTGCAGGCCACTGTCATTTCCGTCTGGCATTTTTATGTGGGATCCAGGATCAAACTCAGGTCCTTCTGCTTGGGAGATAGAGCCTTAACTCCTGAACCATCTTTTTAGCCTGAGAAAAATTTCTTTTGTTAGTACTTGCTACTACTGACAAAGCCCTTTATAAAATTTAATTTCATCAAGAAAATTCTCTGGAATTTTCTGGAACGAACTGCTGGATTAAAGAAACCTCCGAAACAGTCAATTTGAAATGACTTAACATTATGAAAAAAAGCACCAATTTCTGGTCTTTTTATTACAACTACTAAATCATGATGAGGAGGAGCAGAGAAAGAAATTCCAAATAACTACCTTTCAGTTTTACTTCCCAGTGATGCTTCTCTGATCTCTTTATTAGACACAATATGTGTCAGCTACTTAGCTCACACAAAGGCAGAAACCTGCCAGGAAAGCAGAAATATTTTCTGTCTCCTCCTGTGAAAATTCCAGATGAGCTCATCTGTGATCTCTCCTTTCAGTGAAAGATACACCCATCTCTTATCCTTCATCTTCTCATTTTCCACTGATGATGTCAAGCAGGCCGTACGGTATCTCTTTTGTGATCTTATAAAATCAGTGACAACCAGAAATGCTCCCCTTTCGGCTATGACTTCATCGGGGATCTACACCTGAAGAGGTTATCATCTGCACTGTCATGCGAAGCCGGGTGCCACTGATCCAGACGGAAGCAATTTATCAGGAAATACGGCTTTCCTTCAGAACATGCCTGTGCCATTCAGGTTGGAAAGGTTTCTGGCAACATGGCTGTGTGGACTCCTTCTGCCCAAGATGATATTCCAATCTCTCTGCTTATATCTACACACATCAAAAAGTCCTTTTTAATCCAGTCCTGCTTACATGTGACCACTAAATAATTGACACTCAAAACGTGAGATGACACTTTTGTTGATATTTTTGTAATGGCCTGAAGCTCTCCTTCCTACTCTAAGTAACTGTATCTATGTTGTGAACTTTGAAATGGGCACCAGCTATACATATATTAGGGGAGAGGAACTGAGTGCTACTGGTCTATGTGGCTATGTTTTCTGGGGAGAAAGATTGTGAAAACATTGGCTCAGCTCTGACAGATAACCGCAAGGTCTTGCTAAATCTGAGACCTACAACATAAAAACAACAAATAATAGATGAGCGTGGACAGAAGGAAGAGGCATAAAGCCAATATTCTGCCCAAACAGGCAGCAATAAATAGTGTCTTCATATTTAACGAACCGTTATATAGGGGCAGGGAGATGGTTCAGTCAGTTGGGTGCTTGATGCACATATATGAGGATCTGAGTTTGGATTCCCAGTACTCACGTGAAAAGCTGGTATAAACAGGGTGTATGTGTCATTTTGGTGCTGAGGAGGTAGAGACTGGTGGGTTCCTGAAGCTCACTGGCCAGCCAGGCCAGCTAACTAATGAGCTCCAGTTTCGGTGAGACGCCTTGTAAGGCAAGTAAGGTAGAGAGTGATTGGTATTCACAACCAACCCTGAGACACAAAGACAGAGACAGAGCTGGGGGGGGAGGGTGGAGAGAGTAACAGGCAAAAACGAATTAGAGAAGAAGAATACACTGAATCCAGGGGACAGAGTAAATTCAGTGGGGCAAATCTACCTGCCAGCCAGGAAAAGTTCATCAGTTCCCTCTGCCTATAGCCCACATTAAATGTTCCTCATCACAAGCCCCCATTTTTCAAATGACAAATTGCCAGAAGGACACTGAGAGAAAGTTGCCCCCAAAAGGGCTGGTGAACATTTTGGTGTCTGAAAAAGGATTTTTCTCCCCTACTGTAAAAGACAGTTGACTTTGGTTTTACATGTTATTCTTAGAAGAATAATACTATCTAACAAATATTAAGTGCTTACTATAAGCCCAGGCATGATTATTGCAAGTATTTTATATGAATGAGTTCGTTTACTCCCCAGAAAATACTTAGGTCAGGAACTATCACTAGCATGATTTTATAGAGAAGAAATGAAGTCAGCAAGTCAAAAGTTTGCAGGCTCCTATAGCTTGGGAAGTGAGAGCATGATTCGAATTTAAACTCTGAGGCTCTGGAGTTCTGGGGTCAAATGGCCTTGAGCTCATGCATCAGTAGGAAATATTTTTTCCTGTTCTGGTTAAAGCAGTGGCACCAGCAGAAGTAAAATATGCACATTTCTTATGAAATGAAGGGGACACGTGATTATCTTAGGCCTGTTCTTTTTCTCTCCCTTTGGCTTCCATTTACCCTGAAGTCCAGGCAAAAACTTTGTGATTTCTTTGACTACACAATAACACTGAGATTTATGACAAAGATTTGACTGCTAGTGAATCAAGTCCATACTTGAAAAATACCAGCACTGAAGACTTAAGCTGAAAAGGACATGGATGCAAAGTCAGGTTGAGGTCTCACTGTTAGAGCTGTTTTCAGGATGTTGCAGAAGGGCTAGAGGTAGCAAGTTAGCATCGTTCAGTGTGAATGACATTGTTGCCATTGTCTAAGCTCTTTTTCATACCTACAATCATGTTCAATCTCACACTACCCTATGGAATAGTATTAATTTCATTGATAGCTGAGATTTGATGTGGTTGTATATTTTGTTCTAGGTATGTTCAGGATGATGAAGGTCATGTTAGGATCATAATACTAAATATTGCTGAGTAAGAGTTTTGTTTGGTTTTGGGATAGTGTGATACTTAGGCACAGGTGTCAACTTGACAGTTGAGGGTTTGAGCTCCAGGAACATTTGTAGAGAATTAATGGTTGAGTTAAGCCCAGAGCAAACCTGCAAGAGATTGTCTAGCTGATGGGGAAGGCCCAGTCCATAGTGGGTGGGATTAGGTCCTTCTGAACAGGTGAATGAAATACTGAGAGCTGGTTGAGGAACTTGGCATACTTTCTGTTCACTTGGCCAGACATGCTAGTCTGAAAAGTAAGGATTGTCCATCTCTCAGCTGTTATGTGGTGATGGTGTGGCCAGTTCCCTCAGCCCTGGCATTGTTGTGTGCTCTCCTGTCAAGTTGGACTATGAACTGTAACCAGTAACCGTAAGAGAAAATAAACCCCTTGTTCCCTTATGCCATTTGATGTCATTTATCATCAACCATGCAGGCTGACTTCAACAGATAGGATCTTACTGTATAGCCTAGGTTGGCCTGGAACTTGCTAAGTAACTCATATTAGTCTTGAACTCAGGATTTTCTTGCCTCAGCCTCTAAGGTGCTGGTTTAAGCAAGATCTTGGTGTCTACACCGGAAGTAAATTGTAGCTATTTCTCAATTTTAGGTAGGCACATTTAGTGCCTTTAATAATCTTTATCTATCAATGAACTCAGTACTTTATTTTTATGTCTCATTATACTTGCAGAAGATGTTAAACAGTAACAGGTGAGCCACCTAATACTGTGAAAGCAAACACTTCATAGGTGTGGATGAATAACCGCAGATGAAGACTTTTAGTCTTTGCTTCTAGATTGCTTGATAGATTTGCCAGTAGACTTGGACAAACCCAACATCTAAAAGACAGGGACATAGTTCCCTAAGCCCTGGGCGTGGTGCTTGCAATCACATGTCATTATTCAACCTTTTTCACCCCTTTCCTGGTGCCTTTTAAGCCTCTCTGTTTCTCTTGTCTGGATTTTGAACTTATTGTCAGCTTCCAACAGCTTTCTGCAAAGAACCGAAGACAAGTCTCATGTTACAACTGTCTTGCTTAATTACAGACAGGTTTCCATTAATTGCATGCAATGCTGGTGACTAATGGGTATGTAGTCTGTGACAGAGCTGAACTTTGTCTGGATGGATATACACAAGAGAGTTAATCCACCACTGACCAGCAACTGTTAGGATGTCAGCAGTGCCCGTGCTAGGGTGAGTGTGAGGGTGGATAGATAGCAGAAGAGATTTTCAAAGATTGTTGCTGAGCATCTGGACTCTGTAAAGACAGAAGACTGAAGATCAGAACTGGAATACATTAGGGGCAAGCAGACGCTTTATGCACATGCACAGATGCATTAATAATGTCAGTCCTTAATCCACTTCAGGGCTCCTTAGCTACCTTCATTATCTACTTTCATCTTCTCTGCAAAGCAACCCAGTGAAGGTCCCTCCAATCAGCCTGAGGTCATGGGGGCAGAAATCTTGTTGTGAAACAGATATAGAAGGGAGTAGCATGTGTGAGTGGAGTACGGTGTGACAACATAATCCCTGCATGGACAGATGAGGTCAGTCTGGGGAGATGCTGGCTTTCCTAGCATCCACTGAATCATCGGAGGGGAGCAGTAACTGAGAAGAATAAATACAAACACATGCAACGTATCACCACAGACTGACTGCATGGTTTAGATCTATGGAAAATGATTCTATATTTCTGGATCAGTGGGGCTGAGAGTCCTTGTCTCTGCCCCTAGTGACCTTAAGATGCCTGGCCTCTAAGAATAGAGGCCTTGTACCAGCTGGTATCTAAGGTCTCTTACAATTTCAAAGGCTATACTATAATGAATTTACTAAACTATACTATAACAAGTTTACTAAAAGCATATTGCTACAAGACCATAGCCTTGGGAGACAGTGTATTCTGAGAGACAATGTTTGTTTCGCCTATATTTTGTTGGACCTTTGTGGATACAGAAGTGTTGGCAAGTGCACTAGAACCAGATTTTGAAGCACAGCTGAATCAGAAGTTCTGAAAACACTTCTGAGCACAAGAGAATTTAAGTTACCCATAGGTGTTAGAGGCTCTCGTTGATTTTTTAGACTAGAACACAGAGAAATGACAGGACACAAAAGAACACTCAAAGGCCACCGCTTATAATTCACATCACCCAACACGCTGCTTTACTTGCACATGTGATCTTTGCTCATGTTGTTCTTCCTGAGCATTGTTCCCACATTTCTACTTCACAAATTCTGTTTGCCCCAATGCCCCAACCCTGAGAGAATAAACTGCCTTTGCCTGCTGTCTGGCTATCTGGTATCAGTGACAACATTATTTCATTCAGCTTCATTTCTGCTGTAGCATAGATCACAAATTCCCTGAGGGCAGTATTGGGGCTGCATTTGTCTGAACACCTGAGATCTGCTCAACATATTGTAGGCATTTTCTGAACAGAACTGGGGTTTTCAGGTTACCTGCTAATGTGACAGCAATGGAGACAGAATCGGATCCCAAGGCATTTGTGGCATTGCAAGTATAGAAACCCACATCGGCTTCCACCGGGGCCAAGATCTGCAAGGAATCATCGGGCTGTAGAAGAATCCTGGAATGAAAGAAAAGAATGTATCTCTGGTTAAGTCAGCAGTTTTCTTTTGCATTCAATATCTAGCAGGCAGACAGACCTCTGAAGGTCTATTTAGAACTTTGTCCTAACACCTGAGAAAGACCAGTGGGGATCTTCGGAACCCAGGCTCTCTCGCCACTTTGATCGCTGTGATCTGATGGTGACCTTAACCACACAAGGCCTTTGACTGCTTGTAAGATTATTTGATTGCTCCATCTAAATGTCACCAGTTGGGAAATATGTATGTGTACTAAATACATACAACACATGCAAAATGGTGGGGGATACTCAAACAGATACTTCAGAGAGCTGGAAATAAAAAATTACTAAGGAACAGAAGAGCTTGGCTAGTAGGAAGAAGGAAAGATTTCAAGATTTGAATAGAGGCCGCTGTTAAGGTGTGAAGGTAGGAAAGAGGAATCCAGGACACAATTACTGGCGAAAGAATCATGAAGGAACTTGTATAACAATCCTTTTGTTGAATATTTTATTTATTTATTGTTTATTTTGCATGTGTGTGTGTAGGACTAAGGATGACTTTGGGAATCATCCTAGATTGCTTCTACCTCCTTTTCGCTTTGCTTTGGGATGTCCCAAGGCTCCTCCCAGCAGGGATGGAAGTGTAGGCAGCTGCTGGTTCAGTCTGGCATTTTTATGTGGGACCTGGGATCCGAACTCAGGATCTTCTGCTTGCAAGGCAGAATCTTAGTCCCTGAACCAACCTTCTTTTCTTTCTTTCTTTCTTTCTTTCTTTCTTTCTTTCTTTCTTTCTTTCTTTCTTTCTTTCTTTCTTTCTTTCTTTCTTTCTTTCTCTTCTTCTCTCTCTCTCTCTTTCTCTCTCTCTCCCTCCCTCCCTCCCTCCCTTCCTCCCTCCCTCCCTTCCTTCCTTTTTTTTCTGAACCATCTTTCTAGCTCATGTAACAATATTTTTAAAATTATATTTATTTATATTTTAATTTTATTTATATTTATATTTTCCCCAATCCCCTCCCTCCCTCCACTCCTCCCCAGTCCCCCTTGTACCCTCCCTCCTTTCCCCCTTCCTTTCACCTCCTCCCTCCCCTTCTCCCAGTACCTCCCCTTTCCCTTCTCTCATTCCTTGGGAAAAAAAAAGCTCAGGGAAACGTGCAGAACAGGGGATGGCAAGATTGTAAGAGCCTAAAGATAGGGAGGAGCAACGATATGCAAGATACTCCACACAAATTAGGGCTGCAGTAGCCATAATTGGACTTTTCATGACCTGAGCAATGACTGTTATGTCAATGACCCCCCAAAGTCTAACATGGATCACAGGCACTAGGACCCTTAGAGGCAAGAGATTAACAGTCATAATAGTGTTCCCATACTAAAGGGGAGCCCAAGAAAGGGCTCTGGGCAATGCCGTTGAGTCCTTACACCTCACTAGAGTGGAGGACTCAGAAGGAAGTTTGGCGTTCCCACAATCTTTTAATTCTATGTAAGAACAAATACAAATATCCTGGGCAATATAGCAGGTAAACGCTGTGGATAAAACCACAGGTACCTTGCTGCTTTTATTTCACACAATACCACAGTGTCTGTAGAAAAGATGTCTAGCGGACTGAAGGTAAAATTGTCCCTTAGGGGCCAGTGGATATGCAGTTTTAGGACAGTCACATTCTAGACCTCTTTGCTTATCTAAAAAGAATTACAAGAATTAACTTGAAGGTACCTGAAATGAATTTCAAAACCTAACTCCCACCTGGATCTACCGACTTTCCCTTTTAGGTAGACGTCATTCCTGAGGACTGTGTGGTATGTCACGACAGAGCAATGACTGCTGGTATGCCTGGAGGCTGATGTTCCAGTGACTTGGCGAGGCTTACAAACACTAGAATATGTATGTCGACACGAGGACCCAGGGGGCTTGGAGAGCAGTCTGTGGAAAACTCACAGGTTCAAGTCCTGGGCCAGACAGCACACAAATGGATTTATGACAACTTTGAGCAAATCACCTGAACCTTGGTGATTCTTTCCACTTGCCTGGTTTCAAAGGCTTGAAAACCTGGCTGCCCAACGTTATGCTAATATTATCCTCAGGAGTCAAGAAGGAACTGGGGTGGGAAAAGGTTGCTTTTCAGGGAAAGAGAGAAATTTTAGGACCTGACAATTAAGACTAAGAATCAAATGTCCTACCTTAACAGCATTTTCCCTAATCACTTTCCTTCTTAACTATTTTCCTTGATGGAATTCTCTAGATATGATGATTTACAGTTCAGCATCTCTTCTGGTCACCCCTTGGACTGTGAAAATGGGTCATCAGTTTGACAATGAATGAGCCTCTTCAGCTCTTCTATTAGTTTTGGACGTGCTGTGTTTCTATTTTTACCTTCTGCCAGAGGGAAGCCAGGAGAAACAAGACTGCATTGATCAATCTATTAATAGTTAAGTATGGGCAATGCTGGTTTAAAAGTGAAAAAGAAGACTGAATTCTTTAGCCAAAAGGAAGCTTTTGGATGGTTAGCATTTGATTTAGTACCATTCTAGACTATCACCAGCATTTCTGGGACAATCAGGCTTTTGGCACTGAATAGGGCTGGAACTGCATGAGGAACCATGGGAAAACAGCCAGAGATTGTGACAGAACTCATCTATCCATTCACTCACTCATCTACCAAACATTAGCTATTTTTTCTCTAAGCCAGTTCATGCCAGTTTATTTCCAAGAAACCATTAAGAAAAACATGACTATATAACTGACTTATCTAACAGCCTCTCTGTGTTCTAAAGGAATCTTATCAGATGCAACATAACACAAGATTATTACTAAGCCTCTTCAGGTGTTCAGCTGTTTTAGATTTAAAAAAATTAAGATAAATTGACAATGATTTCAGTCTCTATGCTGTTCCAGAAATATGTATTCATCCATGAATAAAAAAAAACAATAGCCAAAGCAATAGAACTGATTGAACTTCGTGGATCATGTATTCAATCTCAACACACCGAGAAGGCTGGGACTACATTTTGCTAAGTTCTCAAATCCATTAGTGGAGTTGCTTCCCTAAAATTCAGCAAAATTTCTCTTTTACATACTGAAAGGTTCTTTTTTTGGAGAAGAGGTTATATGTATATATACTTATTAACATGTGGGTGCCTATGTATGTGTGTGGGTTCATATGCAATTACATTTTGTGTGTGTGTAGCTAAAGCTGATGATGCCAGATATCTTCTTTAATTGTTCTCTACTCTTATAATTTAGGCAGGATGTCTCACTGGAATTTAGGGCTTGCCTGTTCACTAAGCAAACCAGCTTATCCCAAGGAGTTCGTTTGCTTTCCCAGTTCCAGGATTATAGGTGGCTACTATACCTATTTGTCTTGTATGTGGTTTCTGGGGATATGAACTCTAGTCCTAATGCTTGTGGGGCAAGTGCCCTTATCCACTGAGCCATCTCCTCAACTCCAGGAAAGGGTTCTTGGATACTCAGAGCAGGAGGCTAGAAGATACGATGAAATATATTTTCCTACTCAGCAAAGGGAATTGTTATTCTATGGTAGAGAACATTCTTTAGTATTTTTATTCTAGTCTTTTGTTAGTTCATATTAACAGGCCTGTTAATGTAAAATACTTATGATGGTAAAGTAAGTGTGTGTATATTTATATATATATGCATATGTGTGTATATGTGTGTATGTGTACATATGTTTGCGTATGCTTGGAGAGGAAGTAGAAGGCACATGATGTTGTTCAATCTCTAAGTATATTAACAGTCCATGTTCAGATTTTTTTTATTATTTATTCAATTGTGCATGTGTATGTGTGTGTGTGCGTGTAGAACCACGGACGAATTCGGGAACCACCATGGACCACCTCCTCCTTGTTTACTCTGCCCTGGGATTCACAGGCTCCACCCTACCAGGATCAGAAATGCAGGCCGCCCCCACTTCCACGTGGGGTCTAGGATCCGAACTCAGGACCTTCCGCCTGCAAGGCAGAGGCTTAAGCCTGGAGCCACCTCTCTAGCCCCAATGTTCAGATTTTTTTTACAGAATTACTGCACCTGTGTTTATATTTATTTTGTACAGCAATCCGTTTCATAAACCCCTCTTCCAAACAGGACCTGAAACACTTTTTTGTTTTTTAGGTGGGGTTTACCTTTCTAACTATATCAGTTCCTCTGAGTTAAGCCATCAAGTTTAAAACCAAGCATAAGGCCACATATGAAATATGGAGAAGAATTTCTACAGAGGTGGTGAAAGAAGGGAAGAGACCCATTAGATTGTGCCTGAACAATAGGTTTTTAAATTGGGAGAGGAAGAAAGACTGCAAATGGAAAGGAAGGAATGGAGCACATGCAAGTCAGCACTTGTATGTACTTTAATCCATCAACCATGTAAAAATGAAGCTATCTTGTTGGATAGCTTACATAGTATCAGAGTCAAAGAAGCTAGTGGGGGAGAAAAGCATTCGAAGATCTTATCAATCTGTGAAAGCTAAAAGTTTCAGTAACATGTACCATAGCAAGAGGTGTCCCTTAGTGTAATAGTGACATGAATATCAAGGAGGAAACTAGCAGCTTTTTGATCAGATTTAGGTTGGATTGTCAAAGGGAACATATTCCTGCTACTACAAATTAGAATAAGAACCTATATAGGTCCCAGGGGGAAATGCAGGCTGTGAATATTTAGCTATGAAGGCATTACATCAAACTGCCTTATCTATATAAATAAATAATACCTATTATTATACTCATAGACTGGAGAGCACTCAGAACTCAACCCAGAGCCTCCTTCTGTAACGAAATGTGTTTACTACAGAAAAGTGCAGAAAATAAGTGAGTGTGGACTGCTTGGCCCTAAACATGACATCTAAGCCACCTCATCCCCACCCCAAGGCTCAGGGAACATCTCAGAAGAGGGGGCAGTAAGATGGTAAGAACCTCAAGTAGGCCAATGGTGGGCCAAACATCATCTCCTGTATATGACAGGGCTGTGTTATCCATGATTTTATGGAAGATATGTATACTTTCACAAGAACAGCAAAGAAACTGTCCTATCAACATCTCACCATGGAAAGGGAAGGATCTCAAGAGATTTCATGCCTCCTTGAGAGAATGATGAGAACTAATGCTGATAGGAAGGAAAAGGAAGATGTTTTTTCAGTGGCACACCCACTGATCTATGATACTTGTTAGAGCATGAATCATGTCAGGCACATGTCATTAAAGGCAAACTAGATGACACACAGTGGGCTGCACAAGTGAAAAATTTGAAAATAGGAGTGTGGCAGGGGAGATGAAGGGTTATAAGAGGAAAAGGGGGTGAGGAATGGGCTTGGGGTGAAGACATAAATTCACTTTAATCGTATATGTGACACAAAAATATATATATTTAAAAATCTGATAAAAAATAAGATGAAGCTATAATATTGGCCTTCATGGGATTCTAATATTGTGTTAAGGAAAACCTACATGGGCCAGAATTATTTACTGTATACTTATAAATTATTTACATTCCTAAAACATTAGCCCAAGGGTTCAGAGTTATCTGCAGATAGAACTGGGGTTTGAAACAGGTTTTCTTGTTTGACACAACACCTCTACCTCTACTCTATAATGCTTTGGGGATCCCTGGAAAGTTCAATGATTCACTCATGTTTTCATAAACTATTCATAAATGGTTTTAGGTGTGTCTGACTTGTTATTTTATTCCTCTCCCTAGAAATCTGTAAGGTATACATCATTTTAGGAATAGGAAAGGATTTGGCTCCTATGACTGTTACAATCATGAATAAAATTGGTAGGCTGGGATTGGAGGCTCCCACTAGAGGAAAGAGAAGTTCTGGAAAGGGTTTCCGTGAGGGGTTCTGTAAGGAGTGTGACAGGCGAGGCAGGACAGGCAAGAAAGGGAATGGCCTGGGGTTTGCTCTCTCTGTCTATCCTGACAACAGGGAGAAACATTCCCTGAGGATGAGTGGGGAGAGGGTTAGAAGGGAACCCTCTGTATTTCAGGCATCTACTCTATTAACTTAACTTAATTTATTAGTAGTCAATTTCTGTCAGTTTGCATTTGAGTTTTAAATTTGATAGCCCCGTTTTAAAGTGTGTAGGCAAAGAAACACCATACTGTTTTCCAAATGAAACCAGAGAGATTCCTCTGGGGATGTTTTGGATTGTGAGAAATCAGATGAGAGGACATGGAGTGGGCATCACCAAGGCCCACGCAGCACATGGTATTTTGGTCATATAAGGGCATTGCCACTTTCTATTATCCGTGCCTCACTCCCTTCTGATTCCCTGGCTAAGACTTGTTTTATTTCTTAACTGTACTTTTGGTCAGAAAGTAATGGCATAGATTAGATTTTTCTGAAACTCTTACTTTAAAACTTGCTTGTGATAGCACATCTTTATGAGCATTATACAAATTCAGGACCCCTTGATAGAGTATGAAACCTTTACAGGACAGTACTCTCAAGAACATTTTTTTCCTGTGGTGAAATCATTTCTTTTATGCTTGAATCATGCAATGAAGCGCCAACTTTGGGTGTATAAAGGAAAGTCTTTAGAGAGGACTGACACACCCACCCTACCAGAAGAGTGGGCAGTAAGATTGCAAGAGCCTGCAAAGGACCAGTGATGGGCCAGACATTATCTCCTGGACACAACAGGGTTGTGGTAGATGACATGATTTCAAGGCTATATGTGCACTTCCACAACCAAGAACTTACTGAAGCTGTGCTCACTTCCTATGTAAAGGTGGAGACAGAGCTTTTCCTTATCCTGAAATGAACATTTCTTTTTTTACTTATGGATTCCTTATATTAGGAATTAATCTAACATAAAAAGGGAACAGGAACCAATATTTATTAGGCAAGTGTGCATGTTTTATATCATTTTGTTTTCTCTACCAGATTAGGAGACTGGGGTGTTCCCATTGTATATAGGAAGAAAAGACTCAGAGACACTAATTCATTTAGCTAGTGTATACTGGGATCAGAATGGGGAATGACTTTTGGCCCTTTCTTAAACTGACCAAACTGACCCCTGGGGCAACCTAGAAGTCATGTGGATTGGCCTTATTTCAGTAAGGGTAATGGTGCCCTAGTTTATAGTTAGGGAAATGGATGATGATTAAAGACTGGAGTTTAAACCATTTGAATCATGAGGCTAAAGGATTCTCTGAGAAGACTTCTCTATGACTGAGAATTCTTTGGTGAAACTAAAACTTATAGTAGCCCAGAGGTTTGCACTGGAGTTTTATTTTTTTAGAATTTTTGGGGAAGTGATTTGAGGTTCATGAAGAGTTTCCTATCAACACTTGGCTAAGGCATCTTATTTAAACTTTTGCTATTTTTAATGAAATTGCCAAGTAAAAGTTATTTAATGCCAGAAGATTCATGATTATTCAGATGGAAGTGTATAGAAAATATTTTCGGAATGGGAAAGGCCTCCTGACCACACATTCTTAACCCTGTCTTCACACTTTTTGCCAACACTTTTAGCGTCTTTCTCTCAGAAATTCATGAGGACTTGAATTTTCAAATACATGAAGTTTTATCTGTTTGCTTCATCCCAAGCTACATGACATTACTCTGACTAGATTTCCTTGGACTGGCTAGGGTTTTTAGACAATAGTTGTCACTTGGTTTTGTAAATAAAATTTTATTGGAACACTACCATACCAATTTAAGTATTGTATATAGCTACATTCATGAGAACAGAATTGATTATGAGAGACTGCAACTCTCCCCTCCCCTAGGGAAAAAAAATTACTATTTGGCCGTTTGCAAGAAAAGTTTGTTAACCTTTCAAAAGGAAAGACTTTTAATTGTGATTTGTCTCAGTAATTTCCTCATTTATATAAAACATCCTAAATCCATTTCTGTAGAATATTGCATTTTCTAAGGATCATTCTTCCAGAAAGAATACCCAAAGGTAAGTGTGACACTACTGTCCTTAGCCTTTGAGGAAGAGGCAGAGCTGACTCCAAACTTCACTGGTGCTAGTCAGAGACTTCTGATACTTTCTACCTGCCCCATGTCTGATTAGCATTTCTGTAACCTGTGTCCCGTGCTGTCTTTCAGTGAAGCATCAGTATTTGTTGGGATGATTCCTACTTCTTTGGTTTGCTATTCTTCTACTTTTCAACTGGGAAAAACATTTGTCATCTCCATTTCCTTTAGTTCTGTGAAGGAAATAAGCCAAACCAAATTGAAGCAGGTTTATTTTTCCCCCCTCTATCTTCCCTGCCTCCAGTTTTTATATTATCTGCAAACTTGGAAAGTACATTTCATGGACTTATGACTTTTACACATAGCATTATTCACAACTGTGGTTCTGAAATTGACCCTGGAGAAATTTTTTTTCATCTGATTCTCTCTTCCATTTGGAGAAGTTTCCATCTGTGGATTCTCTGTTGCCCAAGTTAAAGCATTCCAAATACTCCTTAATTCATCTCCTATTCAACACTATTTTGGAACATTGTCCAAATGTGTTCTGGCAAGCATAAGCCCTGAGAGTCCGCAGATTTCTCTTTTCTGCTGCATCAGTCCTGATTGCAGACACTGTCAGGAGGTGAGCATCCTCTGACGCTGTTTTCTACCTCAATTCTTTGAACAACAGTCTAGATATTTCTCACATGAAGAGTGAAGCTTCTCCTTTGTGATATTCTAAGTTAGGCCAAGACAGTGGCTCCTGGTTTAGATGACAGTGATTATATAGATGCTGATAAATGGATAATCACTGTGTGTCTGGCACTTTACAAACATTATTTCTTTTCTCTACTGCTATGGTTTGGACAAATGCTTCTGTGTCTCACATAGTACATGTTAATCATTATTCTGGGATCCTGTTAGAAGGCACTTTTAAGGGATGGAGCCTAGTAGTAGAAATTAGGTCATTGAGGCATGCCTTTGAAGGAATATTGGGATCCCAGCCCTTCATTCCTCTTTGCTACGTTCTCTGCTATGTGTTCCTGGCATGGTACACTATACTATCAAAAGCCCAAAGTGAAAGGGACTTGACTGACATCTCTAAGACATGAACCACTATAAACCTTTCCTCTTTTTAAGGTGCCTATCTCGGGTATTTTGTGACAATGATTAAAAGCTAACATATATACATTCTTGCTATTCTGAAAGGCAGAATAAAACTTCATGTCAGATTTTATTAATGTAATTTTAATTTGCATAGCAAGAAAACCAAGGTTCAAAGGTTAAAGTTGATTCACAAAGTAGTCGAACTGGGTATATGCTCAAGTTGCTCTAAATTTGGTCTGATTGTCTTCTCCTGTCACTGGCTACCATCTGTATATGGATAATGAGGAGAATAAGGGGAGAACATCTAAATTCAGAAAAGAAAGGTTAGGGGTAAAACCTGAAACTCTTTGGCTTTATCTTTCTCTAAAATTATGTTTCAGAAGAATATCACCACAGTAGCGAGAAAAATGGAATCAGCAAACATGTCCACCAACAGAAGGAATGGATCATGAAAATGTGGTACATATACATAATGGAATAATACTCAGCCAATACTCAGCCATCAGAAAGGATGAGACTATGGAATTTGCTGGTAAATGGATGGAACTGAAAAATTTAATATTGAGAGAGGTATCTATCTCAGACACAGAAAGTTAAGCACTGCATGTTCCTTCTTATATGCAGATACTAGCACTGATGTCCTTGTCAATTACAGTAAGAATTAGAGTAAGAGCCAGAAAATTGAAAAGGGACCAATGAGTGAGAGGGTGGGAAAGAATGGTTAGGGTGAAATCTTTTAAAGGGGAGATTTAGGATACCACTGTGAATAGAGTGAGGGAGGGAATAATTGGGAAAAATACATAAGGAGGCATGAGGGGATGGGGGATAGGAGATACAGAGGACTTACAGAAAAACCCTAAGATTGTGGGAAGTAACCCCAAAGGAACCTCTTATGCTAGTAATATGTAAAAAAAAGACTCATGTCTTTTAAAGAAAGGAATAAGAATGGGCAGTCACTATGCAGAGGAGCACAGAGTGAGGAAAACAGAGCAAAAAAATTAAAAATAAAAATAAATCCCTGAGCTGATCCACTTAGAACCCCAGTGACAATTAAAACTATATTAGAAGTAATAGGGATGTGACACTTACTAATAAAATGTTGGTCAGAGAGGTCTCAAAGACACCCAAACATTATAGGATTTTGCTAGTGCTTTTGGTTGCTCTCCAGAAAATAGTAAGACCCTATTACTGAAGATGCAACACATATGGATCACAGAACACAGCCAAAATACATCAGCTGGAATTGATCTGAGAACGTCCTCCTTGCTGGATAGCTTACACAGTACCTAGGAATACTGTAAGAAGGAATACTGCACTGGGGGAGGAATAATCATAGGCCTCATGAACTCATGAGATCTGCAAGTTGCAATAACAATCACCATCATTAACAGGTGACTACCAGTGCAACAGTGGCATGAGTATCAAGGAGACAACCAACAACTTTTTTTTTTATTTCTTTTTTCCACTCATACAAAGTTGATAAGTTCCACATTCTCCTCCCTCCCTCCCTCCACCCTCCCTGGACCCTCTTGTTCCCTCCCCCCTTTTCCTTTTCTCCTTCCTTTCCCCCCTCCGTCCCTTTCTCCCAGTGCCCCCTCCCTCCCATTCCTGGAGCATCCTTTAGTGTGCATGTCAAACTTCCCTCTGGGTCCTCCTGATGAGGTGTAAGGACTCAGTGGCATTGCCTATAGCTCTTTTTTGTGTTCCCCTTAACTATAGGAACACTATTGTGGCTGTTAATCCCTTGCCTGCCTCTAAGGATCCTAGTGCCTGTGATCCATGCAGACTTTGGGGGTTCAATGACATGTTCAACCAACAAATTTCTGATTGGACTAAAAACCCAGTTGTCAGAATGAAACACATTCCTGTTACTCTTAAGTAGAACAAGAACCTAAAAAAGAGAAGGAAATAGATCAATGGGAAAAAAAAAACAGCCTATGAACTTATAAGTAGGAAGATGGTATACCAAATTGCTCTGTAAATAGCTGCTATTATACCCATAGATTTGAAGAACCACTTAGCACTCAGCCTAGAAGTCTTCTTCTACTACAAGAGTAAAGGATCTCAACGCCCTGACAGTGCAGCCTAAGGCAGTAGAAGAGCAGTGAAATGAACAAAAATAGCCAGCTAGAATGCAGAGTACTTGGAGAGCCTGCAAGGCTCGCCCAGAATCAAGCCAACCTAATCTCTCCCCATCTTAAGGCTTAAGGAACCTTGTAGAAGAGGGGGTAGTGAGATTGTAAGGACCTAATGATGGGAAGTTCAACATTGGACAAGACATTCCATTCAAGGCAGGAATGCTGCATCAAGGAACTCACTGCAGTGACACTTGTCCTTACCAGACCTGCATAATGACGGACATATGAGGTATCGAGGGACTCAAGAGAGATAAGGACATACAATAGAAACCTTGGAGACTAAAGCTGGATGAGTGAAGGAAATGGCCCTATCAGTAGGGTGGCCTGAAGAAAGGCAACTTGGTATGCCACAGAGGCCTGAACCCCCATAAGAGTAGGCAAGCCAGAGGAACCCTTGGCTCCATTGAAGCAGACAGGAAGGAGGGTGGGAGTGAGTGAGATGGATTGATTAAGGGAAGAGAAGGGAAAAGGATGGAGAGAAGGGGATGGAGGGAAGCGGGGATAAGTACTTAATATACTTGAAAACTAGAAAAATAAAAAAACAATTAAAAAAAAAGAAGAATATCACCTATGAGCTACCTCCCAGCCCTAAGGGTAAATATATTCTTTATTGTAGATGGTTTCATATTATTCTTCATATTTATCTATGTTCCTTTGAATGTCTGGATTTTTATATAAGGAATGTTGGGAGAGAAACTATTTTCATATTTCCGAGCAAATAATTTTCATGGATGGGTAGAGGGAAGAGCATATTCCAAGAGAAGTGTATGTCATGTGCAAAGTTACAACACAAAGTGGGCAAGCAGCCAATTGCATAATAAACTGAGTGGAGTAATAAGTGGGACCTTTAAACATTCATATTAACAGTGAGGAATACGTGTAAAAGTAACATTCTATGTGCAAAATATTTTTGGGAATTGGTACTAATAGCTGTGTTTTCAAATCACTCAGACACTTAATGCCTTAGGTCTTGTATGTAAGCCATGCATGTTTCTCTGCTGCTGGCCTCTGTAGAGTAGCAGTATGGTAAGGCCAGTTACAGACCTGCATGAGTCCAGCGAGGAAAGCAAAGAAAAAACAGACCCAGACTCCCCCAAATTCTCCAAGTTTTCCAAGCCAAATGGCACGGCACCCTCTGAAAAATCACTTACTAACCTACAGTTGCACTAAGAAACTGTTACCTCCTGATTCTTTGTTCTTAGGAGACAGCAGTTATTGTAGCCTCAATCAGATCAGACTGTTCCAGAAAAGTGGTAGTAGATTTTGGAATCTAACTTCCACCATGACTAATTCCATAACCTAGACCCTTAGATTTTCACGGTTGTGTCTCTCTCCAATGCAATAAAGCCTATGTGTGACTACAAATTTAGAAACACCAGAGGCAGTGGCATGCAAATATAAATTATGCTTCTCACTACAGAAAGAGTTTCTGGGGCTAGGAGAGGACTGTAAATCTGTAATAAGTCCCTGGTAATTACCACTCATGCTCAACTTGGGAACCCCTCTATCTGTCCAGTTTTTAAGTTTGGAGGTTTTATACAAACTGGGGTCCACTTGATTTCATTCTAGAGTGGCACTACAGTAGTGTTTCTTAGCACCTAAAGAGCGATGTTCCAGTCTTATTTACCATCTCACTGCAGGATCTCCCACTGTACACTCCAATATACATTTATGCATTCAGGGAAACTGTTACAATAGACCCTCACTAGGCCCCTTAGCTCCCACTCATACTTTTCCATAGTCTTCATGCTGTGACATAGCCATGTGAATCTGTAAAATGGGAATGAGATCATGCCACTCATTTTCTTGCCTACCATTCAGCCAGATCTTCCCTTTATAAGCCTCAGAAACCAAGACTCCTTCTGTGGACTCGTTTGCTTCTCAGCTTCATTTTATTTCACATTCCAGTTAAACAAATTTCTTTAGGTCCCTGCAACACAGCAAACTCATTTTCATTCTTGTATAATTTTCCTTCTGCCAAAAAAGGCTTCTACACCTGGTTCCACTGGTCAGCATTCAGTCTTCGTTTTACTTTTCTACCCAAGCATTTAATCGCCATCTAATATTTTTCTTGATTTTTTGTTTATCATCTTATTTCATTCATTAATTCATTCATTCATTTATTCCATTCATTCACTATTATTTAGTGCCCTTTGGTATCAGTTACTATTTTCAGCACTGGACATAGAACAATAAAGGCTCTACTATCATGTACAGGTAACAGCCAAAGTAATACGCAATACATCAAATGTTAATAAAATTCAGTACATTAAATAGCAGAATTAAAGGGCTAGAGAGTGATGGATCCTCTTTTAGAAAGATCAGGAAGCTGTCTTTCATGTGTGTATTTGAGTGAAACTTCAATACATGTGAACTTCAAGAAAAACGTGCGTTTTACTTCATTCAGCATCACATCCCTAGTGAACCAACACATGTTGGCTCTGTTAGCATGACCTAAACTGATTTTAACCCTTTGGGTCTTTAGTTCCACCAACAGGGAATGAGTTTTCTTTTCTATAACCCTCCTTATTTAACATGGGGTCTACTATAGCAATGTGGATGGAATAAAGTAAGATGAAAGGGGGGTTTATGATGAAAAAGCCAGTTACAATATACTCAGAACATTCTAAAAACTATTATTTGAGAAGTTTCTAAGACTCATGTGAATTCATTTCAATAGGCAAATCTTATATATAAGGTAGATCAGTAATATCTGAATTGTTATCTGTGCTTTCACAAAACTATTTTCTTTTGTCAAATCATGCTTTGGTATATGTAAAAGCCAGAGGAATGATAGATAGAATTTCTATACCTTTACCTGCTCTTTCTGGTTCAGACTATTTACATTATACCTTAGTGAACTGTAAAGTCCTACAGTTGCTGGGGCGATTCTCCCAGGCACACACTGTGACGGCTCCAGGCCGTCGGGGCGGAGAAAGGCGAATATGCTGCAGGCCCTTTACCCCCACCCAAATCCGGGGACTCCGGACACAGCAGGGAGTCTGTCAAAGTGACACTCTGACACTCCATCACTCACTCATTCATTCACTCAGTCACACAGCTCCTGGCTGTAACAACGAAGATAAGTAAAGCCTGACCACCCACACCTCCGCCTCAGCCCTCCAGAGACTCGGCCACGGATGGGGAGTTTGTCAGAGCAAGATCTCAGTTTATTGGGGGTAACAAATCAGTTTATATAGACAAAGAATCCAAGCACGTGAAACAGGCAGCCAATTACCCTAATGGTCAGCAAAGCACATACTCTGCATAGGTCAAACTAAACATATATCTATGTTGGCTCTTATAAGCCAATTAGGACTCTCTGTAATGTGATCAGGGTTACGCCTAGGACACCAGCTCCCAGTGCCATCTTTGGTCCCATGTGCTAAGCCATGCCCTGCTCACTCACTCCCAGACCCTTATCTCTGGGTGGGCCCAACACTACAGTCAAAGAGATAGCTGAATCTTGCAGATAACCAGAAAGGTAGATTTGGGTAGAGACAGACTAATTGAACTAGCTATAGCACTGAGCATTTTAGCTCTTCTCTGTCTGCAAATGAATGAGAATTATTGAACCACTATGACCCAGTGATGCTGATAAGCACTGACATCCAACACAGAACAAGCCAACAGCATCCTACAACAAACCAATACAGGAGAGGTCACCAACATCCTACAGTAACCCAATAAAGAAGAGGCCACAACAGCCCACAGCAACCCAATGTATAAGAAGCTACTACAGCCTGCAGCAACTCAGTAAAGGAGATCATCAAGAGCCCAAGTAACCAAATGTATAAAAGACCACCACCAACCCACAGCAACATACTATAGAAGAGGCCACCAATCGCCCACAATGCAATACAGAAGAGTCACCAAAACCAGCACCAAAATGGTCCCAATGATAGCTCTATGACTCATGACCACTGTGAGAAGACTCATTCACACTCATGTCTCAATGAGAACTTGGAAAGCCATATAGAAAACTGCACTGCAGTATATTTGTTACTATATAGTCACTGAATTATAAATATTATGATGTCATTGGTCAGAAACAGAAGGCTCCTACTTTTTCTGATTGTTTTAGTTTTAATTGCAAAGCATTTTCAACACTAACGGTAAAAAAAAATATCTTGATGGTGGCAAAAACTGTCCAAGGCCCTTGGGTACATTCCTACTCAGCACCTGGCTATCATTTTTTAAAATTTATTATTTATTCAATTGTGCGTGTATGCATGTGTGCGCGTGTGGGTATGTATGCATGTGCGCGCGTGTGTATATGTATGTATGTGTGTGTGTGTGTGTGTGTAGAACCACGGACGAATTCAGGAACCACCATGGATGCCTGCACCTCCTCCTTGTTTACTCTGCCCGGGGATTCACAGGCTCCGCTGTATCAGGACCAGAAGTGCAGGCCGCCCCAGCTTCTGCCTGGCGTCTATACGTGGGGTCTAGGACCCGAACTCAGGACCTTCCGCCTGCAAGGCAGAGGCTTAACCCCTGAGCCACCCCTCCAGCCCCGGTTTTTTTTTTTTTTTTTCTCCTAGCAAGATGGAGAACCTTCTCCATCCCAAAGCCACTGGAGTCAAACTCTCCCTTTAAAATGAATTAAAAGACCAAGGTAAAGTTTCGTTAAGTGCCATTTCAAGAATTATTGGTGTTCTTGAAACTTCTAAGCCAATATTTTTCAGTGATCAAAGGAATACTTTGAAAACATTGCATACTATATTGTCCTCTTGGTGAGTCACAATACACATTGAAGTGTTTAAAAGAGTTAAAAAATGGAAACCCCCAAATAATTTCCAGTGGGGGGTAGTTAAGTGCACTCCGGAACAGTAATCAGTTGGTAAAAAGGTAATACAGCTTTCCACATTCTATTGTGAACACATTTCCTAGACACTTGAAATAAAAACCTTGTCAAAGTTTCTGAACATGACTAAAATCCAATTTTAAACCCTCAATATGCATATGTGTGTTTTTATATAATACAGTAAAATATTTAAAAACCCAAAAGGATATATACCAAATTATTAGTAGTGGTGACCTCTGGGGAATAGGGTTGGAATGGGGAGAGGGAAACTTGCACCTTTTACTTTATAGATTTGGATATCACTTGAATTGTTTTATAGCCCTTTTATTACTTTATAATAAATATCAAGTGCTGTATTAAAATAGACATAAAATATAGTAAATACATCTGTTTAGCTTTAAGGGACTTTTTGGACTCATGTAATCACTGAAACCCTGATTTGTGGAGCACTCAGAAATGACTTGCACAGCAAATTCTGAAGTTACTAAGATCAAGCTTTTCCCCCAGTTGTCCTCACAGTATGGATTTGGAGTCTCTGTGGCCATTAGTAAATGAGTGAAGAAGGTAGATATGACCTTGGAGATTGCGTGGCACATTGTCACTTCTCCATTGTGCTAGAAGCTGTAGCTGTGGTGCCCTGTAGAAATTTAAAAGACATAGTACATTGAAAGTGTGGCACAGTGCTAGGCATGTAGGTGGCACTAACCATGCCATTATTATTGTCACTTCTACTGCCACTTTTGATTTTAGCATTTTGAATGGTCATGACGCCATGGAGACTGGTGCTATATCCCAATAAAGAAATCAAATGCAGTCATTGTGAGATATTACAGACTTGCCCATAGGGAACTGCAAATCTGGTTCCACATCCCTAGCCCTGGCCGACCACACAAAGGGAAGAGTATTCTAGTGTCCAAGCTTTTCAACGCTTCATCTCACAAGAAGAAACATGGCAATGCCTTGCTCGGAATGGTGTTGTTCTGCACCAAATAGTTATTCAGAATATAAATAATCAGTCATCCTTGGGACCTGTTTCATTTTAAAGTTGGTAGCATAGTTTAGGGAAAATTGCAATCTTTTACACTGTAGTGCAGAGAGAAGGCATGAGAGCCAGGTGTAACTCCCCGAGCCCCTCTCTTGCCAACCCTTTTAAAGATCAGGTGTAAGACTCACCTGTCACTGAACTGGACCTCATCTCCGTTCCTGGCCCAGCTGATGGTAGGCCTCGGGTTGCCCACGGCCTCACAGTGCAGCAGCACGCTCAGGGTCCCGCTGGCCAGAGCCACAGTCTGCCCTAGGTGGGTGACCACCTCGGAGGCTGAGAGCTGCTGGGCAGCTGAGATCTTCCGCAGGATGGTGGGCTTGCGGTGTGGCCTGCGAGAGCCGCCCCCGGCCTCGCTCGAGCTCCGCACGGAGCTGCTGAAGCTGGACACATGCTTGTGGGGCGGGATGGCCACCGGGGGGACCCTCTGCTCCGAGGCCTTGAGGAGCAAGCCCTGGTCCTCCAGATGGCTGCGGAAGAGCTCCTGGGCCAGCTGGGCCACCAGGTGCTTGCTGTAGAGGTCCTGCAGCTCCTCCGGCTGCTGAGAGAGGTTCCCGAGCAGGTCATCCAGGCGTTTCTGCTCGGTCACCATGGTGAAGGGGAGATGCACGAGGGCTTGCTCGGCGCCAGGGTCCTCCTCCGAGGATGCGTTCCTCTCGGCGGAGTCCTGCGCGTGCCACGAGGCCAGGAGCTCCCCGGGCCAGCCGCCCTGCTCCAGTAGGCGGGACACGAAGGCATCGTAGCGGCTCCCCGGGTCGGGGCCGAGCGCACGCTTCTCGGCCTTGCTGCCGTTGGGGAAGATGCCATTTTGGTGCTTGTGGGTCTGCGGGGCCTCCTTGGGCTGGGCCTTCCTTGCCTGGAGGGGCTCTGCCTCACTCCGCAGGCTCGGGGGCCGCGCTGCCAGCTTGCGGGGGCTGCCGAGGAGTTTGATGACGAACTGCTCGCGGGCGGGTCCGGCAGAGCAGGCATAGACCCCCGCGTCTGAGGGCTTCAGGCGGTGGATCTTCAGGTAGCCGAAGGGGGCGACGGTGACGTGCGCGGAGCTGATGAGGTGCTGGCCATCCTTCTCCCAGGTGATGAGCGGCTTGCGGATCCTGCGCGCGGGGCACCGCAGCACCGACGGTGGTCTTGGGCAGCAGGTACGCAAAGCCACCCACGACAAAGTGCAGCCTCCTCTGCCTGCGCGTCTGGATGTACACGTTCCTCGCGGCCGCGATGTGCGGGCTGTGCTTGGGGGCCGGGCGCCCGGGCTCTGGAGACACAGGCCGGAGCAAGAAGAAAGGGGACAGGGCCAGGGGACGAGAGAAGACGAGAGAAATGAGAGGGAAGAAAAGCTCCTCAGGGTGGTTTCGGCCAGAGCAGTCCTCTACCATTTCCTGTTCGCCCCCACGACTGGGTCACCATCTGGACCATCGAGCTACCTGCACCATCAAAGCCTAGTTCACTAATGAGGTGGCAGAGTGGTTGCCACAAGACTCTGCCGAGTTTCTCTGCCCTCACGTACTGAACGGCAGGAATGTCTATCTTTGGGGTCCAGGAAAACATCAGGACCCTGATGTCCACAGCAAGGGGAGCCCAGAAGTATTAGAACTCTAGGGATTAATATTCAACAGAACAAATCTGCTTCGAGATGTTTAGAATCCTGGAGTGGATAACATTAGACGTTCATTAGGAACATGGCGCCTCAGTTCCCATCTCAGTGTGCCAGCAGGTGACCTTGGCTCTACCCCCTGCAAATTGTTTTTCCAGCAGAGACAAGAATTCAGTTTGGCCACGTGTGTGATTAACATTCCTTTTCCATCTCCTGCTGGGTAGACATAGCCCTTCACAAGGCTCTGCAGCCCCATGCTTGGGGATCAGGAAGATCTCTCTGCCTGGTGACCATGCCAGCTGCTAGGTGGGGGCTCCATAGTTCCACCCCTGGAGCGCGGACATACTCACTTGTACAAGTTGCCAGCATGCAGGGTCTGATGGAGGAAGAGAAAGGAAGGGGAGGGCACAAGGTAGAATTGACCACAGTGGAAACTCCAGGTTTTCAGAACCCTCTGGCAAATGGCGCTTCGAGTCTGTGTACCCTCCCCACAGCTGGTGGAGCACTGGTTGGGAAAGAAAGGATAAATACATGAAAATCTTGGGAATTAGGTTTCAGGGTTATTTGGTATGGTCCCTTAAACTAAAATATGCTGTGAGAAGTGCCAGCCATTGAAAGAGAAATATGATACAGCAATTTGGAATGCACATCTGCTTGTGGCTTCACTAATATTCTCTATTATAAGTTCCTATGGGCATTTTACCTGATCTAAGTTACATGGTTTGGGCTTTGCAAGTGCAGAGTCCTGTGTTAAAATCTCAGCTTAGGATTTCAATAGCTGGCCAGTTACTTAAATTCTGAATCTGTTTCAACTTGTTTCTATTTCTTATGCTTATTTTGCAAATCTGAGAGTGTATAGTGAGAGAATGTATTTTATTCACTTACTTATTTGAAAGAGAGCAGGAGCCAGTGCAAGAACAAGAACGCGGATATGCACATGCTATAGAATGAGTGTGGAGGTAAGAGGACAATTTTAGGAAATTAGTTCTGTCCTTTCACCATGTGGGTTCTGGAGATCAAATGGTCTCCAGGTTTGCACGAGTGTGCTTACCCATTGAGCCATCATGTGGGTCAGAGAGAACAGGTGCTTTATACAGAAGTGGCATTAAACCCTCTGTCTTTCCTTCTCAAATATATAATACACCTACCATTAGAAAACTTAGAAATCTCCTTTGTTTGAGGTGGTGTGTAAGACATTTCCTAACCTCAAGGAGCTGCTATTCAAATGAGGAGAAATAATCTAGATGCATTGCACAAAGGAAGTAGGAAGTAGTACATTAGGGACATATAAATCAGAATGATAGCATTACTTTACTCCACTAGATTTCAGATAAAAAGACAAACAATAATAACTGCGGCTGGGGCTGGAGAGATGGTTCAAGGGTGAAGACTCTGTCTTACAAGTAGAAGACCCTGAGTTCAGATCTCAGATCTCACTTAAAAAATGCCAGGTAGAAAAGTCATACTTCCAGCCCTAGTGGACACAGCCTGGGAAATCCCAGAACAAAGCAAAGAGGAGGTATAAACAATCCAGGATGATTCCCAAAATCATCTTTGGTCCTCCACAGGGACACACAGTGCCTTCTGATACACACACACACACACACATACACACACACACACACACACACACACACAGAAAAACAAATAAAATTTAAAAAGTAATAACTGCTTCTAAGGCTATGGAAAGATGAGAACTCTTCTTCATGTATTGCTAGTGAGAATGTAAATTTGTAGTGCCTATGTTCCCCAAACCCAGGCAAAAAGAATTCATTAGTTTTGTTAAAAATAAATCCACTATGAGAGTCCCCCCGCCTCCCGGTGAGCACCCAGGCTACCTCCAGCTTAGCCTGGGCCCCGCCCTGGACCCCAGCCCCCTCCACACCACCCCACCAGCTCCCCAGGTCCCAGGTGAAGAATTCTGCCACCAACATCAGACCCTCTGCCTCTCCGGCCCACCAGGGACCTACGCACGTGGTCCACGGAAGACACACTGCTACTCAGAATTCAATAGAGTCCAAAGGAAACTCAAGCAAAACTCTAAGGAACAAAGGGAACACAGGCCATACATCTGGACTCCACTACAATCATTATATCACGTGGGCGAGATTCTTCACATCCAGCCCAAAGATAAGTAAACCTTTTTTTTTCTTTCATCTTACTGATCCTTTCTAGTATTAATTGCTGTAGATCAACTTCCTCATACAGCCACCCCAAAAACATACAACTCCAGGAGTACACCACTCACCCTCACATATCACCAAGATACTAAATCGTAAAAGTGCACTATCATAGTAATATTCACCCCCTGGTTACTTAACCTGACTTAACTGATGTACTATCAGCCTAATAGCCTCATCTAGGATATAACAATAACAATACACAAACATACCCAATCTAAGGCAAGCACTAGTAATAACTGACAAGTGTAACAATACCAACCACATCAGTTCAGTGAAAAACACACAGAAACTGAATGGTCCTAAAAAACAAAACAACAATGCCGAAGTCAAAGTGCAGATCCATGAGAAACAAAACCCAAGAAGACCAATCTCCCACCAAAAGAATTAATCCCATAACGATGGATTCCGACCATAACAAATTCACAGAAAATAGCCGTGAAAGCCAGACCCAACATAACGACTTTCAGAGTATGATCATTACCATGATTAATACTATGAAAGAGGAAATCTGAGAAGAGTTAAACAACCGTATCAACCACTTTGAACAGGAACACAACAGGCACTTGGAGGAGTTGAGAAAAACAGTTCAAGAAACAAAAATAGGCATAGAGCAATTAAAACAGTCTCAGGCAGAGTTTAAAATTGAACTAAAACACAAGTTATCTTCAACCCAAAACTCAACAGAGAGTCTTATCAGCAGAACAAATGAGGCAGAAAATAGAATTTCAGATCTTGAAGACAAAGTGGGAGAATTAACCAGCTCAATGGAAGAGATTGTTAAAGCCAAAAAGATACTAGAGAGATTCAAGAGATATGGGACACCCTGAAGAAGCCTAACATGCACATTCATGGAATACCAGAAAAAGAATCCCAAAATACCACACCGGAGGAAATATTTCAATTCATCATAAATGAAAACTTCCCACAACTAAAGAATGAGAGGCCTATTGAAATACAAGAGGCATTTCGCACCCCAAACAGATATGACCAAAATAGAAGCTCGCCACGGCAAATAATAGTTAAAACACTCCACATTCAAGACAAAGAAAAGGTGCTGAGAGCTTCAAGAGAAAAAAACAACTCACCTTTAAAGGTAAACCTATTAGAATAACAAATGACTACTCAATGGAAACAGTAAAAGCAAGAAGAGCTTGGAGAGACATACTTCAAGTATTAAATGAGCAAAAATGACAACCCAGACTGATATACCTGTCAAAACTATCTGTCATGATTGAGGGAGAAAGAAAAGTTTTCCAGCACAAAGACAACTTGAAGGGATACATGTCTACCAAACCAGGCCTTCAAAAAATGCTAGAAATGATACTCAAGCATGAAGAAAAAAACAGGCATATCCAGGAGAACAGAAGGGAAGTATAATACCACCAAAACATAAATATCAAACAACACACTTACAAAGTCTACTAAACATAAAAAATGTCCAGAATTAAAAATAATTTCTCCATTATAACATTAAATGTCAATGGTATTAACTCGCCGATTAAGAGACACAGATTACAGCTCACCGCGCGCTCTAGGACCCCCCAGGTCAGCCCACAGGGACCCGGCTCCGACTCCCGCCATCCAGCCGGAGCCGCGCTGGGGCCGAGGGACGAGGAGGACCTCCCCCTGCGCCCGGGCCCCGCCCCAGCTGCCCTCGGGTTAAATAGCTCCACGCCCACACGCCCATCGTCCCGTTTCGCCACACCCCCGCTCCGCCGGTCAGGACGCGTACGCGAGATCCAGCCGGGCTCTCACCGCGCGCTCTAGGACCCCCAGGTCAGCCCAGGGACCCGGCTCCGACTCCCGCCATCCAGCCGGAGCCGCGCGGGGGCCGAGGGACGAGGAGGACCTCCCCCTGCGCCCGGGCCCGCTCCAGCTGCCCTCGGGTTAAATAGCTCCACGCAGACGTGCCCATCGTCCCTTCCCCCCCCCCCCCCCCCCCCCCCCCCCGCTCCGCCGGTCTGGACACTCGTGGTCCACCGGGCCTCACCCCACGCCCTAGGTGAGTCCCCGTTCGGGCCCCGCCCACCAGTACCCCAGGCCAAATAATTCAGTTTAGTGAAATTGAGAGATCTTAAAAGTTAAAATGACAATGCCAAAGTCAAAGTGCAAATCCATGAGAAGCAACACTCAAGTAAACAAATTTCCCACTGAAGAAATTAATCCCATAATGTTAGATTCCAACAAGAACAAACCCGCGGAAAAAGGCCAAGAAAGCCTGACCCAGGATAACGACTTTCAAAATATGATCATTACCATGTTCAATACTATGAAAGAGGAAATCCGGGAGGAATTACATAATCGAATCAATCGCTTTGAAGAGGAACACAACAGACATCTGGAGGAGTTGAGAAAAACAGTGCAAGAAACAAAAAGTGGCATAGAGCAGTTAAAACAAACTCAAGCAGAGTTTAAAACTGAGCTAAAAGACAAGTTATCTTCAACCCAGAACGCCACAGAGAGTCTTATCAACAGAACTAATGAAGCAGAAAACAGAATTTCAGACCTTGAAGATAAAGTGGGAGTACTAACCAGCTCAATGGAAGAGGTTGTTAAAGCCAAAAAGATACTTGAGAGAAATATCCAAGAGATATGGGACACCCTGAAGAAGCCTAACATGCGTATTCATGGAATACCGGAGCAAGAATCTCAAAATACCACCCCTGAGGAAATTTTTCAAACGATCATCAAGGAAAACTTTCCTCATCTAAAAAAGGAGAGGCCCATTCATATACAAGAGGCATTCCGCACCCCAAACAGATACGACCAAAATAGAAGCACACCGCGGCAAATAATAGTTAAAACACTCCACATTCAAGATAAAGAACTGGTGCTGAGAGCTTCAAGGGAGAAAAAACAAGTCACTTTTAAAGGCAAACCTATTAAAATAACAAATGACTTCTCAGTCGAAACAGTAAAAGCAAGAAGAGCTTGGAGAGACATACTTCAAGTATTGAATGAGCAAAAATGTCAACCCAGGCTGATTTACCCTGCAAAACTATCAGTCATGATCGAGGGAGAAAGAAAAATTTTCCAGCACAAAGACAACTTTAAGGGATACATGGCCACCAAACCAGGCCTTCAAAAACTGCTAGAAATGATACTCAAGCGTGAAGAAAAAAACAGGCATATCCAGGAGAACAGAAGGCAAATATAACACCATTAAAAGTGAAGCAATATACTTATAAAAGCTACTAAACATAATAAATGTCTGGAATTAACAATAGTTTCTCCATTATAACACTAAATGTTAATGGACTTAATTCACCGATCAAGAGACACAGATTACAAACTTGGATTAAAAATCACAATCCATCAATCTGTTGCCTGCAGGAAACCCATCTCACCACAAAAGATAGGCACGCTCTAAAAATAAAAGGCTGGTCAACAATTCTACAAGCAAATGGAAGCAGAAAACAGGCAGGGGTAGCCATTATGCTATCAGACAAAGTGGATTTCAAACCAAAAAAAATTATAAGAGACACGGATGGATACTACATTTTAGTCACAGGTACAATTCACCAGGAAGATTTCACAATACTGAACATATATGCACCCAATACGGGCCCCTCCACATTCATTAAGAAAACCCTACAGCGTCTAAAGCATGAAATCAACCCCCAAACGATAATTCTTGGGGACTTCAACAGCGCCCTCTCTACATGGGATAGATCAACAGGTCAAAAGTTTAACAGAGACACTTTGGAACTTAATCAAACCCTGAAAGAAATGGACCTCACAGCTCTCTATCGAACTTTTCACCCACGCACCAAAGAATACACATTTTTCTCAGCAGCACACGGAACTTTCTCCAAAATAGATCACATACTGGGCCACAAAATGAATCTACACATATACAAGAAAGTTGAAATTCTAACCTGTGCCCTATCAGACCACCACGGCCTAAAGCTGGACATCCACAACACATCAAACAAGAGAAAATACACTAACTCCTGGAAACTTAACACTATGATGCTGAATGAGAACTGGATTCAGGAAGAAATTAAAAAGGAAATTCAAGATTTCCTGAAAGTGAATGATAACAAAAATACAACTTACCAAAATCTCTGGGACACAATGAAAGCTGTTCTAAGAGGTAAGTTCATAGCTCTTAATGCCCACGTCAAAAAAATGGAAACATCAGAAATAAACAACTTAACAATGCAGCTTAAAGTTTTAGAGAAACTAGAGCAATCTGATCCCAAAAGTAGTAGAAGAGAGGAGATTAGCAAAATAAGGGGAGAAATATCTGAACTCGAGACTAAGAAAACGATAGAAAAAATCAACCAATCAAAAAGCTGGTTCTTTGAAAAAATCAACAAGATTGATACACCCCTAGCTAAACTAACCAAAAGCAAGAGAGAGAAAACCCAAATTAAGAAAATTAGAAATGAACATGGAGTTATCACTACTGATACCCAAGAAATCCAGAGAATTATAACATCATATTTCAAAAACTTATACTCTGTGAAGTTTGACAACACAAAAGAGATGGATGAATTTCTAAGTAAACACAACTTACCTAAATTGAATCAGGAAGTTGTGAATTATTTAAATAGTCCTATAACATATAAGGAAATTGAGGAAGTAATCTCGAATCTTCCCACCAAAAAATGTCCTGGACCAGATGGATTCAGCACAGAGTTCTACCAGACATTTAAGGAGTTAATAACACCAGTACTCCTTAAACTGTTCCATCAAATAGCAAAGGAAGGAATACTACCAAATTCCTTCTATGAAGCTAATATCGTTTTAATCCCAAAACCTAATAAAGATTCACTTAAAAAAGAAAACTATAGGCCGATCTCCCTGATGAACACAGACGCAAAGATTCTCAACAAAGTCTTAGCAAATCGAATTCAAAAACATATTAAAAAGATCATTCATGGGGACCAAGTAGGCTTCATCCCCGGCACACAAGGTTGGTTCAACATACGCAAATCAATAAATGTAATTCATCATGTAAACCAGTCCAAAGTCCAAGACCACATGATACTCTCTATAGATGCAGAAAAAGCTTTTGACAAGATCCAACAGCCTTTTATGATCAAAACGCTAGAGACAGTAGGAATGGAAGGAACCTTTATCAATATAATAAAAGCTGTATACAACAAGCCACAGCAAGGATTATGCTCAATGGGGAACAATTGGAAGCATTCCCACTTCGATCAGGAACTAGACAAGGCTGTCCACTCTCACCACTTCTATTCAATATTGTACTTGAAGTCTTAGCTGAAGCCATAAGACAAGAAAGGGACATAAGAGGGATTCAAATCAGCAAGGAAGAAGTCAAGCTATCCCTATTTGCAGATGACATGATCTTATACCTGAGGGATCCCAAAAACTCCACCAGGAAGCTCCTGGAACTAATTGAGAAGTTCAGCAGGGTGGCAGGATACAAAATAAATGTGCAAAAATCAGAGGCCTTCCTATATGCCCAGAATGAAAGAAGTGAAAAAGCCTTGAGAGAAACAATACCATTTACTATAGCCCCTAAAAAAATGAAATACCTTGGTATAAACCTAACTAAGGAGGTAAAAGACCTTTACAATGAAAACTTTAAAACCCTAAAGAAAGAAATTGCAGAAGACACCAGAAGGTGGAAAGACCTCCCTTGTTCCTGGATTGGCAGAATCAACATTGTAAAAATGACCATCCTACCAAAGGCAATATACAGATTCAATGCTATACCAATCAAAATCCCAAGGCAATTCTTCAAAGAAGTTGACCAAATAATCTCAAAGTTCATATGGAGACACAAAAGACCCAGGATAGCAAAAACAATCCTGAGTAACAAAAACACAGCTGGAGGTATTACCATACCAAACCTAAGTCTATACTACAAATCCATAGTTATAAAGACAGCCTGGTACTGGCTCCAAAATAGACACACAGATCAATGGATAAGGATTGAAGACCCAGATATAAGCCCACAAAGTTACAGCCATTTGGTCTTTGACAAAGGGGCCCAAAGAATCCAATGGAAAAAGAACAGCATCTTCAACAAATGGTGCTGGCAAAACTGGATCTCCACATGCAGAAGATTAAAGCTGGACCCGTACTTGTCACCATGTACAAGACTTAATTCCAAATGGATCAAGGACTTTGATATCAGGCCAGAGACTTTAAAAACCATAGTTGAAAGGAAAGGGAACTCCCTCGAGCTGATTGGGCTAGGCCAACACTTCCTAAACAGACATCCAATGGCACAATCACTGCTACCAACTCTCAACAGTTGGGATCTTGTGAAATTAAAGAGCTTCTGTTCAGATAAAGAGATTGTCACACGAGCTCAAAGGCAACCCACAGAATGGGAGAAAATCTTCACTAACCACATATCTGACAGAGCTCTACTGTCCAGAGTGCACAAAGAACTTAGAAAATTAAACTCCAAGGAAAACACTGGCCCAATTAAAAAATGGGCCCTGGAACTTCAAAGAAACTTTACCAGGGATGAAATTAAAATGTCTAACAATTATCTTTAAAAATGCTCCACTTCCTTCGCCATCAGGGAAAGCAAATCAAAACTTCCCTGAGATATCATCTCACCCCGGTCAGGATGGCAAAAATCCACAATACAAACAACGACAAATGCTGGAGAGGATGTGGAGAGAGGGGAACTCTCCTACATTGTTGGTGGGAATGCAGGCTCATACAGCCACTCTGGGAGCCGTCTGGAGATTCTTAAAGAAATTAAAGATTGAAATGCCATATGACCCTGCTATCCCACTTTTGGGAATAACCCCCCATGCAGCAGAGGTTCGCCTCGATAGCACAAGCTCGACCATGTTCATAGCAGCACTGTTTACAATAGCAAAGTCATGGAATCAACCTAAATGTCCAACAGTTGACGAGTGGATAAGGAAACTGTGGTACATCTATACAATGGAGTACTACTCAGCCATCAAAAATGATGAATTACTGGAATTTGCTGGGAAATGGATGTCATTAGAAAGAATTATATTAAGTGAAGTATCCCAAACCCAGAAAATTAAGCGCCGTATGTACTCCCTAATAGGTGGCTCCTAGTACCAAACTCGCCCAGCCCACATTGGGACACTCAAAAGTAAACCTATGAAACACAGTAATTGCAAGGATTATGAACAAGAGAGATGGGTTAGGAGGGCCATACCAGAAACAAGGAGAGAGGAGACCATGTTACAGCAGAGAAAATAGGCCTCCATCAAGGTCTGCAAGTAAGTAATGAGAAACCTGGTTAAGTTCACAGACGTTTTTTCCTGATCTCACCAGAAGGGGAGGGCATAAAGTCTAGCAGATAAAAAGTAATCATTTTGCAAATGGGTGATGGACCCCTCCCTCAGTGAGGTTTCCTACTCTTATTACATCTACCCTTGAATGTGCTATTACAACAAGACTCCAGTTTAACAGCTTTTTGTCTCTGGCCAGGGGGTGACATACAGTGCCCAGCAGAATGGAGTGAAGGGAATTGCAGGAGCAGCAAAACTGCAAAAGAAATCAACAAACCACAATCAAGAACTTCAGAGACTGTATCAATCACATAGAACTAGGACAGCCTAATCTCTCCCCATCCTGGAGCTCAGGGACATTTGCGGAAGAGGGGGCGGTAAGATTGTAAGAGCAAAAGGATGGGAGGAGCAACGATTTGCAAGATTCTCAACAATAGTTGGGGCCAAAGCAATCGTAATGGGATTTTGCATGCCCTGCGCAATGTCCAGCGCACTGTTGCCCTCATAAAGTCTAGCATCTGTTAAGGGCACTGAGACCCCTGGAGGCAAGGGATTGACAGCCATAGTAGTGATCTTATGCTTAAGGGGAACAAGAGAAAGGGCTTATGGAAATGCCACTGGGTCCTTATATGTCATCGGAGAGGAGGACCCAATGGAGAGTTAGGCGTATACAATAAAGGACTCTCTGGGAATTGGGGGGGAGGCACTGGGGGAAGGGGAGGGGGAGGAGGGGGGAGGGAGGGAACTGGTAAAAAATTTTAAAATGTATAATTAAATTTAAAAAAAAAAAAAGAGACACAGATTACAAACTTGGATTAAAAACCACAATCCAACAATCTGCTGCCTTCAGGAAACTCATCTCACCACAAAAGATAGGCACATCCTAAGAATGAAAGGCTGGTCCAAAATGTTGCAAGCTAATGGAACCAGGAAACAGGCAGGGGTGGCAATTATGCTTTCAGACAAAGTGGACTTCAAACCAAAGAAAATCATAAGAGACACAGATGGATACTACATTTTAGTCACAGGTACAATTCGTCAGGAAGACTTCACAACTGAACATATATGCACCCAATACGGGCCCCTCCACATTCATTAAGAAAACCCTACAGCATCTAAAGCAAAAATCAACCCCCAAACGATAATTCTTGGGGACTTCAACACCGCCCTCTCAACATGGGATAGATCAACAGGTAAAAAGCTTAAAGAGACACTTTGGAACTTAATCAAACCCTTAAAGAAATGGACCTTACAGATCTCTATTGAACTTTTCACCCACACACCAAAGAATACACATTTTTCTCAGCAGCACATGGAACTTTCTCCAAAATAGATCACATATTGGGCCACAAAATGAATCTACACATATACAAAAAAGTTGAAATTCTAACCTGTGCCCTATCAGACCACCACAGCCTAAAGCTGGACATCCACAACACATCAAACAAGAGAAAATACACTAACTCCTGGAACTTAACAATATGATGCTGAATGAGAACTGGATTCAGGAAGAAATTAAAAAGGAAATTCAAGATTTCCTGAAAGTGAATGATAATGAAAATACAACTTACCAAAATCTCTGGGACACAATGAAATCTGTTCTAAGAGGTAAGTTCATAGCTCTTAATGCCTACATCAAAAAAATGGAAACATCAGAAATAAACAACTTAACAATGCAGTTTAAAGCTTTAGAGAAACTAGAGCAATCTGATCCTAAAAGTAGTAGAAGAGAGATTAGCAAAATAAGGGGAGAAATATCTGAAATCAAGATTAAGAAAACGATAGAAAAAATCAACCAGTCAAAAAGCTGGTTCTTGGAAAAAAACAATAAGATTGATACACCCCTAGCTAAATTAACCAAAAGCAAGAGAGAGAAAACCCAAATTAAGAAAATTAGAAATGAACATGGAGTTATCACTACTGATACCCAATAAATCTAGAGAATTATAACATCATATTTCAAAAACTTATACTCTGTGAAGTTTGACAAGACAAAAGAGATGGATGAATTTCTAAGTAAACACAACTTACCTAAATTGAATTAGGAAGTTGTGAATTATTTAAATAGTCCTATAACATATAAGGAAATTGAAGAAGTAATCTCGAATCTTCCCACCAAAAAATGTCCTGGACCAAATGGATTCAGCACAGAATTCTACCAGACATTTAAGGAGTTAATAACACCAATACTCCTTAAACTGTTCCATCAAATAGCAAAGGAAGGGAAACTACCAAATTCCTTCTATGAAGCTAATATCGTTTTAATTTCAAAACCTAATAAAGATTCACTTAAAAAAGAAAACTATAGGCCGATCTCTCTGATGAACACAGATGCAAAGATTCTCAACAAAGTCTTAGCGAATCAGATTAAAAAACATATTAAAAAGATCATTCACGGGGACCAAGTAGGCTTCATCCACGGCACACAAGGTTGGTTCAACATACGCAAATCAATAAATGTAATTCATCATGTAAACCAGCCAAAGTCCAGGACCACATGATACTCTCGATAGATGCAGAAAAAGCTTTTGACAAGATCCAACAGCTTTTTATGATCAAAACGCTAGAGACAGTAGGAATGGAAGGAACCTTTATCAATATAATAAAAGCTGTATACAACAAGCCCACAGCAAGGATTATGCTCAATGGGGAACAATTGGAAGCATTCCCACTTCGATGAGGAACTAGACAAGGCTGTCCACTCTCACCACTTCTATTCAATATTGTACTTGAAGTCTTAGCTGAAGCCATAAGACAAGAAAGGGACATAAGAGGGATTCAAATCGGCAAGGAAGAAGTCAAGCTATCCCTATTTGCAGATGACATGATCTTATACCTGAGGGATCCCAAAAACTCCACCAGGAAGCTCCTGGAACTAATTGAGAAGTTCAGCAGCGTGGCAGGATACAAAATAAATGTGCAAAAATCAGAGGCCTTCCTATATGCCCAGAATGAAAGAAGTGAAAAAGCCTTGAGAGAAACCATCCCATTTACTATAGCCCCTAAAAAAATGAAATACCTTGGTATAAACCTAACCAAGGAGGTAAAAGACCTTTACAGTGAAAACTTTAAACCCTAAAGAAAGAAATTGCAGAAGACACCAGAAAGTGGAAAGTCCTCCCATGTTCCTGGATTGGCAGAATCAACATTGTAAAAATGACCATCCTACCAAAGGCAATATACAAATTCAATGCCAATTAAATCCCAAAGCAATTCTTTAAAGAAGTTGACCAAACAATCTCAAAATTCATATGGAGACACAAAAGACCCAGAATAGCAAAGACAATCCTGAGTAACAAAAACACTGCTGGAGGTATTACCATACCAAACCTTAGTCTATACTACAAATCCATAGTTATAAAAACAGCCTGGTACTGGCTCCAAAATAGACACACAGATCAATGGATAAGGATTGAAGACCCAGATATAAGCCCACAAAATTACAGCCATTTGATCTTTGACACAGGGGCCCAAAGAATCCAATGGAAAAAGAACAGCATCTTCAACAAATGGTGCTGGCAAAACTGGATCTCCACATGCAGAAGATTAAAGCTGGACCCGTACTTGTCACCATGTACAAGACTTAATTCCAAATGGATCAAGGACCTTGATATCAGGCCAGAGACTATAAAAACCATAGTTGAAAGGATAGGGAACTCCCTCGAGCTGATTGGGCTAGGCCAACATTTCCTAAGCAGTCACTGCTACCAACTCTCAACAGTTGGGATCTTGTGAAATTAAAGAGCTTCTGTTCAGATAAAGAGATTGTAACACGAGCTCAAGGGCGACCCACAGAATGGGAGAAAATCTTCACTAACCACATATCTTATAGAGCTCTACTGTCCAGAGTGCACAAAGAACTTAGAAAACTAAACACCAAGGAAACCAATGGCCCAATTAAAAAAATGGGCCCTGGAACTTAAAAGAAACTTTACCAGGGATGAAACTAAAATGTCTAGCATATATCTTAAAAAATGCTCCACTTCTTTAGCCATCAGGGAAATGCAAATCAAAACTTCCCTGAGATATCATCTCACACTGGTCAGGATGGCAAAAATCCACAATACAAACAACAACAAATGCTGGAGAGGATGTGGAGAGAGGGGAACTCTCCTACATTGCTGGTGGGAATGCAGGCTCATACAGCCACTCTGGCAAGCCGTCTGGAGATTCTTAAAGAAATTAAAGATTGAAATGCCATATGACCCTGCTATTCCACTTTTGGGAATAACCCCCTATGCGGCAGAGGTTCACCTCGATAGCACAAGCACGACCATGTTCATAGCAGCACTGTTTACAATAGCAAAGTCATGGAATCAACCCAAATGTCCAACAGTTGACGAGTGGATAAGGAAACTGTCGTACATCTATAAAATGGAGTACTACTCAGCCATCAAAAATGATGAATTAGTGGAATTTGCCGGGAAATGGATGTCATTAGAAACAATTATATTAAGTGAAGTATCCCAAATCCAGAAAGTTAAATGCCGTAGGTACTCCCTAATAGGTGCTCCTAGTACCAATCTCACCCAGTCCACCTTGAGACACTCAAAGGTAAATCTATGTAATACCTACAGTAATTGCAAGGATTATGAACAGGAGGGATGGGGTTGGAGGGCCATACCAGAAACAAGGAGAGAGGGGACCATGTTACAGCAGAGAAAATAGGCCCCCATCAAGGACTGTAAATAAGTAATGTGACACCTGGTTAAGTTCACAGACTTTCGTTCCTGATCATTTACAACTGAGGGGGTATGATCTTACCAGAAGGGGAGGGCATATAGTCTGGCAGGTAAAAAGTAACCATTTTGCAAATGGGTGATTGACCCCTCCCTCACTGAGGTTTCCTACTTTTACTATATCTACCCTTGAATGTGCTCTATAACAAGACTCCAGTTTAATAGCTTTTTGTCTCTGACCAGGGGGTGACATACAGTGCCCATCACGATGGAGTGAAGGGCATTGCAGGAGCAGCAAAACGGCAAAAGAAAATCAATAACCCACAATCCAGAACTTCAGAGACTCTATATCCACCACCTAGAACTAGGCCAGCTTAATCTCTCCCCATCCTGAAGCTCAGGGAAATTTGCGGAAGAGGGGGCGGTAATATTTTAAGAGCAAAAGGATGGGAGGAGCAATGATTTGCAAGATACTCCACACAAGTTAGGGCCGAAGCAATCATAATTGGACTTTGCATGCCCTGTGCAATGTCCAACATACTATTGACCTCACAAAGTCTAGCATCTGCTAAAGGCACCAAGATCCTTGGAGACAAGGGATTGACAGCCACAGTAGTGTTCCTATGCTTAAGGGGAACACGGGGAAAAGGTTCAGGGAAATGCCACTGGGTCCTTGTACGTCATCGGAGAGGAGGGCCCAGAAGAGAGTCAGGCATGCACAAAAAGGACTCTCTGGGAATTGGGGCGGGAGGCACTGGGCGATGGGGAGGGAGGGGTTAGGGGAGGGGGAGCAGGGGCTTCGGGTGGAGATGGAGGGAGGGAGGCAACTGGTATACCTATTAAGTTTGTATGAGCGGAAATAATAACAAAAAATGTTAAAAAATAAATCCACTATGAAACTCAATAATTTTACTCCTAGGTATTCACTCCAGAGAAAGAAGATCTTATACTCAAACAGACTTGTATGCAAATGTTCATGACATTTGGTGCTCTTTGACAGCATTTGGACACTTATAATAGCTCAAAAGTAGAAGCAACCCGAAGCCCATCAACTGGTAAGTGGAAGAACCAAGTATGCCATATTCTTATAACCATATTAATGAATGTAGTTCAAAATATATATGTTATATAGAAGCATGGACATGTCTTTAAAGCTTTAAGTTACAATAAATTTTATAATAGGTAATTTGTGTCTCAGTAAAATTACTTATTAAATCAAATGACAATTAAGGAATTTAGTCAGAATCTGAAACTAGAAGGCAGCTAAAATATTATAAAATTAATGTTAACAATTATTGCATGCTTATAGTGTATTAGGAATTTCCAGCTGTGAAAGTGGGCGGAGTCTGGTGGGTACAGCACAACAAAGATAAGGATGGAAACAGAGAAATTTCTACAGCAAAGACAGATGAGTTCAAAGCAAAGGTGCAAGTTTGGATTGGGGCAGAACCAAATTAGCTTGATGCAACAGAGGGGCTGAGGGGAGTCAGAAGCTTTGGAGGCCCAGACTTTGGAGATCTTTCATTTTCAGACAAAAGGTTTGGAATTGGTCCACAGGGAAATGGGAAACCATGAAGAGGGGAGTGATATGATGAAAGAGGTGTCTAAGAAGGTGAATCTGGCAATGTTGTGAGGAAAAGTGGGAGGCAAGATGTCAGCAGAGGGGTTGCTACGGTCCCTGTTTGAGATGATGAAGGCTTGAACCAAGGTCATGGCAGCATGCCATGCTAACTGGAAAATGACAGTAAAAGCAACAGAAAACTATCTTACATTTTCAGATATTATATACTAACACATTGAGCAGCCACTGATTTGTACAGTGTGCCTAGGCATCTGCCACTCTGAAAGAAATTCAAGATACAGAATAGAGAGACCAAATCCCGCCTTCATTGTCTGACAACTTATCACCTGCTTGATAAAAATGACAGTACCAGATCCGAGAATCAACTGAGATGGGGCAGGGAGCCTGGCAGCTTTAAAAACCTGGTCATTTTACTGCCAAGTAGAAAAACAGACAAAGGGCCAGACTGATGCTGTGGCTTTGGTAAAATCTAGTACTAGCTCTAGTGTGAATTTCCGCTCTGAAATGGGGAAGCTAAGTCAGAGCAGGATTCTCAAGCTGTCTTGGTCCACAGCAAGGAAGAGATTCTGGGACTGCTTTTCAGGTGAGAGAGACACCCGCCAGTGAGATCTGATGCCCTCCCCTGTCTCAGACTATCTTACTTTCATTTGATCTGTTTGATATTTTTACTCCACAGTGAAACTTCATTTGATGAAAAAGATCCTGAGATTTGACACTAAAAGGAAGAAATTACTTTATTATAAATATTGTAATATCATAAGCTCCTTCCAGTTACCTTTAAACATTTTTTTTTAAAGTGGAATATACATAAAATATGAATTAAATACAGCTAATAGCTAATTTGTTCAGGAAGTTTCAGGACTTCCTTTAAAGAAAAAAGGATCTTTTGAAAGGCTTTATCAGAATAGAATCTGCAAGTAATTTTATTTGAAATGTTTAACTTGGGCTTAATTCCGTCTTGGAGGGATCTGTGCAATAACCATGAGGTAGGTCCAAATCACTAAAGATTGAGATGCTCATAGATCCCACAAGAAGTAGTAGGTACTATACATCTCATCTCAGCGAGAGGGCCACAGGACAGCCCATAGGATAGTGCACCTAACTATAGCCTTGGCGAACTTCTCTCCCCATGGGTATGTTTCCATGGCGCAGGTTGAATTAACTCGAAATCCTTAAGTGATCATGTCCTATTATTCCAATCCCCTCCCCAATGTCTGCTCCATTCACCCACCCAAAGAGTTCCAGATCCAATTAGATCCAGCTCCAGCTCCAATTCATTTCCCAAACATGATTTTCTTGTCCTGGGAAGACCAGCAAAGCCTGTGTGAGATCTTGACTGTGGCCTGAGCCCACCAATCAGGAGATTGATTGTCTCGCTCATCCTCCTGTGCGTGAGCCCAGAAGGAAGAGACCATCATTACAACAAGCCTAACTTTAGCTAGACACCAGGGACTTCACGCCAGCCTTTGCCTATAAAGCAGACAGACACTACTATATCTCCATTTTGCAGATAAGCAAACCTAGGATTAGATAGGTTAAGTAATGAGCCCCAGGTCATATAATTTGTAAGGATCAAGGTTAGGATTGAGAGCCGAGTTTTCTTGTCTTTGCATCTGAACTCAACTTCTGAGAGCTTTGCTCACAGTCTGCTTTACTTAGTGAGATCCAGTTTAGTTGGTTCCTCAACCACAAAGATCCCTCTTTCAAATCTTCAGACAGAAAAAAAAATCGCTCTTAGGAATGTTCGGTGTTCTTCTAGAGACCACAAACTCCAGGAAGATGGGGGGAGGGTTATGATACATACACAACCCTTCTTGGCATTCCATCTGTGACAAGCTATTATCCGATAGACCTAGGAGAATAAGACCGTTTACCACACTCTACTGGGAGGAAATCTTTACCTGCAACCACTTGGCAAATACATGAGGGCTATTTCCACACCACTAGAATTTTTTTTTTCATGTATAAGGCCATTCCCTAAAGGAACAGTCCCATGGGAAAATTGTCATGCTTGTGCATACACTTAAATATACATACTTCAATTCTCTGCCCTTTCAGTCTTTTGTTCTGCTGAAATACACTGTTTCAAAAATGCGAAAAATTAACAGCACCTTTCTGTTCTCAAATACAATCAGAGGTGATTGTGCTGCTAAATTCAAATGATTGCATAGATTCCCTCTCAGTGGCAATCCTCTTAGCCAGCAGCATCTGACGGACTCTATACAGGCTGATAATATATGAGGCATGTATTTCATGAACCCATGCTGAGAGGGCTGGCATCTTAATTTTCACAGGCCGCTTTCCCCTCTGGAAGCAAGCATTTTGATCAAGCCACAGCTCCAAACAGAGTTGTATATTAAACCAAAAAAGCCCACGGGGTCAGGGAGGACAATTTGAATGCTCACATGCAAGAAATAGGCCAGCCTTGAATCTGGTTTTGACACGGAGATTTTTCACTTCAGGCCTGTGTGTAAGGCAATATTTTTAAGACTTCTCTATGGGAGACGCATGGGCCCATAGAGCTGGGGTATCAAATGCAACTCAGAGATATCCTAGGGGCTGAAAACAATGGAGTCGAAGCTTTGAAGCCATGGGTAAAGGAATGAACTCATGCTAGGTTAGAACAGGAGTTGTTTGGAAACACAGGTTGGTTGGAGGTGTAAGTTAAGACTCTCTAACTTTCTGGGAAAGATCTGAGTCGTGAATGCTGAGCAATCACTTCTCCAAACACAAGGCAGCAGGGGAAATCAAGTTCTCTTGCTGGGAAGTTGTTGAAGTGTTAGAGCCAGGAAACTAACAGTAAAGAGGCAGGATTTCCTTGGCCTTCTTTTCCTAATAAATCACATCCTTTATTGTCTAATAACTTGGAAGAGAAGAACTAGAGAAGCTTTGCCCTTCCTGAGCAGAGACTGGAAACATCTGGTTAGGAGATGCAGGGAGGTCAGGAGGAGGGGGCTGGGTGTAGAGAGGGGCAAAGAACCCCATGTTCTGGATCAGTTCCAGGGGAACCTCATTTACAGCCCCAAGCTTCCGATTTTCAATTGTTGGGCAAGGGCTGGCTGCATAACCCAGGTCTCTGCAGCCTAGTTAAAAGCTAAGTTCTATGCTGTGATATCAATGGTTACAAGATACTGCCTCTCAGGGTTCGAACTGTTCGGTTCTCTTCTTATCTTTTCTATGCCTTGTATTGGGGCCATCCGCATCCTGGAGCGCACACCTACCTGCGTCCAGTCGGAGAGAAGCCATTCGCTGGGGCAATCAGTCTTTCCTGCAGGCTTGTTGGGTGGCTGGTTTGGGGGATGAACAGAAGGTCCCCGGAAGCTCCAGGAAACTGCCATCGGCCATGCGCTGCTGGCAAAGAACTTCGCGTTTCTGAACCCCTCCTCCACAGGTCTTGGAACACTGGAGAAGGAAAGACCAACACAGCAGAGGAGTCTGGCTGTCAGCTCTTGCCTTAGATTTGGTGGAGCGTGTATGTCATCAGCCTATTGCTGCACAAACGCAAGACCCGGATGGCGCTGTGGGGAGGGGCTATTCTTGCTTCTTGTTCTGGTTATAGTCAACAGCAGGGCAGGTTACATTATCCGGAGCCAAAGGAGTTGACCACACATATCCACAGGAATTGCCGAGAAGAGGCATAATGGCTCGCTTGCCAACTATGCCAAAATACTGAACCAAATGTCTCCATCTTACCAACTGCTCAGGGAATGATCCCATCCTCCAGGGCTGGGTCTCCCCATCAATTGAACAACCTCCCACAGGCTTGCTCAGGTCTTGTCTTAACTACTAAATTCTTCACAGATGTGCCCAGAGGCTTAGGCCTCAATTGTCAAGGTGACACCTGCATCTAACTGGCACATGGATAGAAGAATAAGAAAGAAAGAAAAAAAAAAAAAGAAAGAAAAAAAGAGAAAGGAGTCAGGCCAGAGGGTTGTTTCCTGTCTTTGCAATGAACTTTTCTCACAAAATCTCCAGAACCCTCCATGTGTAATCTCAGGTATTTAACTTGAGTATCAAGGAATTCAGAGACCCTGGAATCTTAGACATTTGCTTCTAAACTGGGATTTGTAGCCTCTCAAGAGTACAGGTTTAAAAGGCTAGTGTAATAAAGTGTTCAACATATTTACGATCCAGCAAAAATAATCTGTGCTGCTTCTCCATGAGCAGGAATGAAATCCCGCTGTAAGAATCAATCTAGAGGAAGGAATGCGCAGGAGGACAGTCTATCCCTTCCCTCCGTGTGGGAGCGCCTATTCCATGCCACAGGGCTGCCTGAGATTTAGGACCTGCCTTCTGAGCAACTTCTTTGGACTACTCTTCCTGCTGGATTTGGTGGTTCTCCTACACTGGGAGCGTGAGGCGCTGAAATTTGGGATGCAAGAAAAATCACCTTGTGTCAAAGGTTTTCAGAGGGACCACAATAAAACACTTTGTTTACATGGAACTCAATAGTTACAATCTGGCTGCCTGAGGGGAAAGTGAGGTCTCCTGAGGATGACTATGGGCTATTTCCAAGTACTTGTTCCCTCCATTTTAAGGGCACCCCAGTTTTTTAGTTTGGCACTTGGCTCTTCAGCATAGGCTGGATTTGGTAAATTCCCTTGGAGGTAGACACAGCCATTTGGTTAAATGCTGGCTTGGGATACAGATGGTTATGCTCATACAAAGAAGTAGGATGCCTTTTTCCTTCCGTTTCTCCTCATACACACATGATGTATGACACGGGAATTTCCATCTTGGATGCAAATAATTGAAGAGGTCTTGTTCCTGATTATGAAGCCTTACCTGCTGGAATTGGCATGAATACTTTGCACTATTGAAGTCATTGCTATTGTGGGGTATTTTGTACTTTCATGAACTGTATCCCTAGCTAACACAAACCCATGACTTCACTGTGCCTAGGGCAGTTCATGATCAAAGTTTCAGGCTCGGTTCTGCTTTCTCAGGACTAGTCCTTTGACTTTCACTTACTGCCCTGGGATTTGGTGACTTAAGTCTGGCTTTAAAAGTCTGGGTGTCTCACAGATCAATGGATAAAGGTTGAAGACCCAGATATATTCACACAATTACAGCCATTTGATCTTTGACAAAGTGGCCCCCAAAAAAACTCAATGGAAAAAGAATAGCCTCTTCAACAAATGGTGCTGGCAAAACTGGATATCCACATGTAGAAGATTAAAACTGGACCAGTATTTGTCACCATGCACAAAAATCAACTTCAAGTGGATCAAGAACGTTAATATTAGGCCAGAGACTATAAAAACCCTAGTTGAAAGAGTAGGAAACTCCCTCAAGCGGATTGGGCTAGGACAATATTTCCTAAACAGAAATCCAATAGTACAGGTATTAGAACCAACAGTCAACAAATGGGATATTATGAAATTAAAGAGATTCTGTTCAGCTAAACAGATTGTAAACCAAGCAAAAAGGCAACCCACAGAATGGGAGAATATCTTCACTAACCACTAACCACATATCTGATAGAAATCTATTATTCAGAGTGCACAAAGAACTTAAAAAATTAAACAGCAAGGAGATAAATAGTCCAATTAGAAAATGGGCCTCAGAACTCAAAAGAAACTTTTCCAGGAACGAAACTGAAATGTCTAACAAATATCTTAAAAAATGCTCCACATCCCTAGCTATCAGGGAAATGCAAATCAAAGCTACCCGAGATATCATCTCACCCTGGTCAGGATGGCGAAAATCCACAATACAAACACCAAATACTTGGAGAGAATGTGGAGAGAAGCGAACTCTCATACATTGCTGGTGGGAATGCAGACTTATACAACCACTTTGGAGATCAGTATGGTGATTTCTAAAAATGTTATGGATTGAAATGCCATATGACCCTGTTATACCACTAATGGGAATAATCCTCCCAAATCCAGCAATTCACTATAGTGACACAAGTACAACCATGTTTATTGCAGCACTATTTACAATAGCAAAGTCATGAATCAACTCAAATACCCAACAGTTACGAATGGATAATGAAAATGTGGTACATTTATACAATGGAATACTACTCAGCCATCAAAAAGACGAATCAATGAAATCTGCTGGGAAATGGATGGAATTAGAAGAAATTATATTGAGTGAAGTATCTCAGACACAGAAAGTTAGACATTGTAATGTATTCCCTAATAAGTGGATCTTAGTTACAAACCCACTTAATGACATACTCAAAGGTAAATCTCTGTTATTGACATCTATTATAATTGCAGAAGATTATAAATAGGAGAGAAGGGAAAAGAAGACCTCAAAGAAAGGAGACAAAAGAACACACTTCGATAAAGAAATTAGGCCATGGTCATGCACTGCATGTAAGTAGCAAGACATCTGATGCAGCTCACTCTCACTTTCCCTCCTGTTCACTTGGGATGGAACAAGTTTGATCTCCCCAGTCAGGGAGGGTGTAGGGACTAGCAGTTAGATGGTATTCAACTGGCAAATGGGAGACTGATCCCTCTCACTGCTGTGTCCTACTCCTATTCTTCCATCTACCTTTGAGTCTCCTCTTATATTAAGTTCTTTGTTTAAACAGTTTCTTATCTTTGGTTAGGAGACTACCTCGACAACCAATCAAGATTCAGCCAAGGGCAGTGCAGGAACAGCAAAACTAAAAACAACAATCAAGCATAACTCAGAATACCAAAGATCCTACAATATTCATGTGGAACCAGACCAGCCAAATCTCTCCCCATCCTAAAGCTCAGGGAACCTTGGGGAATAGTGGGGCGGCAAGATTGTAAGAGCCTAAAGATAGGGAGGACCAAAGATATCCAAGTTACTCCACACAAGTCAGGGCTGCAGCAGCCAGGATAGAGCCACAATGTGATTGGACCTTGCCTAACCTGCACAATGGCTGACATATCAACACCCCCCTCAAAGTCTAGCAGGGATCACAGGGGAGACACTTTCAGGCAATAGGATCATTAGAGGCAAGGGGCTAAACAGTCATAATAAAGTTCCCATGCTAGCAGGCAGCCCAAGAAGGGGATCTGGGCTATGCCTCTAGTGTAGAGGACTAAGAGAGAAATTCAGCACCCATATAAACATGCTCTGGGGGACGGGAGGGAAAAAGCATGATGTATCAAGAGAGGAGGAGGGAAGGAAAAGGGGTAAGAGGGAGGGTGGGTGGGAAGGGGGAGGAGAAGGCAATGAGGAACAATGGGGGAAGGAACCTATTGAGCTTGTATGATGAGGCAAAAAAAAGGTAATTAAAAAAACAGTCTGGGTGTCTGCACTCAAAGAGTGGCTCCTACAGTCAAGATGTCACCCACCTTTTCAGTGGCTTGTTAGGTAACTAGTCAGACAGCAGCGGAATTAAAGAACATTATTTAATAGTTTATGTTTGCATGTGGGTGTGTGTGGGATATAGGTCACACATGCCTTGTCACATGTGTGGAGGTTGGAGAACAGCTTTGTGGAGTCTGATCTTTCCTTCTAACTTTCCATGTGTTCCGGTGATCAAACTCAGGTTATGAGGCAGGCATGGCAAGCACTTTCACGCACCGACAGCCATCTCACTGGCCCTACTGAATGGGCCCAACCAAGCAAGCAGCATTTATTTGCAGTGTGACTGGCTTGGGGCCACAGAGCTATGGAATGATGACATTAACAAAGCTATGGACTTTGTCTAGGTTTTTAATCCTAAAGCTTTTCAAATGGTCCGGATGTTAAATAATCTTTTATTTGTGTTAAAAATGTAAGACTTAATGATGAAAATAATTTTATAGTGTGCCATAGTAAAAAATACATATTTTTATAATTATAGTTGGGATCAACTGTCTGTGATTGACAGCTAATACAAAATCATCCCATTAAGTAAACTTTATTCTTGTTTAGAAGAAGCTAAGGAATAGAGAGAAGTTACCCAATTAACAACACACAGGGGGCTGTAACATTGACCACACTGCAACTGAACCCCATGCGCTGGACATGCCTTGGACATGCCCCGGCGTCCAACTTCTCTCCCTGTGGTAGGAGGAGCAACTTCCTCTTGGCTTGCAGAGCCCATGGAAGCGCTGGAAGGAACTCTCTTCACCACTTCATGGGAAGCGCTTCAGGCCTGTGAGTGTAGTCTCTCTCTCTCATCAGTGGAGTGGGGGCTGCAATGCAAGCCTGTGGCTACCCTGACTGGCAGGAATTGATCCAGGATCTATGTTGGGAACCAGAACTCTTAAACATTTCTTTACATTCTTATGACCCTGGAAATTTGTTCTGCCGAAGCCCTTTGGTTTCTGAGTTGACAGCCTCTATTTGAACAAAGCTCCTAGGCCATGCATTAAAGTTAGACCATATGTGGCAGTCTACAGAGTACTTACACCACTTGTCATAGATCCAATAGTTTCTTCCAACTCTGATTAAGAAAACATTCTACAATTTTAGACTCTGTTCTATTTTTTGCTTTAATTACAAAATTGAGCCTAGGGCCTTGCGCTTGCTATGTGTTCTAGTTAAATTTTCTTTCGCTGTGAGATAGTACTCACACACAACCAATTTAAGGGAGAAAGGGAGGTTCTAGAGAGGACATAGTTCATTATTGTGGGAACTGCACGGCAGGAAGTGTGACTGCAGGCAGAGGCAGGAGGGTGGTTCTAGTCATCACAGTTGTTAGCAGGCAGAGAGAACACGATAGCAAAAGGAAGGAGGGCTACCAAACATCAGGGTCCATCCCTCGTGATATCCCTTCCTCCAGTGAGGCTCTGTCTCTTAAAGGTGCCACAACTTTCCCAAACATTAGAGTCCGCTAAGGATTCAAACACATGCGCCTCTGGGGGGCGGCACACAGTGAAACCATGTGGCAAGTGCTCTTGTTACTGACCTTGATCTCAGACTTCCTTACAGCTCATTTCAGTGATTCCCTAGATTTTTCAGTTATTAGAAAGGAAATGATTTATTTTAGTTCTTTTTTTCAGTGTAATTTAGTAAAATATTGCAGGATTTTACTTTTGATCATCTTGTGCCCATATCATGTATGACACTTGTCTTCTGTGAACGTAAGACTTCCAGCAAATATTTGTAGCATTGAATTGAAGTTGTTACTTCGGACGGATTGAAATTAGTGGCTAAGGATTTCACTTGCTAAGAATAACAGTTGTTGCTATGAACAATTAAGATTTCTCATTTAGTTTTACAGTCTTTTGTTTGATTTCTTAGTTCAAACTTTTCTTATTTCTGTCAGATTCTTCTTTCTTCCTGACAGTAATGCTTTAATCAGATTAGTTATAACCTTTTAGTGTTCAATCTTTCTTCAGATTCTTTTGTAACTAGACAATGCACCATGCGGACCAATGCTGCACTAGGAGACTGCCAAACACAGAGACTGCATTCTCCACAATACTTTCCATTCTGTGAATTATTAAAAGTTTTCCATGAATTTAATATAATTTTTAGAACTCACAAGGGTCTGAACAAAATAAGCAGATGGTGACAAATCAAAAAATTTAATCCTAGAATCTCTTTACAGTATTTAGTCAACATGCCTATAAAATATGTCAATATTTGCCTCAACTTCAACATGTCCAAAGTCAAACTCATGATACTGTTCCTCCAGCCTTACTCCAAGTAGCTCCTCTCTCTTATCTAGTCGTTTATTTAAGGGTATCATATCCGGGTAGCTTAAGTTGCTATTTAAGCAATGAATTTCCTTTTCCTTACTGCCTTGTGTCTAACATCTAATTTCTGAGCAAATACTGTCATATTATCTATAAAACCAATAAGAATACTTTCTAAATGAATAATAAATGAGGATACCATGATCGCTTGCTGAGACTACTGCAAATTTTTCTAAGAATTTCACTTGCTGTGGTCTAAGTGTTTGTCCCCCTGCCTCCCACTGACACGCAGAATCTGAACTCCTCGAAGAACTGTATTAGGGATGGGGATGGTGTTTCATGATGGAGCATTTACCTAACATGTGCAAGACCCTGGGTTCCATCCCAGTAATACAAAAAGGAGATACGGAGGGCTTTTGGAGGTGATTAGGTCATGAGGCCCTCCTGAATGGGACTAACGCTCTTACAAACTAGAATCTAGAGAGAGCCTTATCTCTTTTACCTTATGGGACATAGCTGGAGAAACGCCATGAACTAGACAGAGTGTCTTGACTAGATTTCGGATATTCATGCATCCTAATGGTGGACTTCCTAGCCTCTGTAGCTATGAGAAACAAATTTCAGTTGCTTGTGAGTTATTTAGTCTATGGCACTTGGTATAACAGTCTTAAGGACTATAACTGTGTTCTCAGTCAGGGCCAATGTAGATAAAAATAATATATTCAAATGAGACAATTTGAAAAGAGCCCTGTCTTTCCCTAATGACTGCTGGTAGCTCCTGGTTGCACACAGCTCGGAAGCAGAGGGGCGGGAGCCCTGAAGCAGTGGGAACGGTTCACCCTCCTGTGGTGAACAGGGAAGAGGGGAAGACAGTGTGTTGAGAGGGGGCAGTGAAGAGAGTCAGTAAATTGTCTTGCTCCCCTGGAGTCTATTAGCAGCAGCAGCAAGAGGGATGCTCCTTAAATGTAAATCTCTACATTTAAATTCCTAAAGGGCCTCCTTTTTCAAACAGAATGAAAACCAACCAATCCTGATTGTTCTGCACAGCCCTTCCTGTTCCCATTCCTTGAGCTCAGAGACTTCTACCTCGACTCCTTCCATGTTCCTTCCTCGTAGGCTCATTAAGTATGAAGCATGTCAGTCACAGTCACAGTCACAGTTCTGTGTAAGTTCTAAGGAAGAGAAATTTCATGTGCTTCTTTGGGCTCTTCTCTTTCCTGTGTTACTCTCAGACATGGCAAGTTTGCTTCTCCTGCAGGATTTTGCATTTGATTGCTCTCTAACACCTTTCCTTACGGAGGTCTCCATGGGGCTGAACCTTTCAAATAATTCAAGTTGTATGCCATTCTCAGAGAGACCAACTCTAATCTTCCGAACTGGAGAAGCCAAACCAGTCAGTGTCTTTTCCATTAGGGCTATCATTTATCAATGATATATCTGTTGATCTTTTGTACCTCTAATCTAATCTAAATCTAAATCTATCATCTAATTATTTAATGGTCTTAAGAATGAAATCTAAGGCATTATGCATGCTAGGCAAAAACTCTCATTGAGCTATACCCTGTCCTTATTTTCTTTAGGACTAAACCTAAATCTTCAAGCTTGTGAGGTAAGTTTTCTATACACCTCCAAACCAAAGCAGCATTTTAAAATAGTTCCTATCTTTCAGATATGCTGACCTATCACCTTATTGAAAATATGAAGAAATTTTACTTTGCTTGTTCTCTATTCACTTGATGTTGGCATTCAAAAATTTTTTCCATTATACTGAAACATATTTAATAAAAGACCTTTGGATAAAATGAACTCATCTTTTGTTTTCTTCTTTTCATACCCTTTCTCCTTTTCCACCTTTTGTTTTCCCACATATTAGTGGTCAGAGTAGGAGCTGAATAGTACAGTGAAATTTTATAATGGATTCTGGGGATATATGATGTTTGGAGAATCTGTAAGATGTTTACACTGTGGAAAAGTGTATTTTTTCCATGATCATATTCCCTAAGCCTAAAATGGCATCAAGCCACTCTTCTTTTAATTATTTGGCTACAATCACATTTCCCAGAACCTCCTGAGTTTGTCAGGCATGATGAACACTACTTCAGAGGTTGATAGCAGATTAAAATTTTAGCTATTTACGATGTTAGACTTATAGGATTACCGATCACTGAAGGATGCTTGAAAATATCTCCTTTTAAACTTTATAAGACATGAAGGCATTCAGTTCAAATAAATAAATGCTCCAAACAAGTAGCTGAATCTGAACAGTTTCTCAGATTTGAGCTCTTTAGCCAGAGTTTGTTAATAAATATGGCAATAAGATAAAATGGAGGTTGATTCTTCTCTGAGTTTCAGGCTTAGGAAGTAGATTAGAGAATAGTTTGTGTTATATCAAGGATGGAGATGGAATAATACAGTCTTGAAGAGTAACCATTCACTTTCAATAATAATAGCTGGGCTGTCAACCTTCAGATAGGACCTGATTTAAGGGACAGAGCTTAGATGTATCACCTGCCCTTTAAAGAAGTCTACAACAGGGCAAAAACAGTTATAAAAATAATTTTAAAAATCACTGGATTGTTTTATCTTTACATAAAACTTCTGGAAGATTCTCAGCACTCAGAAAATAAAGTCCAGATGCCTGAGAATGTCTTTCAGGACCCTCTAGCCCTAAACTGAAGGGAGCTTTCTGGCATATTCTTTGAGACTTTGCCATGTGCCAGGACTTTAGTTACAAAGGGCAATTCACTCTTCCCAGGGCACACAGACACTTTTCTGTTCAGGCCTTTGGCCATGTTGTTCACTCTGTGAGCAATGTCCTCATTTCTTGATTCCCCTAGAAACTTCTAAGGTACCCCGGAAAGTCCATGTTACAGACCACTCCTTTTTTATTTTATTTTTTTAAACTTTTTTTATTATTATTTCCACTCATACAAACTTAACAGTACACCGGTCCCCTCCCTCCCTCCACCTTCCCCCAACCCCCCTCCCCTCTACTCTCCCTCCCCATCCCCCAATCCCCCCCCCCCAATCCCCGGAGCATCCTTTACTGTGCATGCTAAATGAGGTGCAAGGACCCAGGAGCATTTCCCAGAACCATTTTCTGTGTTCTCCTTAAGCTTAGGAACACTACTGTAGCTGTCAGTTTCTAGCCTCCAAGGATCCTAGTGCCTTTAGTCCATGGTAGACTTTGAGACCACTCCTTCTTTAAGCTTCCTGTAAATGTGCAACGTAGTAAATGGATTCCTCTGTCCTACTGACTGGGGGAGATATGGTATCTCTCATAAAAGAACTCATGATTCATGTATCTGCTGTTTCCTCTGCTTCCCTGCATACATACAGGATTAGGAATCTTCTGAGAAAAGGGAGCTATTCATGTGTACATTCCTCAGTGCCCAATGTAGTGTCTGGTAAAGAACGTGGACTTTATAAGTGCATCCTGAATTGATGACTGGATAAAAGAAAAAGTCCTGAATGCAGATATCTCAAAGACCTGAAGCAAGCATGCGGCTTCGACTGGTCCTCTGAGACTGTTTGATGGTGACTAGGAAGTTGTTTCTAAGGCTACGGCAGTGGGCTTCACTTCCGCTGGACATTCTGATGCTCCAGGTGTGACAGATGATTGTGTGATTGTTATCAAAGATTCTGCTCTTAAGCAGTTGAGTCATTTTTGCTCAAAAATTTTCTCCAGTATGTTTACACGAATGAAAACATGTTTCAACAGTAAATGCTTTAGCCTGCACATGTGACCGTATCAATTACCTGGCGGTGCTGAGACTCCTTAAGAGCCAGGATGCGAAGAAGAAAATGTTTGCCAGGAGCAACAGCTAGATAAAGTTAGGAAAATAAAAGGAAAATATTTGCTTTTATGAATCATCACTTAAAATAACATTTTGGTATTAAAGGTAAATCTCTTACTTTTAAATATCTGCAATAAAAATAAATAACAAGAACAGTATTTGTTCTTCATAGCCTAGCTAACACATGTGAGTTACTAAGGTCATGGTCCATTATTTTTATAAGAAATTGAAGAAATACACAATAAGGAAAACATGTAAAAGTTATCTTTCTATGCAGAGGTATAATGGCTCAAGTGAGCTATATTTTTAAGATCTTTCCATGATTAGCATGTCAATATATTTTGCTTACCCAATACTTTAATGTTTCATTTTGGAAGCTTAATTTATTGGAAGTTGAATTCATTTCCTTGGTTCTTTAAATCATATTGCTGACCCCAACATAAAATAATATTTATTTTCTGTTTTTAAATCAGCTTTCCAGGCTTAACGAGCACACTTTGCTTAGTGTACCTGTAACTTATTTTACCAGTCTCTTTGCTTGCTCATTCATTCTTTCACCAAACATTTGGATAAGTGCTGAGTGCCAGGCACTGTATCAGGTATGGTAAGGGTTGGAGGAGGTATTTGATGGATAAGAGGAATAGAAATGGTAATCAAGCTGTAGGGATTTGGCATCTAGTAAGGAAGAAAAATCAATTGCTGAAGAGATATGTTCAGTTTCTAAAGAGGGAACCAGAAACATCTTTAGGGATAGGTTGGGGGCAGCATTTCAGAAGAGGCACATGAATGGCTGGCAGGACATGAGAATGGGGGCCTGCATCTGACTGTGAACATATACCCAAGGTATGCAGGGTCATAGCATGTTCATCTTGAGGCTGTGAGCATAGGTACTAAAATGTCAGATGGTGAAAGGCCTTCAGACATAATCTTGAAACTGAGGATTATAAGTAAAGAGGGGGATAACATGATCCTAAGTGTAGAAAATGAGTCAGACAGCCTAGGCCAAGGGTTTCAAAGAATATTTCTCACTGAGGTATTGGTTGGTATTCCATGGAGAGAGTTTCTGGGTTGGACATGTCTATGTAACATATCATGCCATGTCTTTATCTGAAGGTTTTCAGCACATGAGCATTTTAAAAGACCAATAGAGGACTTATGGTGAGGAACCACCAATAAAGGATTGGAAAATAAGATAAGAGTTATGCAAGACACGAGTTTGTGTATTATAGTTAGGTTGTTGATTGTAAGGACTTGGATTAAGCTGTGGAGAAAGATTACAAAGGCAGGGATTTAGGAAGTGGAATTAGGAGAACCAGGTGCTTACCAAGTGCAGAGAATGCTCCAAGGAAGGGAAGGACGGTGGTGACAGTATATGGCAAAGATCAATGAAGGAAGGTCAAGTTTGCTAGGAACAGGGGCAGGTAGTGTGAAACTTGGCATTCATTTCCTGGGGTATGAGACTGAGAAATCCCAAAGGCAGCTTGGCCTACAACAGAAGGTCAAGACTGAGCTCAGCTGAATTAGGGATTAGAGAAATAAAGGAAAGTGAGGACTGGAATCTCACTGGATTATATTAATAAAAAGAAAATAATTTTTATCTCAACCATTGTATGGGTTAGAATTACTTGCTCATCTGGTACCAGTTAAGCCTTAAAAAATTTTTTTTTACCTAGTTATACAAGCTTAGTAGGTAACTCCTTCCTTCCCTCTCCTCTTTTCACCTTTTATTCCCCCCACCCCACTTCACCCCTTTCCCTCTTTCTCACTCCTCTTTTCTTCTTCCTCCTTTCTTGGTGTTTCCTGCCAGCTCCCTCCCATTCTCCAGAACATCTGTTTATATGGGCACTGAATTTCCCTCTGAATTGTCCACACTCACTTAGTGAGAGTTCAGGACTCAGTGGCATACCTAGGGGACCCCTTATGGGAACTCTTCTATATCTGTTTAACCTCTTACCTCTAAGGATCCTATTGCCTGAAGCCTTCTTCCCCCCACCCCCCCCCCCGTGACCCCGTGATTCATATTAGACTCTGAGGGCTTGTGGACATGTCAGCCATTGTGCAGGTCAGGCAAGTTAGAATCCCATTGTAGTGACATCCTGGTTGCTGCAGCCCAGACTTCAGTGGAATATCTTGCCTACTCGTGGTCTTCCACATCTTTAGACTCTTAAACAATCTTACCACTCCCTCTTCCCCAAGGTTTCCTGAGCTTTAGGATGTGGAGAGATTTGGCTGGTCTGGTTCTGGGTACAGTTCAACTTCTTAGCTCTAGAAGCACAAAGGCTATCTGGTAAGACATCTGGGCTTAATACTCATATTATGTTATGACACACAGCCTCAGTATAATTCAGAGAGATTACACCAAAGAGCTTTCTCCTAGCAAATGAAACAAAAGCGTTCTACATGTGAAATTAGACTTTTGATCTCTGTTTGACGATTTTTATTTGAGCTTCTAAAAGATAGGACCAAATATCCATTTAATTAATCATTCTAACAGTTTTTTTTTGTCCCCTTGTGCTGCACCACACAATCTTAAATAAATACGGCCTCCAACTTAATAGATTCTTATCTCAGTCACTAAGCTCTAACAACACAGATGACTATGGTGACAGAATTCAACTCTCTAGTCCATATCAAAGTCACTTGTGTATGTGCATGTGCATATGAACATATGCATGTGCATGTGTGCAAGTCTTGAAAATGAATTTTTATTTCTGAGGCATTTATAGTTATCATTAAAATTCCTTTTCTTAATATTACCAGCAGAGATTCATCTCTCGTGTGCCTTTTTATACAGCTAAATGATATGCATTTCTGAATTGTGACCCTGATAAAAAGGTTTATGGGGAGTCGGCAACATAAGCAGAGTTGTAAGCCAGGAGGTAGGGCGTATGGTTAGGGATTGTGGCGATTGCTTCTTTCTCGGCACAGTTGTGTGCATTATGTAGGTATAGCTGGGTGGATGTGATCCTGAACATGAAACATTTGCAGTATAAGGAAATATAGATTATGCTCCAGAGTGGGTCATTCCTTTCTGTTCACCCCTTCAGTGTATTGTTTCCCAGCCTTTTGCTTACATTAAGTATAATGCTTCAGTGTATTTCTTTTTTCCCTCTTATCCTTCTTTAAACAAAACACCGATGCACACCATGCCACAGAGAGTGGGGAAAGGTGCAGAGGAAGGTAGCTTTTCCACTAAAAGTACCTTTTGCTACTGGTGACTAAGTGCTTGGTCAACTCATAATAGAGCAGTTTTTAGTGGGCTGCATAATGACAGAGAGTTTATGTCTTGATCCCTATAACTGATGAACACCTTACTTAGCAAGGTAAAAAGAGACTTTGCTGGTGCAATGAGTGATGTTAAGGATTTTGTGATAGGGAGGTAGTCCCATGTACGAGACAGACTGATGTAATGCAATGGTCATCATGACAGGCATGCAGACAGATTAAAATTGGGGAGGATGGGATGACAGAATCAGGCTGGGATGATTTGCTTTGAAGATAGAAGAAACAAGTGGCCTCTAGAAGCTGGAAATAACAAAGGACTACACCCTGCTCTGGGTCTCCCAGAAAGGATGGAGGCTTGTTGACTCCTTGATTTGCAGAGGGTAAAACTGATCTTCAGTGTCTTATCTGTAAAGGTATAATGCAATAAATGTGTGTTTTGCTAAAAAATCAAAATTGGGTATTTGTAACAGAAAAGTAACACTCTGATAAAAGCCCTAAATATAGGCAGCAAATACAATGCTGCAGGTTTTAAAGCCATGTCCTTAGACTTCTTTGTTATTTAACCTTTCAGAGCTAATAGTAAATACATCTGTAAGAAACTGCCTTGCATAGTAGCTATGAAAATGGGGTTTGGTGGATTTGGACCCCTGCTTCATTTCCCAGCACAGGAATGGGGTATTACTTTCCTAAGCCTTGCTTCCTCATTAGGTTGCTGTGACATTAGAAGGGAAGATAAGTGAGCAGTAGAAGAGTTACTCTACCTGAAATTCACCTCAGGGTAGTTCAGATGTCTTACCTGTAAAATGGGCATAGTAATCATATCGCATATGGTAAGGAACGAGGGAGTTGGCATGTCAAGTGCTTAGAGCTGTCGACACATCGTGAGTGCTGCTCTTCAACAAAGCAGCAGCTTCCAAAATAGAGCAAGAGCTCGATAAGTGAGCATGGGCCTTTCCTCACCATCCTCTCTGCTTTACTCTGTGCACTAGGTCTTATGGCTTCCACTGAGACTTGGTCTTTCATTGACCTTAGAATATAATCTAGTGGACTCAGGAAGTGTTTGACCAGATAAAGTGAGCAGGTCTGACTCCAGACACCCATGGGAAGTGTGTGGGAGGAAGCAACGTGGGAAAGGTATGACAGCACGGATGGTACCCATGACTAGAGAGAGGATCAGGGCAGATGGTAGGGCCAAAGAGCCTGATGAAACCACCTACATTGGCTCATTCTTTGCTTATGGAGTGTTCCTGAAAATCAAGCTAATAGAAGAAGGTCATGATCAAAATGTTGCATATTAATTTGTGGTACCCACGCCAGTGCCTGTCACGGCACTGTTCTTTTTCAGGATAATACGATATCTCCAGAGTCTGTGATGCTTGTTTGTAACTGATACCAAAGATGAAGATGAGCGCAAATAATTTAGTAAGTTAGAGAAGACTCAGAGGACAATTGCATGGAAATATATGTTTGGAGAAGCCATCAAAATACAAACTAATAAGATATTAAAGCCAAATTGTTAACAATAAGTGAATTCTTCACATAAGATTAGAGATTCAACAGTTAAGAGGCGGTTTACATAATAAAAAATGGGTCCCTAACAACAAAGCTTGGATTAAATTTCTTAATCATTTTGACATAGAGTACATGCTTAGTCTCCTCCAGATCTCCAGAGCCTATAAATACTGGCTAGTTGCCAACCTTTAGACAAATAGTTCTACAGTGAACAAAGGCTTCTGTGTTCTTATCAGGCAGATGACAATTCATATAATACCTTCTTGTCTAGAAAAGAAACAGTGACCCTGAGATCAAGCAGAGAGGAAGAATAGCTTCTTCACTCACATGGTCTGTGCCAAGTTCTTTCTTGGTTGTAAAGGAAGGATTTGATTTCAACTCCATCTCTTTTCTTTCATAAGAACAAAGACTATTGGCTGGCTATTGAAAGATTGGAACTTTCAGTGTTATCCCTTGGTAGATCACCACTAACCAGGACAGGCCATGAATGCATATGCCAGATTTCTAGGAAGCACAGGGCTAACCAGGCCAAGGGATGTCAACAGCCAGCATCTTAACTCATGGTACTGCCAGGCTCCACCCGTCATTCAAGGGACACCTTAATTACTTCCAACTTACTCTACCTATAGCAAAAAAGAATGACTCTCATTCTTTTATTTATTTGTGTGTGTGTGTGAGAGAGAGAGAGAGAGAAGGCACTGTGTGTCTCTGTAGAAGACCAAGAATGATGTCAGGAATTATCCTGGATTGTTTATACCTCCTTTTTGCTTTGCTCTGGGATTTCTCAGGTTCTGCCTACCAGGGCTGGAAGAGCTGGCTGCCTCTGTTTTCGCCTGGTATTTTTATGTGACCTGGGATCTAAACTCAGTACTTTCTGCTTGTGAGGCAGAATTTTAATCCCTGAGCTATCTCTCCAACCCAATCCTCATTCTTTTAATGAGTGATCACTAATAGCTAATTGTATGTAATGAAACTGCATTAAAGAAGATTCTAGGAAGTAAGGTTTAGAGAGATTCCTAAAAGTGACCAAGGATCATTAAGAGAGACCTTATGTACCAAACTATTACCAGGCATGCTTTCTGGAGAATGCAATCAATGGTACTTTTCAATTTCCATATTCTATATTCAAATATTTTTGATAATTATCACTCAAACCCCAACCCAAGACTCAGGACACATCACAGAAGAGGGAACAGAAAGAATGTAAGAGCCAGAGGATCAGGGGGAATGTCACTAAAGAGTGTCTTCTGGACATGACAGTTTGCTGCACACATGAACTCTCTTGCAGCTGTGTTTACCTGTACAAGATCTGTATAAGATTAGGCTTGTCAGTGCTTCATCACAGAAGGGGGAAGATCTTATGAGGCACCACAACTCTCTGAGGGACTATGGATGGGCAGTGCTGGCCAGGGGGAAAGCCACTGATATGTTGCCCATGTTCCAGCAAGTGCCCAGGCACATACCAATGTAGGCAGACCCTTACTAAACTTATTGGCATACATGCATGGGCACACACACACGTACATGTTTTCATGCACATATGAGGAAAAATGACATAGAAATAGTGTATGGGGGAAGTTTTGATGGGAGAAAGATGGGGATAAGATAAAGGAGTGTGTGGTGAAAATGACTAAAATTCATTTCATGTATCATACTGTTAAAGAATAAAATTTTTGATAATTATTTAGTGGCTTGTAAATGAGAAGGTGCAGTCACCAACTCACTGAATGAGTTGTTTGGAATTAGTTTCCTAATTTGAAAAATGAGTCCAGATTTGTCTTATCCTCAAAGGCCTCATTAGGGGAAGGAAACAGAAAAAGCTTACAAAATAAAGTCATGTCTTTGTAGGTCAAGATGGATGGAAAATGGAAGAATAAATGCTTCTTTGGGAATCTACTGTTTCACAAGGGAGGTTCTTGGAGTGAGGTTAGCTGTGGTGGCAGTCAGCCACAAAGGGTCACATGTGGAGGATGTGGACTGAGGACTGGAAAAGCACCTGGAGTCAGACTACTGTTTAGTGGCATCTGTGGCTATTGAAAAGAAGGTGGTACTTCACTGAATGCCAGTGAGAGGAAAATATTATGAATCCACAGTTGTAGATAAATATATAAAAATACAAACTCAGAGGTTGTGGGAGGCATATTCTATATCTACTCATTCCTTTGGCCAGAGAATAAACATAGTATTTATCAGGTGCACCAGTTAGATACAGGTGTCAACTTGACAATTGAGGCTGAGGCTTTAGGTCCATTTGTAAAGAATTAGCAGTTCAGGCAAACTCTGAGAGAGTTTGTATGAGATTGCATAATTGATCTGGGAAGACCCAGCCCACAGTGGACGGGGCTACTTCCTGGATAGGTGGATAAGACAGAGAGAGATGATTCATATTTTGGTATACTTAGGCAATAGGCACACTAGCAAGCAGGAAAGTCCTCTCTTGACTCTTGGGATATGATTTGGCCAATTCCTTTGACTTCTGATGTTGGTATGAACTACCATACTGATGAAATTGTGAACACAAACAAAATCTCTTATTCCTCTAAGTTGTTTGGTACTATATTTATTCAGGAATGGAAAGTTGAAATTAATGCACCAAGTAAATCACATCACAAGCTATGAATAGCATACTCAGTAGTTCAACAGTGAAGATTGACACAAGCTGACCCTTCTCCTTCTCTTAGGGGTGGTATGGGTTTGTGGCACAGATTCGGGTCAACAATTTCCTCCAATTGGAGACAGCTTAGTACAAGTGCACCAAAAATCAGGAGTTCTGCACTCAAGCCAAGGATATATAATCTTGAGTAAGGCTACATCTAGGCCATAACAAGGCCTAGGAAGTACATAAGGTTCACAACCATGCAGAAAAGTGGGTGGTTGGCTAACTCTCGGTTTGCTGATGTGTGATCTCTGGTTTCTTCACTCTCAAGATGAGGATAATGAAACTTATTTTTCATTGAATTCTTGTGAAAATTCAGCTAGATGTAGCACATTGCCCACTCCTCAGTAAAATACTATGCATAAGTGTCCAAAATACATTGCAGTTACTTGACTTCTTCAAACTTTTACACATGAAATTGAAAAACTTAGTCATAATATATAAAAGCTTTCAAAGAAAACCTATACTATCAGTATATGGGAGGAACTGATTCAAGGAGGCTCCTCAAATATGAATCCAGCACTAAAAATTCATGATGCTTAGATGAGTATAAAATGATATAATTTTTTATCTAACCTATGCATGCACTTCCATATGATTTTAATCATCTGTAAATTATTTAAAAATCTAATAAAATATGTCAATACTGTGTATATAGTTGTTTCCCTGTATTGTTTAAGAAATAAAGACAGAAAAAAGTCAATACATGCTCAGCATAAATGCAACTGTTACAAGCCAAACTACAGAGAATAAAAGTTCCATTGGTAGAATCTGTCATTGTACAAACAGCAGGTGTTGAGTGCTGACCAGACTTCAGTGTTTTTATCACTCCCTGTCATTTGATCCTTGGAGTACCTTCCTATGCCACCATCCCCAGGTGCACAGGGAAAAGGAAGGAAAATCACGAGGACTTTGGCTGCCTGTAACTGCCTGTCTCTTAGCTGCTAAGGCAAGGATGCATAGTGACTATTCTGTTCCTTTCTCAGTCAGATGACCATGTAATTTATCATTCAGATTGGGGTACTTTTTGAGTTTAAAATTGGCTCGAACAGGGCTATGTATTGCTTCCACATTTCAGAATTACTTTCTGTGATCATTGTTATCACTTTAAAGCTATATTTGATGTCTTTAATGAGGAACAAATTATAAAATAAGATTTTAGCCAAACAATCAATTAAGATCCTTCTGTGTCCTTTAAAAAGCATGCCAAAAGATTATTTAGATTTTGAGACATGCACATTAATTTTAATAGAAAACTACAAGAGAGCAGTTGTGTTTTTGTTACTGTATTTTTTGAGACAGCATCAAGAAATTATTTTGTAAAAGAACTGATAGTAAATATTTTAGATTTTGTGAGTCATATGGTCACCACCACACAATTCTGTTCTTATAGTGCAAGAATAGTCACAGAGAATCTGTAAAGAAGGTGTGGCTGTGTTCCAATAAAACTTTACTTATAAAAAGACAGAAGGCTAGATTTAGCCTGTGGGCTTCATTTTGCCAGTTCTCGTTTTAAAGCAATGGTTCTCCAACTTTTAGAATTTAAAGGAGAAGGGAAAAACAGTCTGAAATTGCTCAGAATTTCTTTTTTTACTAAGTAATAATGTCTTAAAAATTATCTAGTATGCTTACTTCTTAAAAATTTAAGTAGAAATTAGAAAAGTGCATGGATTCAGAACATATGTAGCTTTATTGGCATCTATGGTACTATCTTTCTTTGAAAATGTTTGCTTTGCTCTTAATGACGACTTTCTCAGTAATACATTTGGGTTAATATGTGGATAGTCTGGAAACATAGGTCTGTCACAGTGGAAAGAACACAGTATTTGTAAACAAAGGATCTAGATTTGATAAGGGTGGGGAAGAACTAAGAAGGGTGAACATCAGACACATCTAATAGGGGAAAAAACTATTCTGAGAAAGTGTCCCTTGTCATGCTATAAACCAAAACTGCAGAATGGAGTAATGTTAGGACTCACCGGCTGCCACTGTGCAGGGTACCAGGCTGGGGGGCAGTTGAAGCGGTTACAAGCTTGAACCGTGCTGGGCTTAGGGTGGTGACACAGCTCATCAGCCAGGATGACCAGTTCATTCATCTCTCTGGAAAGAAGGTGGGAGCAGAAGACATCTCTGGTTTGCAGGCCAACTCCACAGGTGAGACTACATGGGCTCCACTTGCCAACTTCCCATCTGAGAAGAAATCAGATACAGAGAAGTCAAGCATTGCTAGTACAGCCAGAACCTCTCCTAGGAATGGGAGAAGCACTAGCCAGAGGTTGGCTTAGAATTCCCGCCTCAGCTTAGGACCCGTCCTTCTCCTTTACAGTCTTGCAACTCATCTAGAATAAAGCAAAGAGGGTGATAATGGAATGGCTATTATTTACAAAAATCACTAGCAATGGTCATAATCTTACCTAGTTTGATGGAAAATGCAAATGTCATGAAAACAAAGGGTGATATGCTAGACTGGGCATGGGCTGTGTACATAAAGGATTGAAGTATCACATATCGATAGTGAGAGGAAAGGCTAGAAGAAGCTTCTCTATTTATTTCTCCAGCCTCCATTATAAGCGAGACAGAAAAATCTGTGCTTGTTATTCTTTGGCTTCAAAGTGAAAGGTCATTGGCTCCAACTTCCTTCAAACTTCCATCATAGCACAGAAACGTCTCTGTCTTATGTATAAATATCATCACTGCCTGGGACTGGATAATGTAACTGAAGTAGAGGCTGCTAAATAGATCAGTCTTTCTGAAGGGAAATAAGTGGGTGAGAGGCTCATTATCTGGACAAATAAGTCAAATGCACAGATGAGCTGAGTGCACGTAAATGGCTATATCTCGAGATGTACATTTATAGTGAGCTAAGGGCCTATAAAAACAGACCTGCTGCATTTTCTTGTTGACACAGCCTCCAAAATGTGAACAATAAGGACAAAGCTCTATTGCTTGGACTGTGACTCAGATGTCTTCTCTTATGGTAGGACTTAGTTGTGTTTATGATCCAAATCTAAGGAGTCTAAAATTGGGAGTGAGCTACAGAAAGTAAGCCATATGTCCTTCAGTAGCCAGGTCTGCATCTCTTTTCTGGTAAGCTTGGAAAATTGGCTCAAAAACTCTTTGGCCTTCATGACCTTCATCAGGCTGTGAAACTGAGCCTCATCTCTCTCTGCTACTCTGACATGCAATTACCTTCCAGTCGACTTCTCCTGTCATCCACATTATGCTCAGTTACAGCTGCCATGAGCTCACTGTGGGCTCCTTTGTTGTCTTACTTCCCATGGAGGATTTCCCAGCTTTGTCTTTATGCAAGCTATACCCAGATCTTGGAATATTTTTTGCCCAGTTACCTTTGATATTTTTTCTGTTTGTATTATATATCCAAATTTGATCCATATTTTAAAGATAGCATCCACACCTATTCCAGACAGATCACTCTCTCAGAGCGCAGTCGCCATATCTTTCAAGGACCCTGCTACAGTGTCTACCTCCTCAGGGGGACCTGTGTCAGTGTCAAGCTTGTCACCCACTGTGTCTGTCAGAGCCGCTTCCAGATATTCAATACAGATGGCTAAAAAATTCCTGATAGACTAAGAAGTGCCAGATATTTATTATCAGAGAGAGCATGTAAACATGTCCTATTATTTGTTTATCCAGAGATAGGGACTCCATTGATTTTCCTCATTTTACAGTTGGAAGAATCAGAGAACACAAGGGACTGAACTGCTGAAGTACTTATAATTAGTTAACAGTCAATCTGACCCCAAAACCTGTGTATTTTCTATTGTGTAATGTTTTCAAGAAATATTGCAAAAGTTTAATATAATCATTCGTAAAAATTTAAATGAATAGCAGAGAAGAGGCTAGAATGAATGTACTTCTTATGGTATTCTTGTGCAACTGTCCACAAACTTATGTATAAACTCCTAGCATGATCAGTTCCTTAAATTGCGTTTCAAGATATACACACACATTCCTAGAAATTCTTCTTTTCTCAGTTGTACTCTACAGTGTGTGCTGGCCTTGGAACCTTGCTGAGCAGAATGAGACAGAAGTGCTGCCGTGTGACTTCCCAGGCTGGATTATCAAGGGTTGGTTTCTACTTGCTCCTCCCTCCGATGGTGAGGAACAAATAACCATCTCACAAGGACACAGTCTTTCTTATTTATTCTTTGACACTTTCATGTAAAATTACAATGAATTTATGTTTTCATACTCTCCTACATATCCTCACACTTTCTCCTATCCCACCCCACAATTCTCCTTTTCTGACTGTCACCCTTCTTCTCCCATGCTGCTGTAAACGTGTGATCCATTGGTCTCCATCCAGGATGCCTATGTTGGCAAGTACCCAGATATCTGCTAGACCAATGACTTACCAGCTGGAAATTAGGAGATATAGTCTTGTGAAAAGACCCTGCAATGAAAGAACTGCAGCTTCCTCCAATCACTGGTACCAGCTTGTTTCCCATGTGTGGGAGTCACTTTAAAAGCACATCACCCACACAGATGAACCAGAGGGAAAACCAGGAATCACAGAATCAGGCAGACAAGAGTGTAGAAAGGCATGGGATGGATTAATAAAGGGAGGGTAAGGGAGGGAGAGAAGGAAGATTATAGGGGGAAGAAGGGAGGAGGAAGGAGGGAACAGGGATTATTACTCATTGTGCTTGTAATACTAGGGGAAAACGTTTTAAAGTGGGAGGGAGTGGGATGGATTGATGAGGGAGGGAAAGGAAGGAGGGAAAGGATGAAAGGAGGAGGGAAAGGATAAGTACTCATGCTTATAAAACTAGGAAAATTATAAATATAAAAAAGCAGGGGCTGGAGAGATGGCTCAGGGGTTAAGCCTCTGCCTTGCAGGCAGAAGGTCCTGAGTTCGGATCCTAGACACACGTATAGACGCCGGGCCGAAGTGGGGGCAGCCTGCATTTCTGGTCCTGGAAGGGCGGAGCCTGTGAATCCCGGGGCAGAGTAAACAAGGAGGTGGTGGAGGCGTCCATGGTGGTTCCCGGATTTGCCTGTGGTTCTACACACACATGCACACACACATGCATACACACACACACACACGCAAACACGCACAATTGAATACGTAAAAAAAAAAATTAAAAAAAAATAGCACATTAGCCAGACCGGGCTGCCTCCAGATAATTACATTCTCAGGAGAGATCTGTACCGGGAACTGCCTACCTGAGTTGCTTCCAAATTCCTTACTCAGGTGAAGTGTCAAAGATGACCCATTCGTGCTCTTGTAAACTATTAGGTTTGAGAGAACGTTTAATTTGCAGCCATGGATAATAACACAAGTATCCACCCCTCTCCAATGTGCACATATTCATCCAAAGGACATAAGAACCTTCTTAGAAACAATCTCTATTCATAATAGCCCAGACTGGGAATACCTAAATGTTCATCAGGAGGTGATGAACTTATACAATACAGCATAAAGCAATGAGAATAAGCTATAGTACTGAGCGTGTACATGGTCAAGTTTCACAAATACCAAAATGGGTACATGAACATGTATAATAAACATGAAGGTACAAAGCAGAAAAATTTACACTGTCTCATGTCGTTTTCAGATGCTCAAAACTCAAAAGTCAGTCTGTGGAATTAGAAGTCAGGGTGACAATTACTTTTGGTTGAACAAATCCATGCTTCATATGCTTTATAAAGCAGTTGCCCACACAGTCAGTGGTGCCCTGAGGTTGAAGCCTCTCAGGGTCCAACCCCTGCACCCTTACTCCTGCAGCCCTGCCCCCACCTGTGGCAGGATTCAGCCACTGGGTCCTTGAAACAGATGCATTCTAACAGCTACAAGGCCACTTGAACACTGCTCAGAAAAACTCACAAGCCAGACGTGTTTGCCTACCCTGATAACAGTACACTATACATTCTTCAGGAGGTAGGTCAGCAGGAGCTATCTCTGTAATAAGTATGTGGCTGACTGAGTCAAAAATATTTTAATCAACTTAGGCTAAAAAGTTTCTCTCCTGAACAGAAGCTAGCGTGGACCATGTGTCTGGAAAGCTACTGATAGCTCCTCTTCTGCATGTTTTGCCTTTGGCTACTTCTGAAAGAAGAGCTCCCTTAGTGGGAGTCAGTTGGGGACAAAATTAGTCATTTCTATAAATGTGAAGGACAGTCTTAGGCCTCCCTTTGAGCTTTGGACTCATCTTTGGCATAAGACCAATGCGGGAGGGTCTGCAGCTCTGGTCTAAGCTCTTTTCTTGAGTGACTCATGCTCATCTATTCATCCCCACTTGTTACTCCACAATATTGCTCCTTCAGTTGGGTAAAATTCTCTATCCAGGGGGCCAGTGGATAGCCGGTGGATAGCTCAGTGGGTAAGGTACCTGTTGCAAACCAGGCAACCTGAGTTCGAGCCCCAGAAGTGCACGTGGTGGAACTGACTTCCAAAAGTTGTCCCCTGCCCTCTGCCGGTATACAGTGGCATGCGTGCACCCTTCTATTTTTTCTCTTTCTCAAGTAGATATTTTTAAATGAAAAAAATCCCATCCGTATGGTCTCATTAATATTTTCCTGTTTAGAAATTCCCAACATCCTTATGATCTAATTACTTGGTCTTAATTGCTGGCTTCAACAGAAAATGTGGCTATCTCCATTTTGATCTGCTAGTTGTTTTATATTGAATTGTATTCCTCACCCAAAGCATACATTAGAGTCTAACCCATGTCGTGGAGAAAGCATCATTGCAGATGTAATCACTTACAATGGGCCATAATAGATGTGTTAGTTACTGTTCTCATGTCATGTCCAAATACCTGGGATAAGAAGTTTACTTTGGCTCATGGTTTCAGAAGGTATAATACATTTGTGCTCTTTTAAGCCTCTTGCTTCATGTTCTTTATTACCACAGCCCAAAGAAACTAAGTCACTTAGTAAGCGTGTGTAGCTCACAGAGTGATCAGTGAGTGCTCTGCGCCTTCAGATTTGTCACCTGCAGCTGTGTCCTGTCAATATCTCACGCCCAATGTCAAAGTCTCAAAAACTCTGAACGCCATACATTTTTTCATGGTGAAATAAATTTTTGATGACAAAATTGGGCCTAGATTGATAGGCTTTTGATAGAGTGAATCTTACTTCATGTAAATATTTATACGTTTTACTGTAGCATTTTGGCTTGCTGGGATATGGAGTATGTTATGCCCTCCCTCTGAATGTGGGTGGGACTGTGCAATTTATTTTTTTCTAATGTCTTTCTAAAACACCAAAATTTCTGAATTCTGAAAGTCAGCTGTGTCCAAGATTTTGCCTGTAGGACCTTGTACAAAGAGGGTGGTAAAGCTGGTAGCTCTGGTTTCTTTCAGCTTCCAGGCAGTAGGTGTTTAGTTCAGGACTGGGCGCTTGGCCAAAATGTTAGAATTCTTTTTCTTTCCTCTGAACAGTTCTCCACATTACTGTCCCTTTTGTCAAAGCTTGTTTGTAGGAGAGTCTCTGTGAACCGACAGACCCGTAGCAGATTCCCTGGACCTTCAGGCCTTTCTTGCCAAGCTCCAAAACAATCAACTCTTGACCAAGGCCAGACAGCAGGCATAGGATTGCCAGCATCTTGTGTGCCTGGGTGGATCTGTCACAGGAACTTGACTTCGCATGCCTGGTGTGACTTCCTACTTTCTCTCAATGGTGTAGGAGCACTTCTCAAAGCCTAGTCTACTGACTGGTCCTGTAGCTCTACCTGGATTTCATCAGCCCTGGGTTTTGAGCTGAGCAGAGTAGCCCTATTAGCCCAAAGCCAGAACCCAAAACGTAAAAACATCCTGCTGACATCACATGTGACAATATTCAGATAATATTTACACAGTCTTCCTCATCATGAGCCACATTCCGTGCTACCTGATTAAAACATAATACTCCCTTGATCCTCACAGTCTCATAAGATAGGTGTGGCCATTACCTACATTACAACAAGAGCAGAGACCTGGAGAAGTCAAAGCATGGTCCAAAATGCCATTTTTTTCTTTCACATTGTTCTGAGTGTCACTTTTATTGCAGTCAGTTCATCATAACATGCACCCAGGGCATGGATTATCACATGGATTATTAACCCTGACTCTGCATCATCCCCACAGGACCTGAGCTGATGCTTATACATGTGGTTACATATGTGATATTATTGCTTTTAGCAACCCAGTGCAGAAGACACTTTAAGCTCCCCTATTTTGAGGGGGGAACTAATCACAGCTCCAAGGCATTAAGTAACTTGTCCAAAGTGACACAGTGACTACATAAGAGAACAAACAACTTGGCTCTACATACCTCACTCTGAGAACATATGTTCTCTTAAGGCAGCGTAACAAACACAATCAACCAAAGTCACTCTGTGTGACCAATGCCAGGCTGTCTAGTGCTCAGAACTTCAGAAAATGACAATTGACAAAATGATAGTCTATGTCTTAATAACACAATCATACCAATACTCCCCAGGGTCATGAACATATTTGTGTGGCATTTCAGTGAGGTGGGTATGGCCCTTGGTAGTCAAATGGGCAAAAATAAATGGTGATTTCCCTAAGAGACTTGGCTTTTGCAAAAGTGGTCTGTGGAGTTAATGTGGGCCATCAAGGCCCATGGTGGTCAATCCTTATTAGATGCTTGTGTTTGTGTTAGCTATAAAAGATGAAGCCCAAACTGGGAAGATGGCTTAGTGGTTAAAACCTTTGCCTCTCAAACAAAAGGGACTGATTTCAAATTTCCTGATACTACATAAAAGTGCAATGTGGTAGTCCACGTACAATTCTAGACTTGGAAGATGGAGCCTGGGAATTCCCAGAACAAGTTGTCTAGCCAGACTAAGCATAGTAGAGTGCTCTGGATTTAGAGACCCAGACCACAACAATAAAATGAAAAGCATGATGAAGATGATTCCCACTAACATTCTTGGGTCTACACAGACATGCACACTGAAGTGCACTTAGATAATCCCTCCAACATACACCTTATATATACTTACATCCAAAAAACCTATCAGAAGCAAAGATGAGGAAATTTTGCATTTCTTTGGATGGGACTTATTATGCGAGTTTTCAAGCTTTCCCTGGTCCTTTTCCAGAAAAGGTGATAATTTTGTCTTTCAGCAACTCACTGTTACTGGTATAAATTCACATAATTTCAAGTGGACTCTTCCTGTCTTGACTATGACACTCTTAGAAGCCTCTTTGACCTTAATTTCTTCAGAGAAGTATTCTTCTTTTTTATCTAATAATTTAACATCTAATAATTTAACATTTGCAAGGGAAAATACCAATGTAAATATATTCTTTAAAATGATCCATAATTTTCCAGTGTGACATTTCTGCCCATATTTCTATCATGTAATTTTTAGGAGTTTCCCAAGGACCTTTGTTTTCCTTAGGATGTCTCTGAGTTTAAGCAGTGGACAGTAATGCAAATGGTACACCACACAGTGTGGGAAGCCCCAGAGAACATAAGGCAAAATAAACTGACAATATTTAGGGCCCATACTACCTTTAGTTTCTTGTATTATTGCTAGTAGCTTCCAATTTATCTTCACATCATCCAGTATAAAATCTACTTACAGTTCCCAGCTTCCAAATCTTGTCAGTCTAAATGTGAATTTAGTCAAGTACATACTTTGATTCAAATCTTCCTTTGGGAAGAGACAAACTGCCAAAGTGGGGAAAATGTTTGCAAGCTATTTACCTATCAAGAGTTTAATATCCAGATCATATGAAGAGCTCAAAAATCTGAGACTCCAAAAGAACTAGTAATCCAATCAATAAATGGACAAATCTAGAAATGAATTGATAAATCAAATGTGTCACACATACTAGTGGAGGGGTATTCTGCTATAAAGAAGAAAATTATGTCATTTTCATTAAGCATGATAAGTTAGACTCAGAAAGATGAATATCATATGTACTACATGCAGAATCTATACTAAAAAGTAAGATATAAAAGTAGAATGGGGATTATTTGGGGAGAGGAGAGGGACCAGAGAGAAGAAGGACAAAGAGAGCAAGGAGAGGGGTGAATATAATGAAAGTACATGATATACATATATAACATTATCATAATGAAATTCATTATTTTCTGAGATCAACAGATGCTAATGAAAATACCTGAACAGTCATGATGTAGAAGCAGAAAGGGGTACTACTTTGAAGGCAGATGAGGAACAGTAAGGAAAAGAACAGGAGCAAATGATGGAGATAGCGACCCTGTTGAAATATACTACATATACATGAAAATGTCCTAATGAAAGTCATTATTTTGTATAATTAGTACAGGCTAATTCAAAACTCCTGGTGTCAGAGCTGATCTGTTTGTGGGGCAAGCAGCCAGCATGCCAATGACTTAGTCCTACAGGAGGCGGGGTGGGGGAACCTGCATCTTTGGACTGAGGATTGTAAGTGGCTCCTACTTTTCCACTCTCCTAGCTCTTTCTTCCCCTTGCATGGGAAGCACTTCAGCATGAAGTTGGCTGGAGAATTCTCACTGGCATATGGCAGGGTTCAGCACTGGGCCAGGGCAGCTGGGAGTCAAACATTCAGGGAGGACTGAACAAACACAGAAATATCTGAAAAATAATGTGAGGCAGATTTCTTACTGCCATGAAGGGAATGAAGAATATGCAAAGTGGGACAGCTAATATAACCCTTGAAGAACTGCACTGGACTGAAAGCAGGGTGAATTCATGGCTTTGCATTCATGCATGTCTCGGTGCACATGCATATATATGTATGTGGGTACATGCATACATGTATATATGTGCATGTGAGACTAAAAGTCAGCATTGAGTGCCTCTACCAGTCTTCATTCCATTCATTCATTCATTATATTATATTTAATTTTTGAGACATGGTCTATCACTGAACTTAGAGCTTACTGATTTGGCATTGTCTGCTGGCCAGGAAGATCCAGGGATCCTCCTATTTCTGCCTTTCCAGAGTTTTACCATTCCTAACTTTGCATGTGTATTCTGGTGATATGAATTCAGGTTCTCATTCTCGCGAGACAGGGAATTTACCTAATGAACCATCTCCTAGAATCAATTTATAGCTTTTTATAAGCGGAAACAAGGCCTGATATGGGTAAATCCACAGACATTAATGGACATATGTAAACATACATACACATGTGTGTGTACAGCACTTTCTAGCTTTTTTTCACTGAAATTCCAAGAAGCAACTGACATCCTACTGGCTGGATCAAGCATGCCAAGTACCCTGACTTCAGGATTTCTTTAACAGATTTTAATTCCGTTCTCTAATAAAAAGCAACCAACTCTTACAGAAATGGCTGACTCCTGGTGAGGGGTTATGAAAAGGCCAAAAAAAAAAAAACTTGCAACATTGTCTCGGTGCACATGCATATATATGTATGTGGGTACATGCATACATGTATATATGTGCATGTGAGACTAAAAGTCAGCATTGAGTGCCTCTACCAGTCTTCATTCCATTCATTCATTCATTATATTATATTTAACATTATATTTAACATTGTGCTTTACTAAAAAGTTTCAAAGTGCTCAAAGAATGATGTGTCAAAGGGACATGGGTGAGCAAGAAAGGACCCATTGTCCATGTTTGATAGTAATGGATTTTAACCTTTTTAGTAAAGTGAAAACAAGTAACTAAGAAGACAAAGCTATCCTATAGTGAAGTACCTGCTCATTACCTAAAGAAATGATAGAAGTTATAATACTACTGTGTGACAAACAACATAATAGTAATTGGGTAAAGTAAGAACCATTTACGAATAGTGAATCTGACTGGTACAGGGCTGATGAGAAACAGAATCTTTACTTTGTGGCAGATTCTCTCTCTAATATGAATTTGTGTGCAGGGAACCTAATGTCCAGTTCACCTACTTTGTGAGGTATGGTCAATGGGAAGAGAGGCCAAACCCACATGAATGGATCAATGCCATTACAAAAGGGCTTGACAGAGGGAGCTCACTACTTTTTCCTTTCCACCTCGTTCCATCTGAGGACAGAGCATTCCTTAGCACTGCTCTGCTCTGTCTCCAAGGTGCCCTCTGGGAAACACAGCAGCCCTCCCAAGATGCCACTGTCTTGATCTTGGACATTCCACCCTCCAGAAGTATGAGGAAAACATTTCTCTTCTCTATATATAACCTGGCCTGGAGTTCGGTTATATCAGCACAAGTAGACCAAGATAGTTCCCACAAAATACTTGTTATTTTTCTATTAATAAGTGCCACATATCTTTTGGAAACCCAAAGTCCTTTTTAAAAAGTAGGTAATAAAAAATACCAACTTGGCTCCTTGTTCTCCAGAGACAGAGCTACAAGCCCTTGGGTGGCCTCCATGATGCTTCACAAAGAAATCTGAAATGCCTTTCTGCTTCAGTCTCCGACGGTGACTCTGCTCAGCTCTGTGCCTCTGTCTCTCCTGGTAAACTGCAGTAGAGTCCTGCGCTCTCAGGTCAGGCCCCCAGCACACACCTCTGGCCTTCAGGCAGAGGTGGTCCTCTTTCTCCACAGCACACTGCCATCTCTTTCCCCTAGTGGGATTCTCTTCTTCCCTTGGGCTCATTGCCATTACACCCTGGTTAATTGTTTTTCTGGATTGTCTTAGACTATGAGTTTCCCAGGGGCTACTAGGATATTTATTCATCTCAGTATCTTCTGCAACTAGCACAGTGCCTGATGTTCAAGGCTCCCTATGGTGTCAAACTTGACCTTGGGCTCTTGGACCTAGGCTATAACAACCTGTGTTCTGCCCACCCTAGCTGAACTTTCCAAGTTGGGAAAGTTAAGTAGCAGCTTATATTTAAAATGATACTAGCAGAAATAAAGACCTCATAGGGTTGTTACATGATTCAAGGAGAATTTCTGAGTAAGGAAATAAACCCGGGACCTCCACACATATGAGATCACAGGAACCGTTCTTGTTGAGTGTTCAGTAAACACTGAGACTGGAAGAACAGAGACTGAGTGTCAAAGCAAGGCTTCCTGTGACACTGCAGAGTGGGACTCATGCTCATCCCTGAAAAAAACCCAAGAGATATAGCAAAGCTATCAGGTGGCAGTAATAAACTCTGCCATTCTTTTGAGTCATTAATAGGCACTCTACTATGGGATAACTTTGTCTTACTTATTTGTTGATCTTACTAAAAAGGTAAAATCCACTACTATCTATTGCTACTCTATTGCTAAGCTGGTTAGCTAAACTCTGAGAGCTGCAGAAGTTCAGAGACATGGTGTATGCTCATTACCACATGTATACACGGTCTTGTGAGCTTATCTAATCCTAACTCTGCAGTGAGCGGGCAGGCATTAGTATCAGAGTGTGTATGTGTGCATGTGTTTGTGGAAGCCAGAGGACAACCTCTGATGTTCCTCAAATGCTCCTCACCCTTTTGAAGGTTTTCCCACACCAACTTCGGTGGATTTGTTCTAATGGTGGGACTAACAGTATCCCCCATTCTTCATGTTATTTTGTAATATACCTTTTCTTGCTCCTGTTCAGGTGATTCTGTTTCTTTCTCTTAAATTTTGTACTTACTTTTCAGTTTTTAATTTTTTTATTTGAGAGAGAGAGATGTGTACATGCATGCTCTGATATACTGGTGGAGGTTAGAGGACAGCTTTCAGAAGTCAGTTCTTTCCTTCCACCGTGTGGGCTTCCAGGGATTGAGCTCAGGTTGCCAGGTTTATGAGTGACAGCTGAGGCTATCTAGCTGGCTCTGTATTAGTTTTTTTTAGGATTTTTAAAATAAAGTTTGTTCTTTTTTATTTATTTATTTCCGTTCGTACAAACTTAATAGGTACCCCGGTCCCCTCCCTCCCTCCACCCCTTCCTGGACCCCCTTGTTCCCTCCCCACTTTTCCCCTTCCTTTCCCCCCTCCCTCCCTATTTCCCAGTGCCTCCTCCCCCCATCCCTGGAGCATCCTTTAATGTGTATGTCAAAAAGTTTGTTCTTTATATAACATATTTTGATTACTTTCTCCCCCATCAGTTTTCATCTCTCTCCTATCCCTACCAACCTCCTTATGTCCTTCCTACTAGTCCTTCTCCCGGATTCATGGCCTTTGTTTTCATCCTGTCATCCATTTAATTTTTACAGGTTCAACTGTGTGACCACTGGATTAGATCTCTCCATTTTGAGACAGGTACCCTCACTGGCCATAACTTGCCAAGTAGGTTAGGCTAGCTGGCCAGTGAGTCCTTGATATCTGCCTGTCTCTTCCTCACCAGCACTAGGCTTACAAGTGTGCAACACCATGTTCGTCTTCTTCTTTTTTTTTTTTTTTTTAAACAACAGGGGTTGTGGGAATCGTACATGGGTCCTCATGATTACAAGAGAAACACTTGGCTGACAGTTGTCACTAGCATCTCCTGCCAGATTAAGCAGCAGAGGCTCAGAGAAACAGGAAATTTCCTGAGTTGGGCAACTCAGGTAACCACTTCCACCGTTCTCTGTCCTAGGACCAGGGGGAATGAATCACTGAGGGTCACAGAGAGAAGGAGGTACAGGAGAGGAGAGAAAAACCATAGCATACAACAACAACAGATAGATTTTCTGCCCCTCACATACAATCACTGTACTTTTAAAAAAAAAACCCTTAAAGAGGCCCAGAAGGCATAAAACGGAAGATCAAAAGGAGATGTTAGACATTACAGAGTAAAAACATTCTGAAAGGCCAAAAATTAACCGAAAGCATATATGATAAATAGCATCGAGAAAATCAGAGCTGTCTATAAACCCGTAATTCAGATGGCTTGGGAAAAAGGAGATGGAGCCATGCTTCTCTTGGAAAATCAGCCTGCTTGGCATGAAGTTTTGGCTCCATAAAAATTGTTATAGCCAAAATTACCAAACACCTGATGTGCCAAAGCACTCACTTCCACTTGAGAGCAGTGTGGTCAACATGAATGTTTTTGCCTTGACAATTTACCTCAACTTCTTGATCATTTCTAAAAATAAAAGTAAGCAAGGTGGGAAGCATTACAAAGGATACATCTTGAGTCTTGTTTGATAGGTTTTAAGATAATGGATAACTCGTGATGAAAAGCTATGCATGAAAGCAAACATCCCTTTAGCATCTCATCGACCATGCAAAAATATCTTTGTTTCTTTCATGCCCACACTTGGCTAATGATGCCCATGGCCCCCAACATCCACATGCCTGTTCACTACACACAGCCTGATTGATTAGTTAGAACTCCTCAGTTTTCATTCCCATTCTTTATCTTACAGACTGTAGTATATTGAAGAGAGTTAGAATTCCTTATTATTCATCAAGAAAAAGAATAGGATTCAGTCATTTGCAGCAACATAGATGAGTCTGCAGGTCATTAGATTAAATGAAATAATCCAGGTACACTGTGGAATGGCACTAGCAGAAAGTGGTATTGGATGCTGCCCGATGAAAAGGAAATGACATTCCTTGATTAAAAAAACATGCAAGAAAGGCTGAGAAGAGTTAGAATTATGAACTTTTCACAGAAAATATAGAAATCTACTGTAGTCTAAACCACTGGTGTTTTCTGGAGCCCCTCAAAGAATAAGGCCATAGCCTGAGACCTCAGGGATTTCTGCTTATACTGAAAGTGTCTGATGTGTGGATTGTTTCTCTTTGATCCTTGATAAATATCAGGAACATTGATTCTCTGACTCTCACACTACTATCTAAGCATATACCAGAAACTAGGAGAGCTCTCTTTCCAAACAATCAGAAATCCTATGCCTGGATTTTCATACAGGTTTCCAGTCCCTTGCTTATAAATAAAGGCTGGCAGGCCAGGGTGGTGTCTTTTCGCCATTCTCCAATGATGGACTTCCCTACCTATTTTGGTCCAACTTTTCCCTATATTTTCATCTCTGTGTGTTCTTTTTTTGTTCACCTTTCATATTTCTCAGTCCCTGCACAGCTTCCCAGGTCACCATGGTTAGACATGGTATACTTGGAGAACTTTTAAGAAGGGATAATAGTTGGCAATGATATGTCTTAGAAAAAAACTCTTAAAGCACCCACAGACAAATATTGTGTGGTATTATTTACATGCAGAAATCAGTTCATCTCATGGAGACAGAATGCAGAACAGTGGTTATCAGAGGTGGAGAGGGCATAAGAAGGGAGAGAAGGAGGATGATTAGTGGGGAGAGGGGGACAGTCCAAAGGAGAAAAACTTTTAATGTTGTTTAGCACACTAGGATAACTATGGTAAACAACAATTAATTGAATATATAGAAATTGCTAATTACAAAGATTTTAAATATTCACAATGAAAAGAAATGACAAATGTTTGAGGTGATGTAGAATGCTGGTTATATGAGTCATCATTGCCTACTATGTACATGGATAGGACTGAATGCTGCCCTTATGAATATGTACAACTTGAGTGCCAATTAAAAATAAAAAAAAAACAAGAGTTCTTGTTGGCAGTTACAGTTCAGTTATGAGCTTCCTGAGAGCCAGTAAACTATTTTAAAAATTACTTTATTCTTAGGAATTTGATATTTTAGTTGGCATTTCTAGATTTCTAGTCTTTATTCTTTATTTCATTCTTTGTTATAGGTTTTCAGGGTTGTTTTCCTATAGTCAAAAGGATAGGATGGATTTCTTGGGTCATGAGCATAGTATAATTTATTATTTTCTTCTTTGACACCAATGTTTATTTTGTTTATTGTTTTCTATTTTGTCTTACCTGACTGGTGAGCTTCCATTAAATCAATGTTCTTTCTTTTTTAGAACGAGCATCTGGGAACGTGAGCTTCTGGCTCAGACACGGTCGCACGTGCCTTATTCACTTCTGACCTGCTTCTTATAATCCCTGCCTTTAGGTTCTCATTTCCTACTGAAAGTCTGATTCAACTGCTTCTCTTTTCACATTATTTTATTATTTTATTTTTTTCTAGTTTTACAAGCATATTTAGACTCATCCCTGCTTCCCTTCATCCCCTTCCCTCCCATCCCCCGCCCTTCTTTCTCTTCATCAATCCATTCCACTCCCTCCAACCCTCATGTCTGTCTGCTTCCATGGACCCTAGGGTTCCCTCTGGCTTGTCTACTCTTGTGGGAGTTCAGGCCTCTTTTGGCATACCAAGTTGCCTTTCTTGGTGTACTGTCTTCCTATCTATAGGTTCATTGGCTGCTTTTCTTTATTGATCTATTTCCTTCCCTTTTCCATCCCACTGATAGGGGCATTTCTCTTCACTCATCCAACTTTAGTCTCCAAGATTTCCACTGTATGTTCTTATCTTTCTTAAATTCCTCTATAGTCTATGGAGGCATGTTGGTTTGTCAGTCATTATGCAGGTCTGCTAAGAACAAAATCTCACTGCAGTGAGTTCCTGGATGTGGCAGTCTTCCTATCTATAACTTCATTGGCTGCTTTTCCATATTGGTCTATTTCCTCCCCCTTTTTAGGTTCTTGTTCTAGTTAAAAGTAACAAAAATGTGTTCCATTCCAACAAGTGGGTCTTGAGTTCAATCAGAAAGCTGTTGGTTATCTCCTTCATATTCATGCCATTATACTGGTGGTCACCTGTTGCCATATTGATTTTTATTGCAACTTGCAGATCTCATGAGTTGATGAAACCTATGATTATTTCTTTCTCTCAGTAGCTTTTACAGTATTGCTTGGTACTGTGTAAACTGTTCAGTAAAGAGGAAATTCTCATACCAGTTGATGTATTTTGCCCATATTCTATGATCCTTATGTGTGCATCATCTGTAATAGGGTCTTACTGACAGGTTTTGAAGGCAACCAAGAGCAATGGCAAAAGCCTATAATGTCTTTGAGACCTCTATGACCAACATTTTTTTTCTCAAATGTATTAGATTTTTTAAAAACATTTTTTATTATTATTTCCGCTCATACAAACTTAATAGGTACACCGGTTCCCTCCCTCCCTCCTCCTCCCCCGACCCCTCTGCTCCCCCTCTCCTCACCCTTCCCTCCCCATCCCCCAATGCCTCCTCCCCCAATCCCCGGAGAATCCTTTAATGTGCATGCCAGACTCTCCTCTGGGTTCTCCTCTCCGATGACATACAAAGACCCAGTTGCATTTCCCTGAACCCTTTCCTGTGTTCCCCTTAAGCATAGGAACATTACTGTGGCTGTCAATCCCTCGCCTCCAAGGATCTTGGTTCCTTTAGCAAATGCTAGACTTTGTGGGGTATGACCAACATTTTTTCAGGAAGTCTCACATTCCTATTATGTCACATTCCTGTTATGTCTAGTATCGTTTTAATTGTTACTGGGGTTCTAAGTGGACAGCTCAGGGATTTATTTTTATTTTTAATTTTTTTGCCCTGTTTCCTCACTCTGTGCTCCTCTGCATAGGGACTGCCCTTTCTTGTTCCTTTCTTTAAAAGACATTTAAAAGATTTTTTAAAAACATACTACTAGTATAGGAGGTTTCTTGGGGTTATATCCTATAATCTTAGTTTCTTTTATTAGTCCCTCTGTCCCTCCTATCTCCCATTCCCTCATTCCCCTTTATGTATTCTTCCTAATTATTCCCTCCTTCACCCTATACTTGCAGTGAGAGCCTAAATATCCCCTTTAAAAGGTTTCACCCTAACCATCCCTTTTCACCTTTCCACTTATTGACATCTTTCCATTTTCAGGTTCTTATAGTGATTCCAATCCAAATACATCGGCAAGGATATCAGTGATATCATCCACATTATAAGAGAGAACATGAGGTGCTTAACTTTCTGTGTCTGAGATACCCCTGCCAATATCAAATTTCCCAGTTCCATCCATTTACCAGTAAATTCCATAGTCTCATCTGTGGCACCATTGATTCAGGGAGGCCCTAGCCCTGGCTCCCAGGAGGTCTGGTTATAGACAAGCCCAGATAACTAAGGACACATCCTGGACATGTCCCAATAGAAGAACCACACTGGTAGAGGGATAAATAACCAATGGGAAAGAGGAATGAATAACCAATGGGAAGGAAGGATGAACAACCAATGGGAAGGAAGGATGAACAATCAATGGTGGCTGCTCTCCCCCTACCCCCAACAGAGAGGTGGCAACACTTGATTGGACCCCTGACCCTATGTAAGCTCAAGCAGTTCCTGAAATAAATGAGTCTGCAGCCAACTCGTCCTCTGCCTGCTGCTTCTCGACTGGCTCTCATGGTCTGGGTGGTGCCCCCTTGCCTCCAACCACGAGGCTCCGCCATTTCCCCCTCAGGCTGACCCAGTGGGGATTCGGCAACACTCATGCTTTCTGATGGCTGAGTAATATTCCATCGTGTATGTACCATATTTTCATTACCCATTCCTCTGATGATGGGTATGTTGGCTGATTCCATTTACTTGGTATTGTGTCAACTTCTCTTATACATTAATTTATATAGCAGTATTAAGCCAAGTTCCAAAGTATCCTTTCTGATATGATTTTATTTGCTTAAATGTTTTCCCTATAAACTATTTGATAGCTACCAACTCAGGACACAATATCTTTACTTATATAGTGATTTATGGGTGACATTTTTTTTTTTTTTGGTGGCAGCGGTGGGATTATGGGTGACATTTTTATGGAAACTTTATACACCTAAGTTTTTCTCTGTGTTATGGGTTGAATTGTGCATTGCTGATATATATTAAAATCCTAATTCCTAGTAAATCGAGTGTGATCTAACTTAGATATAGAGTGTTTGAATTTAATGTGAGGTTGCTGGGACAGATCTTAAATATGAATGGCATCCTGTGAAAAGGGCAAATTTGGACACAGAAGCAGACTTGAACACACTTGACAGTGCATAGGAGGTTGTCAGAGCTGTCTTCAAATCAGCAATTGCCAAAGATCGTTGGCAAGTCAACAAGCAGTAGGGACACACAATCAGCCATCCATCCTGCAGGCCTTCCATGTCTTCATTTTGGACTTCTGGTCTTAGAATAAATTTGTTCTTGAACCGCAGTATTTTACTACAGTAGGCCTAGCAAATGACTATGCTCCTGGAGTTAGTTCTCCTGAGTGGTTTTTGATCTTTTCGTTTTCATTTTCCATGGACATTTATAGCTGTAAGTTTTCTCTGTAAGTATTAGATTGGACAACTGGAACATAAGTACTTTAAAAATTGTTGATCTTAATGACTTTTAAAACATGGTAATGTATGCTATTCATTCATCTGCTCATTCATTCCAGTGGTACTTATTAAACACTTTTGTGGGCTCTGTGGAAAGGGACAGAGTAGTAAATGTCAAAGATATAAATTCTATTTACTCAGGGCCCCAAGTCTGGATTATGAAACCAAAGAATGTGAGGACAGAATACAGGTTAGTCAGTAAGATGGATGAGTCTGTGATCACAAGACTGGAGTTTTCTGGAGTCTGTGATCACAAGACTGAGTCCTGAAGAATAAGAGATTAGCTAGGCACAGGCGTAAGTAGAGGAATGTTTCAGGAAGAATGAGGTGTGAGAAAGTATGAGACATTTGGAGAACTGAGATTTTTAATCCCCACCCCTGGGCTGGAAAGAATATTGAAGAGAGAGCTTCATGAATCCTTGGAAAGTTCTAGCTGGCGCTTACCCCATCTTCCTTGATGTAACTGTGGGTGTGTAAGGGAGACTTGAAAGATGAGGCACTAGGGTGACTTAAGATCACCTCATGTTAAACTCACAGCCCTTGGGATACTCCTGAGTAAAATACACTTCATCAACTGATGGCTACATAGAAAAGTGTGCCCCTTTCCTCGCTGTGTCGATAGCTGTTAGCTTTCAGTGAGTCCAGTAGGACCAAGGAATTGTGACACAGTGTGTCACATAGGCCTTCCACCTTGTTTGATCAGATCACACATCCAGCTCAAGCCTGGCTAGAGGACAAAAGTGAGAGGGGGGATATTTTCTTTGGAGACATCTTATCATCTCATGAGTTTGATATTTGAGGAGACAGAAAACAGGAAGCTATTAATGAAGGGGGAAAGCAATTCTGACAGAACTCACACACACAGACTCACAGACGTTAGACAAAGATACTTTTACATACAAAGATAGGCACCTACATATAGACATGGACATCAAGATACAAATACAAGCATAGATGAGAGAGAAAGAAGATGAGAGAGAGAGAGGAAGAGAGAGAGAGAGGAAGAGAGAGAGGAAGAGAGACAGAGAGGAAGAGAGACAGAGGAGAGAGAGAGAGAGAGAGAGAGAGAGGAGAGAGAGAGAGAGAGAGAGAGAGAGAGAGAGGGAGTGGTGCCCTGAACATGTATGCACCTAGAGACCCACACACACACAAACCTTTCTGCAGACCAGGATGCTTCTATACATGTTTCTGCTCAAGGATGTGGGGACAATAGCACCTACATTTTCTGGTCCTGAGCTTTGTTTATTTGGGAAGAAAAGGTAAGGTCTGAATTTCACAAATGTTTTCATACTTTGACACACAAAAAGTTGTAAAATCATTTTTCAAGTTAGAGTCAAAGATTTCTTTATATAGATCAAGTTTTACTTTAGATTTTTTAAATCTCAGGACAATTTATGGGATTATTATTATGCTAAGGTCTGAATAAATTGAAACCTCTTATTAGGGTTTATATTGGCTTATTAAATCCCTCATTTGTTCTTGATTATCCATGGTGCTCACTAACCACTAGGAATGTTAGCCCTGGATCATTAGTTTTAAATTCACTTGTATCTGATAAAACTGATAAACTTCCCTAATCCCCTACGCTGTGTTAACCAAGGAGGAAGTGTGTGAACATGAGGTTATGAACATATTGGACCAGAATATTGGATTACAGTATGTCAGTACTAGAATCTCTCTCCATTTTTGTTTATAATCTTGGATATGTGGCTTGTTTTGAATGCCAAGTTGTTCATCCACAGGATAGGAGCCACATGGTCAATTATAGTGGTAGCTTTCAGTATTGTCAGTGGTGGTTATCAACTAGCTGCTGCTGCAACAACTTCATGTTTGTTAACTCATTGTATCTTCATGCGACTACTGCAGCTACTGTTATTTTAGAGTTGGGGCATTGGAAAACTTGACCAAGATCATTAAGGATGCAGAAGTCAATCCCTTCTTCTCTAGTCTCTAGTGCTGGGAACCAAATGGTAGTATCTGAAGGTAGCTGCTACGTCATTCTCATGATCACCATTGTTAATATTATTTCTCATGCACAAAAAGAACAATAGGAAAAAATAGGTCCTCTGGGTTCCTTTTCTGCTTATTTTTAGGAGTATTTTATTATTGTACATAATTAAAGTGATTATTCTATTTAATTTCACTTGCTTCCCACTACAGTTTGACTTTGTAGAACTCATCATTCTCCGCATCACAGGCACTATCTTAGCTGCCACGTGATCCTCAGAGAATGTATATACTTTTCCAGCTAGGAAAACAGGAATGGTGGGGCACCTCAGAAGTAGAATTCTGAATGACAATGGAATCCAGATGGCTGGGAGAATATTTTTACCTCATGCAGTATCAAGGCCAAGTGACCTTCTAGTTCTTAGCTTCTAATTCATTTATAGGAAATTACTAGAAAAATCTTGACTCACAACGTAATCAAATTCTGTTTCCTTCTTTCAATGCCCATTTGACTTCATGTTCTTTACACTTCATCCTCAAACAAGGAGAGATTTCCATGACTATGCCCTGCTGTGGGAAGAATGAAAGATTTGTATCTGAGATAACTAGTGCCTTCTAATCTCCTCTTAGTATATGATGTTGAAGAGAAAGTACAGAGAAGGAATAACTTTTTTTCCCAGAAGTTTGGTAATAAAATTCTTTGTTCTTCTATTGAAAAATATATTATATTTACCTGGGACTATCTGGGTTTCCAATACTGTCACCTGCATTAGCCTCATAGTATATATGTCCTTAGCAACTATAGCCTCTTATATTGAGCCTACTCATGAATAGCTGGGCAGTCATCCAAGTACTATATATATATTAATCATGAACATGTCCATAACTGCTAAAGTATGGGTACTATTAAATATTTCTTGTGGATAATAAGAGAAGGTCAGAGAAGGGTTAAATGTCTTCTTCAAGGCCATAGTAAATGACAGAACTGAACTTGAACTTAGAAATTCTGGCTCTGTAAATGGCATTCTGAGTCAATATAATACTGTTTGAATCTTTCTGTTTATGATAAACACTGAATTTGAAGTTGGGAATCATTTTCAGGCTTTTGGTTTGAGCTTTTCCGGCCAATGGCTACTTGGGCAAGTCACTTAACATCTTTGGCTTCGCTTGCCTCATAGATAAAATTAGAGAATTGGACTACATTACATTAAAATATATAACCCCAGGGCTGGAGAGGTGGCTCAGGGGTTAAGCCTCTGCCTTGCAGGTGGAAGGTTCTGAGTTCGGATCTTAAGACCCCACGTATAGATACCAGGCAGAAGTGGGGGTGGCCTGCATTTCTGGTCCTGGTAGGGCAGAGCCTGTGAATCCTGGGGCAGAGTAAACAAGGAGGAGATGGAGGCAGTCCATGGTGGTTCCCGAATTCATCCTTGGTTCTACACACACACACATACACACACACACACACACACACACACACACACTCGCACACATGCATACACGCACAATTGAATAAATGATAATAAAAAAATAAAAAAAAGATATATAACCCAGCATCAAGGGAGACTCCTTTGTCAAATATTAGATTTCAGACAAATATATCAGCCAAACTTCTCACAGCTTTCTGGCTTCTTAGAGTGTAAAGAACAAAGCTCTGTGACTTTTAAGTACTATAGTGATGGGAATTAATGAGAATTAGAGATCCACCAAATGTTTCAAATAATCACATGCCTTCAGCCACCAGAAGTGAAGGAATCCAGCCAGCTTCCAGAAGCTGGTGAGCACAGTGGTGGCCTAGAACAAATGTGGATTCTCAATGCTGCTTGAAGATTATAAGTTCGTTGGTGAAATGGCTTGATCCATCAACATTGGCCATCAATATTCCAAAGGAAAGTCTGTATTTGCAGCCACCTTTGCAGATAGAGAGAATAATTTGTGAACAAATGACTACAGTCGATGCTCCGGCAAGCAATCCAATGAAGTTGCTAATCTGGTCATTGAGAAGATTTGGAGACAAATATGTTGGTGCCACACAAGCAATTATGGAGTGAGCACAACTGTCAGGTTAGGCCTTGTTTTAGGGTTTGTCTATTGCACAGACGTGATGGAAAGGAAGTTTTACATTTGGGATGGAAACAACCGCAGCAAGGTATCATCGCCATGTGCAGCACACTTCAGCATTGTAATTTTCTTCATGTTGAGAGGACTGTAATCAATCAAATCACTTTCTACATCTGCCTAACATGCAGCTGCAGCAAAGCCACGTGTGGGAAGAAGTTATCTACCTGGTGCCAACCTCGTTCTGTGGAACTACCCTCCTGGAGACCATGAGAGTGCACAGTGAGCTAGAAGACAGCGTTTATTCTCTTTGAAACCAGGGTGGGGTCAACCAGCCCACATGTGGTTTCATTTCCTTTCACCATGGGTCAGCTGTATCATCAGCCTTCACTAAATTAAAGAGAAAATGCTTGACAGTGCCCATTTTCACATGCAGTGTTTCTAGGTGTGCGTGGGATGTGCCTTCCTGTCTGTGCAAGTATTTGGCAGGTAACAAAGAAAAAAGAGAGAAACAGAGGCTCTCCTGGCCCCAGCCTTGTCAACTTACTGTCTCTCTTCCTCCAATTGCAAACAAATGGTCAGAAAGCTGCAGAGCTCAACTTGACAGTGGGGTGCATCTTAAGAAGAAGGCCTGGATCTGTATCAGCATCCTCCCACATTAGAATTCTGGCATCATTTTTTTTTTCTCACAAAAGAGAGCATTGATAAATGGTATCTGTCTAGTTGTGGTGGATTCTACATCCATAAATACCTTGCTCATAACAGTTTCCTTCTGTGATTTTTCCATTGCTTGATGAAGCCTAAAACCATGTAAGCTTTGAATATTGCATTCCCGATTTTGCTGGCTCACTCAGCCAGGGAAGGAGTTGAGGCAAGAAAAAGATGATAAATACTGTGAGGTGTGTGTGTGTGTGTGTGTGTGTGTGTTACCCACAAAGATTATTTTTAAACTGTAGAGAATTTCTCAAGTAAGTGCACTCATTTCATGAGCTTTATTTTCTGTCATTAAGAACTGTGATTAGATTTCTCAAACAATATACCAGACATATTTGGGGATGATCTACAGCTTTGGTCCATGGTCCATGTATACTTTGCCACTAATAAAGGTATAAAACACGTGGTAGCATTTTTCTAAGGCCAACACATAAATTTCCTGACGCTTTTTACTCTCTAAATTTCAAGTTACTTGAAGGTCAATTTCCAAATAAATTTCACTATAACACTGGCCATCCTGTGTTAAGCAAATCTTCCAAGGGCACCTGCACAATTAGAAGGCATTTAGAAGACTGATCAGAGAGGAGGATCCGGAAAACCAACTTTCTGAGATAGCTCATGTGGTGTGGCACAGAGATGGCTTGAGAGAAGTAAGAAGAGAATGAGAATTCTGTATACTGCATTTATGAAGCATTAAGTTTCGCAGAGCTCAGAGAACTTTGCTAAACTCTAATCCCAAAGCCCATGATCCTAGAGGTAATAACTGAGGATGGTGGCTTGGTAATGGGATTGCAAAGGCCCCCTGAGTCTTCCATAAATTTCCACCATTACCTGATGATAATCAGGGTCTAGGCAATTTAAGGAACTGCAATTTTCTAAAATCCATAAAAATACCTACCTCTTCTAACCAGGGATAAGTCCTCATGTTTATACATAAACCCTTCCATGAATCTCTCAATTAATACCTGTTTATTAGCTTAAGCAGTTTTGTTTTCTTAATTCTCATTTGGACTAAACTGAACGAATGGGGGAGGTTGAAAGAATGGGACTTTTGTTCCTCATACAATACATAGAGAAGCGTGAGCTAGGCATTTGGATAGTAGAGGCAAAGGGGTTGAGAATGAACCCATGGAATACAGAGGGAGAAGGCCTAGCAATGTGTAAACGAGAAAGTGTAGAAAAGGGGGCAAGACCCAGGCTTGAGCTGAGAGAGAGAAAGTTGTATGTGCATGTATGTACATCCTCAGAGCGGGCAACTTATCAGCTAAGCACAAACTGGTTGGTTGTGATTGTGACACAAAAGGCTTCAAGACAGATTCTTTGTCTTCTTTCTGGATGATTTAGGATTACATTACTTTTCAAAGGAAAGGACTTCTTTGCTTGATAACTCAGTGTTAGGTTTTAAGGCATGCACTTAGGTCTATGGGATTCTTCTTTTCACAGCCTTCATTTCCTAGGAGTTTGGCTTTGCCCTGATAAGTGTGGTTCTAATGAATGCTGAACCCTGTCCTTTAAGCATCAGCTATCTCCAGGAATTGAGTTCTGCTTTAGGTAGCTGAAGGTTAGAAGTTCCTCTTCAGGGGACAAAGAAAGAAGATGTAACTCATTGGTGAACTTTACTGAGCCATGAGTTACTAGGGAACAAGGATTGGCTCTTTACACTGTGGCAATTCCTGTGTGCCTGAAATAGGGTAGGTGTCAGCTGAAGTGATGAATGGGTCTGTAAATACAGTTGATAAACGGAAGGATTAAACATTGCACTCTTAGGAACTTCTTTGCAATTAAACATACTCTGTGCCAAATCTGGCCCAGCTATGGGCTGATAACACGCTTTTCTCAGGGCTTACCCTGGCCAGCTCTCCAGTCAGGATAGGAATCATAAGATCTTCATAAAATTATTGCAAGATGAATAACAACAGTAGTTACTAGCACCATGCTTGGCACATTGATAACTGCAAATAAATGTAAGATATTATAAAATCAATCTTGTTCAAAGATGGGCTCAGTTTAGCAAGGATGATGTCCTGTATCTCATCTGTATTGTGACTTATTGTGATTTTCCTTTTCTACTTTCTTCTCGTGGTTCATTTTTCTCCCTTTTCTCTTGGGGAGCATTTGGAGGAGAAACCAGCTTGAAACAACACAACTCATGTATGCTTTCTGACCTGTCCTGATTTGCTGCAGACTTTTCTGAGCATCAGGACCCTGCCGTTCACTCTCAGGCTCTCCTCTCATTTATCTGATGGCTTGGATTCCTTCAGCTGTGTCACACTAGATAGTAACGTGTTAAGGGATATTGAACTCTGTCTTCTTTGCCTTTGTTGCATCATCTCACTCAGGTACTTTAAAAGAATACTTCATTGGATTAAGTGATAATGTCAAATAGATTGTCCCAAGTTCTACCTTCTAAAGACTTGGTGAACAGAACGGGGACAGCCACCCTGCTTCCTCGTCTAGAACTGACCAACCCAGATCCTCTGGAAAGAGCTGACTTGCAGCTAGGATCCATAGTCTTCTGTTACTTTGATCTCACATAAGTTGGTTAAGAAAATCTAGGAACAGGGGATGAAGAGATGGCTCAGGGCTTAAGACTGTCACGCAAGCAGAAGGTCCTGAGTTCGGATCCCAGATCCCACGTAAAAATGCCAGGCAGAGGCAGCAGCCTGTACTTCTGGCCCTGGCAGGTGGAGCATGGGAAATCTCATAGCTAAAGGAGGAGGTAGAAGCAATCCAGGATGATTCCTGAAGTCACCCTTGGTCTTCTACAGGGACATACAGTGCCCTCTGATACACACACACACACACACACACACACACACACACACACACACACCACACAAAATAAATTCAAACATATAAAATAAATAAATGAAATATTAAAAAAGTTTAGGGACAAGCTTCAGTGAATATACAGTAACTATACAGTAACTGTGAAGGTCTTACAAATTGGGAACTGAGAGGGTTGGCAGGTTGTTGTTCTGAATGTCTCCTGTATGAGACAGGAACCAGGTGAGTGCTTCATTTGGAGGCCATCCTTACAATTGCCCTCTGTGGGTAGACTAATTATCTTTGTTTGACAGATTAGGACATGGTGAGTCTTACTGTGATAAAAGCAGCGAGTTCAAGAACACAAAGAAAACAATGACTCCAATAACTCTCTGAATTCAAACCTCTGTGACTTTTCTCTCATTTTAAGTAGTCTACTTCTTCCTGATGGGAAAGAATTAACTTTGGTGTTAATTATTAAGCTCTGAGCCATCTCTTCATCCCCTGTTCCTAGATTTTCTTAACCAACTTATGTGAGAGCAGAGTAACAAACTCTGCTTGTCTTTTCATCCTGAAGTTTCCTTAATTCTTGCCAAGATTCTTCCTATTAGCGAAAAATGGGTTCTGCTAAAAGAAAAAAAAAAGTGCTGGGATGACTGAGCTACAGGTACAGCCATTGTGGGAAATCATAGCAATTGTACTTACATCATCACTGATAGGAGAATATCAGACTCTATGAAACATGGAAGGATATGTTCTGGCTCTTTGAATCATACAGCTGCTTTCTCTCTTACTAAAAAGATGGCTGTGTCCACTCTGGGGTTATCATTGATAGTGTAAGTTACAGAGACTGCACCATGTTCAGTTGCTCCAGATGCTATCTGTGGCCCTTGTCTGTGCTTGGTCAGGCCCAAGGACAGTAATTACCCAAGTATAATTCAAAGCCCTACGGGGAAATCATGAGCCTCCAGTGTAGCTTGGGATGTGCTGATTCAGGGACCAAGATTCCTTCCTTAAGTTTCCTTGGGTTGTCATCACAAAAACCCTAGTCCATTGTTGCCCCAAGTAAAGACCAATAAAGTGACAGAGAAAAAGAGATGGTGGAGACATAAAAAGAGTACATTCTCTGTTGCAAAGGAAGCCACTGACTGGGTTCAGCTTTGTGACAGATCTCTCAGTGTCTAAGGCACATAACCTAAGAGCTGCCTGATCCAGGGTTGGTGCAGTGACATGACAGGAGTACTATTTACAGAAGATTTGCTGCTCACATGCGAGTCCCACATCACCATGGGCAGATCAGAGTTATCTTCTCCAGGTCTTTATTTATATGATCATAAACATGTCTTGTGCTCTATCTCTTTCTTAATTCTTTTTTCTAGCTTATTCTCCTAGTTTAAGGGACATCAGAATAAAGCTAGCTTTTAACTTTAAGAAGGTTCTTCATGACAAACTGGGCATAAGGCCTTCTGCTCAACTTCTGAAGAAAACCTGGTGTATACTTAGGGGACCGTAGTAATCATTTCCAAGATCATGGCCAAATCTTTGACTTTCCTTAACTTGAGGACTTTAGAAACATTAGATTGTAGGGAAAGGCAAACATTTTAAAAAGTAGAAAATATTTACTTTAGGATACTCCAAACCAGTTCTGTTAATTGATTTGTAAGCTACAAGATTTTTGAACTGTGAGACCCCAGTGTTTTATCTCCACATCCACAGGAGGAAACCATCTTCTGGTGGAACTACCAGTGCTCATGATCACTGGGCTAATGGCACGTATGCACAGCAGCTGTGCAATGAAAAATGCAAGAGGGTGTTTAGTGAAATCTGCCTTGGGAAGGGCAGCATGCAAGATAACCCGAGATTTAAGTGGAACTGGGTCGTGACAAGTACAGAACACACTTAGTCCGTTTGAGTCTCCGGACTGAAACACAGCACCAAAATCAAACAAAACCCAAATCCCTAAACAAGCAAAAACAGTAAGCAATACCCAAAATAAAAATAGCCCAGATTATCCCCAAGCCTAGTTTTTTGTGTTTCAGAGAATAAAGTGAGTTTTTTCTGTTACTGTGTCCCCAGTGTAAGGCCCAGCATGGGAAGCAGTCAACAAACACTTGTTCAGTAGAGACAGAACAGGGAGGAATTCTGGTTATCTTGAAGGACAGTATAAAATTCTTTTTTTTTTACGTGCATATACCTACACATAAGCACACACATGTGCACGTGTGTGTATGTACGTGTGTATGTTTGCATACTTGAGGGCTCTTGAGTATGAATGACTGTGGAGGGCTAAAGGTGATTATCAGGACTACCTCCTCACTGCTTTGCTCTGGAGTTTCCCAGCTCTGCTTTACAGGGCCAGAATTATAGACAGACACCATGTCTTCCCAGTAGTTTTATTTAGGATTTGGGTTCCAAACTCAGGTCTTTTTGCTTGCAAAAAGCAAGGCAAAGACTTTAACTTCAGAGCAAGCTCGTAGCTCTTTAAAATTCTTAGAGGGATGCAGAATATTTAATTTTCTCTTACGCACATATGAATACTATTAAGGTGTTGCAAAAACATTTATAAATTCAGGGGGCTGGAGAGATAGCTCAGGGGTTAAGCCTCTGCCTTGCAGGCAGAAGGTCCCGAGTTCAGATCCTAGACCCCACATATAGACGCCAGGCAGAATCGGGGGGTGGCCTGCGTTTCTGCTCATGGTAGGGCGGAGCCTGTGAATCCCAGGGCAGAGTAAACAAGGAGGAGGTGGAGGCGTCCATGGTGGTTCCCATATTCGCCCGTGGTTCTACATACACACACACACATACACACACACATACACACATATACACACACGTGCACACACACAATTGAATAAAATAATAATAATAATAATAAAGTAAAAAAACATTTATAAATTCAGTATTAATCCATCCTTGTTGCCTTGATGTGTTACCTACATATTTCTTATGGAAAGTTAAATCTTTGTTATCTAAAGGTTGGTTCAACATACGAAAATCAATAAATGTAATTCATCATGTAAACCAGTCCAAAGTCCAAGACCACATGATACTCTCGATAGATGCAGAAAAAGCCTTTGACAAGATCCAACAGCCTTTTATAATCAAAATGCTAGAGACAGTAGGAATGGAAGGAACCTTTATCAATATAATAAAAGCTGTATACAACAAGCCCACAGCAAGGATTATGCTCAATGGGGAACAATTGGAAGCATTCCCACTTCGATCAGGAACTAGACAAGGCTGTCCACTCTCACCACTTCTATTCCATATTGTACTTGAAGTCTTAGCTGAAGCCATAAGACAAGAAAGGGACATAAGAGGGATTCAAATGGGCAAGGAAGAAGTCAAGCTATCCCTATTTGCAGATGACATGATCTTATACCTGAGGGATCCCAAAAACTCCACCAGGAAGCTCCTGGAACTAATTGAGAAGTTCAGCAGGGTGGCAGGATACAAAATAAATGTGCAAAAATCAGAGGCCTTCCTATATGCCCAGAATGAAAGAAGTGAAAAAGCCTTGAGAGAAACAATCCCATTTACTATAGTCCCTAACAAAATGAAATACCTTGGTATAAACCTAACCAAGGAGGTAACAGACCTCTACAATGAAAACTTTAAAACCCTAAAGAAAGAAATTGCAGAAGACATCAGAAGGTGGAAAGACCTCCCATGTTCCTGGATTGGCAGAATCAACATTGTAAAAATGACCATCCTACCAAAAGCAATATACAAATTCAATGCTATACCAATTAAAATCCCAAAGTAATTCTTTAAAGAAGTTGACCAAATAATCTCAAAATTCATATGGAGGCACAAAAGACCCAGAATAGCAAAGACAATCCTGAGTAACAAAAACACTGCTGGTGGTATTACCATACCAAACCTTAGTCTATACTACAAATCCATAGTTATAAAAACAGCCTGGTACTGGCTCCAAAATGGACACACAGATCAATGGATAAGGGTTGAAGACCCAGATATAAGCCCACAAAATTACAGCCATTTGATCTTTGACACAGGGGCCCAAAGAATCCAATGGAAAAAGAACAGCATCTTCAACAAATGGTGCTGGCAAAACTGGATCTCCACATGCAGAAGATTAAAGCTGGACCCATACTTGTCACCATGTACAAGACTTAATTCCAAATGGATCAAGGACCTTGATATCAGGCCAGAGACTATAAAAACCCTAGTTGAAAGGATAGGGAACTCCCTTGAGCTGATTGGGCTAGGCCAACATTTCCTAAACAGACATCCAATGGCACAGTCACTGCTACCAACTCTCAACAGTTGGGATCTTGTGAAATTAAAGAGCTTTTGTTCAGATAAAGAGATTGTAACACGAGCCCAAAGGCAACCCACAGAATGGGAGAAAATCTTCACTAACCACATACCTGATAGAGCTCTACTGTCCAGAGTGCACAAAGAACTTAGAAAATTTAACACCAAGGAAACCAATGGCCCAATTAAAAAATGGGCCCTGGAACTTAAAAGAAATTTTACCAGGGATGAAATTAAAATGTCTAACAAATATCTTAAAAAATGCTCCACTTCTTTAGCCATCAGGGAAATGCAAATCAAAACTTCCCTGAGATATCATCTCACCCCGGTCAGGATGGCAAAAATCCACAATACAAACAACAACAAGTGCTGGAGAGGATGTGGAGAGAGGGGAACTCTCCTACATTGCTGGTGGGAATGCAGGCTCATACAGCCACTCTGGCGAGCTGTCTGGAGATTCTTAAAGAAATTAAAGATTGAAATACCATATGATCCTGCTATTCCACTTTTGGGAATAACCCCCCATGCAGCAGAGGTTCGCCTCGATAGCACAAGCATGACCATATTCATAGCAACACTGTTTACAATAGCAAAGTCATGGAATCAACCCAAATGTCCAACAGTTGACGAGTGGATAAGGAAACTGTGGTATATCTATACAATGGAGTACTACTCAGCCATCAAAAATGATGAATTACTGGAATTTGCCGGGAAATGGATGTCATTAGAAACAATTATATTAAGTGAAGTATCCCAAACCCAGAAAATTAAGCGCCGTATGTATTCCCTAATAGGTGGCTCCTAGTACCAATCTCACCCAGCCCACATTGAGACACTCAAAGGTAAACCTATGTAATACAGTAATTGCAAGGATTATGAACAGGAGGGATGGGGTTGGAGGGCCACACCAGACACAAGGAGTGAGGGGACCATGTTACAGCAGAGAAAATAGGCCTCCAAAGAATGCATGTAAGTAATGTGACACCTGGTTAAGTTCACAGATGTTCGTTCCTGATCATGTACAACTGAGGGGGTATGATCTCACCAGAAGGGGAGGGCATGTAGTCTGGCAAATGAAAGGTGATCATTTTGCAAATGGGTGACTAACTCCTCCCTCACTGAGGTTTCCTGCTTTTATTACATCTACCCTTGAATGTGCTATTATAACAAGACTCCAGTTTAACAGCTTTTTGTCTCTGACCAGGGGGTGACATACAGTGCCCATCACGATGGAGTGAAGGGCATTGCAGGAACAGCAAAACTGCAAAAGAAAATCAACAAACCACAATCCAGAACTTCAGAGACTCTATATCAACCACCTAGAACTAGGCCAGCCTAATCTCCCCCCATCCTGAAGCTCAGAGACATTTGCGGAAGAAGGGGGCGGTAAGATTGTAAGAGCAAAAGGATGGGAGGAGCAATGATTTGCAAGATTCTCCACGCTAGTTAGGGCCGAAGCAATCATAATAGGACTTTGCATGCCCTGCGCAATGTCCAACACACTATTGACCTCACAAAGTCTAGCATCAGCTAAAGGCACCAAGATCCTTGGAGGCAAGGGATTGACAGCCACAGTAGTGTTCCTATGCTTAAGGGGAACACGAGAAAGGGTTCAGGGAAATGCCACTTGGTCCTTGTACGTCATCGGAGAGGAGGACCCAGAGGAGATTTAGGCATACACAATAAAGGAATTGGGGGGGAGGCACTGGGGGATGGGGAGGGAGGGAAGGGAAACAGGGGGTTCAGGGGGAGGAGGAGGGAGGGAGGGAACTGGTCTACCTATTAAGTTTGTATGAGTGGAAATAATAAGAAATGTATTAAAAAATCTTTGTTATCTAGTCATCTAGTCCCTTTTGTGACACAAAGAGGTTTGTTAAATTTGATGCCAAGTATTTTTTCCCTAATAGCATCTATATATGTTTTCTTTCTCAGTGAAAAAGCTTTGATTATATAAAGTAATAATTCTTATCTTCAAAAAAAAAATCCTGGGTGTCATTATCCTGACGGGGGTTCAGCCTAGTCAACACAGCCTAGTCAACACATATGTATAAAAGTTTAAAATGGTTATATGTATATATTTGCCTCAGAGACTATACGTATAGATTTAGCTATTGTGTAAATCTAGAGGGAAAAAGCAGTTGGGCATGTCTTATTAACATGTCACCTGAAATAATATATGATTTATTCTAAAAAGATGAAATCATCAGTTTTGGGAGAACCTGTTTGATCAAGTGCTGAGAAGGAAGGTTTCCTTTTTTTTTTAATACCTATACAATATCTATCTATCTATCTATCTATCTATCTATCTATCTATCTATCTATCTATCTATCTGTCTGTCTGTCTGTCTGTCTGTCTGTCTGTCTGTCTGTCTGTCTGTCAAATTTCTTAAAAAAGATGATCCAGATATAATTGATCATGAGTTTCTCCAGAAGATGTAAAAAAGTACCTTAAAAGAGTTGTGAGCTTTCATTCTTAACTTCATACTCTTTGTGCTCTTTTAGTGTTTTCCACCACCAATGAGAGAAAATAAAGATATAAGATAAATATAGACATACCAAAGAGTAAAACATGAGTAATGACGTTGATGCTCCAAAGACACCTGAACATGGCATCTGAATCTGTATTTAATTTCTGTGGATGCTAGAGAGCTTTGCTGTGCTTTTGCTTTAAACATTCGAAAGTCAGTATAGACAGAGTCAAAAGGCAGCATATGGAAGCTCTGGGAAAACAACAGAAGATAGAGAGAACATGTTGAAACAGCAACCCTTAAAACATGTTGTCAGAGGTCCAAAACACTTTAAAAGCTCTATCAGCTAAATGAAAACATGGCTGTGTTAAAAGGCAACACCTTCTGCTCTGGCCATTGTAAGCTAATATCAAAGAAAACTGGAAATTGGAAATCGCATGCTGCTTCTGTGCATAAAGTGGGCATTCCAAAGGCTGTTTATAGAGGGGTCTCTGCGACCTGAAGGACATTTTTCTGAACACTGTCCTTAAAGAAGGATTCTTTAATGCTTCCCACTGGTTCTAAGAACTGTCCTGGGACTCAGCAAAGAGATTGAGTCTGCATCAGGGAGTGGAGAGAGGGGGAGGAAGAAACCAAGTATCTTCCTGGAATTAGGAGCTCTTCCCTCACTGTTTATCTATTCAGCACCACTCAGCTGCTCTCTGCTTGCACAGAAATAAAGGTTTAGTTTAAGAGGTATGTTAGAACAAAGCTGCAGAAATTGCCTGGAATTTCCTTCATTTTCAGCCATCTGGCTTTCATTGCAAACTCTGTTCCCCTCCTCCACATACATTTACCAAATCTTTTCAACACACACTGGCCAAGCTATCAAATGCTTATAATTAATAACAGTCATACAACTTTTTTAAAGGTAGTGATTTTTAGTTTCTCTTGGGCAGCTCATGTCATTGCTATTAAAAACTAGGGAGATAGTAAACTTAATTGTGAAGATTTAGTTCAAGAAAAATAAAACCTAATCATATTTAAGTCTTGATTTCCTCTAAGAACTATTTCTCACCTCATAGTAAAGAAACAAATGGATTTTTTTGTGTGATCATTATGATTATATTTTTATTTTTCTTCTTTTTGATTCTTAAGGCAGACTTGGTAGCTCAGGCAACTTAGCTTGAACTAAACTTTAAATACTCCTGCCTCTGCCTCTGAATTCTATGATTATAGGCACATGTCACCATGTATGACAGAAAGATCTGTGTATCTGTGTGCATGTATGTGTGTACACGTGTGTGTGCTCATGCACACATGTATGCATCCGGTGTCCTATGGATGCCCGACAAACACTTTAGTCTAACAATAAAATAACAATAACAGATAGACTTTAGAGACAGAGATCCCAAATCCTAGCCTCACTGTTCAGCTCTAACCTGGAACTCTCTCTCTAGACAAGATTGTTTCCAACTCATGGCAATCTTCTTGCCTCAGCTTTGTAAGCTCTGGGAGGAAAATGAAGATTTAAAGGGGAAAACCTAAATCTAAATGAAGATACAAATACAAAAGTGAAGATCTAAAAGTATCGATGCCTTTTTGAAGGCTAGCTAAAAGTGACGGAGCTGTTTTTGATCACAAACCCTTTTTGACTGTCCCAGTGATGTGAAAGGTCTTCAGTGGATTTTGCTATATGAAAAAAGTTTTCTTTTTTCACATAGTTTTCTGAGCAATGTATGCAATAAGATCTCATTTAAAAATGGAAAACCTTTATGTTTGCCTATTCATAAAAGCATAGAAATTAGTTATCTGTGACTTCTCCTAGTAAAATGTTGCTGAGAGAGATCTCAAAGTCCCCCCTCCCCAATAGTATAGACTTTTGCCACTGCTCTTGGTTGGTCCCCAGAAACAGGGCCTTATTGTCGAAGACACTATACACATTGGTTGCAATGAAAACAATAAGTAGCTGGAACTGGTCTGGAAGCTTTTTCCTTTCTGACCAGAGTTAATAGTATCAAAAAGTACTATGCAAGCTGCTGAAGGGAGAAAGCAAACATCAGTCTGATCAATCCATGAAAGCTGCAGCTGCAATCTATAATAACAAACACCTTGGCAAAAGACCATCATCAGTAAAATAGTGGCATGAATGCCAAGGGGGCAATCAACAGCTTTCTGATTGGATTTCAGACGCACTTTTCAACAGGGATCACATTCCTGATACTGTAGACCTTGTGATAACACAGAACTTTAAGGCTTGGCAGCCTTTTAAATATTTGTCATTATATCCAGAAACTACAGGTGCACTTAGTACTTATCTTGGAAGCTTCCTTTTTCAGTGGAAGATCTTTATTTCAGAAAATTGCAACTACTTAAAGTGCAGAAAACCAGTAACTGAGGGCTACTTGACCTTAATCAGGGCATCTGAATCACCCCTTGGCCCAGGGAACATCATGGAAGAGAAGGCAGTAAGGTTGTAAGAGCCGGAAGGGAGGCAGAAGTGTGGGGAGACACTATGTTCTGGATATGACAGGGACATTGTATCTGTGAAGACACTGCAGTTATGAGCACTTTCATAAGACCTGCACAGGATTTGGTCTATCAGCATTTCACCATGGAAGGAGAAAGATTTCAAGAGGTCTCGTGTCTTTCCGAGAGACTGTCAGGGTTAATGCTGATGGGGCAGAAGGGAGGATACTTTCCTAAATGGTATACCAGTCCTATATGACTCATGCTCCAGAAAATGCTCAGGCACCTGCCATCAAAGTAACCCAGATGAAACTCAGTGAGCCATACATGCAAAAGACATGGAAAAGGAGGGAGACTGGTAGGGAAGATGAAGAGTTGTAACAGGGAAAGGAGGAGGAATGGGATATGACACTCTAGAAGAATAAAAAATTACAAAATTAAAAATTAGAAATGAAACTCTTGCTACTAAATCTAATGATATGAGTTCAATTCCCAGAAACCATCTGGTTCTGCAAGTTGCCTGTGATCTATGCATAAGTTCTGTGACATTGGCACGTACATATATATATACATACTTGAATAAATGAATATAAAAAATACCCTCCCCTCCAAAAAGAAAAAGATTCTGTTGAAGTTTTTTACTTTCTTATCATTGAATCATACTCTAAATTGTAGAACCAGGAACATAAATTTAAATGAAGATCCATGTTGATTTATATATAAAATCATAGAAAATGGTCTGGAACAATGAATCCCAAACCATCATCATGACTATAAAATTTTTAGGAGAGGAAAGATTGAGAACAGCAAGTATGGTAGTGAAAGTAGGATATTGTATATCTTTCTTTCCTATAACCTTGTGTTTCAAAGAATGGGACTCTTCAAGTACTACTTAGACAATTAGAACATTTAGAAAGAATTTGTTTTTCATTGGGAACAAGAGACTGAATTCTTTCCTAATGATGGCTTTTCTTTTTTGAATATTTTCTCCCTGAGCCAGCCTAACTCATCACTGAAGGGTTGGAAAGGTGGCATACCTTCAAAGATTCAAGGTAGTTACTGTTAAGTATATAGAAAATGATTTCCTTCTCTGTAACAATAACTTCTTTGCTAACAACCTTGGAGGACAGCTCTTGTTGGCAATTCACAAGCAAAAATACTCCCAATGTTTAACAGTCAATTTTAAGGAGGGTAGAGAAGGAATCAGCATCTGTCCTTCACATACTGGCCCCCATCCTTCCTGTCAATCACGCTTCTGGTTGGGTAGTGTTAACATTTTGCTCAAACTCTCTGTCTTTGTTACCTCTGTCAAAGATCATCCGAATCCTTATTTTGGGCATACTTTTTGCTGTACATAACTGATATCATAAACATGATCCTAGAGCAATTTTTTACATTTGAACTTCATATTTAAGGTCTTAAATTGATGGAAAAGGTTTAATAATGCATTTTCAACATCATCTGGAATATGGTAGAGAGGAGACAAGGAGGATAGAGTTGAGAGAACACTCAGGCCTTCCAGCTATTCTTCAAAGTACAGTCTAAACTTTGTTATTTGTATTTGTAAATGTGGCCCTAGTTTTTAACACATAGCTGATAAATAAATGCTGAACAGGCACCTGCAGTTTGTCAGTTTCTAGATGCTAGGGATAGAGAGAAGATCAAGACATATCATTAACAGCAAGAGCTTTAAAATCTAGTCTCTTTCAATAGAAAATTACTATCTTTTAAATGCTTTTCAAAGGTAAGCATTACCTATTCTCTCTCTCTCTCTCTCTCTCTCTCTCTCTGTCTCTCTCTGCTGTCTGTCTCACAAGCACACATGCAAACACTGTGACCATGAGAATTCTTCCAGTCTGAAAATACACCTCTTTTGCTGAGAATGACCAGGTTGGAAGCTGCTACTGTGAAACCTGGTGAAAATCGCACATGTGCTTTGATAGGACTCTGCTTTCACACAGGAAGTAAGCAGGAGCAAGCCACTATAGGAAGACTGCCCAGAAAGACAAACTTGTCCTCCACAGCCTTTGATATACTGTGTGATCAAGTGACTCTGAGCATGAGCAATAAGACTAGTGGCTTCCATACTGGCATTTAGTAGTGACAGACCGTCTTGTCAATCGTACTTCTTGCTGGGTAATGCTAACATTTTACTCAACCTCTGTCTTTGTTCCTTCTGTCAAAAATCACCCTGAATCCTTACTTCAGGGATACTTTTGCTGAGCATAAACATAATCCTAGAGCAGTTTATTATTTGAACATTATATTTAAGGTCTTAAGTTGATGGAAAAGAGTATAGTAATGACATTTTCAACATCATCCGGAATTTGGCTGACAGTCACCTGGGATGAAGGCTTATCTTTACTGGAACTTCCTCCAGACGCCAAAGCCAATACTCAGAAAGTTGAGGCCCAAAAGAAGAAATATCAAAACATTGCAGGATGAAGAAAAACACTGAATTGAAGATTTAAATGACCCTCCAAGTGGAAGAAGGTTAGGGAAAACAGTACACTGCTATCTTCTACCAAACACATGCGTCTCCTGAGTACATCTTACCCCACAGAGAGGTTTGCCTTGATATTACACTAAAGTATTTCATAGAAAGGCACGAACACCTCTCATGTTCAAGATTGACATCTACTTTGGCTCTTGGATGGAAGGTAAAGAATGAGTTTTGTCAGGGAACTGTGCTTTGGTCCTTTTTGTTTCCGGTGGCATTATTTTCCAAGTTCTCAGTTGTCTATGGTTCCCTGGCTATGAAAGTTCTTGTTGCCTCACAGTTGGCTTATGAGAAATCAGAGAGGTTTTACTAGTAAATGCCGTGCAATTAAGCCTAGGATAGACCTTGTCTTTGAATCAACAGAAAAACCACAGGCTTAATTTACGATAGTTATAATAATTCTTTGAGGACAGGAAATAATACCTTGTGTCATACTTCTTTTGCTGCTTAATACTGATTTAGTGGCTAAAAATACCAGCAATGTTCATCCAGTCCCAGGTACTAACATCTTGGTATTGCCTTGGCTCATCACAACACTCGATTGTTTTCTACGAGAAGGTAAATGGATAGCACCTGGAAGCAGTGCAGCTGTGACACTTCTGCCTGTGCGATAGTGAGGAAGCATGCAGTATTTCAGCAGATCACCATGACTTTATGTTGCCTTGCCCAGTAATGTCATTCTGTATACCTGGAAACAGAACGAGCTGTCCCCTTGCTCAAGGCCACACAGTTAATGGTGACAAAGAAAGGCAAGAAGTCAGGCCTCACTTTGCATAGAATCCACTTTGCTCCTTTTAGTATTGGGACTGTACTCCAGTAGAGGAGTCTGTATACTTTGCTCAAGAACTAAGATCTTAGGACAGATGGAAGACCAGGTGGGGACAGAGACAGAAACATAGGCAGGTGCTTACAGTGACCATGCTATAAGCTTGTGTGAGATTCCAAGCACTGGATCTGAGCTCCTTTTGCCCCAGCCCTTGTCTCTGTTTTCTTGGCAGCTGTTCTGATGAGTGGGGACTGCTCCATGCAGGGCTGACTTACTTGGCCTTGGAGAATGTGGTACTCGTGGCCTTCTTCATGTTTGTGCTTGAAGGAGAAACTCAAACCTTTGTTCAGAGCAATACCTTGAAGTTCTGGTGACTAGGAAGTTACTGTGGATTTACATCTCCTAATTGGAGAAAGCTTGGCATCTATCTCCTTTGAGTCCTGAAGAAAGACTCTACATGGCTAATAACAAAGACAACCAACATATTGACTTGATCTATAAACGACTGTTAGCACCTGAAAGCAGTACAGTGCTTCTTATGTGAGAGAGAGAGAGAGAGAGAGAGAGAGAGAGAGAGAATTCAGAAATAGCATTCCTTTCATATCTAGGATATGACCTTATCCAGTAACGTTTTTCCACACATCTGCAGATTTGAAAGGCTGGCTTTGGTTCCTTAAATGTATCTCTTCCAAACCTGAATCAAACATGAGATTTGTTAAAAAAAAAAAGTATCTAAAAGGCAAATTTCTCAAGACACCATAAAATTATGTGGACTGAAGCAGTGATTGGATTGATTAACTAAGACTCAGAGTTGGGCAATAATGAGATGCAGGCAGGACTGAACAATGAAATGCTCTAATTGATTTTACGCATGTGAAATGATACAAACACACCCCAGAGCACACTGTAATGAATCTACATGCTGTGTGCATACGGATTTCACAGTGGGTTGGTTATACCACCCAGATACTTCAGTTCCTTAGACGCTGTAATTTGCAAGTCAGTTCATTACTATGGTGTGAGGACCTGGGGCATGGACTAAAAGATGGCCTACACTGTGAAGCCTGTGGCCACTGCATTTTCCCTTTAGGGGAAAGCAACAGAGTGGCCAGTGTATGGCAGCCACACCTTAAGCTTGCTTGGGACACAGAACCTTTTGACTCTACAGCCATTGATTGGGCAGGAGTACTAGGGCCCTGCTTTCAATTAAATTTAAATGGTTTCGACTAGAAGTTTGAACTGATACTAATTGGTTTTCAAAACCTTGGGTAACAATAAGTGCTTGGGTCTTGTCTAGAGAGAGATGCACCCAGTTTTGCACACACCCCTGTTTGGCAGGGCAAGCCACATATACCTTACCTTGCAGGGCAGGGATCCAAATTGCAGGACTTCAGGAGCTGTGGGGGCCGGCGGCCGGTCACGCACAGGTTCTCCTCAGCCAGCTCCCGCGTCTGTTTGTTCAGGCAGCTCACCACAGCCTCCTGGACACCTGCGTACAAACCACATGGTCAGGCCTGAGCGCAGAGCGGGTCTGTGCAAGGGTGATGAAATGTAGACAGGGCGGCTGGTGGGAGATCCCTGGGATTGGTAGGACTCTCAGCATGTGAGAGGCTTCACTTTAAAGCCCAGGACTGTCAATCATGTCAAGCATCAGTTGATCTGGGGTTGGGTTTGCAGCTCAGTGATAGAGCACTTACTTGGCATGAACAAAGTCCTGGGTTCGAGCTCAGACAACCGCAAATTTAAAAAAAACAATGACTTCACCTGAAAGGAGGCACTTAAAACCCTGTGGCCTCTAAAAGTGTGTCTCTTGAGAAGGGAACCCGCAGAAAGCACAGACTGCTGCTAATACTGTTGAAAGGTATTAGCAATACCATGAAGCAATATAGCCACTGACGGTGAAATCTGAGAATTTGATGCAGAAACAGCAGGGTAACCAACCAACAGCCAATCAAACAGAAAATCCAGGGACCCAAGACATTCACATATTATATTTTAATGAACAGGAGACTGTATTTGGAAGAGAGGTTCAGAATCTGGGAGCTGCTCTGCTCTTGTGACCTTGCATCCCAAGACTTCCTTTCGAGTCTGGTTCATTTTGTCAGTTACCACAGGTTGCGTGGGCTGTTAAAATAAATGTAAAATGTGCAATGACTATAGTCACAGAAAACAGTGTCCTTATGACACCCATATACCCTAGCCAGTCAGTGTCTATGTAATGTTCTGAGCAATGGTTGGCAAAGTATTACTTACTTGGTAGGCAATAGAAGACAGTCTTTAGGGTGTACTGGAAACTTTCATAGAACAGGGAAACCCTTCAATGAATCAAGTATTGATTGAGTTTTATGATGCATATTATATCCAAGGAACTGCGGCTAAGAACTCAGCATGCTTGATTCAATTCTCACTATAATTCCACAAGGAAAACACTATTTTTATCCTCATTTACAGAAATGGAAACACAGACTGGCTCAAAATTATCTACATCTAAAGATATCTAGCTATACTTAGAAATTCATGTGCAGCTATAGTTGCCACATGAATATTTGTATGGTGTGTGTGTATGTGTGTGTGCACATTTTTACTCTCTGTACTACTTCATCAGATGGTACCAACAGAATACAACTGCTTGTTAGCCCATTTCATATGCACTCCTGGTTCTCCATGTGCTTATCTCTCTTAGCAAGAGAATGCTTCATAAGTTGGTGTTACATTGGCCTAGGTCACTAAACAAGAACAACATTCAGAAAGTGACATCATATAACCAGAATCCAAACTGATTATTTTCTTTCTCCACATCTGATAAGTTAAACAATATTTTTGTAGGTCACAGTATCTGCCATGTGACCATCATGGTGGCCCCGATATTTTCTTTTTCCTCAGCTTTTATAGCTTCCAAATTTAATTAAATTTGCCATGTTCTAGTTCAGGGTGGAGTGCTGAAGATGTGTGGATATCCAAATTATCTCATCACATTCTGTAATGCTGACAGTGGGCGATCTCAGGGCTACAGTTGGATGAACCACCAGGAGATTCATCTACAATGACGCAGCAATGTGTGGCACAAGAAACTGTTGCTATTCCCTGTGACTTTCCAGTGGAATTCTCAAGGTCAAGACGACAAGCTGCTGCTTGCAGCTCATAGTGATGGCTGAATGTGAGCTGTCTTCTAAAGGCTCATGGGCTGGGGTCCTCGTTGCTAACTGAGAGGCTTCTGGAAGATGATTGGACCCTGAGGCTGCCACTTACACTGTTCACACACTTTTAAAAATTCCATGGAGCTATATATAGTCACTGAGGTTGCAATGTGATAATTCAGCACAGAAGAAACACCGAGGGATAGAGTGAGCAAAGTCAAATGAATGAAAAACATAAGACGACTCTGTCTGGCCTGGCTAGGTATGGTGATTCAGGCATGTGGCGTCATACAGGAGTGAAGGCAGAAAACCTGCTATACATTTGGGGACAGCTTGGGTCTCGGTAGGTTCAGGGACAGTCTGGGTTACATAGTGAGTTCCAGGACAGCCTGGCCTTCAGAGTGAGATTCTGTGTCAAATAATGGAAACAAACAACAATCAACATCTGTGGACTAATCTATTGATAGTCCCTTGATGGATGTAAGTGGCTGGCCTTTTTGGGAGGTGGGGCTTGGATGAGCAAGTGGGTCATGGGGAGCATGCTCTTGAAAGATGTCCCTTGTCTTTGGATGGATCTCTCCCATGTGCCTCCTGACTACCCTGAGGATGAGGAGAGCAACTCCACTCTGCCACATGTTCTTGTTTCCATGGTACCCATAGGCCCACAGCAGTAAGGTGGCTCAATATGGATAGGAGCTTCTCAACTTGAACCAAAACAAAACTTTCCTCATTCTAAAACATTTCTATCAGTTACACATCACACTGGCAAAAACTACCAACACACTTTCTATTCCATGCACCAACTAGAGCTCTGCTGGTATTAGAAATTAAGTTATCTAAATGCTGTTCACAATGGCTTCTTAAAAATTAAAATATCTAACCACATAGGCTAAAAACTTCTACAATAAAAACTTAAAAACACTGAAAAAAGAAACTGAAAAATATACCAGATGTACAAAGACCCATCATCATGAGTAGGTAGTATTAATATTGTGAAAATGGCTATATAACCTAAGATGACCTGCAGATCTAATGCAATTACAATCAAAATTATTCTGATAATATTCACAGAACTAGAAAAACAATTCTAAATTCACATGAAAGCACAAAAGACCTGAATAGCTAGAGAGATCTTAGCAGAAAAAGTGATGCTTTAAGTATCACAATTCCTGGCCATAATTATATTACAAAGCCACAGTAACAGAGAGAGCATGGTGCTGGCACAGAAATAAATCTGTAAACCATGTGTCAGAAGATCCAGAAACAAGGCCACATAGCTACAGCTGCTTTCTTTTTAATTTTCTTTCCTCCTTTCCTTTCTCTTTACCCCTTTCCTTTTTTTCCTTCCCTTCTTTCTTTCTCTTTCTTTTTTCTTTACTCTTTTTCTTCCTCCCCTCCCCTCCGCTGTCCTCTCCTCCCTTCTTCCTCCTCTCCCCTCCCTTCTTTCTCCCCTCTCCTCCCCTCTTTCTCTCTTTTTCTTTCTTTTTATCTTCTTTCTCTTTTTACTCTTTTTTATTTCTCTCTCTCTTTTTTCTTTCTTGACAAAACTGACAAAAACAAACATATTAAGGAAAAATGTCTGTTACACATGACTCTGGGAAAATTAGATTTCCACTAACAGAGAAACAAAACTAGACCTATGTCTCATACTTGCACAAAAATTAATTTAAAAAGGATCAAAGACTTATTAAAACCTGAAAATTGAAACTTCTAGAGGAAAACATGGAAAGATTTCAAGATATAGATATAGATATAAGTTTTACAAATAGGACCAGAAGCACAGGAAATAATCCTAAGACTTGACAAATGGTAGTATATAAAATTAAGAAGCATTTGTACAGTAAAAGAATAAGCAGAATGAAGAGGCAAAGTGGGAAAAAAAATCTTTGCCAAGTACATAGTAGACAGGGGATTACTACTGAGGATATATAAAGAGTTGTAGAAGTTAAAGACACAAACCATAAATCATCCAGTCTACAAATAGTCTAATGAACTGAACAGACAAGCCTTAAAAGAATGCACACAAATGATCAGTAAATACTGAAAAAAGCATCAGGAAAATGCAGATTAAAACTGCTTTGAGACTCTCTCTCACTCCTGTCAGAATGCCCAACAATAAGCAAAGTAATGACAACACATGTGACCCAGATGTGGGAAAAGAAGAACCTTTATTCCCAGCTGGTAGGAGTGTGAACTTGTGTGGCCACTATGGAATCAGTTTGGAGGTTCCTCAGAAAACTAAAAATAGAACTACCATATAACCCAGCTGTTCTACTGCTGAGACTGAGATTTTAAACTAATGCTCCTCAGGATTCTTATACATCCACGTGTATAGCTACACTATTCATAGCAACCAGGAAGAGGAACCAGGCTAGATGTACATGAACAAATGAATGGATAAAGAAAATGGGTTGGAATGGAATTTTATATAGTCATAAGGAAAAAATGAAATCATGACATTTGCTGAAAAAATGGATATAACTGGGAATCATTATGATAAGTGACAGAAGCCAGATTCAGAAAGACAAAGAGTATGTATTTCTTTCATATGTGGAACCTAAATTTAAAAATGTGTATACATGTGGTTATCGGTTACACAATTAGAAAGTGTGTAAAAAGTGAGCTGAATAAGGCTCAATGGATCAAGGATAGGATATCTGAAGCTTTAGGACCATGGAGTAAGGCCCTAGCCTGAGTGGGGAGTGTGAAAAGAATTGAGGGTTTTACCTTTGGCTTCCTCCCTATTCTTGGTGTAGGCAAGGAAAGCAGGGTGTGTGACATTAACTTCCCAAGTTGATGCTCATTCCCAAAAGCCTAATGATACACTGAAGCCAAAATCTGGGCTAAATGAGACCCAAGTTTAAGCATATTATATTGTGAATCTGCTTTTCTCCCCTATTAATAAAAGTTAAGGAGGGGAATGGGGAAGAAAGTGGGAATGACTTCAAACGTCACCCTATGCTCTGACTGAAGTCAGGTTCATGTCCCCGCTAAGCTAGACTCTGCCATGGGCTTTGGCATCTAGGAAGTCTATGTCTTGAGGTTGCTCGGATTCAAAACTGCTCCCCTTGACCATACCTATCAATCTACACATGAGAAATTAAAATAGAACCAGGAGGTGACAGCAGGTGATAGTGCCCAGATCTGAGGACTTTCCGCCTTCCAGAAAAAAAAGGAGTTTTGATGTTTTCAGCTCTCAGAGTAGCATAATTGTTACATGATATTTGATGACAATTCAGACAAGCAGCCACTGACTATAGATCCAATTACTAACTAGTTCCTTCTGGTTGTTACCTTTGCTAGGTGAAAAGTTTCTTTTGTATCTATCCAATGTCTTCTCTTGAGATTACAGAAATAATAAAATTAGCCTGACTAGATCTATGACACCAAATCTGTTTCTTAATCTTGAACAGTTTTGGTTGGTTTCAGCAAGAATGATAAAAAAAAAATCTATATAGCTGTGTGGGTTAGGTTTTAGTGAAAAGTCCAAGCTGATATAATACAATAAAACATTACTGTGTAACAAGCACTTGAGAATCTTTAAGTCTCATACATTGAAGTAATTTGTTAGTGCATGTGGGCATCATCTGGTCCATATCACCCAAGCATATTTTCACCACTTTGGAATTTTCAACTCTAACATTTTAGGTGTAAATATATTACCTTGGCACAGCGACATAACTATAGGTAAGTGTGCTCAGTTGTTGACAGTTAAAAACCCAAGAAGGTTTAGTAACTTTGTCCTCCCTTGAGTATAAATGAGGTACAATTTATATTATACAGAAACGCCCAACTCCTATAGGTAGAGATCAGTTGTCTATCAAACATTCAAATCTTATTTCTAAATCAGTTTCTTCTGAAAACACTTAAAATCAACACATTCCACATACTCCCTGGAAATTCAATTTTAAACTCCTGGTTGGTCAATAGAATGGTTAGAGTCTTAAAGATAAAGGTATCTGGTTATTTATATATCCCATTACTGCATATATTTTTTCCACCTGCTCATAAAACTCTGGATTTGTAACTGAGAACCATAACTCAAAAGCCACAGTGTGTTTCAAAGCACATTTGCTTTTTACTTTATATAATGATCATTCAATTCAGTTGATCATGGAAACACACAACAATGTGAATACTGAGTCGTTCATTATATTAAAAGAAATTGGAGCTGAGGAGATGGGTGGTGGATAAAGTGCTTGCTGTCCAAATGTAAGAATCACAGTTCAGATCTCCAGTTCTCATGTACATATTGGGCAGGCATGGTGATTGCTTATAATCCCAATGTTTGGAAGATGGAGACAGGTCTTGGGGGGCAAGCTGGATAGCTAGGGTACCTAAATTGGCAATCTCTTGTTTAAGTGAGAAGTTCAGCCTCAATATAAAAGGTGGAAAACAATCAAGGAAGGCACTCAGTGTCAACCTCTAGCCTCCACTTGTAACATACACACACACACACACACACACACACATCCCACATAAAGCAAAGCAATTAGATGTGGTGGTAGTGGACCACTCTTGTAAACCCAGCACTCTGGAGGCTAAGGTAGGAGGAGTCATAAGTTCAAGACCGTGCTGGTTGCATAGTGAAATCATGTCTCAAAAGCAAAACAACCAAACAAAACAAAGAAGCAACTGTGATCACGAGCGTCACATAGCCTTTTCCCTGACTTTGTGGCTTCTCCTGGGGCTCAGAGGTCACTAAAGCTTATTTAACATTGTTCCCTCATTAGTCACAGAGAAAGGATGGCCTCAAAGTGGGTGAATATGTCAGCAGAATACAGCGAATACAGTGGCATTAGTGCAGTTCCAGAAAGCTGTCTTTCAGAGTCATTTGGAAGAATTTAGACTTTACAATACCAAGGCTCTCCATTGAAACACTTCACCGTTTCAGTGCTTAAAAGGAGAAGACGTACCCTAAGTCAGAACTATTATATATTTAAAAAGATTTGCTGGAGAAAAATGCTTCTTCTCTGGAACTCTGTCTACTCTTCATTTCTTTTCAACAGTGAATGGACAACGGAGGCACGTTTATTCTTGCATTCTCATTCACAACAAAAGATGCTTTTAAAAGAATTTCCCAAATGTCATGGTTTAGAAAACAGTTTTGGGAAACTATTTCAATCATTTTTTTAACTGGGTTAGTGAGAAACTTTTCTGGGAACTTGGCGTCTCAGCATGTCCCTAAGAGGATGGCCATTGTTGCAATTTACCTGTGTGGTTGCTGATAAAATCACCATCATATAACTTAAGGGGAAAAGGGATTTATTCTCTTACAATAGTTCAGTTACAGTTCTTAGTCCAGCTTGACAGGAGAGCTCACAACAACACCAGGGCTGAGGGACTTGGCCACACCATCTTCACATAACATCCCAGAAAGAGACAATCCTTAGTTGTCAGACCAGCATGTCTGGCCAAGTAGACACAAGGATGCCAATTTCCTCAGTCATCTTTCAGCATTTTATTCACCTGTCCAACGCCTTGTTCCACTCACCATGGACTGGGTCTTCCCCATCAACTAGACAATCTTCTGTAGGTTTGCTTTTGGTTTAACTCAACTGCTAATTATCCACAAATGTGCCCAGAGCTCCAACACTCAACCATCAATTTGGCATCTGCACCTAACTATGACAGCCAAAGAGAGAGGTCTTTGGGAAGAACCATCATGCCCTTCCTCACTGTCGAAAACACTATTTGGGTTAGAAGTAAGAAGAACTGCAATATCAAAATGCCTTTTACCCACAATGGTTAAGAAAGATCATAGTCTTGAAGAATAAATTGATTTTCCTATCCCAGTCCTTTCCATAAATAAATATTAAAGGTATGAGCTTGGTTTAATCATTCTGTAACATACACATCAATCATAAGGTGCTCCATAAACAAATATGGCTTCTAGTCATCAATTAAATAATTTAATTTAAAGTCCCTGAAGTTTTATATCATCATAGACTATACCCAAGAGAGCCAGACGAATGTAAATGGTGGCATATTATGTAATACTAGTAATGAGAAAGCGTCAGGACTTATGCCTGTGTTTAGGACAGGTGGAGCACGACGGGAAGTCTGAGGGGTGGACAGAGAATCAAGACCGTGGCCTGGACCCAGGTCTGAGGTTAGGAGATGTGAGACTTCGGATAAGTGCGCTTACTTCTTTACATCCTAGTTTCCTCATTGCAAAATGGACCAAAGTGGAATCTGACTTTGATCATGAAGCAGCTTTCTAGCTCCTGAAATGCGTGCTGCTCAATGTCCTTGCTAAGCCCCCCACCCTCCGAGAAATCAGCTGCATAAACTCAAGGGAGGGACCCGACATTGTTCTTGGAAACAGCAGAATATGCTGCACCTCGGCTCTCCTTTCATCCCGTGTGCACCACAGGCTAGGCAGAAAGACACAAGACTGAATGCTGAGAACAAAACATTGGAATGGCAGCTGCTAACCAAGGGCGTCCGTTTTGCTGGCTGCTCACAGCTGACGACCATAGCCACTCAGACCCTAAGAGAAATCCGTTTAGAATGGCTGCCTTCCCCCTGTGTCTGCATATCATTCTTGGAATGGCCAGTCACATGGCACAGCTATGTGCAGGGAGAGAAAGGAGGTGACAAGAAGCTGGCGGAGTCTGATCTGGGAACCCCTCCTTACCTCCTCCGCAGGACGCGGAGCACTTGGTGAAACCCTCGTATTCCCAGTCATACAGCTCGTCGAGGCCCTGCAGGCCGCCCAGGACCCCGGCCGTATCCTCTGGGTTCAAGTCAGGACCGTCCCCGTCCCCATCGCAGGGTCCTGCGTAACAGGTGCGCTGGGATGCAGGCTTCGGCCCTTCGCACTCATCCACCGGCAAGTCAGCCACCGACTGAGAGAAAGACAGGAGCACCTGGCATCTGACTATTCGCACCTGGGTCCCCACGCCACAGGTGACCGTGCAGGCCGACCAGGCCTCTGGGATGAACCTGCAGTTGGCAAGGAAACAAGAAGACAGGATGAGAAGCCCCAGGAGGGAGGCCGCAGGAGTCGCCAGGGGCCGCATTGCACCTGCCTCTGCTGCCCAGAACTGTCACAGCATGTGCTCGGGGCTCCCCCCACCCTGTCCAGGGTGGCAGCTTCTCTTCAGTTCATGAGCTCATTGGCCACTGCTTCTGGATCGCTTTCTTGGGGAGTGTCATGTGAACGCCCAGCTGCAAGGCATTCCAGCCACCGGCCACCTGCTTCTCAGTGCTCGTACCCACAGTGGCAGCTCTTCAGAGTGGGTGCTGCTAGTGCCTCTCCTGGCTCCGCAGCCCACCACTTGTGCCTCTCTCAGGAGGCTGGCTGTTGAGTGAACTAATTCCGATACTAAAAACTAAAACAAAATAAGCCCTCTGAGATATTTAAGGATGATTTTTTTAAAGTTTTGATCTCATATTCTGTAACTTTCCCTGCTTTTGTGCTCAATTTGCTTCCTAAGATATATTTATATGCATAAAGTGAGGTCTTTTTTTTTTTTTTTGTAAGTTTCCAAGAGTGGTGTAGTCTCCTTTCTCACACATTCTTTGAATTAGTCTGAACTCTTTTTTTTTTTTTTTAATCACAGAAAGTTGTGCTGCAAATTTAAATCCACAGGCATGTTGTAGTAAGGAGAGGTTCTGCCCTCATGCATGTTTGTTCCACATTCTCTTTTCTTCACCCACAGACAGAAGCTGCATTACAAAACTTTGTTTTTCTCTGACTTTATCTAGAATGTAGGAAGTTGTTCAAATTTCCCTAAGATTTTCCTCCGGTTAATCAACCATGGCCACAACTGCAGTGACCTTAAGAGGCTTTTGCCTCAGGGAACCATCATTTCCAAATTTCACACACACACACACACACACACACACACACACACACACACACACATGATTCTATTACTTTCTCACAAGGAGATGTGCTAAGAAGGGAGGGCAACCTAGCTTCTTAATCTTGACTTTGGCAGAAAATGACAGATAAGAAACTTGTGGGATTTAATCCCAGGAAATGCAAAGTATTCACATGTAGCTCAGAAAAATGGAGATTTCAAACAACAATACATTCCAACTTTCACATCATGAAGGTATTTGTTGGGCCTCAGCCTGAGCTCTGGGACAGGCAGAGGTGGTCTGCCCAGGAGGGCCCGTCTTGCCCAAAAAACTCTGAATGAGGGCAAGAGACCCTTCCAGAAGGGCCTGACTCCAGCTACCTTTGAAAAGACATCCATAAGAAGACCAAGATCACCAGGAAACCATGGGAAGGTGACAGATGGAGCAGTCACCCTTGATTAGCCCCAAGAGAAGGTGGTCTCTGGCTCACATCCCTGTGTTTGGTGTCTTTATCTTCTGGCACATAGAGACTCAGGGAAGAGTATTATTCTCAACTCTTGAAGTAATGCCACCTACAGGAGTTTTTTAGAAATATAAAACCCAAATCTATAACCAAACTCGCTTTAATTCTCCTACTATACAGTTTCAAACTCCTGCCTGGTCCCAGAACGAGAATCACAAAGAATGCACAGCACTGTGTTTTACAAGACAGTTGTAAGCAGGAAGGAAAAGGCACTTTAAGTTATTCTGTAGGTAAGAAAGGCATGGAGGCAAATGATCAGCTGACTACCATTGACAAAAGAATGCAACATAGTGCTTTTTTAAAAAAAATGCAGCATCAAATTTTGTTTTTGAATAAGAAAGACCTTAAACTGCACCCAAATACCTTTTTTTCTATGTACTATGGATTTTTACTGTATTATCTATAGAAACCTTCTTCAGTGACTATTATAATGAAATAAGGTCGCAAGCTTTTTCTGTAAAGGGCCAGAAAGAAATCCTTCAGATTCTGAGGGCTGTGTAGTTTCTGCTGCAACCACTCAGTTCAGCTGTCACTGTTACATGAAATTAGTGAGCACTGAGTAGGAGTAAGTTCCAAAGAACTTTAGTTATGAAAACAGCCATAGTATAGGGAGGTGGAACACTAATGGAAGGGTCTGGATATGGCTCATGATCCATGGGCTGTGGTTTTCTAATCTTTCTACAGAAGAGAACATTGCCTAGGACCAAACACACTAAGATTCATGGGAATCCCCAAACTTGAATTCAGGTTTAGGGATCCACCATATGTATATAATGATAGGTAGCCAGGCTAATTTCCTTATGTTTTATTTTCAAAGTTCATTCTAGAATATAAAGACACACAAACTAGACTCTCAGCTCTCCTTATAAGATGAATGATTTTCCCTTTGGTCTTACTAAAGTCAGAATAATATACCCTAAGCATACAGCATAGAGGAGACATGCTACTGAAATATCACAAATTTGTAACAATGATCAAAACACGTTTTAAAGAAGCATGTCTAAATAAAACAGTATGTAAAGCAAATTATCTATCTATCTATCATCTACCTACCTACCTACCTACCTGTCTACTGATGGATCTGTGTAAGCATTTTTGGCTATCTGTATATTTAATGCTGATAACAAAAACCAATAAACATCTGCTTTATATCAAAATGCAAAACAGTGTCACTGGCATGTCTCCCAACCCACACTCCTTGTATCTTCGTCGGGTTCACACCAATTAAAAACAATTTGATTTTTAAGTGGTGTTGTCTCTTGGCAGTCATCTTAATTTCTCTAGTGTATACACAGTATGATATAATACATTCTCTCTTGTTGAAGGCAGGAGATTATATTTCAAAAGAAAGACATCAGATAGTGCAAATGGCTAAATGAATAATAGCTGTTTTCCTCATGCAGCTTCTCCCCACATCCCTGGTTCTCTGACTCTGTATTTACTATCTCGAGTTTTCTGGCCACAAGTGGGAGGAAGCGAGGTCACCAATAGGGCAACAAGTTTGGAAGCTTAAATGTGGCGTGTAGAAGCTTCGTCTTGAATCTCACTGAGCTCAAAGCTTCAAAGTGTGTCCTAGAAAACAATGCAATTGTTTTTATTTTGTTTTCCTAGGTCTGTATATTAATTATTTTTTGTGCAAATATGTAACAAAAGGGCCCTTTTGTTGAAGCTTAATTTGGGGAATTTAAAGTTCTTTTCAGTAATAGTCAGAATTGCTGGATGAATGAAGACGGCTGGCTAGGTGAACTCTTTAAAGGATGTTGTAATGGTCAGAAGTGATAACAAGATTTCTGCGCTTAGTTTTTTCACACACACACACACCACCACCACCACCACCACCACCACCACCACCACCACCACCACCACCACATTTACTACTACCACTACCACCTTGATAAATGAACTGTGCTTTGGTCCAGCCTTCTAGTTCAAGTGTTACTGTTGATTTCACTTCTGCTTCAATTTGAGTTATTACCACTATCTATTTTGTGACATAGAAAGCAGTGACAAATTCACTCGCAGAATTCCTAGGTAGTTTAAGTTTATTGAAGGCTAGTGTGAAGTTAGAAGCATGCACTAAAATCATAAGAGCAAATGTTTCATTAATAAAATACTAAACAGAAACAATGTACTCTTGGTTAATTAGTCTCAGATTACCATAGATATTAGCAAGTGAGGTTGTAGTTTTATGGACACATGGTCTGCAACTGAAATATTTAAATTTTAATTTTTTTCTATTACTTTGCTCTGTTTTCCTCTCGCATGGACACATATGCTTTAAAAATTGTTGGGGTTGATCCTTTCTTGGTCAATAAGTACAATGATTGGTGTTCCCATGCTTGTGGGACATGTACCTCCTATAAATCTTGTTGCAATGCTCTCATATCACCGCTTGATGGGAAAGAAAATCAGGATTATCCAATGCAAGAGAGGCTTTGTAGGTGTGTTAGTTTTAGGCTACTGTTAGTCTTGGGCTTTGATTTCAAAATGTAAATTCAAAGCTGCAGGGAATCACGTTACAAATATTTAATTTTGATAATTTTGAATTATTACATTTGGCATTATGAGTCTATAGAAACTGGAGCTTCCTACCTCCTTAATTTGATATATTTTTCATGTTTATTTATGAAAACAGAAGGATGACACACAGTAAGAAGAGAGGTGGGGTTGATGGAAGAGTTTGGGGAAAATTATAAAAGGCTTTAAAATGGATCAAAAAGGCAAACAGCAACCTTCCTGATGATCCTACCATTCTGTCACTTGTAGAAAACTGATCATATCCTCAGAGGTGCAAAATAGTTGTTAAATGAGATGTGATCAAATGGAGCCCTGCAGTAGAATGATTTGGCTTCTATTTGCAAACTCACTTTAGCATTCATATCTCCCTAAATATGCAGGTTTTTCTAGATTTCCTTTGGTCTCCTTGTGACATGTTACCAGTTCCCTCATTAGTTAGGTTTCTCTGTTGGCGAAGTATGGCAGTGTCATGCTAAACTTCAATTAGCCATGCTTAGCCATGGTCTAAATATTTAAGTGTGAAGTTCTACAAATAAATATTTCATAGTTTTAGATAACGTTTAGATAAGTTTAGATACTGCTATTATGGATTTCTTTTAATATTAATTGATATGTTAAAACATTCTGTAAATTGAACTTTATCATACGTGTGCCTGAATAGAAAAACACATGCTGTACCTAGAATCTAGTGTTATTTGTGGTTTCGGGCATGAACTGGACGTGCTCGAGTGTACCCCTGTGGATAAGGGAGATTTCTATAAATACAACTTTTGGAAAATGTTCATTTTTAGAAGAATAAGATTTCTTTCTAAATAGTCTTTATTAACCAGTAGCTACAGAAATATCTAAAAGTAGCATATTGTAGAAATAAAATGTATATGTAATCTTATACCAACTGAATAAACCAAGAAGTTTTTTCAGAAATATATCACTTGGAGGCAAAATTCACAAACTTTATTGTTAATAATGTAGTATTCTATTTTTAACACAAGATTCCTTCATTATTATTCTTTTTGGTTTTGAAAAGTTGGTTCTTTTGATTTTGGGTAGTTCTTGAAATATTAACAGAATAAAATCTTTAAGACAAAGTACAGTTACTTAAATCTAGGTTGGGCATTTGGGCATTTGAAGAGGAATTTCAATGCATGAGGAAAACAAACCTATTACAGGGTAAGAAAAGAAACTTGAAAAAGGGAGGAAAGGCCTGTGGCAGTTAGTTTCAGGGGCCAACTTGACAGTTGAAGAGGTGGTCCTGTGGACAACGCCTATAAAGTATTAGGACAGATCTCTGCATATCCCTGCAGTATATTGTCTTAACTGGATAACTGATGTGGGAGGCCCAAGCCAGGGTGGGCAAATGGATAAGGTGGAGAGAGAGTGGGTTGGAAGTTGGCAAGCTAGAAATATGCATGGTCCTTGCGCTTCCGTTCTTCTTGTGGGCATGGTGTGGATGGCCCTTTGGCTCCTGATGCTGGTGTGATGTTCCTGCCATGGCGAACTATAACCTAGAACTGTGAGCCTGAAGAAATCCTGTGCTCCCCTAAGTTGTTTGGATCATGTATTTATTACAATAATGGGAACATGAAACTTAAAACTTCTCTCTCTTCCTCTGCTCCCATCTTGTTCCCACATTTACATGAGAGCAGAAGATGCCCAATGAAATTAAAAGGGAAGGATTGTTTTCAAAACCTTACAAAATAAGCAAAAAATACCCCTTCAGTAATGTTGCAGAAGGAATACAAGTATTCAGTTGAATCAGCCTGACAATTTTCAAATTCCCTATAAAATCTATAATTCTAAGGGAAACTTAAAATGATTTCTGAAAAGAATGAAAGTTTTGTGACTATAGCTATTCCAAAAACATTTCTTTTGAACCATACCTCAATCATTCCAAATATAAACAAAAATATGAAAGATCTTGAGTTAAGGATACTTGATCTAAATGTGGAAATGCAAACATATTTGTCAAGTGCTATTAGTTTACAATTCTCTGGAGCTGCAAATAATCCAAAGAGTTATGCAACTCGTATTGAAGTCTCCCAGAAAAAAATGCTTCATGAGTGTCTGGGAAACTACTCAGAAAACAAGAAAAACAAAACGAAACAATAAAACAAAAACTCAAAACTCTGACAGCATCGTTCTTTGAAAGGTTCTTCAAATCCTTAAGCACTATGCCTGTGATGTGTATATGCAGAGCACTGCAAGGTGCCTCTGTGGTATAATTAAGAAGAGAATGATGCTGTAACTTAAATAATAATGACAATTTTGGTAGATCTGCAAGTACAACTATTTGAAAAGAAATAAAATTAGTAGCTACTTTTGTCTAATGTTGCTAACCCATAATAATATGAAGGGATGATCCAATTCTCAAATAGAGTGGCATGAGAGAACTATATTTAGTGTTTTTTTTTTTTTGTAGGGTAACCATTTTCTCATCCTGGTGATGAAATTCACTTTGAAATCTTTGAAAAGCAGCTGGTGTCTAAGAAGTCTCCAATGGTGCTAGATGTTGAAGGAGAGCTGAGTACATTACAGGCACTGTCTCCTTTCAAAGAGACTTCAGACCAGAAGAACTACTATGGGGAGAAGTGCTCTAGAAGTTCCTAGGCATCCAGAAATTACCAGGCTCTTTCAGTGCCTACAGCTTGTATCTTCAAGTACTTTCTTAAAGTTGTCTTCCTATTCTGCCCTAGCATGTCTCTGATCTGGTTAGAACAAAATTGGCATCTCATTAAAGGAAGGAGGGACCCATAAACAATGAGAGAATCACTCTTTAATCATAAAGAAAAATCAGTAGGAAAAATTATTAGTTGGCTTCTAATAATACTGGTTTCATATTGTCTGCTGTTCCTTTCAAATATTTTCAAAGTATTTTCTGTCTGTCTGTCTGTCTGCCTATCTACCTACCTATTCATCCATCCATTTATCATCTAACATCTATTATCATCCTATTTAATTATCATGTCTGTCTGTCTATCTATCTATCTATCTATCTATCTATCTATCTATCTATCTATCTATCCATCCATCTAATCTGTCTATCTGGTTTTGTCCAGCATGCTGACCATAGCTTCTTTTTAATACTTTTTCTTTGAATTAAATGACACTAAGCATGGTTGTCTTATCTGGTCCCCACTTCTTGCCTGGGTCCTTCTGCTCTTAGACTCTAAGGATTGCTGTGCCTCAAGGCGCAGGGTTGCCCAGGTTGTACTTAGTAATGATTCTTACTTTTAAGAATCATAAGCAGTAGATTTCTAAGCACCTTTTTCTTTTTAAGAATAAGTATCACTTTCATTTATCTTATAAAATACATACAATGGTTCTTATGTATCAGGTATTCATTAAAGTGTTTTACAAATCAGATTCGTTAAATCATAACAAGAACTTGGTGAAGTTAGGAGCATTTCATTCCAATTCAATATGTAGATGAGGAGGCTGAGGTTCAGCTCACGTTAGTGAGAGTTCATGCTTTTTACTATATACTGCTGTTGTTTCTAGACAGTTTTACCTTTATGTTTTAAAACCATTGCCAACTCAAAATACTCAAAACCGAATTCTTGATTTTTGCCCTCAGCAATGTATTCATCTTCCAAACTTTTCTATCATTGTAAATGTTTCTACTGGTCACTGGAAAAAAACAAAAATTGAAGAGTTCATTTGACTCCTTGATTTCCTCTCCCTTGCATTCCATCTAATTGGCAAATTCTATTGATTGTTCCTTGAAAATATATCTTTTCTTAAAGTTTTAGGAGTTTTTTATTGAGCTTATATGGAGGTATGAATTATATAATGGTGGCATACACATGATGTCAGAGTTAAAAGTTATTTAAAATAGCAGGAAATGAATATTTCAAAGCAAAGTAGGACTGCATATTCCACTGAACATAAATTTTATACAAATGATTCAGAATTAAATGACAACATATTTATATAGCAGAAATTTCAAAGAATGGGAGATAAGCTTGAAATCACTGAAATCCTTTATGAGAGAACAAAGGATACATATTTGGCATCATAATTTACCTTCCATGTGGTTAGTAAAGTCAAATGATTATATAAATGGTGTTTGCTATTTAAGAAGCAATTATTCAACTATGCATTTGGTCTCCCTCCATGTTTCTTTGTGTCTTCTGTGTCCCATTGTTTTCTCAATATCGAAAATTTACTCAAAAGTTCAGTGAGATTTATGGTACAATATTGTTTTCACACTAGAATTTCATGGCTCTTTAAAACGAGATTCATATTTCAGCACAGTGTGATGCATTCAAAAAATTAAATCTGATTATAGTAAAATTAATATTTGGAGCAAAGAAAATGGCTTAGTCGTAAGTAAAGTACTTATTTTTAAAGCCCAAGGAACCAAGTTCAATTGAAATTCATAGCACCAGTGTAAAAGCGGTAGAAAATAACGTCTTTAAAGCCAGTGAGAATGAAGCGGAGACAGGAGAATCATCAGGAGTTCTAGCACTAGCCTGGTTTGTACAGGAAAAAACACTAAAAAAAGAAATCTTGTTTCAAACAAGGTAGAAGATGAGACACAATCCCTGAGGCTGTTTTCTGGCCTTCACGCTTGAAAATATATCTTAATCTTATTTACTTCTTTCCATCTGCACTGTTACTACCAACCACTGGCATAACAATAACTCTAGTTAACATTTACATTTGTTGCTAGAGGCATTTTACAAGTTTAGGTCATATCGGAAGATGGTTACTGCTGGATACATTGTCCAATGGGTAAAAGAAATTACTACTGTTTGTTCAACGAAATGCTGGCGTTTTCTAGCACTCTCCTAGGGATAGTTTAATTCTATGACAGTAGGAAGCTTGATTGCCTTTGACTCATGTATTTTGTAGCTCCACAGAGACAGACATTTCCTTGTGGAGGACTGATGATAACATAGATGTTTCTTGTCCATAAGATAGGAAATTTTGCCTGTTCATGTCATCACAAACAATTTTGTCTGTTGCAACAGTTTAATCAACTTCCTGAATAATTCACAAGGTGAAAACCTTTTGACATAGTCTCTTTATTTGCACATGCCTCATGATTTTATTTCTTTAAAAATTGGGTTTTAATAGTACTTTCTCCATCCTAATTTCCAGATGACAAGATAAGGCACAGAGATGACCAGGATCACAATGCTGAATAAAGGCAGAATCAGGGTTCAAAGCCTGGCTGGCTGCTCTTCAATCCATGCCAGTTCCTCACCAGGCTGCCTCTGGGATAGCCATGTAAAGTGTGGCCGCTGAAGGTCATGCTGGTTCTGGAACCACAGCAGGCACTGCCCTGTCTTTTGGATAGGTCTATTCTTCACACCGCAAGGTTCTGAATGATTTCCCACAGTGCTCTAAGACAAATTTCTTTCTCCGGTTACGTTATCCTGTTCTCCTGTTACTCTCCTCTGCCACACATGTCTGCCCACACTTCTGTGAATATATCATTTCCTTCCTGACTCATGATTTGGGCATGTGAGGTCATTCAGTGAGGAACCTTCCTCCAGTGTTTCTGCTTACAGTAACTCCTACACATCCTCCGGTCTCTGCTTGCATGTCCCTTCTCAGTAGTTCCTTGACAACTCTTTGAGAGCAGCCCGTCTTCCTTCCTTCCCTCCTTCCCTCCTTCCTTCCTCCCTCCCTCCCTTCCATCTTCCCTTCACCTTTTCTCTCCTTCCCTCCCTCCCTCCTTCCTTCCCTCCCTCCTTCCTTCCCTCCCTCCCATCTTCCCTTCATCCTTTTCCCTCCATCCTTACCTCCTTATCTTCCCTCCCTCCCTCCCTCCCTCCCTCCCTCTCTCCCTCCCTCCCTCCCTTCCCTCCTCCCTTCCTTCCCTCCTCCCTCCCTTTCCTCCTCCCTCCTTCTCTCCCTCCCTCTCTTCCTTCCTCCCTTCCTTCCTACCCTCCCTCCCTTCCTCCCTCCCTTCCCTCCTCTCTCCTTCCCTCCTTCTCTCCTTCCCTCCTTCCTTCCCTCCTTCCCTCCTTCCCCTTCCCTCCTTCCCTCCTTCCTTCCCTCCTTTCCTCCTTCCCCCTTCCCTCCTTCCCTCCTTCCTTCCTTCCTCCCATCTTCCCTTCATTCTTTTCCCTCCATCCTTCCCTCCTTCCTTCCCTCCCTTCCTTCCTCCCTCCCTCCCTTCCTCAATCCCTCCCTTCCTCCTGTCTTCCCTTCATCCCTTTCCTTTCCTTTCCTTTACTCCTTCCTTCCTTCCTTCCTTCCTTTCTTCCTTCCTTCCTTCCTTCCTTCCTTCCTTCCTTCCTTCCTTCCTGCCTTCCTTCCTGCCTTCCCTCCCTCCCTCCCTCCCTCTCTGCCTCCCTCCTTCCCTCTCTTCCTTCCTTTCATATGAAAACATCAAAAACATTATTGGACAACTATAAGTATCTACAAAATAGGAAGGTTACTATTAGTCTATACTACTTTCCATTGTTTAACAAATATAATAATGAATACCTTTGTCTAAAAATGTTGTTTTACAGAATAAGATGATTTTGAGACAGATGCTGTATCATATTACCAAATACTTCACAGAGAAGATTCTAGAGCATCTTGGATGAGATGGGGGGCTTAGAGTGGTGTGGCTGTAGACTCTAGGCATTTTATAATTGTTTCTATGTTACAGTGACTCAGGGAGAGCCCATGTCTTTTTTTTTTCTATTGCTTAAAACCTGAGTTATGCAAAGCTTTTTTGGGGGGGAGAGGGAGAAGGGAGACCATGAGCTGCATGTAGCAGACAGAGTCAAATTCCTCTCTTCACAAATAAAAGGTGAGGACATGACCCTTGTTTTAGAATACCTTTCTTACCCTGTACTTTTCTTACCTACATGAAGGGGAGCATGATTTGAGAGTTTGTTTTTCCTAGAAGATCCTCTGATTATCCCGAAGGGATTCAAGATGCTGTTACAGCTGACAGAGCTATCAGGGCATCTGCAGTTCTCGGCTTAACACCACAATGAAATTTTAAATCCACATCACTTGCTCTGACTTTGATAAAAATCTCAAGTATTGTAAACTCAGAATACTTTTCATGAACCATTTCTTCTTCAAATGGAGTGAGATTAGTTTATCTTGCAATTCTGTAAAGGTTTCTTTCCCTTAGTTCAACAACTTTGGCAAAGCTTTCCAATGAAAAGTTCAGTTCATTAAAAATGACCTTAATGGACTTAGCATATATTGGTGGTGACGGGGTCCATGCTTTATTTTGGCACACAAAGATCCCGTTAATTTGTCTTCGTCACTCTCTAGGGCTCAGCTGAGCAACAGTTCAGGTTTAGCTTTCCGCAAGTGGCTACAGAATGAGCAGCAGTGCTGACCCTGAGAGGGGCCAGCAAATGCACAGCTTCTTGGATCATAATGCAGGCCTTTCTACTGACCACATAAAATGGCTCTGTCTGCACGTTCTACTTTATTATTGATTTTGCTGTCTCTTTGCATGCTGGGAGCAATCTATGGGGATCATGTGTATTAACTCAGAGTTGGAGGAAGGTGCTTTTTCCACCTAAGCAGATTCTCAACTCGCCTTTTTCATTTCTGTGAATTCCATAAATCTCCTTTTTATTCAAATAAAGAATAACTAACCTTTGTCCTTTGGATTCCTTAGAATAATATCTGGAATAAATTAAAAGCATGGCACTTATAAATGAGTCTTTAAAGAACCCCAGAAGTGTAGAGAAGGAGCACCAGCCAGCAAGACTGTTATATGGGAACCACTGGCTGAACTCTGGGGTAGATGTTGTGGCTCTTACTTAAATGTCCCTAGAACAAGATGTATGAGGTGGATTCAACAGCCAGCTCGACCTCTTATAGAGAGTGACTATTAATAAACTTTAATCCTCTTCAAGATTCTTAGGAGGGTGAATGATGCCAGGAAAGGCCCAATCATAGCAATAGCTAATACCTGTGCAATACTTCTCTACTGTCAGGTACTTTGTGCATGTCGATGTTCATAATAGCCCTATAACATACAAATTACTATTATGTTCATTTCACAGATAAACTGAGGCTCATGGGGCTTATTTACCCAGAGCTCATTGATGCCCATGGGAAGTTACCCAGATTCACAAATGGCAGTTTTTCATATTCAACTTCTCTGTGCAACTGTTCTACATGGTTAAAAGGCTTTTTTAACTTTGATCCTAGCGGGGCCATATTGACATTCATACAAATACAGAGTCTTCCTTCCTCACTGTCTCAGATTTGGCAACAGGATCCATCTGAATTGAGTATGGCCTCTATAGCCTCTTTTCAATATATATATATTTCAATATATATTTCAAGACCCAGTAACTTTCCCCTGAATGGTAGTTTTGCCATGAAATTAGAATCAGATAAGGTCAATCAGATGTTGCCAAGCATCAGTTCACATGACGTGTCTCTCTAATTCTAACACTGTATGTATTGTTTTAGTCTTCCATTTGCGTCTTATATTTGCATCCAAACACATATTAACCTACCCATTTTGATATTTTTTAGCCCGGAGGTACATGGAATGCTAACATAGGTAGTACAGAACTTGGGAATTCAATAAGGCTCTTATTCCCTCTCTAAAATTAATAATGACACACTTAATGAACATCATCTAGCTCTTCCATTTAGAGTGGATAGATGGACAATGTTCAACATTTCACTCACAATCCTGTTGCTACTGCATTAAGAAGGACCTAAGGTTTCTTAAGGGCAAGAATTTTTTTAATACGTTTTTTATTATTTCCGCTCATACAAACTTAATAGGTAGACCAGTTCCCTCCCTCCCTCCTCCTCCCCCTGAACCCCCTGTTCCCCTTCCCTCCCTCCCCATCCCCCAGTGCCTCCCCCCCACTTCCCAGAGAGTCCTTTATTGTGTATGCCTAACTCTCCTCTGGGTCCTCCTCTCCGATGATGTACAAGGACCCAGTGGCATTTCCCTGAACCCTTTCTCGTGTTCCCCTTAAGCATAGGAACACTACTGTGGCTATCCCTTGCCTCCAAGGATCTTGATGCCTTTAGCCGATGCTAAACTTTGTGAGGTCAATAGTGTGTTGGACATTGCGCAGGGCATGCAAAGTCCTATTATGATTGCTTCAGCCCTAAGGGCAAGAATTTTTGCAATGCTCACATCTCCCGTAAAGTCAATGCGGTGAGCAGGTGACTCTTGACTCAATTAGCTTCTGTCATTAGGAGGAATGAGCAACTGGCAGCTTCTGAGTCCCTCCAAAGTTATTTGTGGTTAGCAAGATGGCTTAGTGCGTAAAGACACCTGTGCACTAATGAGGCAACTTGAGTTGATCCTGGAGCCCACATGGAGAAGAGAGAAGCAACTTTCTTTGACTTCCACATGCACGATGGCAAGGCGTGTGTCTGCTTTCACTCCTCCCCCCTTAATGACTTAAGACTGATATGGAGACTCTCACTGGTCCTTCTTTCTACACCCGAAGCCTTGTGGGTTCTAGTCACACAGATGCCTGACAACAATTTCCTTTTGTTTCTTACAGAATTGGCCCCATGGCTAACCTACTGCCATCTGGCATCCAGATTATACTACTGATTTTTGCCTATTTTTCTTCTTTTCCTCCCTTCATGGCTCTCAACAAGGTTATTTACTGTAACATGTTGAAGCTCTGAAGATTATACTGAAGCCCCAAATGGCTTTCCAATATTGTAAAGTTGTTGAAGGAAAATCTCCTAAGATAACCCATGCTTCTTGAAGTGTAAGATCAAGGCACAAGGGCTGTCCAACCTTACCCCCGAGAGAGGAGCGCATGAAGGCTTCTCCACTGATAAATCCAGCTCTCTGATGAGGAGGTGGATGTTTAACATCACTGTGTGATTACATATTGCCCACAGGAACAAGCAGGCAGTTATTCTGGATGCCAAGGAAGAACTGTCAGCAATGAAATGTACTTGTGTAAGACCTGGCTTCCCTGAGTCCTCACTTTCTCTGTTTAAGAGGTTTGCTTACATACATTGGGGGTGGAGAGGTGCTGGAAAGAGAAAGGCAGCATGTCTAACGCATCCTGGTCACACGGATGCTTATTATAAGCTTTGTTTTCTTAGCAAGTTGCTTCTAGAAATGGGGTGCGGAAATAGGGGGTGCCAGTTATAGGTCCAAAGGAACTATGACATAATGCATGTGTGTGCATGCATATGTATTTGTATGTGTGATGTGTGTTATAGTGTGTGTTTTGATGTGTATGCATAGTTGGGATGTGTTTGTGTATGTGAATTGTTTGCATGTATTATGTGTGTATGAATGATGTATGTGTATGTGCGAGTGTGAAGCCACATACCACCGTGTGCACTGGAGGTCACAGGACAAACTTTCCTATCAGTCCTTGCCACCTGCCTTGTTTGTGACAGTCTTTTTGTTGTCTGTTACTCCAGGTTAGTTGGCATGCATGCTTCTGAGGAGTCTTCTGTCTCTGTCTTTCATTCACAGTAGGGGCACTAGGATTACAGACACGTGCTACTGACTTGATTTATGTGGGTTGTGAGGATTTGAACTACAGCCCTCAAACTTACGCAGCAAGCACTTTATCCACCACCAGTGAATGGGTAAAATCAGGTTTAGGATTATTAGTCATATGACTGCTGTCCATTTGTCTTTAAATATCTTAATGACCAATATCACATCATCGTTTTCCTCAAGATTAGCTGTCTGAGAGGTCCTCATGCATATTGGCCTCCAAATGGATGTGATGGTGGTACATGTCTCAACCAAGACTGAAGGCAAGGTACAGAAATAAGAGAGGGGTGAGGAGATGGTCAGTTGGCAAGGCTACTTATTCTGAAAGTATCAGGCAATGCATTTGCGCCTCCAGCACCCACATAAAGTGTCTGGATGGATGTGCCTGCCTGTAACTCCAGATTGAGAGGTCCAGACAGCCTAGCAGAAATAGCAAGCTTCCAGTCTTGAGGACTGTCTCAAGACAAGGCAAAAAGTGATAGATGATACCCAGGATACGCTCCTCTGGCCTCTGCTGTGTGCTATGCGGGTTTATATGCCTGTGCATTTGCATGCATATTGTACAAACACACAATACACACACACACACACACACCCACTCACACATACTCACACCTACACCTATACTCACTACACACATTACACACACATACATATGCACACCATAACACAATACATACACATATACCCACACATACTACATATATTTCCTATACCACACCCACCACATACATCATACTACATACATGCACAGCATACACATTATACATACAAACACAATACCACATGCCATACTGCACACTACACAAACCCACATTAAACACTATATACACACACCACATAAATACACCTCATACCCACACATCACACACACAATATACACATAATACATACATACATACAGTGCCTCGCACCACACAAACCCACATCATGTACTACATACATCATACCACACACACAGCACACCACACCATACCCATACCCACTTCCCATTTTCCATACACAATACACAGGATGAATATATACATACAGCACACTACACAAACACACAACATACATTATACATAAGTACTCATACACATCCTATCGTATATACACAGAACACATACCACATGCACCATACATACACTCCAGACAATATATACCACACACATCTTTCCTCTTCCCAGCATCTCATACCTTACACCATACACACACAATACCACATACACACCATATACACACCATACACACATCACATACCACACATACATACCACACACATCATGCCACATAAACACACATATATCACACATACATCACAAACCAAACATACACCTCCACACCACATATACATACCACACCAGTCACATATCATATACAATCAGTACGCACACATACCCTTCCCCACCAAACACATACACACACAAACATATATACATATGTGCACACACATGTGTACACACATGCACAGGAAATCTATCAGCAATTTGTTTCAAAATACAATTTCATAACCACATTGGGCTTTTGACCATTACAAAATAAAGGCAATCCTTTGAGGACTGAAAAGTAACTCCCCAATATTTTTCAGCAGAAACAATTGGGTGGATTCCATTAGGTCTTAAAAGTGTTGTACCTTACATCTAACACTTTCAGATGGATTCAAAGCACCATAGTTCTAATGGCAGCAGGAGGGAATTCTATCAACATGTCTTCAATTTATTTTTTCCAGTGCTTGGAGCATAACTACCTTAAGAAATGCAACTCCCCAGAATCTTAGTTGCAGAAGTTTCTTAACTACTTTTGTTTCTGTGGTCATGGAATCTGAAGGAATTCTCTTGATTTCTCAGCTGACAACCTCTGAAGAAAGCTTGCTCCATTACATTCACAGGACTTCATTCACCAAAGCTCCACTCTGCTTAAATGCCAGGGTGAGGGGGCCCACACTTTTGGCCCTGGTGGGCAGAGCCTGGAAAATCCCGGAGCAAAGCAAGAAGGAGGTAGAAACAATCTGGGATGATTTCCAAAGTCACCCTTGGTTTTCCATAAGGACACCCAGTGTCTTCTGATACACACACACACACACACACACACACACACACACACACACACACATACACACACACACACAATGTTAGGATGAGGTGTGGATCATGTTTGTGTTATTCTGATCAATGTGAAGAGAGAAAAATACCTTGAAGATTGCTGCTGCTTATAAAAATTTTGTTTGAATTGGACAATGTATTCTTCATATCTGTCTTTGCCTCAGAGACCTTACAAAGGCATTCTGTTGTTATGGAGCACAATAGTATCTCAAGACTTTTCCATGTTTCTTTTGTCTCCTGTGGTGCTGGGTGTGGCATGTCAGGCAAGTACTCTACCACTGAGTCACAACTCTTGGCCTCAAAGCTTTTTCTGAGCTGAAACTGCAGCTTAATACTATGGATTTACATTATTCAACATGATCCAGTCTGCCTACCTCTTTCAGTGGTACTGATTGAGGACATATCTGTATTCGTATGTTCTGCATGGTATTTAGTTCTTTAAAACCACAATGCAAGTACATGCTTGTGTTCCACAAAGTTTTGCTTATTTCTTGTCAATTCAGTGTTTCATCTTGTTTTAAATAACACTTTTCTTCTAAACATGTCTTAGAGAGGTTGGTTGCTTTCCAACATATTTCTGGCCAGTGTTAAGTGATTTTTTTCTCTTATATTTTGGGGTAAATGAGAGTGTTGAACATGCAACGAGGATATCTCCATATGCTAGCGATTTCCTCATTTAAGGAGACAGGCTGTTGAGGGGAAGGAAATGACATGTGCTGCTTTTCTATAGAACTCTTCAGAATTTGTCAGAACCAGCGCAGAAGACAATGGCTCTGGGCCGGTATCCCTGTTCCTCCACAGCAGCTTGAAGTGACAGCTGCAGCTACCACACATTACTACTTAATTTAAGCAATGTGAGTCTCTTCAGTGGAGGAAGAGTGAGTTGTTGACAGTATATATCATTTTTTCATTATACTTTGGATAGTAATTATAGTTGTTACGTACATTTGGGAACTGGCCCATATGGTTTTAGAAAAGAAGGTCTCAAGACCATGTAAAATTATGGTTTTTAAATTCAAAATCAATTAAAAATGGGACACTTAGCACCCATGCTAGGCTACAGCACGTTAAACATGTAAAATGTATTAAAATGTGGAAACCATATACCTTTCATTACATTATTCCACAGCTGTCATCTATTTCATTTTGGTGTAAAACTAATTGTTGTTCTGAGCATAATTGTACACATGTCTTTTACACTCCACAAGCACTTCAATTACGATCTGGTCCAACTCAGGTTAGCCATGCCAAAAACGGCAATTCCATTGCACTCAGAGTAAAATTTAATAATCTAATATATGGTTATGGTTGTGATGGCAAAATTGTGTTTAACTACTTCAGGGATTTTATTAAGATTAAAGTTAAACATAAAGCCTCTTAATCAGCACCTTAGTGGAAAACATGCATCACAACATACGGGTGATCATGGGCCATGTAATGAACATGCTAGCATCAAGCTCCACTTGGAGCTTTCATTTAAGAGGTATCTAACTCAGAAAAAAACTATAGTTACCGACACAAGATGTTTTTATTTATTTTCAACTTTGTTCTATTCTTTAACATTACTCACAATGCAACATTCTAGACAGAATTTGCTTTAGGCCAAATGGCAAAATTTAGCATGTGAGAGCAGACTGTTTAATTCAAACAATATACATTTAGTGTGAAATGTAACTAACCTGAGAATACATGTGATGGATAACTAGTTTCAATATCATGGTGTGTGTATATAGTGTGTATGTGCATGTGCACACATGCATGCGTGTGTCTATGCATGCATGCATGTGAGTGCATATGCATGTGTGTATGTATATGAGTATGTGTGTGTCTTATACAGGTCCTTAGTTGATTAAGGCATTAAAGCCCCTCTTGTCCTTTTCAACAGTAATGTCTGTTAGAGGAGGGAGGAAAACATTTAAGTGTTCATGTATTCACTTAAAGGTTGATGTGTGACCCTTTAACCTCTGGGTTTCTTCCAAAGTTCTGCCATAGTTGGATGTTTTTTCTCAAAGTAAAAAATATTTTGCTATAATAACACATGCTTTATGCGTAATCTGGTGTCTTTTTAAGTAACAATTGTATTATTTAATACAGATACCATTTTCTGTATGAAATCAAGTTGCTTATAATTTCTTTATAAATAATGGCTAATGTGTCATTCTGTATTTTAGATTTCTTAAGTATTCTGCAAAAATACATGAGATTTATGTTCAAATAGGATGAATCCAAAATAAAATTTTAATTCCATTTGAATAGTTTCCTTTATATCCATAGTAAAATTAAATTTTGGCTTGAATTTGGAAACAATACAACAGTATTTTTTATTATAATCTTGCCCTTTCTTTTTATATATATATTTTTACTTTTACAAGCATATTGAGTATTCATTCCAGTTTCCCTCCTTTCCCCCTCCCTCCCATTCCTTCCTTCCTTTTACCATTCTGTCCCATTCTTCTGTCTGTATATTTCTATGGACTTTAAGGTTAACTTTGGCTTGTCTATTTCTATGTGGATTCAGGCCTTTGTAATGTAACAAGTTATCTCTTTTCAGCTACCCAATTGGTATATGCATTTCCTTTCACTCATCCAGCTTTAGACCCAAAGATGGAAACCATAATATTCTATGAACTACACTGAGAATGCCCAGAGACTGGGTAACATGTTATATGAACCAACAGGGACCTAGTACTTGCATTAAGTACTTTGACCTAATAAATGGCTCTGGTAATGTGTGAAATTAATCAGTAAAGTGAATTTTCTTGTGTGCAAAAGTGGCACATTGGAGATGCTTGTCAGAATCTTCTGGTGAAACCAGTATATGTTAATCTGCTTTTATCTCCCTGACTGCTTTCTCTTCTGAAGCCTTTTGCAAACCTGGGCCCACTGGTCCAGATTTAATGGTTTGGATAAAACCGAACATGTACAGGACTGTGAGCAAGTGGGTACAGATTTGGGTCTCCTTTTGAACCAATCAAGAAAGGGAAAAGAGAAGGTACTAAACTCATATACTTTATTTACACTTACTTTCTGTAAGTAGTTATGGTGTAAAGTTTAGAGATAAAAAGTGTGAAATGTTGCTTAGATATTCACATGGAATCTATCTCTCTCTCTCTCTCTTGCTATCTCTCTATCTTTTGTCATTTATTGATCTATCTAATCTATCATTATCACTTATTTACCTATCATTTAAATATCTATCTATATATTTACCAATCATTTATCTTCCTTCCTAGCTACCCACCTATTAATAATTTGCTGTTTAAGAGCACAGTCTTGTGTATGCTAGACAAGCAATGCTGTAATGTTGACCTACATCCCCATCCCATTCAATCCCATTTATAACATTAGCTTGAGATTTTCTTTACCTGAGAGAAAAGAGAATCTTACAACTTGGAGAAGTAGGCAAGCACCTGCTTTCATTTCTCTCTGTCAGGTAAAACTGAAAAAGTACTTAGATTTAATCAGGATGAATGTGAGAAAGTTCTAAATCTTGTTTGAATGTAGCCAAAGTTTTAACCAGCACTTGGAAGCAGATCTCTTTCTAAATGAAGAGTCCAAGGACTCATGTTGTCTCAGGAAGATGGTTACATTTACTTTAGAACGCATGAAAGCCAACGAAATCCCTTCAAAAGGAAAATCCGTTGTGTGATCAGAACTTACGAGGGCTCTTCTGAGACGGCAACTCCTTCTTCTAACTCTTGAGCTTGCTTGAACCATGGCAGCTTGGCCTCTACTGGAAGTTTCTCTAAGAATAATTCAGGCAGAGGAGAGAGATGGTTAGAAACAACCTGGGATCTCAGGGAAATTTCTCCTATCTTCACAACTTCCTGATTGTGTGGTATACTTAGATGTCACCATGTTGATAATTGCAAATAATTATTGTTAAGGCAAGTTGCTATCTCTGATGATAACTGAGGATCAAGAAAAATGGAACTATATTTTAAAAAGGTTTAGTAGTAGTATCATCTGTGTACATCTTTTGATTATTTAATATGAAATAACAAAGGAAAGTCTTTTTATTATGAAAATTCTACATCCAGGCACACATATAAAGAATCAGCAAAACATCTTTCATGCTTTTTAAAATAAACACAAAATTATATTGTGATATTTTCTTATTTAAATATTTTGACTTTTGGCTAAGTATGATGTATGCCCTAGAACCAAACCCAGTAGTCTACAGTCTTGAAATTTGTAAAACATTGTTTTAAATTTTGGACTTATTCACTATCATCCCAAAGTCAATGACAATGGAAATATATGAGACTTAGGGTCCATAAACCATGATTTGACTAGTCTTACCTATTCATCTAGCTTTGGCCAAACAACACAAGTTTCTTAACTACTTCCTAGGGAAAAATGTGGAGGAGAAAAAGAAAGAGGGGTTTCTAATGGCTCTGATAGAAGTAACTGCCAGGATTCTTATTTCTGACACATTTATTAAGGTCATTTATAGGCATAGTTGCCTTTATAGAATGAGCCAGGGAAGCTCTATCACAATTTTATAACATATAATTGAAAAGATGAAAGAAATACGTCCACATATGCAAGCATGTCAAATAATGTGCTATTTTCAACGATGCTCACAGGGTCAGGCTTGCCATTTAGCTGTGAAAAATCCAGATTTTATTCTTATAGTGAACCACAAACTGCTTCCCCCACAAGCCTTCTGGAGTGGCTTGATAGACAGGCCTAATAATAATCAACTATTTTTAGCCTGGGGCATCACTACTCGTCTTCTGTGTACAGCTATGATTTGCAGTTAGAAAACAGAGTGAGAAATTTCCAACTACCAAAGCCAAAATGACTTGCTAGCATTGGATCACAGCAACATGTTATCTGCAAGCAAACCACTTGATAGATCTCCACCCATCCCAGTTAAATGGTCCCATCAGTGATGCTCACTCAAACAGTACATCCCAGTCCCCTGCCTTTTGATAAGCAGGTGTTCAATTTGGCACTGATATAGGCTTTACTGTTGACTTGGACTTTATACCTGTGGCTGCCTCATCTGATGTTTGAGGATGCTAATAATAGCCAACTGTTAAAAGTGACATTTGGAGAGAACTTAAATGCCAGGTATTAGGTTAAAATCCTTATATATATCATATTTCTCACATGAGATATTCTACAATGAATACTATTGTTTGTTCTATTTTACAGATGAGAAGAATGAAATTTAGAGATACATTGTTAAAAGTATCAAGGTTTCGTCTGTGCCTTTGGTTGCTTTTCTTTTATATCATTAAAAGTTCATGATACTACTTATTAAGCCAAATACAATGAAGAGGGGCTTGTGGCTGATTTTTATAGAATTTTAATAATAGTAATTACCAATAACCAATAACAATATTTAATAAAATAATACTTGTAATTAATAGAAATAAATTGTGACAAAATGGGAACCACACTTAGTACTAATACTTGGAATTTTTTACAAGTGAATGGTTTGTGATTCCGAATTTTCCTATTTCATTGATGCATACTAGAAACGATACCAACATAGAATCATTATTCACCTGACTCTGAGAGACATAGCGAATTGTAATGTACCTTGCTCACTAAGTAAAGTTTTCTAAAAGTATTTTAAGAAATCATTTCCAGCATCAATTATAGGTTCTGATGCAGTTTATATTTCTACTTAAAATTATGCTTCTAAAATTCAATGTCATCATAAGGCTTTAATTTTCAATTGAGAAAGCAACAGGTTTGTGTCATCCATCTGAAGTTTGCGATGCTCCAGTAGCAAAAATGTAGATAGTTTATTATACATAGACTTCTGTATTCTGGCTATTTTTTTGTGAAGCAATTTCTGCAGCAATATTCAAATAACTTTTTGATTTGGAGATAATTGTTTGCATAGATTTTCATGTGTGCTACTTCATAAAAAACCTCTTAAACGGTTTTACTATTGGGCAATATGAATTAAAAGAAAAAAATATTAATACCACATGGGGATTTCCCTATCCAAAGGGGGGAGGGAACATTTGAACTGGAGGTCATGATGTTAAGGGAAATAAGTCAAACACAGAGAGACAAAAATCACATCTTTTTTGTTACACAAAATGAACACACACACACACACACACACACACACACACACACATGCACCCACACACACACACCATGAAAGCAGAAAGGGCATTATTTGTAAGGAATGGGAGAATCAGTGGAAGGGAAGAGGAAGGGCACTGAGGGTTTTGGTGGCGTGTATACAAGCAAGGTACTATGATACATAGGCGTGCCATAATGGCACCAATTATTTTGTATGAAGATTAAAAATATTAGCAAAACAAAGTAGAAAACATGTGGAAGGTGAAAAAAAGTTCATTCAATATAGCTGAGTTACAAGGAAACATTACTAATAGTCCTAATCACTAGCATTGTTGAAGGACCCTATCCAGTTACCTTTGGGTTTGTAGCAGGGAGTAGGGATGATGCATTCCTCTTTTATGTGGGGCTTTGTTTTCACGCTGCAGCCTCCCGTGTGCATTCCTCGGTGGTCGATGCAGAGTACCACACGGTACCTGAGGCCCTGACCACATGTCACTGTGCACTGGAAAGAGATGGCAAGAGAGAGAAGGAGGAAACTCACAGACAAAGCCCTGCTTCCTTGTCTTTATTTCCCACCTAGGACATCCTCTATAAAGGCTGGTATTTTTATGAGTACTCCTGTTGGAGTTAAACCACTTCTTACCAGTCATTGGATCTTTGTTCTGCTTGGTTTTTAGAGGCGATGTTGGCTGAAAATTAAATAATTTTTAATTTCTTTGAACTGGATTCATTAGTGAACAATTGACTACACTCTACAAAGATCGGAATCAACTAAAAGGGAGATGAGAAGCTACAATGGGTGCTCAAGTTCAATTATCACACTATTGCATTTGGTTACTTGACTCCTGTGTGTCCAAAATATAGGAAATGCTAGTTCCCACAAGGCTAACTACATTGTAGCATGCATAAGCCAGTTGACTGCATTGAAATGGGGGAGTTGTAAGACGTGATTTGATGGGCAGGTGTAGAGGCAACCTGGATAGTTGTACCTATGTAGGAACAGGACTAATATAGGACAAACTTAAATTCTAATCTGCCCTGACAAGACCAAAGCCACAGCCTCAGAGAAGAATCTTCTGGTAGTTCTATGGGCATGATGGTAAACTTCCACACCTTCCTAGCTCCTTGGTCTTTTCTCTTTTTACTTTAGTAAATGGGGAGCACAGAGAAACTGTGGTGTGTGTGTGTGTGTGTGTGCGTGTGTGTGTGTGTGTGTGTGTGTGTGTGTGTGTGTGTGTGCACATGAATTAGTGGAGACTAAATGGGGGAGTCTCACACATGCAAGGTGAGTGTTCTGCCACTGAGCTATTGACCAGCCCTTTCTTTTGATCATGAAACAGGGTCTGGCTATGTAGCCCCATCAGGTCTTCAACCTGCAGTTCTCTTGTGTCAGGTCTGAGTCATTAGGCCTGGCCTGGAATTTTGCATTTTGAGAGCACAAGTTTCCTGTTGTCTGTGAGATTTTGGTTTTAATTATTGTCTTTATCCCCATTTTAAATATTGTGCTGCTTTTATTTTTATACTTTTTAATCAGCAACATATATGTAGTCTCCGTTTTAATCTACTCAGGCTATTTTTGGATTAGACAACATAATGAAGAACTAAACCACACTGATCTGCTCAGCTCTTTCATCAAAGCACTCCGGTGAACTTTGGAAGGCATTTGCTTTTCCACTAAGGTGGGAGAAACAGTAGCGGCTTTGCTGAAGTGACTTGAAGACAGATATTAAATATATCATTTACTCTTAGTCATGCTGGATTGGGGCATTACTATGCCAGAAACCAAGCTGGTATGTTTCAAGACACCTCAAGTAGAGAAGGGTGGAGCTGCACAGGGTACCCACTAGGGCCATGATAGTCAGATGTCAATAGTGGACTTACTCTCCTAATGAACAAAGAAAGAGGGCACAGTTACCGGAGACCACTCCTGTGCCAGCCATTTAGGGCAGTCAAAAATGTTGCAGGGCTGCACGATGGGCATCTTAGGGGTGTACATGCATTTCCACTCTTCCACTGAAGTGACATGCCCCTGGATGTCCTCCTCCACACAGGAAACTGCCCGGCTCTGGATGCCCCCCCCACACGAGGAGGAGCACGCGGTCCACGGGGTGGCCTCCCACCTACAGAAGCAAGGGGAGTCATCAGGGTGGACACGTACATTGCCAGACCTTCTCAGTGACCTGTCATACCAACCTATGTCTGGGACTCATTAGAGAACAAAAAGTCATCCATTGCCTGAATTTCACGAATGAGGGAGAAAGATCTGACCTTGACAAGAGTGCTCCTTAAATTACAATGCTCTGTCTAAACATTATAAAGATTACAGTGGGAGCTGTCCACAAGGTATCTCTTACTGACTCAAAAGATGAAGTTCAGTCTATAGTCTCTCCCTATATTGTCTATATAAATACATGAATGTGTATACATATGCGATATATGCATTTATGTATGTACCTGTGCTTGTCGTAAAGGTTTTTTTAGTTTTTCACTCAGTATCACTAAGTATCTATGTTGAGACTAAAGCTGAATAACTAGTTAGTAGATACTTTGCATGTGATTGGATACTTTTAATTTCAACGTTTTCCTCTATTACTTCTGGATTTTTTTAAAGAAGCCTAAACAAGATCGCCTTAAGCAGCAGCTCCCTCTCCATGTCTCCACTCACCAGCTTGTGATTCTGTGTATTCCTAATGACCAGACCTCCATCTGTAAGCTGAGGGTCAGGAGTGCTCCTTGGGGTTCGACCTGCATCTATGTATGGCCTTGGGAGAGGCACAGGCAGACAGCCTCCAGTAAAGGGCTCTTTGAATTGGGAAGGAGTTTGGCTTCGGTTGAAAGGCTTATGGCATCTGAGTCTGGGAATGTTGTTAAAGCAAGAAAATAACAATATTGCCAATAATGTTTAAGAGCATTCCATTGATTTTGTCAGGGCTCTGTATAGTTCTAAAGCACTTGAGACCAGATTGGTGCCTCGTTCTTTTCTCTCATGCTATGGCTTTAGATCTTTAGAGTTTCTATTTGCAGAAGCATTGGAACTGAAGGAGCTGTGTTTTCTTACACTCTGCTTGATGAAGATCATTAAGGAAGCTTAAGCATTCTCTTAGAATCATGAGACTTATCATTTTAATTAGAACCAAAATGCCACTGAACTGACACTCTTGAATTGCTAAATTTTAAGATTTTGCATGAGCCAGAGGATTGTGTGTTTCCCAGTGAAAAAGAGTTTCCATCATCTCTTTTGCACACTATTTAGGTTTAGTCAGCATTATTGTTTCCAATGTTAACAGCCAATACATGCAGTCATATCCAGCAATTTTCCCCAGGAGACACATAAAAAATGTTACGATAGGGAAACTGAGACCATCTGACCCTTAGGTATTTAAAAATCTATTACAAGAGAGTGAAATCGCTCTGCAGATAAGACTACTTCTCATCTGCTTCCATGTAAATTTCTGGAGGGCTTCCTTTCTAGGTGGACAACAGGCCCGGTTCCCACTGAAGATGGGTCGAATACACAGGTTCACTTTCACATTGTGTTTAGTCTGACAGTGAAGTAGGAATATAATTAATGGATACTTAGTCATGCAGACTATTATAATTGTAAAAAAGAACACATTTCCTGCCTAGCACTATGCAATACCCAAATTTAACCCCCTCATTCTGCTTCAAAACTTGAGCCTGACCATGTAACAGATATAACTATCCTTTTCAATGTTAATGGTTATTCAAAATGAGACCACTGTTTTCTATGAATTCATGGTTCAGGTGCATAATTTTAGTTGTCTATGTGAATCCTCATTTGATTATAAGACTATATGGAGTTTGAAGTAATACTTGCTTGGGTGCTTTAAAGCTGAACAAACATGAGAGGGCTTTATAAAAAAGACCTTAAAACAGTGACCAGAGAAAATACTCAGAATAAAAGAAGGCATATTCAAGAACTTTATCCTAGAAGAACATTAATCTCATTTATATGGTATATATTTACAAGGCTACTTTAATCATGCAGTGTGTTTAGCTTAAGAAATCCTCAGAAACATGAAGGATGGAGAGAAGTGGCCGGAATAAACCGAGAACCACACACGTTCTCAGGCTGAGACGGGACCTGCATCCAAGGCAGAAGAGCAAGCATTCGTTATGTGCATACTCTGCTTACACTTGTGGTCTGAGGAAGTGAACATCGAGACATTTTAAGTGAAGCTTTCTGCTTTGGTTATTGAGGGGCTGCTACTTGAGAACTGATTATGAATGTTTTTTTTTTTCTTGTTAAGTGAAAGCATTTTTATAGAAACATCTGCCATTTACTAGGCCTTTGTCAGAAAAGCAGAACTTCTGTTTTCAGAACTCATTCAAAACATGAGTGTAAGGGGCAAGAAATAGAATGTGTTTGCTTGCTGACTTATCCTTGTCCCCTGTGATGCATGGTCATACCACATGAGAACACACAGTACCAAAAACATCCAGCAAGGTCACACATTGAGGGATATCACATTCTACAAAGGATAAGTTTAACATGTGGAATAAGACAGGCATTGCTTATTCCACATAAAAATGAGCAAGAGGAGTCACAGAAGATGTGACAGAAATCTAGGATCTTTGATTATAGGAGAAACATGAAGTTATGGTGCTTACTCTCAACAGCCAATTTTGCCTTTTTCTTCCACTGCATGTCCTTCAAACAAATGCACATGTCCTGTCAATACATACTTTACAAAGAACTGAATTCAAAGAAAATGTGAGTTCGATTAAATTATTTATTTTTATTTTTTTATTGAATTATCAAGGAGAAGACTTCTTACAAGAAGATACCTTAGGAGGTTTCTAAAGTCACTTGCTGCCTTTAGTGACACTGTCACAAGATAGTGGAAAGGAGATGACTTAGTGAAGCAACCATTCGGTGAAAGAAGTAATCAACAATAATGATATATGGTATCAATTAACACCTTTTTATGTGTTAGCACTAGAATGCTGCAAAGCATTCTGTTTCAGTCATTAGAAGGTTTTTAGCAGATACTAACACTGTTCTTTATGTGTCATATAAACATCTGTATGTGTTTACACATTCATGCTCACTATACATTAACTCGTATTTGTGTGAATATGTGTGCTTACATAGTTAAGTGTATGAGTGTAATTAGAGTGAAGTATCACTGGGGAACTTGACTAGATGAACTCAAGGGATCTCATTTGTAATATTATGCATTAGGGATTTGGAGGTTTTTAATCAGATTTGCTGTATTTTACTGTCTTACAGCTGCTTATGGTCTGATAAAAACCCATGGTTCAAATAGCAACAACTCTCTGAGGGCGGAATGGCAAAGAAAACTGAGCAAAGAGCTATTAAAACCTAATTCTAATATCTGCTACCTGCGAAGCCACTTCCATCACAATTAAGCAATATATTTAGTAACAAGTGTATTTGTCAGTATCTCCAGTATTCTTAGGAATAAGTCATAAAAATAAAAAAAGTTCTTTGAGGTTTTTGTATTACCATTTTTTTAAATTTTTAAAAAAATGTTCTATTTGATTTTTGACTTTTACTTATTTAGTATTATCACTTTATATTTCTATCCACACAATAACAATTAAATAATTTTGATACATGTTCTAGTATGTACCCTTAAAATAAAAAATAGAGTATAATAGTAGCATATATATTCATTGGAGTAATAACACTTATTATCAAATTTTAAGAAATTGAATTATACTTATGAAGTATATACATATGAAGAACTATATATGTACATGTACACATATATAATGAGTATATATTTACAATTTCTTTAAAAGATATTTCAGGTAGAGTTACTCATGGGTTTCTCTAGTCAAGTCAGCTAAATTTTAAAAAGTGACACAATAATTGAAATTTATGTTTAGAAAAAATAAGTCCTCTAAAATGTTCTGAACGACTAAATATATGAAAAGCATGTCTTCTATAATTAATTATTTCTTCAAAGTAAAGGACATTTAAAGCCCTTATGCATCACTGTACTACATTTGGAATTGCACACACATGGTATTGTAGCTTTACTTCTAGCAGTGTTTGTTCAATAGTTAGCCCAGTGCTTTAATGACTAGGGTCCATTGCAGAGGAGACAGAAAGGACAAAGGGAGTGAAAGAAAAGACATAACAGAAACCATACACTGTATCTAATCAGGGTGAATTACTGTGTCCATGCCACGAAATGTGATCCTATCAAAATGGTTTTTGAGTGACAAGCTTGTAGTTTGAACAGGCCGGTTATTATTCAAATGAAGAGGTCAGGGCGGGTTGCAAAATATACCATCTACCATCTTATCTTTATAGCAAAATACAGATTCTATTTCTCTACATATGTTGATATATAATATATGTATATGTATAGATCAATCAAAGCATCAGAAGACTGATTTGCTAAATCTAATATCAGGATGATTGATTTACGTACCGAGGAAGGGGGTGGTAGAGGTCATAAGGCATGATCTGCTTGTATCCGTCACTGTTAGGAACAACAATGCCAACCCTCTGAGTAGAAGGTACACACAATAAAATAAACACTAAATGATTACATTATACAGATGTTCATGCAACATTTGCAAAACAACATTCATAAATCATCTCTGAAAAGCAACACGGAAACAATTCACCATCTTTATTCTGGTATATGCTATAGAGTGGGGTAAGCTCCTTGAAGAATGTATTTTCTATAATTAGTTCTCTGATCCAAACAGGAAATACCACTGTAAAGGGAGGTGGCAGGAAAAGTTGGCACCTCATCATTAACTATGACACAACAAGCTTGTAAATGCCCTTTAATCCTTTGAGTTATACATCTTATGAGGTCATTATTATTATCATTATTATTAATGTGACTTCCAGATGCTCACCAAGCGATTACAGTTACTGTCTCTCATTGATGAAGGAGAAAGCTATTTAACAAGAAGAGCATGTATCTTAGAACTGACAATAGTATGCGACATGCATTAGTAGAGAAGTTTCTCCCCTTGGCACATCTAAAGATTTATGAATATCTGGAAAGTAGCCACTTGGATGTTTTATAAAGAGGGAGAGAAGCTACAAATGGGCGACTATTAGCAAGAGCAAATTTCCTACTAAAATGAAGCCATGAAAACTGTTCATAACTATAAAGGATTTTTTTGGTCTATAAAATGTTATATAATGCTAATTGCTTTATCATGATGGTTGTGATTCTTGTAGCTGTTGTTGATATATAGCTAGTGGCCTGTGAAACCTATGAGGTTTGGAAATAGAGTAGAAGCTAAAAGAGACACCAGAAAGGACCTTTTGTGAGGTGTAGACAAAGGCTAGACAAAAATGACAGTGTAGATTGATGAAATTCCTGGAGGTCTTTAGGTACCTAATACACAATATTAACATGCTCTGTGGCTTTATTTAAAGCCTCCAATTGGTAAGATTAGGCTCTTTCTAAGGCTTGACTCCTTGGTCTGCAGATGATTTCTGACCCTTGGGTGTTGAATAAGAATATCAGAGCAGCCTAGACTCCATCATCAAGAGTGGGCGATGAAGAGAGCTCGGCTCAGACACAGAGTATAGTAAGGAACACACAGAAATGTGTATCTGCACATGACAAATGCTAGGAAGCCCTTCTCTTGCTCACTGAAGAAGTCATGGGTTCTGCTTACATCCCTGGGATCGGTGTGAGTGTGTGTGTGTGTGTGTGTGTGTGTGAGAGAGAGAGAGAGAGAGAGAGAGAGAGAGAGAAATAGAGAGAGAGAAATAGAGAGAGAGAAAAAGAGAGAGAGAGAGAATCAATGTACATGGATTCAATGTGTTTACACTTACATTTTAGTTAACAGATTTTCATTTGACACCATCATGAGATGCAGGTTGACATTCTTTTGTCTTTAAATACAGTTAGCAAATCTAAATAATTAAGTCAAAAGATTGATTGGGCTGGACATACTGAAGAGCAGAAACATGAAAAATAATTCTGACCAGCAACCATGGAGAGTAAGAGAGAGGAATGAAGAGTCCTGTGCTCTAAAGAAATGACAGAAATACAAAAAGATGCAGGAGAGAATCTAGATTTGTGTAGGAAAAAAAAAAAAACAGAAACAAAGTTATGAAGACAGGCTCTCCAGGATGGAAATTTTATTAATTTGATATAAGAACATTTTCTGCTTTTATTTGTATTAATATCTCCTAACCTATTGTAGATACCATTTTCATTATGTGTGAACATGTCTATATGTATGTGTGTATAACCTTGATATCACAATGCTCGAGAAAATGGAGGCTGCTCTGCGATGCTCAGAATCTCATGGATCTTTAGTACAACAATGAAATGATATTACATTAACTGTCATTCCTGTTAGAAGAGTTAAATTTCATTCTTTTTTATCTTTTTCTCTGATAGATAAGAAATCAGATTAAAAATTAACCCTGGCTTTTGTCAAAAAGATGTGATTACATTTCGACAATGTTTACATCTAGTAATTAAGAGATGATATTTTAAAGAAGACCAACCCTAACATCCTTTTAATAACTGTAGATATACATTGCTATTAAACAGAAGTTAATTAAGGGATAAATTGAACTGAAATTGAAGCTTGCTTTATCTAACCTCATATCTTTAGTCATGCTCATATCAATTTCTAAATGAAGAAATGTATACCATTGCCTTCTCTCTTGGAAAAAGAATTACGTCTTTGTCAACTGATTTATCAGCTGATGGTATTTGAAATGGAGAGAGTGATACTGAACGAGACAATTGAGCTGAGGAAAGAGAGTAAACGGGGGAGTACACTGCACTCAAGATGTTGAGCTTTGCTTGGGAGTGATTTAGAAATCATGATTCTGTTTGAACAAGGAGTTTTCAACCTGGTTTCAGCCAAACTCCGGCTCTATTTGTCTTTCTGTGGCATGGGTCACGGTGAAGGCTCATAAAGTGACTCCATGGCACCTGTGAAAACAGAAAGGTATCAAAACAATGGTGCTCTGTCCACTCCTTCTAATGCATATTCGTGTGCACGGGCTCTGCTGCCTCCTGGGGCTCTTGCCACAGCCCTAGCCATTCACTACCCTGGATGGAAGGGAAGGTGATGGTGCTTAAATTTCGCATTGCATTACCTTTAAGACACATTGCTTTGTTCTCATTTGGAAGCAAGATGAGAAAGGGTGGAATTCAGGGACTTGAGAAAACTTCTCTAAGCCTGGATTTGGGAAGGTATGTTTATAGGAATGTGTTCAGAGTGACCATGGTTTGAATATTTATCAAAAGGAGAAGGTCTAAGGTAGAGCTAGTGTGCTTCAACTCTTTGGGGCACTGTGTATTCAGAGGGGAAGTGACAATGTGTCCTTCTGAAACGCCCACCATCCAGGATTTTGCTGGTGAATGAGGATGGAGATGGGCACTCCAGAAAAATAAGGCATGAGAGATCCTTCCCATCTCATCCCTTCAACATACAGTCTACCCAGTGTCTGATACTATGATGTAGGGATAAGTGGGCAGCATGAAGTAGCATGCTGCAAACAAACATAAGAAAAGAACCATTTTAATGGTATAGAAAATATTCAAATATAATGGTTATTGAAGACTGAATATAAAATAGAATATATGCTCTAACCAATAGTATAAGAAAACTTTATATTCAGGTTTTATCTCTAAAGTACTTTCAGTTTGTGTATATATGTGTGTTCATATATATATACACATGCAAGTACATATATGTATGTATTCTCACATATATAGTAGGAAAGCACCTAACAAGAGCAGTTAGCCTCTAGTGTTTAGATTTTTCTCCTTGCTTTCATTTTTTTTGTTTTGTCTTTTTATAGTCTCCTTGCTTTTAAAATGTTTTCCCACTTTGAAAATTTTAAAATAACGTATCATTTCCAACAATCTTAGCATTAGAATACTGAAGTACAGTGAAACTCAAATTGAAAAAAGTGTGCAGCAGGAACATAAATCGATGAAATGAGCAATCGCCCCAAATTCCATGTCGCTTCAACATTATTTAGTCTGTGTGTGCAGAGATGATCTAAGATGTACATTTGAACAATATCCATGATCCTAGAGTCATACCAAAGCCAGAGTCATGCTACTCAGGTGTGGAGCTCACATACTGTGATGGATTCTCTTCCAGAAAAGCCTAATGTGACTAACTCCATGGGTATCTAATGCACCTTTCATTTGTTTCCATAATGAAGTGGAGTCTGGGTAGGTGAATCTCTCACACCTTTTGCCTCTTCTCTTTGCACACACCCTTAGTCCTAACTTCTGACAGCTACATATGCACCAGGTCCTTATCATTGTAGCCTAGATGATCCACCATCTTCTTTTGCGATCTCTTTCATCTGAGTGATTCCTGTTCAAGACACTGTGATTCCCCTACCAAACCTAATAATCTGGAACATCTCTACTTTTTCTTCCCATGATTTCTAAGACTCAACTCTTCCAGTTGCCTCACACCTGTAAGGCTCAAGTTCATTCACCTGATAAGTGTAGGCTGGTTCTTTTGTGCCAGGAGCTTGGCATCTCTGTCTGTATTGTTGACTTCTTTCATCACATTACTCATTATGGTCTTAGAAATTGCATTTTAATTCTCAGCTCAAAAGCCGTCAGTGGCTCCATAATGTCTGGTGACATTTCTTAATGCTACCTTTTCTAAAGGTCTTGTCATAGTGTATCTCTTAATAAGCAGTCAGAAATTCTCTCTCCATCTTCCAAGCACCCATAACATAATCATTCCCAACTCTTAAATTATTCATTAGCTTCATACTATCCACAAATCATTTATCAGTTTAATATTGTAGAATATACCCCAATCAATTCTTTATTGTAGCTCTCAGGATAATGCCCTGCACATAGGTAGGCGTAGTCACCAACTGAAATCAGAAATCTTGCCCTCAATGGAGATGCAGGTAACAATGACTACCACCCCAAATTAAGGCAAACAAGACAAAAGGAACAGGAAAGGCGATGGAGTGGGTTGTGATTCCTCATATTTATGAATGAAAGCGTCAATTTCAAAAAGGTTAAAAAATAGACTAGGAGGGAAAGAAATGCCCAGAGGTTCATGTGCTCTACGCCTTCCCTGTGACTGAGTTCTCCCACCTGCCGGAGAGGACAGCACTTTTACAGTCTTTGGTAAGTTTGAAAGATGGCTCAGGTTAGCCAGGGTGATTGCCTGACAGGAATAGGAAGGACAAAGAATGCAGCTGTGCTTCTAGTTTGCCTGGCCTAACTCAGTACCTTTGCATTTTCCAGAAGTAACTGTGACAGTCTCTCCCATCTCTGGTGCCTCTCAGGCATCATGGTACAGTGCCATCGTGATCATGGTACCACTGTGCAACTCAGCTCACTTGGACAGATCTGGCTACAGATTGTATAGCCAGCTCATTGTGACGTCTGCTGTGATACCAAGCAGCCCCTCTCACAGACTAGTTTCTGAAGTGAAAAATGAAAACCAAGACAAGTGACGTCATGGGTAGCAGAGTATTCTAGCTTGGTCAGTGGGGCTCCATCTCCGCTACATAATTTGAAGGAAGTGATGAAGGCCATCTTCTTCCTTAGTGTGATTGCAGCAAGAGCAGAGGAAAGGGAATGTAATGTCGAGGAGACCGGTAACCTCTGCAGCAAAGTACAAGAAGTCATGGGACAGGGAGGGTGCACCACTGAGAGAAACTGGGAGAAGAATTCAGTGCTCCTCTTGCCACTTTCTGTCTGCACAGTGCAACCTTCAATGTCTAACATCTGGGCTCTTGCTTAGCTGTTCCACAGTCAAGAGAGTTCAGGTGGAGAATGGAAGGCTGGAAACGCTTGCTTGGGATCAGCCTTGTTTTCCCTTCCTCATGGCCGCTGAGTCCTAGCTTGAAAATCACTGAACTAAGATGATAATTTTGAAATGCCTTTTCCTCTAACACCTATCCAAGTTCACAAACATCATATTTCCCTAATATAGATTCAAGTTAGAATCTAGTAAATGAGAAAGTGTTTTACGAATTGATTATTATTCTCTTTAGCTACAATAATTGACTTTCATTTATCTAGATTGCTTTGGAACCAAAGGGAAGAAGCATGGAGGTCTGAAAACAATTGTTTAGACAAAAAATCACTTTCTACTATGAAAGTAGCTACTGGAGAGTTTCGATATTTTTAATTAAGCACTAAAGCTTTCCTTGCACTTGCGTCATGGGCACTAAACATTCTCAATATTAATGAGTGTAGTTTTAAACTTGTAAATAAGTGGCACAATTATTTCCTTGTTCTGTGTTTATCTCTTTCTGAAGCTGGACACTGATTTGAGTGAATGCCAATGAATATGATTACGTGAAAGAGACTTCCTTTCTCTGTATATCTAGTCAATTCAATACTCAAACTTGCATTGAAATATGTAGCAATCTGTGGTCTGTGTTGCTTGAAGCACATTGCACAGACTGCTGAAGGTACTGTGCAGGATAGGGGGACATGATGCCGAAAGAACTGCTCCAGAATCTGGCTTCCTGTGTTTCTGCAGGGTAGGAGACTACTGGCAATGGAAGCACATAGATCCATGTCCCACATTGCTTTTAGGGACCCCCAACTTGGGGCTGTGGCTTCAGGTTTTCTTCTCTGAGTTTCAGGTTTTTCATTTGTGATATACAGAGGACAGTCTCTGGCCTGTTAGGTTGCTGGGGAAGATAAAGCTAAAATGAGATAATTAGTGTGAAGGCATCTTGCTTTTTACAGGTGGGAAACTCACACCTAGAGATATCAAATAAAGAAATACCTTAGTACAGCCACAGTTAGAAGCAGAGGTGATGACAATACCTTTGCTATTATCTTGAAGAATTATACAGACAATTATACTTCCAAAACTTCAAAATGTGATGTAAGAAATGATCTTACCAATGGCATCAACTGGCCTGATTATGTTGGACAATATGTGGTGCATTTGCAACCCTTTGTTTTACAATGTGGATCTAAAAAAATACAAGAACTTTGCTTTATTTTTCTGATTACAAATAATGTACAAAGTGGAAATGGGAATTCATAGTTTTATTTTTACTATTTACTCATTATATGATCAAGATATATTTAAAATAGACCGATCAGAAGAAAATTGCTACTTTTCTATATCATTTACCCATTGTAAAACTAGGTTTAGTAAGACTTTCATGATTGAAGAAACTTTCATTATACTTTGTTTGTGGAATAAAGCAACCACTCTCCAGCTTTTTTAGGAGACATGCACACAGCAAAACATCCATATTATCTAGGTAGGCAAATCAGGATTATTCTTCCTACTTATGAACTGAGATTTCAAGAGTTGGCTTCAATATCTTGTGATCACTTATATTTTAAAAATCCAATGAAAGTGATTTATTTTCTATGTGATATTTTCCTAGGAATTTTGTCTCCTGATATTATAGCAACTTATAGAGAGATCTTTCTGGACTCAGAAAATTCTAGAATTCTATCTTTTCTTTTTGTGTATAAGAAAGGTGATTGATTGTGGGAGAGTTTGGAGTTTCTCTAGGTAATATCATCATTAGTATCATAACCATGATCTCAATCAGAATAGCTTCAGCAGCTAACATTTATTGAGTGCTTATTTTGTGAAAAGTATTCCACTAAGCTTTTAACATGTATTACGCCATTCAAACCATGTGACGACTCTAGGAGCTAAGTACTGCTATTAACTTCACCTCACAGGAAGAAAAACCCAAGGCTTAGTGGAATAAGCAAATTCTCCAAAGCTATTCAACTAGCACATGGCAGGTCCAAGGTCTCAAGCTGGGCTATAGTACACCAAAGCTTCCATTTCCACTGCTGGACCCTATTGCTATAGAGTGACAATTCAGTACACAAATCCAGGTTTCTATCTCCTACTATGTGCACCACTTCTCCAGAAGCAGAGCAATTTTCACAGTTTCATTAGGATTCAATTCCAAGATTTGTTTTTCACAGTTTGGTCCCTAGCCAATGTTAATATATTCAATTTTCTGTCAAATTAAATGGAACTGGATTTTAAAAAAATCCAGTTGACTCACCCGAACTGCCACTTGGGGCATTCAAGTTTGGGCATTTGCTGAGGACTGCTGGTCTGAATTCCTGAGGGAAGGGGGAGTGTGGATCCAGTTTCAGCTAGGAGCAGATGTGTTCACTAATGATTGTGACTGTGCTGTTATGATGAGTAAGAGCGGTTCACACTTGCCCAGCCTTTGCCAATTCAAGCCCCTGTCATTACTGCCTTGGAGGGAAGGACCAAAGGGCTGTGCCCAGGAAATCTACAAAGGTGGCTCTCTGATCTTGTCACAGTGCCTGGTGCATGCTCCCACAGTCCAAGAGATATAAGCCAAATGCTACATGCTTTACATCTCAGTCAGCTCTGAAAGCATAAGGTGCTTATTAGAGGAAGTAAACAATGCCTTCTTCATTTTCGTTTAACCACAGAACTAGGCTTTGAGGCTTTCTGGCCACATATTGAACTTGACTCTTTCTACCTAGGAAATAGATCGACAAGAAATGCTACACAAAAATTTAGCAAAGTTTCCACTGGTGAAGGAGAGAAGTGGAGCTTTCGGTATAGTTGGCACATGAAGAGACTTCACATTTGAGTAGCTACTGAATGTTGCAGCTACGTGAGTCAAATCTCATAATCCAGCACTGAAAGCACAAAGCAGAAAACTAAATATGCAGCAAATCCCTAACAGACAGAAGTGGTGTGCCTCTGGATTTCTAGGAATGCCCAACCTAAACTACTTGGACTACTAAGGAGCACACAGAGGAGTGTGCGCTTTCTCAGCGGTGTATAGCTCTAAATTGCCAATGAGAAACAGTACGCATTTAGGTGAAAGTCATTCAAATTTTATACATCTTTTTCTCTTTGCTTCCCTTAGACTTATGTATTGGCTCCCTTTTGGAGAATACTTTTGGCTAGGAAACTAAGTATTTTCTCACTTCATAAAAATGACAGAAGCAGAGATCAACAAAGTCCTGGTGGGAGGAAATTGCTGGGCAACTGTCTTAAGCTCCTGACTCAGCAGAACATCAAAGTGTTGTTACATGGCACGGATGTTCAAGCTGCTTTTACCAGCATGGAAACAAACACTGCAGAGTCACTGACCTCCAAGTGTCTACTGTGTGGAGTAGACCTCAGGTGTATTATGAGCTAATGACGGGACTGCAAAGAAACAGTAAAAATGGTACTAACGAGCACTTGCGATCATTGTGTTTCATTGTCTTAGCTGTAGCTTTTAAATTTATTAACATTTCTAAGCATTTAGAATCAGAAAATGCCATAAAACATAAGAGTTCTTTGAAGGTGCCACCAGTCTCTTCAGCATCATCTGTGACCATAGCAGCTAGTCAATGTTGCTGGAGAATGGAGAGAAGAGAGACCAATGGGAAAAAGAAAAAGGGTCGGAAAATGAGATGGGGAAGCAAAGAAGGAAGAAAAAGAAGAGAGGAAAACCAAAAATTGTACAGATGGTAAGGAATAAGACATTTCTGAGAAAATCCTAGGGTTTGGGAGAGTAAGGTAATAAACCTGAAATTGCAGAATTATTAAGTGTATTTTTAGCTATTTTCTTTTTTTTTTCTTTCTTTCTTTTTCTTTTTCTTTCTTTCTTTCTTTCTTTCTTTCTTTCTTTCTTTCTTTCTTTCTTTCTTTCTTTCTTTCTTTCTTTCTCTCTTTCTTTCTCTCTTTCTCTCTCTCCCCTCCTTCCTTCCTTCCTTCCTTCCTTCCTTCCTTCCTTCCTTCCTTCCTTCCTTCCTTCCTTCCTTCCTTCCTCCCTCCCTCCCTCCTTCCCTCCCTTTCTTCCTTTCTTCCTTCCTTATGGGGGGGCATGCATATCATGGCACACAGGCGGAGGTGTGTGGACTTTCAGGGATTGAGTTTAGGTCTCCTTTTTGCTTTGCACTGGGGCTTCTCAGTTTCTGCCTTCCAGGGCGAGAAGTGCAGGCCACTGCTATTTCCACCTAGTCATTTTTTAATTTTTATTTTTCTACTTTTATAAGGATATTGAGTATTAATCCCAGCTTCCCTCCCTCCATCCTCTCTCCCATCTCCTCCCTTCCCTTCACCATTTCCCTCCCACTCCCACTCATCCTTCCACCTGTATGCTTCTATGGACCCCAGGATTTACTCTGGCTTGTTTACTCCTATGAAGGCTACGGTCTCCAGGGTAGATCAAGTCACCTCTCTTCAGGCCACCTCACTGATATGTGCATTTCCCTTCACTCATCCAGCTACAGACCCCAAGATGTCCACTGTATGTTCCCATTCCATGAGTATAATAACAGCTACCTACAGAGCACTTTGATGTACCGTCTTCCTACCCAGAGATTTGTTGGCTGTCTTCCCTATTGATCTATTTTCTTCCCTTTTTTAGGTTTTTATTCTAGTTTACAGTAACAGGGATGGGTACCATTCTGACAAGTGGGTCTTGAATCCAGTCAGAAAGCTGTTGATTTTTTCCTTTGTACCCATGCGATTATTACACTGGTGGTCAACTGTTGCCATGGTGATTTATATTGCAACTTACAGATCTCATGCTGTTGATGGGGCTTGTGATTATTTCTCTCTCCCAGTAGCTTCTACAGTATTCCTTGGTACTGTGTAAGCTATCCATCAAGGAGAAAGTCCTTAGACCAGTTCCAGTTGATATATTTTGCCCATGTTCTGTGATCCATTTGTGTTGCATCTTCAGTAATGGAGTCTTACTGACAGTTTTTGGAGAGTAATCAAGAGCAATGGCAAAAGCTTATAATGTTTGGGGGTCTTTGAGATCTCTCTGACCAACATTTTATCAGGAAGTGCCACATTCCTGTTACTTCTAGTATAATTTTGTCCCTGGGTTCTAAGTGGATCAGCTCAAGGCTCCTCCCCCCGCTCCCGCTGTTTTCCTCATTCTATGCTCCTCTGCCTAGGGATTACACATTCTTGTTTCTTTCCTTAAAAGACCTGTTTTGGTTTTTCTGAAGTATTACTAGCATAGGATGTTCCTTTGGGGTTACTTCCTCTATCTGGTACTTTTATGTGGGATCTGGGATATGAAACCAGGTCCTTTTGCTTGTGAGGCAGAAGCTTAACCTCTGAGTCATCTTTCCAGCCCAATTGTACATATTTTTGATAAATTCAAGATAAATAATAAGAAACATTTCTGTCAATTCAAAAATATGTGAATTTGTAGTAAGAGTGTCAATATTTTCCCTTTGGGGAGTTTGGACACAAAGCATTGCTTCCACCACTGAATCCTTGCTAACTGCGCAGACCCACTTTACAGAGTCTCTTCTATCTGCTTTGCAGACCTTCTCTTTCTTTTTCCTTTTACTTCAGCAGAGGTGCACACGAAAGAGTTCGATGGATTTTGTAGTAATTCCTGAAGTAGCTATCCTCACAGTATGAATGTTTCTCACAGCAGCTTCCTCTTAAGTCTTTATTATGGATGTGCCTTCATTTGTACAGCTTTGTCTAATTACTGCTTCAATAAAAAAGCCTGTTTCCTTTACCTCCAACTTCTTTTTTTCTTTCTTTTTCTTTTTCTTTTTTTTTAAATAGCCACCTGTCCCAACATTCATAAATGTGCTGTATTAGATGTTTTAACATAACACAGAGCACAGAAAAATGCATACCCAGCATGGACAGCCTCTTTTCAATGTAGCCTTTTGCTTTTGGATAAAGAGAAATGGGCCAAATATGCTACTCCCACAGAGAAGAGTGGGTAAAAATCAGAGACAAGAAACAATGGCTAGATTTTTGTGATTATATGCATTTTCTTCAAATCGTTAACAAAAATGCTTTTATTTCACAACTATCTTTCATGGTCATTTCTTCACTGAAGATGTTGCCAGCAAGGAAAATGTTTTATGAAAATGTGGGGAAATGCCTCCCTCTCTCCCAGATCTGCATACACACTTTTGTGGATGGTGCCCAAGACTTTCTGGCAAAGGTGACCTGTCTGAATTGAGATCAATATGCTTTTTATACAGTTACAAGTATAGATAAAAGTATAATAAAATAGAGTAATTTTAAAATAGGATTCAATTGGATTGACTATAATTGTTAGAGCTAAAAGTATTTCAACTGCTTTTTATTTCCAAAATAAATCCAAGAAAACTTTTAACACTTTATTTAGTTTTTATATTATATCCAACTTTTAATGTAAAAATACTGCCATAGCACGAAGCTACATTAAACTAACTCTTAAAGCTATAAAATATCTATTCTTTCTGCTTCTTTAATGAGTCCACTTTTTATGAGGTTTGCAATATAGTTCCTAAAAGTCAATTAATAATGGCAACTTCATATCACATGAATAACAGGATTCATGAACATAGACAGTGTACAAGAAAATATATTTTAAGGTTAATAATAGAAAATAAAAACTAAAATCGCATTGCTCATAACCTAAATGTACCTTTGCACTCACACCGCTATGAATAGCTTAGCTATTCAGAACTTTCTTTTCTTAAATGTATTTAGTGAACAATGATTCGAAAAATAACATGGAAGCTATTTCTCAGAAACCCTAGAATTTGAAAAGGATGCTTTACTTTTTTGTGTGATCATTGATTATTTTTGTTGGGAAAGGATTTCTATGATTTTGTCTGGTAAGGTGAAGATGAGATATTACTGAACGGAATCACATTGCCGGCATCAGCAAGGAAGATGCTTTACCAAAACATTTCTTTAGTCAGGATGATTGTTGGTCTCTCAAATAATCTGGGAACCAATTATGGTTTTCCTAAAGCAAACAATAGTATGTAGAAGTGTTAAATGCTTAAATCTTTAGATTTCCTAATTAAATATATCCTCAAGAAAAATTTGACTTGGAAATAAGCCCTGCTTTCTACTTGGCAAAGGGTGAGTTTGTTGCAAGGGAGTAAAATGTTCTGAGCCTGATTCTGGCTGTAATTAATAAGTGTGGATTAATTAAGTTAGCATGGATCAACTATGATCCTGAAATACAGACTTCTTTGATCACATCCCTGATCAGAATCTGAGAGAAAAATCAGATGAATGGTGAGATACTGTGTCATCACATTGGCTAAGATATTCGCTGGCCTGGCCTAGTCAAGGAGAGAAGCAAGAAGTCAGGATGGAAAGACATTGGAAGAGAAAAATAACTTGAAAGAGTGCTCCGCTCTTGAAAAGTGCTTTCCGAAAGGGAAGTCCGCAGGCCTTGGAGCTACACCACACAGCAGCAGGACTGAGGGGCGTGGGTTTAGTGACATGTGGCAGGAACGACAATGAACGGTAACATGCCAGTTATTTCTAGTCTTAAAACTGATTTGAAGAAACTGGGAACTTGATTTATGCTTATGACAAGTAAATTGGTAAACTGGACTGACCTGGCTGGACAAGGGTCCAAGTTGCACTCTTGAAGCTTGGGTTTGGGCTTGATGTTCTCTGGGTAATAGTGACAGTATTGATCAGCAACTACCCGGCTGCTCCGGAGATCATAACACTCAGCTGATGTCAACTGGTAACCTGCAAGTATCAGACCAACCAGGTATTGAGAGCACATGCCAATGAATATATTTCTTTATGATTTTTGGCCACTTCACATTAGTGGAAATTATTCCCCAATGCCCAAAGTCATTTCTAGGAAAAAAGAGACATAATTGGAAGGCTTATTAATTTCTCAAGCCTCAAATACTATGTTTCTCTAAAGAAATCTACTCATTTTAATAATTAAATTCTATTATAGGGCTTCAATTACACAAAGGTATATATTAACTGAAAGATCTATACTCGGTTTGCATCTTTTATATAATATAAAAATATAATAGAAAAGTTGACATCCAGAGAAGACTATATGAAGCTGAGGAAAGGATTCAGTTGGTAAAGCACTTGCTGAGCCACTGTAAGGTCTTGAGTTTGAGTCCCTAGCACCCACATCAAAGGTAGGTATAGTGGTTTATGTCCATCACTGTAGCAGTAAGAAGGTGGAGATGAACGAGTCCTGTACTCACTGGTCAGCTGGTCTTGTTGAATTAGTGAATTCCAGATTCAGCAAGAAACAATGACTCAAAAAGTAAGGTGGAGGATGGGTGAGAGAGGAAAACACTTAACACTGACTGCTAGAATCTGGTGTTTTTCACCTACCATTTCTGGTAGAATAGTGAATAACTAAGATGAAAAATAAATATACATTGAGACATAAAAAGTGTATCCTAAACTCACCAATCCCACCCACATGTATTCTCCTTATTGGGGTTTACTAAAGATGCATTTGAACTCACTGCAGAGAGACTTTTCCTTATCAGACCTGCATAATGACTGACATATCAACTCACCCCCATAGACTGTAGAGGAACTCAAGAGAGTAAGAACAACCAAGTGAAAATTTTGGGAAATAAAGTTGGATGAGTGAAGGGAAATGTTCCCATCAGCGGGTGGCTTGAAGAGAAGCAACTTTGTATGCCCCAAGAGGCTTGAACCCCCACAAGAGTAGACAAATCAGAGGGAAACCTGGGGTCCATAGAGGCAGCCAGGCAGGAGGGTGGGAGGGAGAAAGATTGGAGGGAGGGGGAAGGGAGGGAAGAAGATGAGTACTCAATATGCTTGTAAAACTAGAAAAATAAAATATAAAAAAGATTTTAATTTGGGATTAGAACAGAATTGCCAACAATTCTTGAAATGCTCCTCAACAGGAGCTTCTGTCATTTTCAATGTTACAATTACAAGAGGTGGTATATTTAGGAATGACAATTATAAAGTTAAAATGAAATTAACTCTAAAAAATATTAAAAATGATCAAACATTTAGGCCATTTAATTCTTTATGTAAAATTCTTTATGTAAAAATAAACAATGTGCAAATTGATAGTCTTTATTCAGGGAAAAAGATTTATTTATATAAAAGAATTATTCTAAAATAAAAATTTTACTGATTTACTTTAAAAAAAAGATGCATTCAGAAGCAAGGTCTAAATTATTAAAGGACTGGGAAAGGTTTAAAGAAATCAGAAGGAGGCTGTTTAGCCAGATTTCTTGGCTTTAGGCTGTATTTTTAGACCACCCACAAAAAATTAATTGTTCATTAAAGACCTAAAAAAAGGACCTTTAAAAATTCTACTGGGAAGATAAAAGCATGGAGCAATGAAAGGAGTGGGCAGGAGCTCGTGTTCCATCTAGGGTTTCCATTTACAGGAAAATCAAGTAGCAGAATGTTTTAGATAAGCTAATGTACTTTTACTTTTCAATTTCACTGCCCCTCCCCCTGCCAAAGATGCTAACTCTATGACAGGCTAAACACTTTACATTTTTCCTATTTAATAGCTTCTACTAAATTATCAGACTGTGGTTCTCATTTTGGAAAAATCATAATTTGTTAACCTGAACACACTGCTTTAAAACTCTTATGGTCAGATGAGGTGGAAAGACAAAGTGAAAAGAAATGAGCAAAACGGACAGAGAATCTTTCCTTCTAAGGAATCTTATGTTGCTTTTGGGCAGAAATCCTTTATACCTGGCACAGTGGGCAGCCACTTGAATCTGGACACAAAAACACAGATGGGAGCTTGGACCTGATTTCTTTAGTACGTTTCAAAATGGACCGCAGAATGAGAGAAAGGCTGTCTTCCTTCCACTCACACTTCCTTAGGACCATTTTTCTTTTTATCTCAGCATCTTAATAAGATTTCCTTAGAACAGAGATTTGGCTTTTATAACAGTAGTTCTACTTTCCATGTGAGAAAAATAAGGCTGGAAGTGGTTGGTTAGATGGAAGCAAATCACAAATTACAGTTTATAGTAAGCCATCTCACATGAGAAATTGACAGTGTGGGTGCAACTAAGTTGTTACTTTGCGTCAGTATGTGTTTACTTAAAATGAAAAAAAATTTCATCAGATCTTTTTAGAGATTGTTTCTGTCTAGTCATTCGTAGATATATCAACATAGTGCATTCCTGAGAAACATCAGTTTATTTTTAAAGAAAGTACTTTTCTATTAAGGAAAGCAAGAGCCACCAGAAACACGATTATACTGAAGTATATAAAATAATAAAACTAACAGTTATTCAGTTGTTAGTAACTGTTCAGTTACTCAAGTGAACAAGAATCATTTGATGGCAGTTCACTTCCCTACTTTTAAGCTAAAATCCAATATTGCTACAGAACCATGTCTAATGTCTTGTTCTTCATATTATCTGGCTAGAGATAACACAGTGGAAAATGACTTATGTCATCTATTTTTGCTGTTTTATAAAAATTTATGGGTAATCATTTGTCCCATTTCTCAATATATTTTATTTGAGGGAGGGAGGAAGAGAAAGAGAGAGAGAGAGAGAGAGAGAGAGAGAGAGAGAGAGAGAGAGAGAGAACATGCCATGGTGCATGGTGGAAATCAGAGGCTCTCTCCTTCTACCATGTAGACTTCTAGTTATCAAACTCAGGCACTTTAATCACCAATCCATTTGTCCCTGCTTTTAGGTGCCCATCATTTTATCTCCTATCAAACTAATTCAGTGATCCTACTTGGGTGAATTATGTAGCATTAGCCAATTAACTGATTTTCATGGACCTAGAGAAGAAAATTACCAGATGTGCTAGTTTTCAAAGGAATACATATGCAATTTTATACCCATTAAGATAGAAAGCCTAAAAGGCAATCCATAAAAGTTGACAACCTAAAATATTCATATACTTACTTTTCTGGAAAGAATTTGAGAATTCATGCCAATAGCCACAAAAATCTAAAACTCCTTTATCTAGTAACCACAATGCTGAGTATTTACCCCAAGGAGAATTGTGAAAGAAAAAAAAAACTACTTAGTCATGAAAATTACTCATTATATCATCATAGTATAAAAGTTTAAAGGAATCGAATGATCTCCTATAGGGAAGTGACTAAAATAACAAAAAATAAAAATTCGAAGCAATTATTATGCGAAGAACAACAGAATATAGGAAAGAATTTGTTTTTCCTGGTAACACAGAATGCCACACATGAAACAGACATAATATAGTATGGAGAAGGGAACCATCTCATCTTTTCCGGGAGAGATGAATGTGTGAAGAGCAGATTCTGACTGTACAGAGATGTAGTGTCGGCAAACAGAAGTGAGTTCACAAGTGATTTCCCCCGAGCCAGGTGAATAGTTTATGCTCAAATGGAAAGACAAAGCTCTTGCCAAATTATGATGGGCCTATCCTGGCTTTCCAAGAAACCAAGGAAACAAAGAGTTGACAATGGGATTCTGCAGAAGGAAGGGCTCAGGGGACCCTCAAGGGTGGCTCTTTAATGTGGTTCCATAGTGAAGGGATCTGACTTCCGCGTCAAGCTGAAGTTATTCCATTCTCAGAACAGCCCAGCTTTTCCTCACAAAGGCATCCCTAAGTAGGTTCAGTGAGCTCCGTTACCTCCTCCGCAGGTTGCTGAGCAAGGAAAGAAGTCCGTCTCCCTCCATCGGTGAATGATAGGCTGATAAAAGATGAATTGGACAGCGCTGTCTGCAGGCCCCGCATCACGGATCTGCAAAAGAAAATACGGAAGTTGAAGGGCTCCTGTGCTGGGTGTGGGGGTGATTTCTGAGTCTCTGGCAACTTTAGCAGAGGCTAGATGGAGGGCCTGAGGGTCTTGGCCTTTTGGGTGCCATCACTGCCCAGATCTCAGTGCTGAAGCTGCGGTGTGAGGCCCTGAGGCCCCCATTTGTGATTCCAGTGCCATCTTACTCCAAGCCACAATTCCCTTCTTTTTTCCTCTATTTCCACTCTCCCTGGCATATATATGACTTTTTAAATGTAGATTCAAAAATAAATAATGATTTTAAGAAAATTATAAATGCCACAACATGAAAATGAAAGATACTATCTGCTCTTAAGAAAGAAAAATACTTCAAGAATTAAGGCTTTTTTTAAACCATTAGAGACATAAATGTGGAGATTCATAAATTTTAATTTACAAAGTCACCGGCTGGAAGTTTAGGAAAATGTAGGCTCTTGGGTGCAAAACCAGAGATCTAGACAATTATAATACAGATATTCCAAAATACAAAATTTCAAGACAATTATTTATGAAAGTAGCTACTTTCAAATAAAACTGATGCCTATGGAAATTATATTTGCTTGAGGAGGGAATGTAATAATTCTTCAGTGGATTCAAAAAGTATAAAGTCGAGAAAACACTTAAACTAAAAGAAAATAAAAGGGACTTAATATGAGCAGCCAGCTTCATGAGTGCAGGATGAAGTGCCAATTAAGATTCAGACTGGGAGGAAAAACTTAGACTATTAGATTAAGAAGGTTCCAAGAACAAATGTGAGGGTCACTTCTTACTCCAGTCATGTTGCAACAGTTAGAAGAGCATCGAGACCAACTGAATCATGTGGCCGAGTCTTGGATAAGTAACTTTAAGTCTTCTGGGTGTCCTAACTCTCCTTTCCTTAAGGTAAGTGGATAGAGCTGACCTTCGATTATTTTTGAAGGTAGCTCTGTTTCTCTGTGGCTGATCTTAGTAAACTCGCTAAACACTTAGGATGCAGGGGAGCCGGGAAAACTGAGGATATAGGAGCAAGAAAACCTGGCAAGCATCAAACTTGATCAGGTTCTGGAGTTCAGATGAGAAAATGATAATGTTCTTCAGTAACTCTCAGGGAGCTGGACAGGAGGAAGTGGTTGGGTGGGGACGAGAATGAGGAGAGCCCTCCAGATGATCTCATTTGACATGGGACTCTGAACAAGATAGCTCTGGGTTCTTTTTTAATTAGACTAAATGGTAATGCAACTCCTCCTTTGGAACAAAACCATGGGAAGAAACACATGTCTTTCCCAAGTGGGAGAATTACCTGTGGATTAACATTCCACAGTCTCATTTGTCATTTACATGGGTTCCTAAATGCTGGCTTAGCAATACAGCATTAATCTCATTCTTCGGGAAGATTTTTTTTTTTCACTCGCAAATTCCCTCACTCCCTTGAGATGTGTGGTTATCATGCTGGAAAACTACCAGGATAGGTTGTCAACGGAAGCCAACATTCCTGAAAAAAAAATAAAAGATCAGAAAGTTTATTGAGACCTGCTTTCAATTTTATTCTCCACCCAGAAGGCATGCTGGTTTATTTCTACCATCTCTGAGCCCTCCCAAGCCATGAGTGGCCCCACTGACACTAAGACAGTCAACACTGTGGGTGCAGCTCTGACACGCACAATGCACTTTCCCTTTCTTCATCACAGGAGCAAGTGCATTGCAGGATTCCTTTCTGGAGTGGTAGCAACTGAGTCCTGGGGATGTGAAGGAGGAATTTTAGCTTTTTTGGCCAAAAGAGAAGGAAGAAGACAAAGACTCTCAAGGAGGCCTTGCCCTAGAATATCTGTATCATGCCTGATTGTCTTTTGATCTGGTTAAAGGGCACAAAGGTGAAACAAATCACCAATAAAAGTACTTTATGCTGGGAATATAGCTTAGTGGTACAGCATTAGTCTGGCATATGTGAAGCTCTGAGTCCCCAGTACTGCCAAAAGTAAATGAATGCAATAGATCAATGAAAAATCAAAGGCTTTGTGCCCTATAAGGAGGGGGTGATGATGAAGAGGAGTTTGACAGATGAAGAGGAGGGTTGGCAGGCACCATGTTGAAGGAAAAAGAATACCGGTCTGTATGAGGTCCAGGAAAATGTTCTGCAGTGCACACTTATACTCGAGAAGAGACTTTTCCCTCCTCCATGGTCACATTCATTCTCTATTAATGACAGCAACAACCAGAGCTTCCAACATTCCTACCAAGTGTGAGGTATGTCTTATTTATATTAATTCTGCTCTTAAAACTATGTAATTTTCCGCATATGAGTTACAATGAGAAACATGAAGCTCAGAGAGGTTCAGTGACTTGCTCCAAGCTACACAGCTAAGGAACATCAAAGAGGAATTTAAATTCAGGTCTTTACATTTCTAAAGCCACCATTCTTTTCCTGGTCCCAACCATCTCCACAGTGATACTATGATGAAATGCAGGTATAAGGTATCCTTATATTTGTCTTCATAGCGCCTTTGATTTTCACTTCAAAATAGAAAGAAGTGCTTAAAAATAAATACTTGATGAACCTGAGCTCTATATTCAATGGCCTAACAGTTGAAATTGGAGCTGGACCTGCCTAGGTTCTTTCCTCCTCCTGGTCTGCTTAGCTCTTGTTAGCATAACTGTACAGCTTCATAATCTCTAAATCCTCAATCATCTGCTACTTCTCAAGAGCATTGCGAAAACTTCAGTTTGACACCTTACAACATTGGTGTAGATTGCCGAACACATCTAGTGTATGTAATGCTGACCTCCTTATGCTAATAAGAGTAAAGAATATTCTGAATTCAGTTCCTTTTCCTCTAATTGCAATGTTCTAACTTTTTCTGATTCAGTATGAGGACTTCCCACACTGAAAATCAAGGATACGACTCAAAGAGTCTACAACAATGTGAGAACAGAGCTGGCAGGCAGTGCACTTGTGTGTATAGACAGGGGAAAGGGCTCAGTCTGAGTGCACAACCAAAGGAAACTGGGAGGCCCGAAAAACATCTAAATATAGGAAGAACCAAGTGGCTTCATCAGATAAGTTGCCCTGAAAACATTTCTTCCTGTTCTATTGAGCAAAGGGCAGTTTGTGAGCTTCAACATATTGACCAAATAAGTGTCTTAGTGATGTGGACATGTCTGCTCTAGGTAGGCAGGTAGTGATGCTGACAGGTAGGTCGTCCCTATCCCACCATGCAAGGAGAAAGAGTGAAAATGAGAGCCCTGGGTAAGCCACTATTGTGCACCTCTGAGTTGTATCCACAGTGTGAAGTATTTAGCAACTGTGATATCAGGGAAATCTGTCTTCTTCACGACTTGGAAGGGCTTAGAGGCGGCATAAATGAGTTAACATGAATTGTAGAAAGAGAATAAAATGGAAAGCAGGTAGACATGCTTCTTAAATGTCTTTGTCTACCGCTATTTCTTTACACATAATAAAATGGAAGCAAGCTTGTTTACTAGGCACTTGTCTTGTTGCTATGACAAAATGCCTAACAGGAAGTAAATTTAAGAGAAAAGGGATCCATTGTAACTTTTAGCTCCAGGGTATACTTCATCATGTCTGGGAGGTCATGGTGGCAGGAGTTTGATGCAATCAGGCATCAAAGAGCAATGGATATCTGTGTTTGGAGCTGCTTTCTTTTTTATATTCAATCCAGCAGTTAGGGTGGGTCTTCTTGTCTCAATTAACCTCATACCTTGCTCAGAGGTTACCCTAATTTAGATAATCTCTCACAAACATTTACAGAGGTGAAATTAATCTAGATAATTTCTTCATAGGCATGTCCAGAACCCTGTCTTCTTGGCAATTCTAGAATGATCCTGATAAGTTCACAATCAGTAATAACTATTACAGTTTGCAGGAAATGCTAGCTATTTCTGGCATAAAACATGGACTAAATCTTCCCACTGTCAGAAATACTTGATAATTTTGACAGCTGGAAATTCAAAGCTTAAGAATTATTGAAAGAAAAGATTTTTTAAAAAGTTACTTTTCAAACATGCCTTTAGACATCCCTAAGAGTTTTCCAGTGCTAAGAATTCCAGGCTGAAGCCTGGAAGACATGCAGTTTGGTCCAGTGGCCCTGCATGAGATGTGGTGCAGAGTTGAGCCCAAGAAGGCTGTTGTAGTTCTCAGGAGGAGTAGTGTAAGGACATAAAGGACCAAAGAGGAGCCAGAGCAGAGAGGGGCTGGAGTGTGCAGGGTTGGCGTTCCCAGGAGTAAGGAAAGTGAAGGGTTATTTCTTGACTTCTCTTCTGATTTAAGTCTTGCTGTTTTGTCATTCTGTGGAGCTCAGTAAGAAATGAAACATCTTCTAATTATCTTACTCAAAAGTCCTACCTGTAATCTACCTGTAAAATAGGGTATATTTAATGGGGAAAATTCCTGCCAAACTTGAGGGCAAGATGAATCACTACTTACCATTGACTTTGTTTTCTTATAGTTGACTTAAATGTTTCCTCTAACTTTAGTGTCATTACATGTTGCTGCCACAAAATATCTGGCCCAAGCAACTTAGAGGGGAGAAAGGTTTAATTGGCTCACAATGCCAAGTTTCAATCCATCGTGGCTGGGAAAATTATAGAAATAGGAACTTGGAAGCAACCAGTTACATCACATCCACAACAAAAGCAGAGAGCAAGAGTCAATGCATGTATTGTTGCTTGCTTGTCAAATGTTCATTCTCTCCATCTTTATCCAGTCCCAGACCACCTGCCTAAGGAGTGGTCTCACTCACAAATGGCTAGGTCTTCCCACACCAATTATATAATCAAAATCAACATAATTGCTCTCAAGCATAATCTAAAGATTAAAAAGACTATTAACCAAATGGGTTGCCTGGTATATGTCAGACTGACAATAGTAGTCATCACACTTCTTAATAGACTTTGGCATAGGTGAATGATTTCCCCAGATAAGCTTGGGATAACTGGTTGGAGAAACTACCCACAGTAGTCTGGGTGGCAGGGGAGAAACCACAGAGACTGAAACACTTGGTAAAGCTTAGTATACAGGGAATAAAAAATTTGAATACTGCAGTTTTACCCAAGATTTGCGGGGGACCCATGTCTCAAAAAGGATTTCTTAATCACGTGAGCCTGTACTGAAGATTCACAGTTTTTTTAAATCTATGTTTGTAAACTTTACCTTTCAATATGCATTTCAGCATGCATCATTATTCCAAACTTTTTGAAATTGTCTTTTTCTCACAAATGCCTTTATAATTTCAACAAGGGTATGTATATATGTATGATGGTATGTTAACCCATTTGTAATGTATATCAAGAATTTTCTAGAAGACAGATACAGAAACATAAGTTTTCTTGTTTGTTGTTTGTTTCTAGGCTTCTCCTCCTAATGTCCCTCACAATGAAAGTAACTTTTGGGGACTTAATTATATGTAAAATTATGCTCAATGATGTTTGGGGCAAAACATCTGCCTAAGATGAATTGATTGCAAGTAACTATTTCAAGCTTTCTATTCCCTTTCAATACTAAAAAAGGCTATTTTTGTGGTGTTATTATTGCTACTATAGCTTTTTGAAGTAATGCATTTGTGAATTTGATCAATTTAACCATCCACAGTATGTATGTATTGCAAATTATATATATATATTTGTTCCTTTTTAAAATTTTATATATGCATTTTGTGTGTGTGTGTGTGTGTGTGTGTGTGTGTGTGTGTGTGTGTGTATCAGAGGGCGCTGTGTGTTTCTGTGGAGGGCACTGTGTGGTCCTATGGAGGACTAAAAGTGGCTTCATGGGAATCATCCTGGATTGCTTCTATTTCTTTTTTGTATCTCTCTGGGATTTCCCAGGCTCCGCCCACCAGGGCTGGAAGTGCAGGCCAGGGCCATTTTTGTTTCGCGTTTTTTTATGTGGGATCTCCCATTGGAACGAAGGTCTTTCTATTTGCAGAGGCAGAGTTCTAACTCCTGAGCCATCTCTCCAGCCCCTGTGTGTTCATTTTTCAAGAATTTACACAAAATGCCACTTTGGTAATGACTGGGATGCTGTCAATCTTTTTACAAGATTCTCCAATTGTAAAATCAATGCACTTTGCCAGCTGCCCCTTCAGGAAATGACTGTTCTTCTCTACTTGGTGTGTGCACCCTGAGTAGTGTTCTATTGTTGTGTTTCTGTTACACTGATAAGTTTCATACACATCACATTCCTTTTGATCTAATCTCAGTTCCTGCCTAAATTTTCATATAGGCAAACTCAGATTTCATATAAAAATATCGAGCAAGTTAGAGGCTCTAACGAATGTGGACCTGTGCCTGTTTAGAGGGAGGGTGAGTAGCTATCTTGAGTTCTTCAGAAAAGAGGCACAGGGCTCCGGAGAAAGGGCTCTCTGAAACAATGCCAGCTGTTGTCTAGGCAATTTTGGATCACCTAATGATTCATGAATTGGCAGGTGCTGTAGCCAGTCAGTTTTCACATGTACTTAACAGCTCTACCTGCCAATTTGTTCCTAGGTACACCGTTTGTAAATGACCAGCCTGTGACTATCTTCAGAGGAGTGGTTTCTGCTATTTTGTAGAGAGTGCATTGTGATTGGTTGACTGACAGTTAAAGCTTTTCGAAAAGATTGGATGGAAGTAATCTGATTCTACCCATTTTTATACAAATTATCTCATTTAATCCCCCAGAAGGGCTCTATTGGGAGAGGGGAGTATCTTATTACCATTTTAAAAATGAGTAAACAGGCTCAAGGAGGCAAAGCAATGTACCCAGGTCAAAGGAGCAGTAAGTGGCAGAACGTAATAAATTCTAGAGTGCTCCCCCATCACACCACACTATACCACACGGCACTAGCTTTGCCAAAATGGTCTGCAGCCAATGTATCAAGTTTAAATTTTTGAAAGAAATGTTCCCTTTGGGATCAAGATGAGAATTTAGTCTAGTTTTAAAGGTGGTCAGAAAAGGAGGAATCAAAACATGATTTTGGAACCGATGGCTTCTTTACTGTGAGAAAAATCTCCTTCTTGTGAAAAGAAAATGTCTTTCTCTTTTAAATACCAAAACTGGTGTTTTGGCAGTGAAAGAGGCCAACAATGATTTGATTGACTGACAAAGAAAGAGATTTGGCAGAGAAGGAGACTAGAGAAAGTGACAGACAACCCTTCTGATTCTTGTGTTTCTTTATTTTATTTTATTCTTGTGTTTTTTAAATTATTTTATTTTTCTAGTTTTACAAGCATATTGAGTATTCATCCTTGCTTCCCATCCTCCCCTTCCCTTCATCAATCTATTGATTCTCTCCCACCCTCCTATCTATCTTCTTTTATGGATCCTCTGGCTTGTCTATTGTTGTGGGAGTTTAGGCCTCTTATGGCATATAAGTTGCTTTTCTTCAGGTCATCCCAGTGATAGGAGCATTTCCCTTCACTCATTCAAGTTTAGTCCCCAAGATTTCCACTGTATGTTCTTATCTCTCGTGAGTTCCTCTATAGTCTCGGGGGCATGTTGGTATGTGACTCATTGCAGGTCTTGTAAGGACAAGTCTCACTGCAGTTGGTTCCTAGATGCAGCAGTCCTGTCTTGAATGGGTTGTCTTGTCCAATGGCGAACCTTCCATCTTTAGGTTCTTATAATCTCACCACCCCCTTTTCTGCAGGATGGGGAGAAATTAGGTTGGCCTGATTCTGGGTGAACCATGTTAGTACACTGCATTATGTCAGGGTATTGAGATCCTCTACCTTTAAAAGATTTCTAGTCAAATGTTAAGTGTTCTTCAAATCTATGGGTATAATAACAGCTATTTACAGAGCAGTTTGGTGTACTATCTTCCTATCTATAGGTTCATTGGCTCCTTTTTCCTATCAATCTATTTCCTTCCCCTTTTTTAGGCTCTTGTTCTAGTTAACAGTAACAGAAATGTGTTCCATTCAGACAGGCGTGTTTTGAGTTCAATCAGAAAGCTGCTAGTATACACACCACTATTACACTGGTGGTCACCTGATGTCATGGTGATTTTTATTGCAACTTACAGATCTCATGAACTGATGAGACCTGTGATTATTTCTCTCCCTCGGTATCCTCTACAGTATTGCTTGGCACTGTCTTGTGTTCTCTACTCAGAAAGAAGATACCCCTTCATTTATGATGCACCCACCAAAACTGTCACAACTAATACATGAATAATCAATACTCAAAAATCAATAACCATTCTATATACTGTAAACCAATTACTTAACAAAGGAATTTAGAAGATGATCTAAATTATGGTAACAATAAAATACTTACAAAAAATATAGAACAATACTTACAAAAATATAGAACAATGATGTAAGAAATTGAGTAAGACTCAAATAAATAGAAAGTATCCTTTGTTTAGGAATTGAAGTAGTGTTAAGAGATCTGAATTATTCAACATGTATTACAAACTCAGTGTAGTTTCTATCAGAATTCCATTAATTTTTATAGAAAAATTATCCAAAACTTCATATGGAACCACTGTAGATCTTGAGTGGACAAAGTGATTTTGAGCAAAAACAACAAATCTGGAGGCATCACACAACCTGATTTGAAAGTTTACTATAGTAATCAAAACAGCATGGCACTGGCATAGAAACAGACCAATAAACCAAGGGACACATTGAAGTAGCCACAGCTAATCTAGGTATTTATGGTCGACTTATTTTTAACAATGTTGCCAAGAACACAAACTAGGGAAGAACATTCTCTCTCATAAGTGTTGTCAAGGAATATGGCTATCCATGGATAGAAGAAGAAAATTAGACCTTTATCTTACATCATATGTAAAAACTGGCTAACAGAATTCCATATACAGAAATCAAGACGAACTGTAGTTCTGAAAGTTATAGATACATTAGAAGAAAACATTGGAAAAGGTTTATGACATTTATCTAAAACTGATTTGGGTGGGGCATAGATGCAAAGCCAAAGCAACAAAAGTAGAAAACTGAGATTATATGAGCTAAAATGTTTTGTATATATGAAAAGAGATACCTTAAAAAGTGGAGAAAATATTTACAAACTATTTATGTCACAAGGAGTTAGTATCTAAAAACATATAAGAAACAAAACTCAATAGCAAGAAAATAAATAACTTTGTTAAAAATGAACAAGTGGGCTGAAAAAAGCATTTCTCAATGGAGGAAAAATTGCTGACAGGTTTAGGAGCAAACATTCATCATCACTAATCACAAAGAAACGATGGTCAGATCCTGAAATCACAATGGACTATCATCTCACATTTCTTAGAATGGTTTTATCCAAATGAAAGATAAGCTTTGGCAGAAATGTAGAGGAAAGAGGACCTTATACTATTTGTGGAGATGGAAATTGGCACAACTCACAGTAAAACAGTTCCTCAAAAATTTAAGAATAGAACCACCCTATAAATAGCACCCAACTCAAGGGAAACTTCCTATAGGAAAAAGCAAGAATATTGAAAAGACACCCATACTCCCATGCTCAGAAAGACAATATTCGTAATAGCTAAACTATGGAGTCAACCTATGGGACCGTCAAGTAGTGAATGGATAAGAATGTAATGAAATACTGTTGATTATATAGAAGGGTTTTAATGTCTATTAATGTGTGTTCGTTTGAGAACAAATGCCTTTTAAATCTATAAATGAAATCTCATATCACATATACACAGACACACACAATACAGAAGACACTTAGTTTTCAATGTTAAAAAGCTGAGTTATATACTATGTGCATGATTTTTTAAGTCATATCATAGAATTTATGATCAAGTGATAATCTTTAATTTTAATTTTTCGAAAGGAAATAGAAATTTATCTTGTTATGAATCAATAGTAAAAAAGAAATTTCCTTTTTTGCATATTTTTAATTATCTTTCACATATTCATATTTGTGGAAATATATTAAAATGTTTACAAAATCCTTATTTAGAATAACTTTACATTCATCTAATTCCAAATGTTTCCAAATAAAAGCTTTGAAGAAATGACACTTTCTCAGCAGTCACACAGAAACTTGAAAACAGTTCTTCGTTGGAAGGAAAGAGAAGTGATTTCTGGACCTGGCTGACTATGGGTATGAATTGGGGTGAATCACTCACCTTTTTTGAAACTATAGGTCATGATGGGCATGACCACTGTCTAAGAGGTAAAAACTTACTCTTTATGCACTTGCTTGTGCTTAATGGTCTACTCTTCTGGAGATATGAAGGCAAATACCATATAGTCCCTTCCTCCAGAAACCAAGAGCCAGGAGGTGAAATGTAAACAGAAATAAATCTGGGGTGAATTCACAGAATGTTTCTGCAAGGAAGAAATCATAATGGATAAACAAAGCTCTGTGAGGCAGCTGTGAGAGGAACATTTCAGGTAAGAGCATTGCCTGGCCACGAGTTCTGAGAGGTCAGGCACTGGGGATCTACCAGTCACTCGGCTAATGAAACAATGGGATGGGGGGATAGGAGAGGGGTAGAGTCAAAGGTGAGGGTAGAAAGGTAGATGGAACCAAGATTAACTAAAAGTAGCAATGCTGTGCTTTATATATACATGTATGTTTTAATCTGAAGGCAATGAGCAGAGGTAAGAGTGATGAAAATGCTATTCTGAAAAGAGAACTCATGACTATAGAAAACTCTCATTTTGAAAGCAACAGAATTAAGAGATGAGAAGTTAGAGAATGAATTCAGAGTCTAGGGCATTGGAAGTGTAGAGGCATAAACTAACATAAATGTAGCAGGGATGGAAAAGAAATGTCACTCTTGAGACATGGTAGTGCTAAGGGAGGGAAGTCAGGGTGACTCAAAAGCTTCTGACTTGCATTGATAGGAACTGCATTTCTCATCTAATGGGAAGGGACAAGATATATGTAAGATCTATCTATCTATCTATCTATCTATCTATCTATCTATCTATCTATCTATCTATCTATCTATCTACCTACTTACCTACCTATCTAAGGTCTATCTATCTATCATCTATCAATCTAGTCAAATAAACACAAAGGATACTATCTTCAGGGAGAAGGGAGGATGGGACAGGTAGAAGAGGAGGAGAAGTGTTGGTGAAGGATTGTGAAGGCAAATATGAACAAGGTACAATAATATATAGGCATGAAAATATCAGAATAGAACCCATTATTTTGAGTGTTAATCCAAAATTTTAATTAAAAATGTAAAACGAAGATGTAAGTAATAAAGAATAAAAAGACACAAAGAAGACAACATAGGTTTCTGTGGCTAGATAAGGTTAATCTTAACTATATGTTCTCACTGTACTTATAGGATGTCCAAGGGGTATGTGTAGAAGGCAGTTAGACAGATTATGTTTGATGATGCTATGAACAATATTCAAAGATGTATGATGTTACTTGAATTCATGTCTATCCTTTCAGTATGGAGATTAGTAGTTGCATGACCATCAGGAAAACTACTATGCCATGCAACATACTCTAAGGGGTTCAAAGATTCAGCTATATCTGCTTTTCTTTGATTTGCTTGTGCACGTGTAGCGTGAGCCATCTCTAATGGTTTGTAGCTTCTTGTTCATGTTCATGTGGCTGGCATCTGGACTAGATTATCAGGAGCTGCCATGCAGATGGACATATTCTAGAAACCTTCTTCTATCCAACCTTGTTGCCTCTCACATTTTCCTATATGCATCTTATTTCCAGCTGCCATGTGGCCATCAAATCTTTGCTTAAATCAAATGTCCTCTGGCTCCAGGTCCCACGATGAAAAAATTTATGTAGTTCTGGACACATTACAAGTTTTACAGCTTTACAGCTGAAACCCTTCAGGTCCTCCTGACCTACTGAAGTTAAAAAAAAAAGCTTTATTTTATTGTTATTCCCAAATGTTCTCCCAGTGTGTGCATTTTTTTCCAACAGAATATGCACTTTGCTTCCAGCAATATGTTTTATATTACCTTGAAGAGTAGGGAAGCTCTGATAGAAGGAAACAAGTTAGTCTTTATGGCCAGCACAAGAGAAAACCGGGGTTGCCATTGGAACACGACTGTTGACCAAGTCTCTAGATCATCAGTTAGTATTTCTCTTTTACTAAGGATGACTTACAGTCAATGACTGTATCATAATTATTAAGAAACAATTTGCATTAATTAATTATAATAGATATGTTATTCATCATCATATGTCATTCATTATATAGACCAAGACGTAGTTAGCTTATTGCCCTTGAATTAAACATTTCCTGAATAACAAATGGTTTTCTAAAAATACATCGACAATTAAAGTCTTTCTCTCTTCTTGAGAAATTCCAACTATCATCATTTTGGCTGTGACATGACATCAAGATACCAAATGGTCTCACCTTGACGATGAAATCTGCTGTCAGTGGCCCAGCCATTCTCAATATCTCTTTATCTGGAAGTTTCTGGAAGTCCACTGTAGAATTGTCCACAAGAAAAGTTCCCGTAGAGCTCAGACTGTTTTCACCTTTAGTCCCCTGAAGGGTCTTAGTTTCCAGATCTATATAATCAAACACATGAAGAGAAGAGACAGATATGCCTAGGGCTCCCACAGGTCACATGAAGCACATTTGAGAAATGAAGATCTGAGCTAAGGAGCCTCAATCATTACTTTCATAGACAACACTATTGAAATTGTGATATAAATCAAATGCATAAGCTTTACTGTAAAATATACAAGATTATGCTGCAAATGAAATTACTTAAAAACTCACTTTATGTTGCAAATGAAATTGTTTAAAATGTCACTAGCTAAGCATCCATGATTTCCTTTGACTTTCCAATTGACCTCCTTTGAGAACCCCACTTTATTGCAACCCAAGTTCTTTGGCTAAATCATTTGCCATACAAATCTTAGTGATTTTGATTGTCTTCCTCCTAGAATACCCTGCAGTTTTCTTTTGGCTTAGTAAGATCCAACACACAGTCTTATATTGCTTCAACATTCATGTGACTTCATATGCATAAATTTATGTCTTTATATTTTCTGTTGCTAGGGATAGTAATTCTCCTTTTGAGTTCCCTCTCTTTTCACAATCACTTTTTTTATATTTAATGGACTTTATTCACAAATGTAGTATTTTATAAATGTTTGAGACAGAAAGAACTTGACCTTGGAACATTCAGATATGAATTTGGCCTATGACACACTTTGTGAAAAATTGCTGTAAGAAACCAGAGAGTGTTGGAGATGACTGTATTGTGATGTATATGCCAGAGAAGACTAGGTTTTTATATGATTGAGAAGTGATTTAGACCATCAGCTATAGGAAAAAAGATGGATCAAGGCAATGATTTTGAAAAGTTGTATAAGAACCTTTGCTTTTGGCAGAAGCTCTGCAGTACAGAATGACTCTACACTTATAGTTTACAGATTGGAAATCAGGGTTAGAAACAATTTTAAAGTCTCTGGAACTTCCAAAATATCTAAAATTTTCGTACTAATTATTCTAGATCTGGTCTATAAATGAGGTCTACAAAATAGACCAATAGAAAATGTGGGTTTTCAAGAAATCAACTGACCCCTCAGTTAAAGGCTGTGGGGTCTGTTTTATGGATTGTAGCAGGCTTCATGACTTGACAGACAGAACTCTTCAGGAAAGCTCAGAACTCAGGAGGGAGCATTGGTATGTCACCCATGTTGAGCCTCTTGTTCCAGCATCAACACCCATGCTTCATAGCACAAAGGTGCAGAAACAGCTCCAGGACATGAAAACCCTGGCTGTCTATCCTGGTCTGTGCACCAGATTCAATTGTATCAAAGGCTTCCCTGCTGTTCTTCTTGAGGTACTTCTAGTTGAGGATGACCTGGTGCGGGACCTGGTTTGCTCCTAAATATTTAAGGTTTGTCTCACTGTGGACCCCCTTTGGGGAGTGAAGGGCCGAAAAGAGAAGAAGTGGGATCATTACCTACTCTCACTTTAATTTTGCTTAATCACTGAATACAAAAAAAGAAACAAAACAAAAATTTCTTTAGGTACATGTAAAGTAACAACAGCTTGCATCTTGGGGAAGAAGAAATATTATGTTGCTTTTCATCACTTGTGAATATCATTACAGTTACCTATCCATTGCAGTTTATCTACCCGTTTTTTAGGACAACTAGGCAAATAAAACTAATTCTCTCTCTCTCTCTCTCTCTCTCTCTCTCTCTCTCTCTCTCTCTCTCTCTCTCTCTCTCTCTTGTGTAACATAGATGTTAACATTGAGTATCTTCCACAGTCACTCTCTATACCTTATTGTATGAAATAGGATTTCTCATTGAGCCTGTAGCTCTCCAATTATGTGGGAATTCTGGAATCTACTTTTTTCCACTTTCCCAGCACTGAGATTGTAGTTATTTACTGTCATGTCTGGCCTTTTATGTGGGTGTTGGGGGGCTGACCTCTGGTCCTCATGCCTACACACAAGCACTTTACTAACTTAGCTATCTCCCCAGTATTCTACTTCAGTTCCTTAGCTATCACATAATTAAGAAATAAAGGAAGCCAATATATTACAAGTAAAATTTTCTTTGCAATCTTTCTTCTTCAATGAGAAGCCATTCTACCACATGATGATTGACCTCTGTGCTTTTTCGTCTTTTTCTTTTTTTGAGTGGAATTGCTAAAGAAGCAGTTAGTTCTGTCCAGTTCTCATGGGGAAAAACAAATCACTTGAATGGTAGTTGTATACATATATATGTTATCTTTTGACATGTGAACATTAAATTTTATGGGGCTCTTCAGGATTAGAAAAGAGCTTGGATCCTTATAAAGTGACTTATCAGTGTTTTCTTGTTTTGCCTGAACTATACCTCACTCACTCCTCTCCTTCACATGACCTTTCAAATCTCATCTCTTTGATAAAGTACATTTAGTTTATTTTTAGGAAGACTTAGTAGGCTATATTAGTAGGCTAATATAGTAGGCTATATTAACTTCCACAGGCCCTGGTCTGTCTTTCTTTTGTTTATCTTTCCAAAATGATTTCCCTTATAATTCGAGGGCCAGAAAATAATGCTTACTACCTAAATTGGTTTCAGAGGCATGTGTGTGGGAGGAGAGGACAAAAGATGGTAAACAAGTGTGGGAATTCAGGAATAGCCAGGTTGGAGATTAGCGCTAAGTGAACAACTGAAGTTGAGCCTTTCAGTCAGATGGGATTTCACAGGAAGGGCTAGCATACCCTCTTCCACCTTTGCTTTTGCTACAAGCTACAGTATTCTGGTTGCAATATTATCTATTTATGTAGCACTAAAGAGCAATGAAAAAAGTGATTGTGCATTGCTACTTTGCAAGGTCTAAAGAGCAAATTGTTACACAAGCCCTAGATGGGTCCAGCTACTATTTAATCTTTCAGGATATGATTGCTTTTTAATCCTCAACCCCACCAGATATCTTCAAGATAGGAGGCTATGAATTAATAGAGAAGACACTTGATTATTTCATTGTGGTAGTCTTTGACTGTCACAGTGTTAAATTTATTTCATATTCCAATGTATTTCTGGATTCATGGAGTAGTGTGATTGGTTTAGAAGAAGTATAAATGAGGTTTTAGAAAGAAGAAAAGAAAGAAAGGAGAGGGAACACGAGGATGAGAGCAGAGAGGGGAGAGACACAAGGTAGCAGTCATAGAGGTTAAAAATATGTGTAACCTGCCAGTGGCCTGCTGGACCATCTAGTTTGCAGTCATTAAGATGACTGTGGTTAGGGTAATGACCACAGGGGTTTCTGTCAGATCACCAGGCAGCCTACCAGTCAACAGAGGCTATTCAAAACACAAAATCATAACAGAATGGAAAGATAGGCTCTCTTGTACTTTAATCTGGGAACAAAAGTAAATGATAACAGCTAAGAATCCAACCCCTGCCCCCCACCAAGGCACACAGCAGATCTACTCACACAAGTGATCGGGTCCTTTCAAGACCAGGCGAATGTGCCTGCTTCCGTAGGGAATGGCTACCACCGTGTCATCAGCTAGAGAGAAACAAAGGAAAGTTTTAAAAGCATATCATTTGACATAAAATTTTGTCTCCCCTATGAAGGCTATAACAACATATCTAAAAAAAAAAAAGACATCCATTGAGTTTTCCCAGGCTGCAGACTATTCTACTTGCATTATTGTCTTATAGATGTTTTTAACATCATGCATTGTTGAAGAAAAAGCTGAATTTCAGACCGCTAAGACTTTGTGGCACTTACAACCCAAAATATGTAAAGGGAAACAAAAATGCTGACTGGCTGCAGAAAGATGTGAATTTTTAAGTCTGCAAAAGAAATTTGCAGAAGCTGAAAGAATGGGATTTCTAGAAATAGAAAGTCTTTGTTTATCCACAGGTCAAATAAAGTGCAAGCCCAAGAGAGGCTTTCTGCTTGGCACTGCAGAGATGAGAGTCAGTCTTCTGACCCCACATAGCTCATGCTCCCGTTCCTCTTTTCTTGGGACGGGGGCTCACATTCCACATGCTGAGGCATTCACTCTACATTTTGACTGATGCAGTTAAGTAGCATGTGTATGTTCTTGGGAAGTGACTGGAGAGAGACCTAGAAGATTGAGTGGAGATGGAGAGGGGGAAGGTAGATGGAAGTTGAAGAAAACAGACCAGGCGAGAATGAGATATCTTGCTTACTCTTGATATGATATGATAAGATATGAAAGATATCTCATGCCTAAATGAGGAAAATGGAGTGACTCAAGATTGCTCAAGCTGCAACACAGATGGGGAGAGTCACAGTCCGCTCTTCTGATGTGAATTTATTTCTTTATTCCTCAAAGGTTCTTTTTTGATTTGTTTTAAAATATATATTAAATTTATTTATTTTTTATTTGTATTAACCATAAATTTATGTGTTTCCATTGCCCATTACCTACGCTCACCCTGCATCCCTTCCCATTCTTCCTTCCCACCTGTTTTCTTGCCTACCCAGAGTCTCCCTACATGAACAGTTGGGTTACCTCTAGGATGCCTGTACAAGGTATTACGTGGACATCTGTCAGAGTACACATGCCTACCAATGGGTAAACAGTTTTCTACAAAGATTCTAAAGGTCTCTTGGTGCCATATTTCCTGTTAGAGACTAAGGATTCAAAGGTGAATAAGTCATCAGCCCCACAAGATGAACCATGAGGAAATCATGGGAAATCTCTTCATGCTGCTCAAGGACATTTTCAAAGCCTTTTCATTAGTTTTCTTTAGTTTCTTAGCAGTCATGAATCAAGGATACCATTTCATTCTATTTTACTCATGGCCTTACTGGTGTGTTTGTTTATCTCATATATTTTATCTCATATATAAACTATTGACAGCACTGGATACAATCTGAACATAATTTCAGAAATGTGTTCCTGGTATGATGGAGGGAAGCTACTCTTTGAGCTGCAAATAATTGTTGCACTTGGTAATATATTCTCAGTGATTTAAATAGAGTAGGTTATTTTAAAAAATATTTATTTATGAGTGAAGGGGCAGATAAAATAGCTCAGCAGGTAAGGTGCCTGCTTGCAAACCTGCCGACCTGAGTTCAATCCCTGGAAATCCACATGGTGGAATGAGAGAACTAATATAAGACAGAGAAAGAGAGAGAGAGAAGAGAGAGCAAGCGAGAGAGAGAGAGAGAGAAAGAGAGAGAGAAAGACATGTCACGACAGGTACCTATTATGTGGAGAAGATCAAAGAACAACTTTCAGAAGTTGGTCCTTGATTCTCTCCTTCCACTGCATGGACTCCAGCAATTGAACTCAGGAGTTCAAGTTACCCAGTTTGCACGCAGGTATAGTACTCACTGAGCCATCTCACTGATCCAGGTACTTAGGGTCTACTGTTATGCACAGAGGGGTGAATAAAAGATCTAAGAAAATGTGAATAGCCTGGTGCATTGCAACATCTGCCTCCTCTGAATGCAATTGGTGTGGCTGGTGAAGGGTGGTCACAAGCTTCATCATGACACACATTCTTCTCAACACCTTCTACAAAGGCACAGAGCCTTATGATCAACTGCATCTAGTCTGATAGACTCTAGCTTTGTTGACAGACTCATGATGCTAGTCTTTGGGACATTTTACAAAGTTGCTAATCAACATTTGGAAAAAAGATTCAGAACATTTTCCTAAGTGGACATGTTATTCACATGATTTATAAATTCTGTCCTTTCATGTACATAGGTAAATAATGACTTCATAAAGAAAATCATTACCAATGACTGTACCTAAAAAAGCTTTTTCTTTTTATTTATTTATTTATTCAATTGTGTGTGTGTGTGTGTGTGTGTGTGTGTGTGTGTGTGTGTATAGAACCACAAATTCGGGAACCACCATGGACTGCCTCCACCTCCTCCTGTTTACTCTGCCCTGGGATTCACAGGCTCCGCCCTACCAGGACCAGAAATGCAGGCTGCCCCCGCTTCCGCCTGGTGTCTATACATGGGGTGTAGGATCCGAACTCAGGACCTTCCGCCTGCAAGGCAGAGGCTTAACCCCTGAGCCACCTCTCCAGCCCCTAAAAAAGCTTTTTCTATATCTATACTGGTAATTCTTTCCACACTTTTCTACATAAAATACTTTAAATAAAATTTTGAATATTGCTCAAGATCTGAGTGGTTGATTCACTGGTAAATTAGAAAAGGGTGATAATGCCAATATTTTCAAAAGACAGGTTTTCTATTCTAATATCTGAGTTTATCTTCTTTTCAAATTTGCAGATAAATGTATGTTTAAAGGAATCTTCCTTCTGGAATAACACTTCATACTTTTTTAAACAAAAGGACTATTTTTAAAATAAAACTGACTACATGTAAAACCATCCACCAATACTGAGGAAACTCTGATGGTATATTTTAAATATTTTTGCCAATTTTGTAGCACTTGAAATTCATCCAACAAAGTAAGGGGAAGCTGAAAATCTTAAGCTTTGCACATCTTCATCCTTCTAGCAGTTAGCCTGCACGGTTGCTGATAAAATCACCATCAAATGGCTTAAGGGAACAATTTTCTCTTATGATGGTCAGTTACAGTTCTCAGTCCAGTTTGACAGGAAAGCTCACACTAAACCAGGACCAAGGGAACTGGTTTTACCATCTCTACATAACAGCTGAGAGAGGGACAATCCTTATTTGCCAGACCAGCATTCTGGCCAAGTGTACACAAGGATGCCAACTTTCTCAACCAGCTTTCTGTATTTCATTTCAGAGCCTAGTCCCACCCAACACAGGCTGGGCCTTCCCCATTAGCTAGACAATCTCCTTCAGGTTTGCTCTGGGCTCAACTCAACCACTAATTCTCTACAAATGTGCCCAGAGCTCAAATCCTCAACAGTCAAGTTGACACCTGTGCTTAACTGTGACAATCCCTCCAAGTTTATCAATAATTGCATGATGGAGAATGGATGCTAGATAAGACAAATAATGTTCTCTCCATTTCCCAGTGAATTTCACTTTTCTAATTGTGAAGACCAAAAACTTTTGCGCCATCAAACTATATGTAAGCAGTTAGAAAAGTCTTAGTGTTAGAATACCCCATTTCACTGATTCTAGGAGATATGCCTTTACATATTTTATACCAAAATGCACTATATCATAAACAGTGTCATACATTTTCCCTTATGCAGTAATTTTGCCACAGTCATCTTCATCTACAAAGATAATAATATCAAACAATGAGCACCAGATATGTAAAATAAGAGTCATAACTGGAAGAAAATTCTACAATGTGGAATACACTCATTTAGCCCCCAACAAATAAATATTACAGGGACTGCAGGAGTTGAGTAGTTCCCCTGGAAAGAGTGGAAAGCTATTTAGTCCCATGTCATTGCAAAGGTGAATAGCGCCTGGCAACAAGTCTTCTGTTGCTGGTCAAGAAGAGGAAACAGGAATCAAATTTAATATCATGCCTAAAATAGTGAAAAAAACAGGAAAATGATCTGAAATGGGATTTCTAAGGTAAAGAAGGACATCAATTCCTGAGAGTCAGAAAACAAATGAAGTGCATCCTAATATGTTGCTGGATTGTTTCCTTGAAAGACTTTCCTGGCTGTGGCTTTGGGAGTGGGAACTCTAGCAGACATTGGTAGGTTCACTAAGCTAAGAGTGCAAGCAGCTAAAGCAGTTAGAATTTGAGGAACCAAGTACCAGAAAGGCAAAAACTACTGAGAGAGGTAATACTACAGCCCTACTAAAGTCCCCTTTAAGCAACTGGTAGCTCAATCAATACATGAGTATAAGGAAACTGCCTGAGGTTGGGGAAAGAAAAACACAAAGAACTATGAAGAATACACCATGTGTACATAGAACTGAGGAAAAAGTGTCGTATCCCACCAGCCAGACTCAAAAGCCTCATAATTCATGGACCACTGAGTATTTAGAAGGATCCTGCCTCATAGAAGGTGCAATTAACTATAGGTCAAGCTCTGCCCTGGTCCCACCTACCAAAATTTTAAGACCCCAAAAAGATCAAACTGAGTTCAAGTAACTTAACTGCCCACAGAACAAAGCTTAAGAATATTTATAGGAATACAAAAATATCTCATACCCAACAAAGTAAAATTTGCACTGACTGGCGTGCAGTAAAAAATTGTCAGATATGTAACGAAATCAAGAAATACAGCCATACTGAAATGCAAAATCAATCATTCAAGACATAGAATGACATTAAAATAGTACTATAACTATATTCCATATGTTCAAAAGTTAATTCTGGAAAAATCTTCAAATCTTCAGGACTTTACTAGTGAATGCCACTGAGCATTGAAAGAAAAAAAATCAATTCTGTAATGTCTCCTCCAAAAATAAAAAGATAAGGAATCATTTACTAACACATTGTATAAACCCAGCACTGAAAAGATATTAAAACCAATCAAAGATAATACAAAAAATACAGACTAGTTTGTGTCATGTGTTAAAATCGTCAACAAAATATGGGCAATTCAGTCAGCAATGTATGGAAAGAATGACCATAACTAAGTACAGTTTATCTGAGGGCCAATTTTTTCCAGTTTGCTAATATGACAAAGTAGGGTTTCTCCTAGGAATGAAGGCTGTTTAGTTTTCTTTTTGAATACCAGATAATGTAATCCATAGCAAGAAAAGGATAAAAAGAAAAGCTACATGATCACATCAATTGAGGCAGAAAAGGAAATTTGATTATGTTAACATCCATCCATGATAACCTTACTCAGTAACTAGGAAAGTAAAAGAACTTTCTCAATCTGAAGAAAATACTTTGGGGGGAACAAACAACCAAAATCTAATGTCAAACTCCGTGGTGAAAAATGGGGGCACTTTCTCTTTAAGAATGGGAATAGAAGGATTTCCATCCACCTCCTGATCAGTCCTGGTCAGGAGAATGAGGCCATAAAAAGAAAGAAATGTTTGACAAACTGAAAATGAAGAAGTAAAATGAACCCTTTTTCATAAACAACACAGTTATTTATATAGATAACCCTAGTCACCTGACTGTAGGTAAGAATAGCAAGATAGCAAAGTGTTTGGCTGGACCACAGTAATCAATAGTTTTTGCATTAATTAGTAATGTTTAATCTTAAAGGTAACAAAGAATACAATGCTGTTTTCAATAGCTGAAAAAATGCAGAAAGTTTAAATCTAAAAGGACAGGATCTGAAAGCTGAAAACTGAAAAGGACTGATGACAGAAATGAAAGAGCTAGATGGAGAGAGGCACGGAGTCCTCTTGGGTCAAGTGACTTAATATACTAAGGCTGTCATCACTTACTCCCCTCTCTGCTAAATCAACTTGTAGAATTAGCATAATTGCAGTCATAGTCCTAGGGAGATTTTTTTTTTTTTGTGGCTATAGGCAAGGAGACATAAAATTCACATGGAAAGGTAAAGAACTAGAGTTTAATAGCTGTAGTTCCAAATGAAGAACACTTAAGGGTACTGGTAGGGATTACATTCCATTATGTTTAAAATTTACTTTAAAATAATGATAACAGGGGCTGGAGAGGTGGCTCAGGAGTTAAGCCTCTGCCTTGCAGGCGGAAGGTCCTGAGTTCGGATCCTAGACCCCACGTATAGACGCCAGGGCGGAAGCGGGGGCGGCCTGCGTTTCTGGTCCTGGTAGGGCGGAGCCTGTGAATCCCGGGGCAGAGTAAACAAGGAGGAAGTGGAGGCGTCCATGGTGGTTCCCAAATTTGTCCGTGGTTCTACACACATACACACACACACACGCACACACGCATACACCACAGTTGAATAAATAATAAATAAATTAAAAAAATAAAATAATGATAACTAAGACTTTGTGTTGTTTATGAATGAATAGACACAAATAGCGGAATAATAATAATATTCCACATTTTAATAGTAAAGATAATTCATATAAAGGTTGTCTTCAACATATGGTTTTAAAAGAACTGAACATCCTAAACCAATCGACTTAGATATGTATATCTCATGCAGAAATAACAGTCAATAAGTAACAGATATAATGATAAAAATGTTAAATTATAATATATGCAGAAAAAGCAGTATCAAGTCTTTGTAACCTGGGATTAGGCAAGGAGTTCTTAGACATAATATTAGTAGCATAGACCATGAAGGAAAAAGAAAATAGCAATTTGATCTTTATCTAAGTCAAACCTGTTATTGTGGGAAAGATAAATGTGAAAACAATTTTGAAGCAAAATGCTACTAAATATTTTTCTTTTTCTTTCTTAGTCCTTTCTCCCTCCCTCTTTTTTCCTTTCCTTTCTTTCTTCCTTCTGAGTGCTTAAACACTGAGCTTCATTGATAATAAGACTGTATACTTTCAAATAGAACTTATAATTTATAAAGAATCCTCAAAATATAGCACTAGGAAACCAAACAACTTACTTTACAAAACAAGCAAAAAGTTAGAGCTCATACCTGCAAAAAGTTAACAGCACAGTCATGGTAGGAGGTAGAAACACCTTCCCTTTGACAAAGATGCCCGTGAGCCAGTGTGAGGTGCCAAGAGTACTGGTAAAAGCTGAGATTGCTAATCAACTGATCTTAAAAAAATAAAGAGGTATTTATTAACGTGTATAATGAGAGTCGAATCACAGAAAAGTGAAGTTGAAGAGTTGTGTGTATGTGTATATGTGTGTGTGTGAGAAAGAGAGAGAGAGAAACAGAGAGAGAGAGACATTGAGAGAGAGAGAGGCTTGCCAAAGAATGCATATTGTTTCCAGAAAGTGGAAAATCAAGATAGAAGGAAAATGAGTTACTCTCCAGTGTTTCTAGAAGGAAAGTAGTCCTGATGCTACATCAATTAAGCTTGCTTTTGATACATTACTATAGAATCATCAATTTGGGCTACTTTAAGCAACTAGGCATGCAGTAATTTGTTACAACATCAATTGCAACTAGTATTAGATGAAAACATGTTCAGTAGCACCAGGAATTAGAAAAATGCAAATTAAAACAGTGATGAGATAATACTGCATACCAATGACAATGACTAAAAATTAAAAATGTTTGATGGTATCAAGTTCTGGCGAGAAGGGAAGTGAAGTTGCCATACATTGCTGGCAGATATAAAATAGAAGAAGTTTGCTAAATATACACCTATGATAGCCATCCTTTTCCTGAAAGGTGGGAGCGATTTATTTAAAAGATATGAACAAACACATTCATGCAAAGACACGCACGTGACTGTTCACAACAGCTGTATTTATAACAGCCTCAAAGAACAAACAATTGAAGTATGTGTCTGGGATACAAGAGGATTACTACTCAAGAAATGAAATGAAATGAGTTACTGATATCTGCTACCATCGACACCTGCCACAATATTAGCGAGTCTCAAGTAATATGTTGAATGAAGGAAGCCAGATAGAAAAGATGCCTTATGTATATAGACATGTAGCAACTGTCTACTGGGAGTAAGAGTTTTGACATGTGCTAATGACAGTTGCAGGAGGCAGCCACAGGGACTCCAAGGGCACAAAGAAACTTTGGCATGATGGATTTATTGTTGATCTTGGTTGTGGTGGTGATGGCATGGAAGTATAAAACCTAATGGAACTGAATGCTTTCAGTTTGCTAGTTACTAAATGCCAATCATAATTAATCGATTCTTTAAAGGGATTCTTCTGATGATGTAACATCAAAAGAATATTTAAATGAGTTAACGCTGACAAAGTTTTGTTTTAGTTTCATTTGTCAATTGTGTTCAGTTGTATTTTACTTTCTTTTCATAGACATAAGAGTAATTAATGATTAAATATGCTTCAACATAAAACATCTTTTTAAAATTATGAAGTATGAAGTAAAACCAGCTCAGAAAGCATTGGGTTCCTGTGTTTAGTTTCAATGGCAGCTTCTTCCTTCTTTCTATTGTCCATAAAGTAAGGGCTCATTTTTCAGCCACTGGTGTGTTGGAAGAGTCCTACAATACAGTACATATTGAACTGGGCCATTGCTTCTACCATCCATTGGTCCAAACCATCATCATCCCTAGCCTGGCTTGCTGCTGTAGTTTTCTAACTGCTTTTCCTACATCCATGGTCAGCAGGACTCTAGCCACTGCTCTCATAGGTAGAGGAATCCTTGAAAAGAGTGAATGAAATCAGATGGTTCTGCTTAAAATCCTCCACACCTTCTCATTTCAATCAGACTCAACTCCTTGTGTAACCTTAAGTGTCCGTGCCATTTGTTGCCCACTGCTTCCCGCTTTCATTCCCTCTAAGCTTTTGAAACTCTTCACTGAAGTCACAACAACTCCATAGTCCTTATGGAATTTGTCACAAGCATGCATCCTTCACGTCCGTTGTACTTTCCCTTCTTTCTGCCTGTACTTCTCTTGTGCATCTTGCCCTCCTCCAGCTCCATCAAGCCCTTACTTAACAGAAACTCTCTTTCTTTACTAATCTATTTAAAACAACAACTTTCTGGCAGCCTTGGCTGGCAGCCTACCCTCGTCATGCACACTTCTTCCTTGATTTACTTTTCTATTGTTCCTATTACCCAATGACACATATTCATTTGATGCGATCATCTATTTGTGTGTTGCTTGCACTAGTAAGCCTCATGTGAGAAAGAGATTTTTGTCTGTTTGTCTTTGCTGTGGTTTCAGGACTGAGAATGTTTTCTCAGCACATAGCAGGTGTGCTTGCTGCTAAATGAATGAACATACCTCTTCAAGTGGCTAGCCAGTCCAACACGAAGCAGCCAGGTACAAGATGCACATTTCCTTACTGTTTTGTGCTTTCTTTAAAAAATCAAGTATGTTTTTGTACTAACTAAGCCCTGTGCTTCATTATAAACACATTTTACTTCAAACGGTTTGAGGCATAATGAGAGTCCAGGAATATGCTGACTTACGGTCATTATAAATCAGCATGACTCACAGTGTGAGAAACCAACTTGAGTGTTAGGTCTTCATTTTATTTTGTCTTAAGTTAGTGTATCGGGCCAGTGCTACTTAAGAAATGCAGGGAAAGAGCTTCAGGATATCCTGATGGTTTTAAAACATAGATACATTTGAGAGATCTGAAGATTGAATGTAAATTGATAGCAAATTGACTGGATGTAGGTCTAAGTGTTTTCTGAGTATATTTGGAGAATGCATACATGTTAATAAACCTTGTGGGGGAAAAACCCCCACATCTTTAAGTTTCAAGAATCAAGAGAAGATAATTGATTTTTTTTAGGCTGGAGAAGAGTTAACTAGGATAAGGGAAGACTAAACATTATTATCATTGGACAGACATTTCCATTTAAAAAAGCTTAAAGAGCACCCTGATTTTGCATACTCTTCATGGTATGTATTTATAATAGGCACTTACAATGTTTTTTGTAACAAGGATGGCTTCCTTTCATTCACTAGCAAATGGCAGTCTTTTGATAAGTTCCTCCTCCTTTTCTTTTTCTTCCTAGAACTTTTTACAATGGTCTTTCCACACTCTTCTATTTTTCCTTTGTTCTCCTAAGTCTTGATAACATAAAGAAAAAAAAACTTGGATACAAATTTAGAATAAAAATAAGTTCAGTGTGGGGAATCTAAGCATGAGGAGCCGGGAAGGAGCATGTGGCTGGCTTATGGCTCTTTTGGCAGCGCTAGGGGAGAGACCTGGCAGCCTTTCTCCAGAACGGCAAGGGCAGGGCACACTCACCTGGCCAGCATGCTGCCCCACAGAGCAGCTAATCACCCCCATCTGTGGGCCGCCTCACATTCTGTAAACACAGGGCAGGAGATTCTTCTGTGTTTCTCACACAGGCAAAGCAGTTCACCCAACATCTGCTAGAGATTGTAGCGACAGATGTGCACATGCTGGGCTCTGCTGATATAAATCATCTTGTCATGGCATCACTATTGCTAAGGTAAAGGAGTCAATCACAGTCTGCCATTGTGGGTAATCACCAGGTAAGGTGTTGTATAATTGACCCACTGTGGGTCTTGAATAGATCTCTTTTCATTGAGCTGTGTATAATGGAGCTGGGTATGGCAGATGGCTCTCCATTGGCATTCCTCTATTCCTTCAGAACTTCGCTTCCTTCTTATCAGTGATTCAGACTGTGGTCACCAATCAGCCACTAACAGATGCATAGCAAATATCTCTGGATGCAGTGTTTTGGCTCCTTCACAGGAGCAGGAAGGCAGTGGAGTGCTCAAAGAGGATTTTTTTTTCTAGTAAATCTGCATATGTACACCACTGACCCTGTTGTGCTCACTAGCAAGTCCCCCATTTCTGGTTAATGAGATGAGCACTTATTCAAATACATGACAAATAATTGCAACAATTTTGTCAGCAGTCTCGAAAGAGGTCTGTAAGACTGACCTTTTAAATGTAGTTGTTTTCCCCCCAACAATCCAACCAAAATTCAGAGATTTCTCAAAGAATTATACTTCTATCAATTTCTGGCTTCTATCTTCTAAATTCCTTAATGCTTCATCTTCTGTAAGAAGCTACCTCAATGTATGAGATCACATCCAAGTAACTTCATCCTTCATTCTATCAGTCATTGAGATTTTTAAAAAATTTTTAATTTCTCACTGAATCACATTTCCCACTCAGGTGAATGGGAAAATGGAAGAGTTCCCTAAACTGGCATTTCCAATTTTTTATGTATGCCAAAGTCCCTGGTCTGTCTTCCTGCATCTCTTCCCTAGAGGCTCATCCCTTTGGCAAGGTGCTTTTCATGATGTCTTTGAAGTGCTCTGGTGTATAACCTGAATAAATGCATCTTCCTTTCCTCTTGACCACAAGCCCATTTAAAGCCACAAGCCTGCCATATGTCAACTGCTTTCCTCTAACTAACTGGTCAACAAGTAAAGAGAACAAAACCACACTCAATAAAAATATTCATTTTTATTTCCCAGCTAAGGGAAACATGTGGAAAGAAATACTTAGTCGAGGATCTATTGAAGGATTGTGGATAATGGAAGGAATGACAGGCTAGGCAATGCCAAAGTAATTATAAAAATGCATATTCTTGAGTACAAAGGCCGTCCTACTTCCATCTGTGCCTAGAACAGTGGTCATCATGGAGGATACTATTATAAAATGACTGTGTGAACATGCAACTCCAGTCTTGGCTTATATAGCATGGATATTATACCACTTACCCTAAAGTGATCCAATTGGGCAGATATTCTAGGCCTTTTACTTTACAGAGGATCCCACCTCAGAGTCAGTAAAGAGCACAATGAGACATTCAGAGGAACTTAGTCATCTCTTTATGAAATGGAGATTGGTACTACCTTGCTCAAGAGATTGTTTCAAAGATTAAATGAGGTGACTATGTAAGTGCACAGCACATGCATATGTAGTATGCACACATTTACTTACTGATGTAGGGTGATCAGGACACAGAGAGGATTAGGAGGTTTGACATAATTTCCAATATTAATTCTGAAGGAACCTAGGCTAGCACTGGCTGTAGGCCACTTTGTCAATATAGACTTGTGATTCTGTAGATCTAGGGTGAGTTCGTGCTGCTCTCCACCTCCCTGCTGCATGAGACCAAGCACAACATACTCCACGTCAGACAGGGCCTTGGATGTCATCTACCCTTGTGTCGGGCACCAAAGCTCTTATGTCTCCAGACCCCTGTCTAGTTCTCTCCTCCTGTGTCTCAGAAGAAAAGGTTTCCTCCTTTGGGTTGCAACCAGTGATCTGATTTGTCTCATAAGCTAACCCACAAAGCAGGAACATGAAGCTTTTCCTAATGTGTTCAGACTCTTTTCTATTTCGTGGAAGTTTCATCCCTGAGTCTCTGAGGAGAGCCACAGCTCAGCTCGGGCTGGATATCAAATCAACAAGTGCAAAGATTGCTCCATCTCTGTCGTGTCTTACATTTGGTTGCGGAGAGCTGGGATTTATACTGCCCTCGGACCAGTCGGCAGGTGGACCCATCTCCGTTGCAGACCCCACAGTTATCCTCCTTGACGGTGCTTCCCAGTTGGTGGTCGCAGCCAACAATCTACCAAGAAAGAGAGATGTGTAATTCAACTGGGCACCCACTAATGCAGGGTTCTGTGGAAGACACTGCTCACCAAATGACCCTCCCTTCCAACCCTGAGGGTACATAAAACATAATTTCTACAAAAGGGGCTGAATTAATAGAATTTAAACCAAGACAAGAAGGACAAAATGTCACATGGGCAGAGATATCTTTACAACTCAAATATACAAGGCAAAAGGGTGTAGGAGAGAAGAGGGGTTGGGAAAGATGGGGACAGAGCTGAGAAGACCTGAACTATTGGTGCTCTAGAGCTTTAATGCAAAAACAATTCCCAGAGTCAGTAATGACAATTCATGCAAAAGACAAAAGACTCAGCTGTGAGGTAACTGCATTTGGAAGCAGTTGTGTCAGTAAACATGGTCTATATGTTCTTAGGATGCAAATTACATTATAATTCTGTATGTTGAGTTCTTCAGTGTATTCCAAGAAATTAGAACAGTGCTTGAACTATATGTATGTGTATATGTATACATATAGATAAAATGACAATAAAAATATCATTCACTTTTTTCTAGTTAGCAATTCAGCCAAGAAAAGAGAAAATCAGTTAACAGAAGCAAGCCGTGTGTATGTGTGTGTGTGTGTGTGTGTGTGTGTGTGTGTGTGTGCGCGCTCGCGCGCGCCCATCAAAGACAATAGATAATCAGCCAAGACTCTGCTATCTGCTTGGCTCTGTCCTGTTCAATGCACAATGTAAACATATCATTAATTTTCAAAGCAATCATGTAAGATATTCACATTTGATAGGTCTAGCTATGCATCTTGCCCAAGGCCACTTGGCTAGTAAGCAGCCAAATTCTAAACACTTCTAGCAAAACATTTATGATTGACTCAAATCAGGCTTAACAAAACCACAAGTCTTTACCAAGTAAGCAGGCAAGCTTGTTTGTATCTTTTCTCTTTTCTTTCTGATGTTCGCTCTAAAAGCAAAAGTCAATGATAGGCATACAACCAAGAAGCATCCTTCTACAATGGAAGGTGTTTAATACAAAGAACCACACCTGACCAAAGTGCAGCGAATAAGTGAATGTGGAGTTCTCAGTCCTAAATAGTACATAGAAATCAAACTTGGGAAAGAGGGGTCAGTAAGTATGTAGACCTTGAGGGTAGGAGGGTGCTGTCAGACAGTGTCCTCTGATCGCGACAGGACTGCAGCCCCCAAGAACTCACTTCCACAAGACCTGTACAACATTTGAGCTATCATTTAGCCATGGAACGGGACGATCTCAAGAGACACTACACCTTCCTGAGAGACTATTTTAAGACTCGTGCCAGATAGGGGATCCACAGAAGCTGCTCCACTCAATGATATACTCACTGGCAAATCATCTGTTCTCCCGCAAGTATTTAGGTACTTGTCAGTGCAGGCACCCAGATGAAATCCAGTGGGCCACACCCACAAAAAGATGTGAAGGAAGGAGGGAGGCTAGCTGGAAAGGAGAACGTATGAATGGGACAGATGAAATTCAGCGTGTCACACAGGAAAAAAACACACATGAAAATTGGAGGGGAGAAGAGAGAAGAAGGGTTGTAATAGGAAAAGTAGGAAGGATGAAATTGAGGATTAAGATGTGAAAATAAGTAAATTCACTATATTTATGTATGAAACACTAAAAGAATCTAAGAAAGAAAAAAGTCTGATCTTTTGGGGGATTATTTTTCTTTTTTGAATGAATTAGTACTTGTAAATATATATTTAAGCTAAAGTCTAAAAATGCAGTAATTTAGCATATATGTATTTTATTTTTAAGATTTAGCAAGCTATACTTTTTCATTAGGAAAACCAAACATCCCTTAAAATAAATGACAAAAACAAGACTTCCTCAATGATTGTCCATTTTCCCCCAATTTTGTGTGTATGGCATGAACACATGTGAGTATGTATTTTCATGTGGGTAGGTACACAAGTATGCATGCATGTCCATATGGAACACACATGTGTGGAGATCCAAAGGTGATATCAGTACTAATCATGAATTGCTCTGCCAGCTTATCATTTTGAGGTTGGTCCCTAAAGCCAAAGTTCACTGATGGTTAGCCAGCCTACTCTGAGGATTTCCAGCCTCTGCTGTGCTGGGCTGGAAGTACAGGCAGGCCAGCATGCCCTCCTAGCATTTAATGTGAAATCTTGGAATCCAAACTATGATCTTTTTATTTACATGGCAAATGCTAAGCCATTTCCCTAGCCGTGTTTTTCCTTTTTTTTTTTTTTCTTGAAATTCACACATGTCAGGAGAATGTGGTACTACAATGGGAGAAGCAAAGGCAGGTTGACTCCAGCCTGTAGGTTAACTTGGTCAAGCAAAGGTTCACTTTGATCTATTCGGGGGTACAGAGAGGTTGTAGTGTCAGAATTCATTTAAGCTTTGCCCAAGCAGTACCAAATACATGTGGGCTTAAGACTTGTTTTTGATGAATTTCTATGAAATTATAGCAAAATTATCTTCAAAATTCTTACCTGTAGAATGCACATGAGTCAATTATATTTTTATTCACATTTATATTTTCAGTATAGTGTAAAAGACAATTGCAGAACTACTTACTTTTAAAAATCATTTAACCATTTTTAATGTCTGCTATGGGTCAGGCACTGTACTGGGAGCAAAATGCAATGGTGTGATAAATTTGAGCCCGAATGGGATCACCTTTAGGAAAATGTGTAGTTTGGCAGAGAAGTAGAGAGTACAGATACATGGCATCTTCCCATCATAATATACAGTGAAGTATTTGATTTGAGAGTCCAGAGAAGACGTGGCCAAAGGAGAGTCTTTGGAACTTAGAGCTGATGAAGAACTGGAGTTAATGTTACAGAGGAGGTGTTGCTATGGTATGTACCACATCCTGTAGAGATTCTGAGAACAGATACTAGCTAATTAGAGAATAATTGGACATCAAAGTTGGCAATACAACCGGTTCCCAGAGTAGATCATCATTCACAGTCATCCACACCACTGCTCTGCTCTTTTGGGTTGGAGGGTTTGACTTTACGGCTCTTCTACTATGTGGAAGGATAAGACGGGCGGTGGGCATGGGAATTTATGCTTTTAGGCCTCTCAACCTAAAGGGATTACTTCTTAAATGAGAAGAATTTCAGGGTTCTCAAAAGGTTTAAATTTCTCTGGAAAGTTTTTAGTGGACTCTGATGTCTTCCGCACAGCCAAAGGAGCTGATCATGAAACCCCTCCATAATCCGAAGGATTTCTTATGGCTCCAAAACCATTTTAAGACAAGAGCAATTCAGCCTTCAAAGATCCAAAGTAACAGTCACATTAGGAACAGCTAAATGAGAACTGACGTGCTTTGAAGCTGACTTGGACAGAGTAGAACTTAGTGCTCTCGGTGCAGGATTATGGACTCACCCCAGGACAGGAACAAAATCAGCTCTAATGGGGAGCTGCTCAATTTCAGTGTTTAAAAGACAAACCTCTCCCTGATGCAATTGTTTTTTTTTCTTCTTTTTTTCTTGTCTGTATATTAATTCCTCTTCAAAATGCCAAAAATGTCCTAACTCAATTATTTTTAAAATCTGGAATACTTTATCATCAGATAAAATGTTCTCACTGCTGTCCAAGTGGAAAATTGCTTGCAATTATATCAGGATGATGACTCTTGACATGTCTTAATCTGTTGATCTTGAATAACTGTTAGAGTAATTAAAAACTAGTTAAAATGTTCGTTTTTGACCTGTAATTAGCAAAGGATAAAGGAATTAGGAATGCAGACCTGGGCTGAATTAGCAGGCATGAGATGGGAGCCTTCTATGCTTTTATACACATATACTTTCTGTCTGAAATCCTCTTGGTCAAGTCCTGTTGAACCTTCAAACCCTGAGTCAAGTTTCTCTTCTGCAAAGAAAGCCTTTTCCAAATTCTAGAGTTAACTATTCCATGGCTCTGTGACTTTTCCTCATATCTCTGCTTGAGCAAAAGTGTGTGAACTTGTAGAGACTACTGGTTGCAACCTCATATCTTTGTATTCATTTTTTTATCTGTTATCATGGTGGCAATATGTCAAGTTTTCTGTCATATCAAACTTTTATTAGTGAAATAAAGCTGGATATGTAATGTATTCTTAGAAAACTAATTGAAAAATCTGACGTTGCTGGGGAGAGACTTCTCTGCCCTCTGCCAAGGTGCCTTCCTTCCTTTTGTCTCTGGCAGTTACCTTGAAAAGTGAGAAAAGCCTCAGAATGGAAGTTTTGCACTAAGGATGGAGCAATAGAGAGAGACAGAGACTGTTCCTGTACTACTTTAGAACTGATTATAACTTGACTTCTTTTCTTTATGAGAAACTATATTATTAATTTTAAGTTACTATCCATTTGGGGTTTCTCTTATGTACACAGTAGTCAGGGATTTTAATCAATAAATGTATTTTTTTCTTTCAGGTAGACCATGGCTTATGTTGGGACCTGTGTTTCATGAATTTTTATATTTCTGCTAATGAACATTGTATTTGATATCTGAGATGCACATTGTGTGCTGGTAAATCAATGAAACACAATGCTGTAAACAAAGTGGTTGTCTTACAGTTTACATTTAGGTTGCAGATGGGCAAACATAGGATGTAATCAGTGAGAGCATACACATTTGTGTGTGTATGTGTGTGTGCGCATGTGTGTGTGTGTACGTACACATGCACACAAGTGTATATGTGTGTAGATCTCAGTACTAATGATTACTAGGATTTAAGTTTAAACCTCTGTCTTGAAGCATGAGCAGAGATTACTGTAAGGGTTAGTGTTTGTTAGAGACTATTTCCCAAGTGCACCTATGTTCATTACTAGCAGAATGTCACGGAAGGCGATGTTCAGGTCACTGAGTTCCCAGACCCGCCCCATTCTGGACAAGATGCTACAGTGAGATAATGATCACTCATAACTTTGGCAACTGATAGAACTTTCTGGCAAAATGTGAAAGCCAACTGAATATTCTAACCTAATGCAACAGAAGTCTGCTACCAGATAGAAGCTTGAATAGGGGTGTGACATCATTCTAATCCAAAATGATTGCACAGTAATCCTAATCCAAAATGATTGCACATTTCTTAATTTACAAACTTTAAATTTCAGGTGATATTAATGGTTAAAGGCTCTAAGAACAATGTAAATAAAGCCAGAATGACAAAAGTATACCAAGACATGAATTTAAACACACTTACTAATGTTTAGATGCCATTAGCAGTATTGTCTCTTAAAACTGAAACAAATGTTTGTTGCACATTCTCATATACATGATCATGTACAAAGGCATGAAGTCTTTTGCTTTATTTCTTAATAGAAAGTATAAACATTAAACGCTGGTGATTCTTCTTTTCATTCCCCTGGACTGGCTAAAGGTATGTGTAGGGGGAGTGGTAAGGGGTTAGGGGGGGGAGCAACTACAAGCTCCATAAGCAAAAAGCTCCTGTCACAACACACAATCCAAGTTGACTCAGAGACTTCAATGGGTTCTGAAGATTTAGGACAACAGGCTTATGGAAGATGCTGAAAGGAGTTTCTTCTTCACTTTATAGAGTTGAGAGCAAGTGGACAGAATATAACTCTGAAATTCTCTAGATACTAAAAGATGTATGAAAATGGCTTGACTAGAAGTCATGGGAGAAAACAATCTTAATACACTAATCATCTTTATGACATAAATAAACAACTCATAACAGATCCCATACCCTAGACAAATATTCTTAGATGGGATCATGCTGGCACTATTTCAAATGGTTTCTCATAAAGACCTCAACTTCAATCATCAAATACTGAGCCAGTGATGTCAAGCTTTTCTTGATCCAACACCATGAGGTAAGGTATTTTTAACTCCCTCTATTTTCAGCACTGAGAAAGACAAATGGAAAATTGAACTGCAAATCTGCTCACAATGTCTCTTATCATCATTTAATTCAGACACATCTAAACAGGAACAGTGTTATATTATATATATATCTCATTTTTTAATTATACTAAGAAGTGGGAGAGATAGAAATCTCCAATTATATCCTCCAAAGTTTAAGATATTTGTATAGTATGTACATTTGATATCAAGTAACAAAAAATTAAAATGTGCAAATGAAGCAAAAAGGAAAACAAGATTAATAAGAGATAAAGTGGGTCTGCAGAGATGGCTCTGGGGTTAATCCTCTGTCTTGAAAGCAGAAGAATTCTGCTATGGATTTGGGATCCTGTGTAAAACTCTCAGGCAGAAATGGAGGCATCCTGCACTTCTAGCTTTGGAAATTAGAGCTTGGAAAACTCCAGAGTGAAACATAATTATGTTTTGAAGAGGTGACTCCCAATAACTTTTAATGAAGCCTAAAGGTCAGAGAATACTAAGTACCAGCCAATTTTAAGAATCCAAATAAATCATCTAGGAACAGAGCTTGGTGACGGTCTGACCACATCCAAGAGTGAACAGTAACTTGCTGAGGGCCATGCTGGCAGAAATATGGTATATGTGCAGCTTCTTCTGCCAAGACCCACAACTGACATCCTTGAACCACCACAACACTTTACCTCTGAGCTTTTATGACCCCCAGATCCTTTGAACCACCACTGTCCAAAAGCCACAACCAACAGACTACAGTTGTCCCATGAGAAGGTTAAACCTATTTACCATTCTAGAGTTGGAAAGTGAACTGGCTGTGTTTATTTCAGACACAAATATTCTTCACAAATATTATTTTCCACAGATATTTTCTCCAGAAAATTAGAAGAAAGAAAATCTGTAGAAAATAATTAATCTGTGATGATTTCAAGCACAGATTACAACACTGATATTGAGAAGGTAAATTCTCCAAGGTCAAACAGTTGTAAGTAATGTCAAAGTTGTTACAAGTTACAAAGGTAACTGTGAACTAGTTACCTGAAAGGTTAATGACAAGCCTAAATATTACTCTCAGGACCACTATGACTAGAGTTAAATGTATTAACAAGAATGAATGAATGTAGGACATAGGAAGATGCCACTCTCTAAACCATGGTCCACACTTCCTCACCAACACACACACATGCGCACACACACGCACACACACGCACACACAGAGCTTCTCTCTCATGGCTTATTATGGGCACTCAAATTTTCTGCAGTATACCCGTTTCTTAATTTATTACTAAAGTTTTCAAAATGAGAAAGTAGGATTCCTGGTAATCCACAGAGGTGCTAATGGTGGCGAATGCACTGTGTTTACTATTTTCAAAAGCCTATTGGAAATATATTTATCTGCAATAAAACCACATAAGGTCACTCAAATGCCAACCATCTCATTATTTAAATAAGCTGATCTTTGCTTCATTTATTTCTTAACTGAAAACTCTGGTCTTTAAGTCATAAAATCGCAAAACAAATTATTACTTAATACATGCAGTGTTTTGAGTAGATGGAAACTTCCAAGACACAAGGTTCGTAGAAAAAATAATAATGGGCACCTTTGTGTTAAAAAGTCAAGACCCACTCATGCAGTCCTTTGTTTGTTGTTCAAAAACCCTTGGGAGAAGTAACACATGGAGCTGCTGGTTATACTTAAACCAAATCAGGTGAGTATAAGGCATTATGCTAGCTGCTATGGCACTGTGGGGAATTCCATAAGTGGTAGGCATGTTCTTAATCAGGGTTGAGTGGGACTAAACAGATCATTTCCCAAAAAAGATGAGAGCAGAAAGGCAGTAAGTTCATAAAGGTTAAAGGTCAAAGGGAACTGAGAAAGAGTGTGGCAAGGCGTGAACTAGTGAAACATCAGTATATCTTTTATTTTTTTATTTTTCCACTCATACAAACGTAATAGGTACCCCTGTCCCCTCCTTCCCTCCACCCCTCCCTGGACTTCCCTGTTCCCTTCCCTCTTTTCTCCTTCCTTTCCCCCCTCCCTCCCTTTCTCCCAGTGCCCCCTCCCCCCATCTCTGAAGCATCCTTTAATGTGTATGTCAAACTTTCCTCTGGGTCCTCCTCTCTGATGAAGTGTAAGGACTCAGTTGATTTCAAAGAATTTCCCGCCTTTCTGCCTGGGGCTCAGTCCAGGGAGGATCCACTTCTCCTCTGGAAAGGCCCTAGACCACGCCCCAGGCCCCAGGTCCCAGCAACTTGAGCAGCACCCAGCCTGCTCTGGCGCCAGGGAAAGTCTCTAGGACACGCCCCAGGTCCCAGTGATCTACCAGACAACTAGAGGCACGGCCCTTTGCACCCGCACACAGACCAGGGAGGAACCACTGCTCCTCAGAGTCCAAAGAAAACCCAAGCAAAGCTCTAGGGGACAAATGCCATACATCTGAAGTCCTCTAAAATCATCCTATCACATGGGAGAGATTCTTCACATCCAGCTCAAAGATAAGTAAACCCGTTTTATCATTTTATTCCTTTAAATTATTAGTCACTGTAGTTTAACTTTTCCATATAGCAACTCCAAAACACACACAACTTCAGGGACTTTACCATTCATTCACCCTTACATATCACCAAGGTACTAAACCGAAAAAGTACACTACCATACTAATCTTCACTCTCTGTCTATTAAACCTGATATAATTGATGTACTAACAGTCTAATAGCCTCATCTAGGAAATAACAACAACAACAGACAAGCATACCCAACTCCAAGGCACACACTAGTAATAACTGCTGGAGAGTAGTAATACCAACTAATTCAGTTCAGTCCAAAACACACAGAAACTGAAAGAAACTCTTAAGAGATAAAACAACAATGCCCAGGTCACAGTGCAAACCATGAAAAACAAAAACCAAGACAACAAATCTCCCACCCAAAGAATTAACCCTGTAATGACAGAATCCAACCAGAACAAACTCACATAAAACAGCCAAGAAAGCCATACCCAAGATAATGATTTTCAAAGCCTGATCTTCAGCATGATCAATACTATGAAAGAGGAAATCCAGGAGTGAAAAAAACTGTATCAACCACTTTGAACAGGAACATAATAGACACTTGGAGGAGATGAGAAAAACAGATGAAGAAATAAAAATATTCATAGAGCAATTAAAACAATCTCAAGCAGAGTTTAAAATTGAACTAAAAGACAAGTTATCTTCAACCCAGAACTCAACAGAGTGTCTTATCAGCATAACTAATGAAGCAGAAAATAGAATGTCAGATCTTGAAGACAAAGTAGAAGTATTAACCAGCTCAATGTCTTTGTTAAAGCCAAAAAGATACTTGAGAGGAATATTCAAGAGTTATGGGAAACCTTGAACAAGTCTAACATGCGCATTCATGGAATACCAGAGCAAGAATCCCAAAATACCATACCTGAGGAAATTTTCCAAATTATCATAAAGGACAACATTCCTCATCTAAAGAGAGGCCCATCCAAATACAAGAGGCATTCCTCACTCCAAACAGATATGGCCAAAATAGAAACTTGCTACAACAAATAATAGTCAAAACACTCCACATTCAAGACAAAGAAAAGGTGCTGAGAGCTTTAAGGGGGGAAAAAAAACAAGTCACTTCTAAAGGTAAATCTATTAAAGTAACAAATGATTTTTTAATGGAAACAGTAAAAGCAAGGAGAGCTTGGAGAGATGTACTTCAAGTATTGAATGAGCAAAAATGTCAACACAGGATGATATATCCAGCAAAATTATCAGTCATGATCAAGGATGAATGAAAAATTTTCCAGCACAAAGACAACTTGAAGATTTACATGTCTACCAAACCAGGCCTTTGAAAAATACTAGAAAAGATACTCAAGCTTGAAGAAAAGAATAAGCATATCCAGGAGGACAGAAAGGGATTGTAATACCACCAAAATCTAAAAGCCAAGTAATACACTTATGAAATACACTAACCATAAAAAATGTCAGGAATTAAAAGTAATCCTCCATTATAACACTAAATGTCAGTGGAATTAACGTACCAATCAAAAGACACACATTACAAACTTGGATTAGAAATTACAATTCATCTGTCTGCTGCCTTCGGGAAACACATCTCACCACAAAAGATAGGCACATTCTATAAGTAAGAGGTTGGTCAAAAATTCTGCAAGCTAATGGAACCCGGAAACAGGCAGGGGTAGCTGTTATGCTTTCAGACAAAGTGGACTTCAAAAAAAAAATCATAAGAGACACAGAAGGATACTACATTTTAGTCATAGATACAATTCACCAGGAAGACTTCACAACACTGAACATATATGCAACTAATATGGGCTCCTCCATATTCATTAAGCAAATGCTACAGTATCTAAAGTAAGAAATTAAGTCCAAAATGATAATTCTTGGGGATTTCAATACTGCCCTCCCAACGTAGGATAGATCAACAGGTCAAAAACTTAACAGAGACACATTGGAACTTAATCAAACTCTTACTGAAAATAGACCTTACAGATTTTTATACAACTTTTTGTATAAAAGAATTCTTTGCACCAAAGAATACACATTTTTCTCAGTAGCACACAGAACTTTCTCCAAAATAGACCACATATTGGGCCACAAAATGAATATCCATATGTACAGGAAAGTTGAAATTCTAGCCTATACCCTATCAGACCACCATGGTCTAAAGCTAGACATCCACAACACAACGAACAACAGAAAATACACTAACTCCTGGAAACTAAACACTATAATGCTGAATTTGAATTGGGTTCAGGAAGAAATCATAAAGGAAATTCAAGATTTCTTAGAAGAGAAGGATAATGGAAATTCAACATATCAAAATCTCTGGGACACAAAGAATGCCGTATTAAGGTAAGTTTATACCCCTTAATGCCTACATCAAAAAAAAAAATCACAAATAAATAACTTAACAATGCAGCTTAAAGCTTTAGAGAAACAAGAGCAATCCAATCCTTAAAGCAGTGAAGAGAGGAGATTAGCAAAATCAGAGGAGAAATATCTGAAAGTGAGATAAGGATAATGATACAGAGAATCAACCAGTCAAAAAGCTGGTTCTTTGAAAAAAAATCAATAAAATTGATACACCCCTAGCTAAATTAACCAAAACAAGAGAGAGAAAACCCAAATTAACAAAATTAGAAATGAAAATGGAGTTATCACTACTGATACCGAAGAAACTCAGAGAATTATAATGTCATATTTCAAAAACTTATACTCTGTGAAATTTGATAAAATGAAAGAAATGGATGAATTCCTAAGTAAGCACAACTTACCTAAATTGAATCAGGAATTTTTGAATTATTTAAATAATCCTATAACATATGAGGAAATCAATGAAGTAATCTCGAATCTTCCCACCAAAAAATGTACTGGACCAGATGGATTCAGCACAGAGCCCTACCAGACATTTAAGGAACAAATAACATCAATATTCCTTAAACTGTTCCATCAAATAGCAAAGGAAGGAACACTACCAAATTCTTTCTAGGAAGCTAATATCATTTTAATCCCAAAACCTAACAAAGATACATTAAAAAAAGAAAACTACAGGCCATTCTCTTCGATGAACACAGATGCAAAGATTCTCAACAAAGTCTTAGCAATTCAGATTCAAAAACATATCAAAAAGATCATTCACAGTGATCAAGTAGGCTTTATCCCAGGCACATAAAGTTGGTTCAACATATGCAAATCAATAAATGTAATTCATCATGTAAACCAATCCAAAGTCCAAGACCACATGATACTCTCGATAGATGCAGAAAAAGCTTTTGACAAGATCCAATAGCCTTTTATGATTAAAACCCTTGAGACAGTTGGAATGGAGGGAACCTTTATCAATATAATAAAAGCTGTATACAATGAGCCAACAGCAAGATTATACCCAATGAGGAAAAACTTGAAGCATTCCTGCATCGATTAGGAACTAGACAAGGCTGTCCACTCTCACCACTTCTATTTGATACTGTATAGAAGTCTTAGCTGGAGCCATAAGACAAGAAAGGGAAATAACAGGGATTCAAATGGGCAAGGAAGAAGTCAAGTTATCTCTATTTGCAGATGGCATGATCTTATACCTCAGTAATCCCAAAAACTCCACCAGGAAACTCCTGGAACTAATACAGAAGTTCAGCAGGGTGGCAGGATATGAAACAAATGTACAAAAATCAGTGGCCTTCCTATATGCCCAGAATGAAAGAAATGAAAAAGCCCTGAGAGAAACAACCCCATTTACTATAACCCCTAAAAAAAATGAAATACCTTGGTATAAACCTAACCAGGGAAGTAAGATACCTTTACAATGAAAACTTTAAAACCCTAAAAAAGAAATTGCAGAAGACACCAGGAGGTGGAAAGACCTCCCGTGTTCCTGGATTGGCAGAATCAATATCATAAAAATGACCATTCTACCAAAGGCAATATACAGATTCAATGCTATACCAGTCAAAATCCCAAAACAATTCTTTAAAGAAGTTGACCAAATAATCTCAAAATTCATATGGAAGCACAAAAGACCCAGGAGAGCAAAAACAATCCTGAGTAACAAAAACACTGCTCGAGGTATCACCATACCAAACCTTAACCTATACTACAAATCCATAATAATAAAAACAGCCTGGTACTGGCTCAAATTAGACACATAGATCAATGGACAAGAGTTGAAGACCCAGATATTAGCCCACACAAGTACAGCCATTTGATCTTTGACAAGGGGCCGAAAAAATTCGATGGAAAAAGAACAGCATCTTCCAAAAATGGTGCTGGCAAAACTGGATGTCCACATGTGGAAGATTAAAACTGGACCCGTACTTGTCATCATGTACAAAAATTAATTCCAAATGGATCAAGGACCTCAATATAAAGCCAGAGACTATAAAAACCCTAGTTGAAAGGGTAGGGAACTCCCTAGAGCTGATTGGACTAGGCCAACAGTTCCTAAACAGAAATCAAATAGCACAGTCACTAGAACCAACACTCAACAAATGGGATCTTATGAAATTAAAAAGCTTCTGTTCAGATAAAGAGATTGTAAACCAAGCAAAAAGGCAACCCACCGAATGGGAGAAAATCTTCACTAACCACATATCTGATAGAGCTCTATTATCCAGAGTGCATAAAGAACTTAGAAAACTAAACACCAAGGAAATAAATGGCCCAATTAAAAAATGGGCCTGGGAACTCAAAAGAAACTTTTCCAAGGACAAAATCCAAATGTCTAACAAATATCTTAAAAAATGCTCCACATCTTTTGCCATCAGAGAAATACAAATCAAAATCTCCCTGAGATATCATCTCACCCCAGTCAGGATGGCAAAAATCCACAATACAAACAACACCAAATGCTGGAGAAGATGTAGGGAGAAGGGAATTCTCCTACATTGCTGGTGGGAATGCAGGCTTATACATCCATTCTGGCGATCAGTCTGTCGATTTTTTTTATTATTTATTATTTATTCAATTGTGCATGTATGTGTGTGTTCGTGTGTGTGTATGTATGTGTGTATGAGTGTGTAGAACCACGGATGAATTCGGGAACCACCATGGATGGCCTCCACCACCTCCTTGCTTATTCTGCCCCAGGATTCACAGACTCCGTCCTACCAGGACAAGAAACGCAGGCTGCCCCTGCTTCTATCCGGCATCTATATGTGGGGTCTAGGATCTGAACTCAGGACCTTCCACCTGCAAGGCAGAGGCTTAACCCCTGAGCCACCTCTCCAGCCCCAGTCCGTCGATTTTTAAAAGAGTTAAAGATTGAAATGCATGTGACTCTGTTATTCCACTTCTGGGTATAATCCCCCATAAAGTGAAAATTCACCTCAATGACACAAGCATGACCATGTTCATAGCAGCACTATTTATAATAGCAAAGTCATGGAATCAAGTCAAATGTCTAACAGTAGACAAGTAGATAAGGAAAATGTGGTATATTTATGCAACGGAGTACTACTCAGCCATCAAAAAAGATGAATTAATGAAATTTGCCGGGAAATGGATGGAATTAGAAAAAATTATACTGAGCAAAGTATCCCAGACACAGAAAATTAAGCGTTGCATGTACTCCATAATAGGTGAATCCTAGTACCAAGCCCACTTAGTGTCATACTCAAAGATAAATCCCTGTAATACTTACAGTAATTGCAAAGATTATAAAGAGGAGGGAAGGAGAAGGAGCCCCCCCAAAAAAAATAAGGAGAGAGGGGATCATGCTACAGGAGAGAAAATAGGTCACCATCAAGTATTGCAAGTAAGTAATAAGACATCTGGTTAAGCTTACTAACTTTCCTTCCTGGTCACTTGCGAATGAGGGGATTTGATCTCACCAGTTAGGGATGGCATATAGTCTGGCAAATAGACGGTAACCATCCTGCAAATGGGAGACTGACCCCCCCCCCCCACTCACTGCAGTCTCCTACTCCTATTCCATCTACCTTTGAATCTATTATTATAGTAAGGCTCTTTTTAAACAGCCTTTAGCTAGGTGACCTCAAATACCAATCAGAATGGAGCCAAGGGCCGTGCAGGAACAGCAAAACTGAAAACAACAACTAACCATAATTTCAGAACACCAGAGACCCTACATTAATCACCAGGAACCAGACCAGTTAAATCTCTCCCCATCTTAAAGCTCAGGGAAATTTGCGGAAGAGGGGCCATAAGATTGTAAAAGCCGCTCCCTTTCACCTCACCCCACTCCGCTGGTCAGGACTCGCGCACGGTCCAGCCGGGCCTCACCTGCGACTCTAGGTAAGCCCGGGCCACGCCCGCCCACCAGAACCCCAGGTAAGCCCAAAGGGACCCGGCTCCGACTCTCGCCATCCAGCCGGAGCCGCGCGCAGGGCCGAGGGACGAGGAGGACCTCCCCCTGCGCCCGGGCCCCACCCCAACTGCCCTCGGGTTAAATAGCTCCACGCCGACGCCCCCATCCTCCCTTTCACCCCCATCCCGCTCCGCGGGTCGGGACGACCGCACGGTCCAGCCGGGCCTCACCCGTGACCTAGGTAAGCTCTGTCCCTGCCCACCCCCAGAACCCCAGGCCAAATAATTCAGTTTAGTGAAATTGAAAGATCTTAAGAGTTAAAACAACAATGCCAAAGTCAAAGTGCAAATCCATGAGAAGCAACACTCAAGTAAACAAATTTCCCACTGAAGAAATTAATCCCATACTGTTAGACTCCAACCAGAACAAACCCGCGGAAAAAGGCCAAGAAAGCCTGACCCAGAATAACGACTTTCAAAATATGATCATTACCATGTACAATACTATGAAAGAGGAAATCCGGGAGGAATTACATAATCAAATCAATCGCTTTGAAGAGGAACACAACAGACATTTGGAGGAGTTGAGAAAAACAGTGCAAGAAACAAAAACTGGCATAGAGCAGTTAAAACAGACTCAAGCAGAGTTTAAAACTGAGCTACAAGACAAGTTATCTTCAACCCAGAACTCTACAGAGAGTCTTATCAACAGAACTACGAAGCAGAAAACAGAATTTCAGACCTTGAAGATAAAGTGGGAGTACGAACCAGCTCAATGGAAGAGGTTGTAAAAGCCAGATACTTGAGAGAAATATCCAAGAGATATGGGACACCCTGAAGAAGCCTAACATGCGTATTCATGGAATACCAGAGCAAGAATCTCAAAATACCACCCCTGAGGAAATATTTCAAACGATCATCAAGGAAAACTTTCCTCATATAAAAAAAGAGAGGCCCATCCATATACAAGAGGCATTCCGCACCCCAAACAGATACGACCAAAACAGAAGCACCCCACGGCAAATAATAGTTAAAATACTCCACATTCAAGATAAAGAACTGGTGCTGAGAGCTTCAAGGGAGAAAAAACAAGTCACTTTTAAAGGTAAACCTATTAAAATAACAAATGACTTCTCAGTCGAAACAGTAAAAGCAAGAAGAGCGTGGAGAGACATACAAGTATTGAATGAGCAAAAATGTCAACCCAGGCTGATTTACCCTGCAAAACTATCAGTCATGATCGAGGGAGAAAGAAAAATCTTCCAGCACAAAGACAACTTGAAGGGATACATGTCCACCAAACCAGGCCTTCAAAAAATGCTAGAAATGATACTCAAGCGTGAAGAAAAAAACAGGCATATCTAGGAGAACAGAAGGGAAATATAACACCATTAAAAGCGAAGCAATATACTTATAAAAACTACTAAACATAATAAATGTCTGGAATTAAAAAGTTTCTCCATTATAACACTAAATGTTAATGGAATTAATTCACCGATCAAGAGACACAGATTACAAACTTGGATTAAAAATCACAATCCAACAATCTGCTGCCTGCAGGAAACCCATCTCACCACAAAAGATAGGCACGCTCTAAAAATAAAAGGCTGGTCAACAATTCTACAAGCAAATGGAAGCAGAAAACAGGCAGGGGTAGCCATTATGCCATCAGACAAAGTGGACTTCAAACCAAAGAAAATTATAAGAGACACGGATGGATACTACATTTTAGTCACAGGTACAATTCACCAGGAAGACTTCACAATACTGAACATATATGCACCCAATACGGGCCCCTCCACATTCATTAAGAAAACTCTACAGCGTCTAAAGCAAGAAATCAACCCCCAAACGATAATTCTTGGGGACTTCAACACCGCCCTCTCAACATGGGATAGATCAACAGGTCAAATGCTTAACAGAGAAACTTTGGAACTTAATCAAACCCTGAAAGAAATGGACCTTACAGATCTCTATCGAACTTTTCACCCACGCACCAAAGAATACACATTTTTCTCAGAAGCACACGGAACTTTCTCCAAAATAGATCACATATTGGGCCACAAAACGAATCTACACATATACAAAAAAGTTGAAATTCTAACCTGTGCTCTATCAGACCACCACGGTCTAAAGCTGGACATCCACAACACATCAAACAAAAGAAAATACACTAACTCCTGGAAACTTAACACTATGATGCTGAATGAGAACTGGATTCAGGAAGAAATTAAAAAGGAAATTCAAGATTTCCTGAAAGTGAATCTCTGGGACACAATGAAAGCTGTTCTAAGAGGTAAGTTCATAGCTCTTAATGCCCACGTCAAAAAAATGGAAACATCAGAAATAAACAACTTAACAATGCAGCTTAAAGCTTTAGAGAAACTAGAGCAATCTGATCCCAAAAGTAGTAGAAGAGAGGAGATTAGCAAAATAAGGGGAGAAATATCTGAAATCGAGATTAAGAAAACGATAGAAAAAAATCAACCAGTCAAAAAGCTGGTTCTTTGAAAAAATCAATAAGATTGATACACCCCTAGCTAAATTAACCAAAATCAGGAGAGAGAAAACCCAAATTAATAAAATTAGAAATGAACATGGAGTTATCACTACTGATACCCAAGAAATCCAGAGAATTATAACATCATATTTCAAAAACTTATACTCTGTGAAGTTTGACAACAAAAAAGAGATGGGTGAATTTCTAAGTAAACACAACTTACCTAAATTGGATCAGGAAGTTGTGAATTATTTAAATAGTCCTATAACATATAAGGAAATTGAGGAAGTAGTCTTGAATCTTCCCACCAAAAAATGTCCTGGACCAGATGGATTCAGCACAGAGTTATACCAGACATTTAAAGAGTTAATAATACCAATAGTCCTTAAACTGTTCCATCAAATAGCAAAGGAAGGAACACTACCAAATTCCTTCTATGAAGCTAATATCGTTTTAATCCCAAAACCTAATAAAGACTCACTTAAAAAAGAAAACTATAGGCCAATCTCTCTGATGAACAGAGGCGCAAAGATTCTCAACAAAGTTTTAGCAAATCGGATTCAAAAACATATTAAAAAGATTATTCACGGGGTCCCTGAGCAAGTCTATAGAAGATTACTTAATTTATGTGTGGAGAACCAGCCCGTAGTTGGCAAGCCCTTTCCCTGGATGGGAAATAGAAGTTTAAGATGGAGCCAGCTGGTTCATTGTTTTGGAAGGCTGGAAAAAGAAAGTACGTTCCTCCCTCAGCTCTTCCTATGGATGGAGAAAGCTGGCCAGTTCCCTCAGTCTCTGATATTGGTATAAACTCTCCTGCCATGCTGATAAACTATAAACAGAAGCTGTAAATTAAGAGTAATATTTATAAATTGTTTTGGTTCTATAATACATTCATCAATGAGAAGATGCAACTAACACAAGGGAAAATGGGAAAATCTTTTTTTTTCTATTATGCTTATTTTTTTTTTTTGCCAGTCAAACAAACTTAATAGGTACCCCGGTCCACTCCCTTCCTCCACCCCTCCCCAGTCCCCTTTGCACCCACTCCCCGTATTATCCTTCCTTTCACCTCCCTCCTCCCTTTCTACCAAATGCCCCCTTCTCCTCCTCTCCCATTCCCTGAAGCATCCTTTAGTGTGAATGTCAAACTTTCCTCTGCGTCCTCCACTCTAATGAGGTGTAAGGACTCAATGGCATTGCCCAGATCCCTTTCTTGTGCTCCCCTTTAGTATAGGAACACTATTGTGACTGTTAATCCCTTGCCTCTAAGGATCCTGGTTTCTGTGATCTATGCTAGACTTTGGGGAGTCATTGACATGTCACTCATTGTACAGGTCATGCAAAGTTGGATTATGGCTACCGCGGCCCTAACTTGTGTGGAGTATGTTGTGTACCATTGCTCCTCTCCATCTTTAGGCTTTTACAATCTTTTTTTATATATAATATATTTTTATTATTATTTCAGCTCATACAAACTTAATAGGTACACCAGTTCCCTCCCTCCCTCCTCCTCCCCCCCCAAACCCTAAGAAAGAAATTGCAGAAGACACCAGAAGGTGGAAAGACCTCCCATGTTCCTGGATTGGCAGAATAAACATCATAAAAATGACCATCCTACCAAAGGCAACATACAAATTCAATGCTATACCAATTAAAATCCCAAAGCAATTCTTTAAAGAAGTTAACCAAACAATCTCAAAATTCATATGGAGGCACAAAAGACCCAGGATAGCAAAGACAATCCTGAGTAACAAAAACACTCCTGGAGGTATTACCATACTGAACCTCAGTCTATATTACAAATCCATAGTTATAAAAACAGCCTGGTACTGGCTCCAAAATAGACACACAGATCAATGGATAAGGATTGAAGACCCAGATATAAGCCCACAAAATTACAGCCATTTGGTCTTTGACAAAGGGGCCCAAAGAATCCAATGGAAAAAGAACAGCATCTTCAACAAATGGTGCTGGCAAAACTGGATCTCCACATGCAGAAGATTAAAGCTGGACCCATACTTGTCACCATGTACAAGACTTAATTGCAAATGGATCAAGGACCTTTTTTTTTTTTTTTTTTTTTTCTTAAGGACCTTGATATAAGGCCAGAGACTATAAAAACCATAGTTGAAAGGATAGGGAACTCCCTCGAGCTGATTGGGCTAGGCCAACATTTCCTAAACAGACATCCAATGGCACAGTCACTGCTACCAACTCTCAACAGTTGGGATCTTGTGAAATTAAAGAGCTTCTGTTCAGATAAAGAGATTGCAACACGAGCTCAAAGGCAACCCACAGAATGGGAGAAAATCTTCACTAACCACATATCTGATAGAGCTCTACTGTCCAGACTGCACAAAGAACTTAGAAAACTAAACACCAAGGAAACTAATGGCCCAATTGAAAAATGGGCCCTGGAACTTAAAAGAAACTTTACTAGGGATGAAATTAAAATGTCTAACAAATATCTTAAAAAATGCTCCACTTCCTTAGCCATCAGGGAAATGCAAATCAAAACTTCCCTGAGATATCATCTCACCCCAGTCAGGATGGCAAAAATCCACAACACAAACAACAACAAATGCTGGAAAGGATGTAGAGAGAGGGGAGCTCTCCTACATTGCTGGTGGGAGTGCAGGCTCATACAGCCACTCTGGCGAGCCGTCTAGAGATTCTTAAAGAAATTAAAGATTGAAATGCCATATGACCCTGCAATTCCACTTTTGGGTATAACCCCCCATGCAGCAGAGGTTTACCTCGATAGCACAAGCACGACCATGTTCATAGCAGCACTGTTTACAATAGCAAAGTCATGGAATCAACCCAAATGTCCAACCGTTGATGAGTGGATAAGGAAACTGTGGTATATCTATACAATGGAGTAGTACTCAGCCATCAAAAATGATGAATTACTGGAATTTGCCGGGAAATGGATGTCATTAGAAACAATTATATTAAGTGAAGTATCCCAGACCCAGAAAATTAAGCGCCGTATGTACTCCGTAATAGGTGGCTCCTAATACCAAACCCACCCAGCCCATCTTGAGACACTCATAGGTAAATCTATGTATTACCTACAGTAATTGCAAGTATTCTTAACAGGAGGGATGGGGTTGGAGGACCACACCAGAAACCAGGAGAGAAGTGACCATGTTACAGTAGAGAAAATAGGCCTCCATCAAGGACTGCAAGAAAGTAATGTGACACCTAGTTAAGTTCACAATTCGTTCCTGATCATTTACAACTAAGGGGGTATGAACTCACCAGAAGGGTTGGGCATATAGTCCGGCAGATTAAAAAGTAACCATTTTACAAATGGGTGATTGATCCCTTCCATTGCCTAACACCATATGACCCTGCGATTCCAATTTTGGGTATAAGTATTACATCTACCCTTGAATGTGCTCTTATAATAAGACTTCAGTTTAACAGCTTTCTGTCTCTGGCCAGGGGATGACATACAGCACCCATCACGATGGAGTGAAGGGCATTACAGGAGCAACAAAACTGCAAAAGAAAATCAACGAACCACAATCCAGAACTTCAGAGACTCTATATCAACCACCTAGAACTAGGCCAGACTAATCTCTCCCCATCCTGAAGCTCAGGGACATTTGCGGAAGAGGGGGTGGTAAGAGTGTAAGAGCAAAAGGATGGGAGGAGCAATGATTTGCAAGATACTCCACACAAGTTAGGGCTGAAGCAATCATAATTGGACATTGTCCAACACACTATTGACCTCACAAAGTCTAGCATCTGCTAAAGGCACCAAGATCCTTGGAGGCAAGGGATTGACAGCCACAGTAGTGTTCCTGTGCTTAAGGGAAACACAGGAAGGGGTTCAGAGAAATGCCACTGGGTCCTTGTACGTCATCAGAGAGTAGGGCCCAGAGGAGAGTCAGGCATGCACAAGAAAGGACTCTGGGAATTGGGGCGGGAGGCATGGGGGGATGGAGCGGGAGGGGTGAGGGGAGGGGGAGCAGGGGGTTTGGGGGGGGAGGAGGAGGGAGGGAGGGAACTGGTGTACCTATTAAGTTTGTATGAGCTGAAATAATAATAAAAATATATTATATATAAAAAAAGATTGTAAAAGCCTAAAGATGGAGAGGAGCAATGGTACACAACATACTCCACACAAGTTAGGGCCGCGGTAGCCATAATCCAACTTTGCATGACCTGTACAATGAGTGACATGTCAATGACTCCCCAAAGTCTAGCATAGATCACAGAAACCAGGATCCTTAGAGGCAAGGGATTAACAGTCACAATAGTGTTCCTATACTAAAGGGGAGCACAAGAAAGGGATCTGGGCAATGCCATTGAGTTCTTACACCTCATTAGAGTGGAGGACGCAGAGGAAAGTTTGACATTCACACTAAAGGATGCTTCAGGGAATGGGAGAGGAGGAGAAGGGGGCATTTGGTAGAAAGGGAGGAGGGAGGTGAAAGGAAGGATAATACGGGGAGTGGGTGCAAAGGGGACTGGGGAGGGGTGGAGGAAGGGAGTGGACCGGGGTACCTATTAAGTTTGTTTGACTGGCAAAAAAAAAAATAACCATAATAGAAAAAAAAAGATTTTCCCATTTTCCCTTGTGTTAGTTGCATCTTCTCATTGATGAATGTATTATAGAACCAAAACAATTTATAAAAAATATTACTCTTAATTTACAGCTTCTGTTTATAGTTTATCAGCATGGCAGGAGAGTTTATACCAATATCAGAGACTGAGGGAACTGGCCAGCTTTCTCCATCCATAGGAAGAGCTGAGGGAGGAACATACTTTCTTTTTCCAGCCTTCCAAAACAATGAACCAGCTGGCTCCATCTTAAACTTCTACTTCCCATCCAGGGAAAGGGCTTGCCAACTACGGGCTGGTTCTCCACACATAAATTAAGTAATCTTCTATAGACTTGCTCAGGGATTGTCTTAACTAAATTGATCTTTACAGATATGCCTACAGATTCACCTTTTCAATTGTCAAGTTGACAACTGTATCAAATAGGTACAGTTCCAAACTATAGCATAGTAGCTACCCTATTTAAACTGTATCACAATAGTACTGAGCAGAGAAAGGAAAATAAAAGATCTATCATATAGCACTGTTATCTAAAAACTTAGCATTCACTTGTCAGTTTGTCTCTCTATTATCTATTACACACTATTACAGAATTTTCTCAGGACGTACATGCTCAGTTTCCCAACAACATGCTCCGGTCCTCATTCACTAGGCACAGGGATCTGGGTTTCATGCCCTAGCTCTGGTAGCAACTTCAGATCTGGAGATTCAACAGGTATTTATTTCCGAAGGCTTGATTCTTGGCTCATGCTAATAACTTCAGCTTTAACAACCCCTGATAGCAACTCTTTCATTTTCTGTGTGAGCTCTCTGCTTTAGTTGTCTATATTTGCGGCCTACTGTCTCACTCCTGCCAAAAAAGTAGGGACTTTAACAACCTCTGAAGTTTAATTCTAGAGGACAAACTGGTTTCTTAGAAGTAAGATGCTTTATACATGCAATTTCTTTCAGCTCACTAGCTTTTTATAGTAAGCTCTTTAGTAGGTTGGCCATGTACATTCTAGACAATAGGATGATTCCTGGCTGGTTTTGCAATTATCCTTGTGTGTGTGTGTGTGTGTGTGTGTGTGTGTGTGTGTGTGTTTGTAGATATATGTGTGTATACCTGCATGCAATGCATGGATCAGAGTTTACTGTTGGCATCTTCTTCAATCATTTCTCTAGATTATTTTGTGAGATAGGGTCTCCCACTGAACTCGGAGTTCGTCAAGTACATAACACCACATGTGAATTTCTCCATGGCTGCTGGGCATCAAATTCAGGTTCTCAGATAAGCACTTTATTTCTGACTGAGTTGTTTCCACAGAACCCCAATTCTTATCATTTTATGCTACAAAAAAAATAGAAGAAAACAAGAGAACAATACTAGCCACACCAGCAGCAGAAAGAATAATGATTTTTTTACTAGATGTGAACATTTGGAAGGATTTTGGCTGCACTGCCTTCCTGAGGTAAGGAATTCATCTCTCAGATGACTGGTTAAACACTCTGAGAGGAAAAAAGAATGATTGGCTCTTGTTTCCAGCACATATTCAAATGCTCAGGTACTCCCCGTCTGATGAGCGTTTCTTCTTTCTTGTTTATTTCCAGGTTCAGTCCACATTTTTGAGTAAATTCATTGCTAAACAAATCTGGATTCTTTTCTTTGCATGTTGTTTGTAGCTAAATTTGTTTATCTAGAAATCCTAAGCAGAAATCCTAAGAATTACTGTAGTATAGACGTTTGGATGCACTAGTCACGAGACTTCATCCTCAGCAGATGGTCAGGGACTTTTCTTCTCCCCTCCCCCTGCTTCCAAAATTAGGGTGTCTGGAGAATGTGAAACAAAATTATACAAAGACCCGACCTCTGGTCTTGCTTCTGTCTCTCAGACTGTGAAGTACCCAAGAGGGAAAGTGTTGAATTTGGCTTCACTTCACATGGCATTAACTGTAATTCTTTGTGAATTGTGGTGACATCATGGTATACTTTGACATCACTGCTTAGGCTCCCTTCTGCTGATGGGCATACAGCGCATAGTTTTTGTTCAGACACAAGAGTCCTTTGTTGAGAAGAAAGGATAGCAGCTGGTCTTCTGCCCTGGTAGGATGTGGATCTGGGTGAAATGTGTCTGTCCGGTTAAGTGCCCACAAAGCAGCCATTCTGCAGTTAGAGTTACACCTCACTTACACATGTAGCTCGGAATAATTTTGTGGACATTTGTATACAACTTTTTATTTGCAGGTCTGTGTATATTATCTGAAGTTATTTTTTTAAAGGGTAGTGTGCTGATGGTTCTTGTGTGTGAAGGCAAGAGAGGAGCAAAAAAGAAAAGATAAGAGATAAGTGTTCTCTTGACTCAGACCCAAAGCATGAGAACTCATGCTGCTGCTGCATTGTCAAATCTACTCCTAGTGACTTCTCTAAACATTGTTTGTATGAATGTGAAGCTTCTTGGGCAAAGTGATGAGAATTTCGCTTCTGTCAAAGTCCTCCCACAATTGATACAGTTCAATTTTTTTTTTCTTCCTGGGTTCTCTATTCCTTTTTCTATGTGTATACATTGAATTCATTTAGGGTAAAGTCTGCAGAAAAAGTTTTTTTAATTAATGCAGAATTTCTGCATTGATATCAACTGTAGTGCTGGAAAGATGGCTCAGCAGTTAAAGTGCTTACAGTACATACAAAAATACCAGAGTTCAGATCCCCAGATTCCACTTAAAAAACCTGGAGGGTATGGTGGCCTGTCTGTAACTTCAGCTTCAGAAGGTGGAGTCTGGGAACGCCTAGAGCAAGCTAGCTAGTGAGACTAGTCTCATCAGACAGCTCTGGGCTTGATAGAGACCTAGCCTGAAAAGATTAAGAGGAAAGAAGAATGAGGATGATTCCCCACATCAACCTCAGGCCTCCATACACATTCTCATACACATGTGTGTGAGCACCTGCACCTATGTAAATGCACATACACGTGTGCACCTCCACATGCATATGAAAATGGAAAAGAGGAAGAAAGTCAACTGTGAGATAACTTTAAACTTCTGTCCTAACAACAAATATTCATGCACAAGACTGTAGATTTTCATATAAATTTTGAGAAGCCACAAGTTGTTAAACCAAGTTTCTCTAGATGAATAAGTCATGCTATAAAATATTTGAATGAGATAGTAACTGTAAACAGATTGGGATCTTACTCTGTCCCATAACTAAGGCACGATCCTAAGTGGTAGTTACTTTGCAAATACAACATTTATGATAGCAGTGACAAAACAACACAGCACTATATCACAATGTATTGGCAGCATATTCACTCCCATTGCTACTTCTTATGTTGGAATATCATTACTTCTAATGAGATCTATGTTTTGTACATCCCTAAAAAGAAATCAGTGCATTTAACATAAAAAGAAATCTATGCACTTAGCATATTCTGCCACTGAAGTGGCAAAATAACATTTGTCAAGCAACAAATGACCGGCTATGGTTACATTTTAGTGTTGACAGTCGCAGACTGCTTGAGGCACAGGAACAAGTCTGCAGGTACATGATTAATTGCTATGGAAAACCTAGTCCTTATTGGGTGGTACTTTCCAGTGGTGGACCAGATAATAGGAAATGCAAGGAGGAGGAACTTGCTCTTCCCTTCTCTTGTGCTGACTTGCTGTGGCATCTACTCTGTGTCATTCACTTTTAGAGAATTGTCACCTTCTTTGTTGCTGCTGCCGCTGCTGCCTCTGTCCTAGGCTGACCCATAGCTTTATCCTTTCCACATTGCTGGTTCTTGCTGCCTTTGGAGCCTGGTCTCTAGGCCTTGTTGTTCACTGTTCATTGCTGACCTGGGAGCCCAGCATCTTCTACCCTTCAGCGAAGTAAAGGCTTGAGACCTTCTTGGGATCTTTTGGCTTTGTGGGATATTACAGTCAAGAACAAAGCAGCTACAGGTGGGCGGCTACTTTGAAGGACACTGTTTTTTATTATAGTTTAATAAACTTATTTATATATTACATTCTAAAGATTCTGTCCTTCAGAGAACTCTGACAAATACATGACCCAAGTTAGATGTGATGACTTATTACCATAGTTGGGATGTATCATCATCAGTATGAAATTCAATTGTCCCATGAGTATAAGAAAAAATCAGATCTATTTTATGTTTTGGGGAGGATTTGATATAATATCTTATGTAAAGATGAGCATATGGTCCAGACCATTAAAACTCCAGTCATATATTTTTGGAAGGCCCTTGTTAAACCTAGTGGGATACAAAAGAAAACAAAAGGACCTGGAATAGAAGGAAGAATTTTAGGGAATGAGGGCTGGCAAGGGGAGGGCAGAAACAAGAAAGGGTAGAGGGGGAAGTAATCACAATGTATTACATGCATGCATAAAATTTTTAAAAAAGCAAAACTCATTAACAAGAAAAGTGGAGGGAGAGGTCCTTGGACCTGTCTTTCCCCACTTGAGAATCTATTCACATGAATGTGTTGAGACAGGGCTGAATGTAATTACAGAAAATGGATATTTAGCAGCTCACTTGGGTGAGAGAATATGTCATATGTGTGTACTTTAATTAGCAAGAACTTCTAAGTCTGAAAGTACTCGAGTGTTACTTGAGTCGCATTCCTAGTCCCTGTCTGTGAGCACATGTTGAAATGTACTCTCTATTTTTTCCTCTGGCAGTTACAAAATTTCAGGTCTTCTGTTGAGGCCCTTCATCTATTTGTGGAACTCTGTTTTATTTGGGTCATGAGATAAAGATCTAACTTCATTTTCTTGCATGTTAATATCCTGTTTTCCGAGCATTATTTGTGGAAGATGATGTTTTTTTTTCTCCAGTGTGTATCTTTGGACTCTGTCAAAAAAAAGATAGTTGTGTAGATTTATACCTGGGTCCTACATTCTATTTCATTGATCTATGCATCTGTTTTTATGCCAGTGCCATGATTTTTTTTATACTATGGCTCTGTTGTATAACCTGAAACCAGATGTGATGATAACTCCCACAGTATTCTTTTTGTTCAAGACAGTTTTGGTAATCCTTGGTCCTCTTGTATCTTTATATAAATTTTAAGATTTTTTTTAAATTTCTTTTTGACCCTGCTAGTTACAGCGCCATTCTGTCAAGCAAGATGGGTCCACTGATGGAATAGTGGCACAATTATTATGGAGACAACCAATCCCTCTTTCATTGATTCTGAGTTCTGCTCCACAAAAGAGAATTCATGCCTAGTATGACAAACCTTGTCATAAACTCATAGTTGAGGACAACTTAGGTCTTGCTGGTGATATTGGTGGTGTTTAGTCAAATTGGCAGGATGTAAAGTGCCTTCTTAAATACTTGTATTTATACCCATAAACAAATGCTCCTCACAGTCTTATCTTCTCATGACTAGATTCAGGTGTCGACTCAATAGTTGCAGGTTGTTTGGAGCACATCTGTGAAGAATGGTTGGAGCTGGTCCTTGCACAGTCTGCAAGTGATTGTTTAATTTATATGGAAGACCCAGCCCATAGTTGGTAGTGCTTTCCAATGGTGGACCAGATAAAAGCAAGTATAAGGAAGAGGGGTTGGCTCTTCCCTTGACCTGTGTTGACTTGTTGCATCCATTGGCAGTGTGTTTCTGCCTTCTTCTTTGTTGCTGCCATTGTTGCCTTTGTCCTGGGATGACATTTGGCCCTTTTGACCTTGCTGCTGTTCTTACTGCCATTTGAGCCTGGTCTCTTGAGCCTTGGCACTGTTCTTCATTGACGTTGAATCCTAATGTCTTCAGCCTAGCTGCTGACCATGCCTGACATCAGAGCCCAGCCTCTTCAACCCTCAAGCATGATAGAGGCTCTACAAGTTCTTGGGATCCTTCAGTTTTGTGAGACATTCAAGTCAAGAATGAAGCAGCTGTAACTGCTTTTGAAGGCACTTTTAAGGACCCTGGTTTTACAGGTGAGTTTATTTAATAAAGTTATATATATTCTATCAGTTCTGTTTCTCTAGAGTACTCTGACTTACACTTCTCTTTGTGAACAAATGGTGAAGACTGGAGACATGTATGGATAGTCAAGGTGCCCAGAATAAGCAAAGTTTCAGTGCCAAAACCCTGAGGCTTTGAAGCACAATGTGGAAGAGGGGTCAGAGAGAACGTAAAAGCTAGAAGATAGAAAGAATGGCTGAAGTACTTGCTGTCTTCTAGGTATGGCACAGTTGATGCCATCATAACTGTAAAATAGTTGTGGTTGCCTGTCGTACTTCTGCACAAGACTGGGCCTATTAACAATCTATTGTGAGAGTGAGAGGTTTACAAGTGCCTCTAACCCCTTCCTGCCAAACTATTCTGAAAGAGGGATATCATCACCTTCAGTTATGTACCCACTGAAAAGCCAGCTATTCTCACTCTAGTGGAAGTTCCAAACTCACTGGCCCACAGATGACACTGGTTAAATTCAGTGAGTGTCATACTGAAACAAAACATGAAATGGGAAAGAATCTTGTAAGAAGGAGGGAGGAGAGAACCTAGGTAGGTATGAAAAGGCAGAAGGCTATCAGAATGGAGCATATACATGTATGCAATTTTCAAAGAAGAAAACTTAGTAAACATCAAAGAACAAATTGAAGTTTTCTTAAAGATAAAGCAGCACTCCTGAGGTTATGAATTTTTTTTTTATTAATCAGAATTGGCAAGAAAAAAATCAAACAGGAGTTGAAAAACATAAGAGAAAAATGAATTTGCTGATTTTCATTGGGCTCCAATGTTCTTGGGTCAGAGGAGAAATTGGATGCAGTGGACTGGCTAGACAAAGACTGGTGACTGCCATCCTTTCAAACTCTAGGCTTGTGGGTTCTGGATAATCAGCTGCCCTTTGCTGAGTCACTGAACCATTATGACAGTGGTAAAATGAGCTGTTTCTTCCTTGTGTTAGACAAAAATAAGTTAAACAGAAAAAGATAAAAAGAAATGACTGCATGAAATTTTCTCATTCAGCAAGATTAAGAAAATACCACTAACCACCCACTTGGCTACATAAAAATGAATCCTTATTCTCTCACTCCTATTGTACCCCTAATTTAAATCCAGCTGAAATTACACATTTTAAATCTAACAATATGACATTCAGCATATGTCTGAGAGTGCAACTGAGAATGTAACACAGTTGTAGGAATAGTCGAATTCAGAAATATTTTAAAGGTTAAGTATTTATAGTAGTTACAATGGCTTTTTAGTCAATTTTCTCAAATTACTTAAAAAGCATTCTCTTAACACAGAAAGTATAGGCATTTTCTCATCTTTCTAGAGACATCTAAGGGGCTTGATTTTATGTGCTAAACCTAAGGATTTCTGATGGGCATGGGCAAAGAAAAGAAAGAATTTTTTTATTTGTATGGTTCATGTAACAATCATAATTTGGTACCTCTTCATATTCCAAAGTACAATCACATTCTGTACCTTGGGACATTTCTTCCACATTTCTGAGGAATTATCTTGACTACATAATTGATGTGGGAAGATCCATTGTGGGTGGTTCTATTTCCCAGGCGGGTGGTTCCATTTCCCATGCAGGCGGTTCAGGACTGGAAAAAGATGGCGAGAGCTAACATCACAGGTAAGCAAGCAGCCATGTACTTTGTTCTTGCTGCGGATGTAGTGTAACCAGTTCCTTGGGCTCCTGCTGCTGTGACTCCCAGTGTGACCTGTAATCCTGAGCTGGAATAAATCCCTTCTTCTCAGGTGTTGCTCAGTCAGGTATTTAAAATTAAAACACGTAGGAAGTCCAATGACAAGAAGAGAGAACAAATGAATAGAGTGTGGAGAAGAAGGATGACATTAATGAACTACCTTCTATGTGTCAAATGCTGCTAGTGCTTTGCAGAGTTCACAAAGACCAGATGAATCACAGTAGCCAAAATAATTTATTTTGACTGTATGTATGACCTCACCAATCAACTTCCTAAGTCACGTACCTAGAAAATGGGAGTTAAGATATTAGTCTCCTAGCACATTCTTCCAACCACCCTATGTCACCTAAGAAACCAGAGGATACATAAGCCAACCGCGTGTTGTATTCAGAAGAGCTGGCTTCAGTCAGCTGCCCATGTGACACCACTATGTTCTCTGAAAAGGCTTTTGAGGAAGGGTTTTAGGTTTTCAGTTTGTGCTTGAAAGAACAGCCCACCAGTAAGTCTCATTTATTGCTTTTTCTTAGTATCAACCCGAAGGTAAGGAGACCACCCAAAGGAAAGTTTTTTCCGTAACTCTGGAAAGGTTCCAAGGCTTTTGTGGTTGTTGATTTTGTGGGGAAAACACCCTGCACATTCACGTGATGTTTGCCTAAAACTTGGATTTGGCACTGGCTGGGGTTTTACCTGAAAGAGACAGGAGAGCATCCCAAGCAGCAGCTGGCATGGCTAACATGACGAGGGGCGAATGGAAAGAAACTAAACTCATCCCAGCTACATCTGGGCAACCTAACCCAGTGGAACTCTCCTCCTGTCAATACTTGCTAAAAAATCAGTACTTATGATCCCAGTGTGAACTTTTGTTTTCTATCACATAGTGATAGAGAAGAAAAGGAAAACAACAATCCAGTCAATTCCAGAAAGTGCTGACCAGTACACACAGCACAGGCCATTACCCAACCCTGTTCCTAGCATGGATGGTCAGGCCTGCAGCCTGAGGCAAGGAGAGTGTATGACAGACCAGGCCTTCATCCCTCAGCTCTGCTTCAGTTAAAGGTAAAATGAAAACATTTGGAAAGCACATAAGACTAGCATGCTCACATTAGGCTCCACTTGGAACCTGACAAAGTTTCTCAAAGGCAAGAAAATTAGCAGCTTATCTTCCAGAATGTTCAAGATCTTTGTAGCAGGGGTGACACAAGTACAAAAGAAGGAGGAGGGAGAGAATGATATGAACAGCCCTATCCCAAGTGTCTTCCAAAAGGCCCAGAATATTCCCCTGCATCAGTTTGCTCCCCTAAAGCCATGTCTCCGTAAAGAAGCTCTGAGCCCTTTTCCACCAAAGGTGAAATCCAAGGTAAAGATAAAATGAAAAGAAGAAAAGGAAAGAAAATGGATTACATCAAATGCATTCTGCCATTTCTGTTTTCTTTTTTCAAAGTAAAGCACAGAACACACTGTTTTAACACACAGTTTCCTTAAAAGTGCACACACCTCTAAGGTTGTTTATCTGCTTAGCTGAGTGCTCCCCAAGTGATGAGAACTCCGTGTTAGACCTAACCCCTTTCTTAGCCACAATGCCAGCCATGGGGCCTAACCAGAGAGGACCAGGAAAAAGCTCCACTTTGTATTCCGTCATTTAAATTGCAGATCCAGCTTCAGCTTGTACTTGTGATGGCTCATAAATCAGCATGTGAGGAATGAGGATGCCATCTTCCTCTGAGGGACCTCATTAGTATGCAAAGGACCACCCTGACACTTTTCCCTTTCCTCAAGACATGCATGTCACTATTTTCATGGTTATTTTGTGAGTTCAGATGCAGCAGAATGGGGAAATGAAAGGGAAGAATACAGGGGAGAGGAATCCCAAGCCCAAAGATTTATAAATCCCTGAAGTCTCAGCCTCATGATCTCCATCACAATGAGCAAGTCTTTGCTGAACAAACTTTATGGAAACAGTATTGTAGTAGCAGTTAAAGGCAAAAGTCTTAAAAGTCACAGCTGTGCTTTGTAAATATGGGTATAAGGACTTGGAGACAGAGCACTGGATTTCAGAATGCTACAGCCTCTCTGGAAAGTACTATGGAAATTCCACAGAATTTTAAGCATAGGATTACCATATGATCCACCAATTGACTTCTCTGTATAGACCTAAGATAACTGAAGCCAAGGACTTGAATTGATACTTATATATCCTCGTTCAATAGCAGCATTATTCACAATAGCCCAAAGCAGCAAATGTCTATCCATGGATGAGTATATAAACTAAATTATATACATAAAGTGAAATATCATTCATCAAAACAGTTCAGACATACGTTGCAACAGGAAAGACGGTGAAGATTTACATTAAGTGAAATAAGGCAGAAAATGTTAAAGTTTGTGCAATTTCACTTAGATGAGGTATTTAGGGCAATCAGAACAATAGATACAGACAGTAGGATGGTGGTTACTATTGATCACAGTCACCATTTCATAAAGTTTTCACCTTAGCCAGTGGTCATTTTGTAAAGATCTCCAGTCTTCACTTCCCTAGTAACTCCTAGGCTAATCCTTAGCAGTGGCCCATAGTATAAAAGATTATGACTCCATACAGGGTCTCTTTTTTTCTCCTGCTCTGCAAATTCCCAGGGTTCTCCACCCATCTCCTCCTCTCTTCCTCCTCCCACCAGGCTTTCATGGCAGCTCTCTCCCTGGCCTAGGCTCTCTCTTCTGTTCCTCTTCTATCTTAAGGTTAAACAATGGCTCCTTTGGCCATCAGGCCCTTCCTGGTGTTGCTTTCTCTTATTCATGGACCTCCACATGATGCCTATCCATAGGATTGCTCTCCTTACACTTCCCCTGCCAAACTAATGGTTGCCAGGGGCTCAGGGAGGGACAAGGAAGGAAGTGTAAGTTATTTGTGGGTGTGGAGCTTTATTTGGTAGGATGAACATATTCTGAGGGTGGATAATGGCAACAGACACACAAGGTAGATGTACTCACCATCACTGAACTGTATATTTAAAAGTGGTCAAAAAGGTAAATTACATATCACATCTGTTTTTACTACAATTAAAAAGGAGACAGAGATCTCTTTCATACACAAATAATCAATGAAGGAACACATAGGTGGAATGGCATGATTAAATACATGGATAAAAGAAAACATGTTTGTTTGTTCTCTGGAACTCTGTATTGATGTCTATCCTCTGTCCCCAGCTGGTCCTGTGGCCTCCTTTTATGTAGACATGGATGGAGGCCCAGTTGTTTATACTTGCAGTTCCTCTATAGAGCAAGACTGAAATGGACCCAACTATATTACAGTATAGTATAGTACAGTATAGTATAGTATAGTATAGTTTAGTATAGTTTAGTAGAGTATGATGTAGTGTAGGAAAGTTTAGTATGGCATCAGTACAGTACAGCATAGTGCAGGGTGCCATGTGCTTTAGAATCAGAAGAAATAAATGTGAGCCTGAGTCCTGTTACAGCTGGATGGATGGCTTTGTCTGTATACCTATATCTCTCCATACTTGCCTACTCACCTATAAAGTATATATCACATTTCTAGATGACATAATTAAGTGAATCAATGTAACGTTCTTACAGTTCAAAAATGATACCAGCTACATTGACCATTGATTATAAAAGCAACAGCAAAAAATACAAACTGTGAAAGTTGAAGAAATAAACAAGGAAAGATAGGATGCTGATGAAAAATTAAAAACTGTTCTCTCGACCTCAACAGGATGAAATCGGAAAATAAGTGACTGTGAACTGCTCAGTTCTAAGCACTACACTGAAATCATCTCCCATCCCAAGACACAGGGAAATTTGGAGAAAAGAGGTAAGAATATGAGCTTGAAGGCCAGAGTGGTGCTGCCAGACAGTATCTTCTGGTCATGACAGGGCTGCTGCATCCCAGAACTCACTACAGCAATGTCTACTTCTACAATATTTGGCCTAGCAACCCTTTGTTATGGAGGGGAAGATCTCAAGATATACCATACCTCCCTGAGACACTATTGAAAGTTAATGCCAGAAAAGGTAAATGATATGTGCCCATGCCCCAGAAAGTATTCAGGTACTTGCCAGTACAGGTGGCATCCTACATGAAACCTAGTGGTACATCTCTCTCTCTCTCTCTCTGTCTTTCACACACACACACACACACACACACACACACACACACACACAACATGTGAAAGTAGGATGGAAACTGATTGAAAAGGAAAAGTATGAAGTGGGATGGGGAAGGGATGGGATTGGGTAGTAATGCATAAATTCAGTGTGCATATATATGAAAGTGACAGAATAAAGAACATTTAAAAATACAATAAATACTGCTCACTGGTATTCTTCAAAAGCCCAAAATTGTACTTTTGTTTTACATAAGTATCATTTGTTATTCACATGACTTAATTTGCCCTGTTAGAAGCTATTCACTTTTCTAATGAAACAAGAAAAATGAGACCACTCAGAGATTAGGAACCAAATATTCGGCGAAAATTTACCTTGACAAGTACACATTGCCTTCCGTCCGCCTCCCAGTCCTGTCACTTTCTCAGTATCTCGCCTGTCTGTCTTCACGTGTCCCATTCCTTTCAACAGAATGGAAAGTCTCCACAGACGAAATAGAACAACAGATTATCTCTAGGAAACATGATCCTTTATCAGTCTGGACTGCCGAAAACTGCCTATGTCTCACACACTTGTTTGAGTGGAGGAATAAAAAGGTCTTGTGTACTAAATTTGGGGAGCAGATGAGCCTCATTTCTCATCATCCTGGGAAGAGTTGATGGAAAGGGTGAGATGTGAGCTGTGATTAAAGAATGGCAGTGATGTTATGGAACAACATGGGCAGGCTGCCAAGTCACCTTCTTGCCCCAAATCGGAACCAGACTGGAAGTCCGGTAGGGGCTTGCATCCAGGTGGGTCCTGATTTTCCAGTGATAGTGCTACATGCATCCATCTAGGCTGCAAAGCAGAAACTTTCTGCCTGCAACTCCATGAAGGTCTTGCTGGAACCCATTAAGAAATTGTTTGAACCCTGGTGAACTTTTGGCTGAAGAAGAGAGGAAGCCGATGTTTGTAACAGAAGGTTCATCTTGTCCTAGTACAAAAAGATTCTAGTATGAACTAAGACAGAGGTTTTCCATTCTTGTTTATCAGCATTAACATCTGAGCATTTCCAGTCTGTCACATCCCTCCACCAAAGCATGGAAGATGCAATGTAGGACCCCGTCGAGGAAGAAGAAAGATGGAGGCATAACGCTCCCTTGCAGCAGCAGGCAACAGCCAGACTATGTCCCTTACAACCTAGAAGAGCCTGTGCTATGTCACTATTATAATTACTAACAGTCTGATGAGAAGAGGACTTTAATGTGGCTTGAAAAATGACTGTATGATAATTATTTCCTACTACAGGAGAAGACATGGGATGTTGTTCAGACTGGACCTTTAACCAACCAAAATGTGAGGATTCTAAAAGCTCTAAAAATTACTATTTGATAATTTAACTGTATTTCAGAAACTTTAACCAGCTCTCTCTCTCTTTCTCTCTCTCTCTTTCTCTCTCTCTCTTTCTCTCTTATAGAGATTTACATATGTAAGTTGAATATATGCAATAAAATCTACTTTCCAGTTGTGTCCAGCCCATGGCCTGTGAGCCACATGTGATCAAGGATAACTATGAATGCATCCCAGAATGAAATCATAAACTTATTTAAAACATTATAAGACGTTTGTAATTAAATTGCATGTCTCTTGAATAGGAACTCCGTATGACACAGACGACAACGTTGTGTTGCAATGCTCAAAGGTTGGACTAATCAGGCCTAAGCCCTGATTTAGAAATATGTACAAAGAATCACATATCAGGCCCATGATCACCCAAGAAATCTCTAGTGGCATAAATGTTAGCTGCTATATTCTCTGGCCATGGTTAAGCAATTCAATTATAGAACACTTAGTCTCAAGCAGATTTGTTTGGGGATAAGGAAGGGAGATAAGTAAGGAGAGGGAAGGAGGGAAAGGAGGGAGAGAGAGAGGGAAAAGGGAAGGAGGGAGAGAGGAAGGAAGGAAGAGTGTCATAATTAGATATAGGTGTCAACTTGACTGTTAAGGGTTAGAATATGGCCATATTGGTAAAGAATTGGTAGTTGAGTTAAACCCTGAACGAGTCTGAAGGGGGATTGTCTAATTGATGGGGAAGACCCAGCCTGTGGTAGGCAGGACTAGTGGACTAGTCTTGGTCAGCTGGTTGAGAAAGTCAGCATCCTTTGGTATATTTGGCCAGACGTGTTGGTCTGGCAAATAAGGACTGTCCTCTCTCAGTAGTCCTGTGGCTGTGTGGACATGGCGTGGCCAGCTCCCTTGGCTCCTTATTAGTGTGCTCTCTGTTGCCAAGCTGGACAAGGAGCTGCAACTGGACAACATAAGCTAGAATAAAACACTTTGTTTTCTTAAGTCATTTAGTTATGAATTTATCAGCAACAGAAAGGGAGGAAAAGTGCAGGGAGGGAGGAAAAGAAGGAGGAAAGGAGAGAGAAAGAAAGACAAGAAATGAGAGGAGAGAAGAGAAGAGGAGAGGAGAGAAGAGGAGGGGAGGGAAGGGGAGTGGAGGGGAGGGGAGGGGAGGGGAGGGGAGGGGAGGGGGAGGGGAGGGGAGAGACTTGCTGAGACCAGGCCTTTCGGTTTGATTCAAGCTACCCAGTAAGTATATTTCTAAAAAAATAATTGTCACTGATCTCTATCCTTTCAACAATTTCTTCTTTCGGGGCTGGACTTAACAGTATATGTTTATTGCTTGCATCCTAAAGAAATCTTAAAATAGAACAAATCTAATTTAACCAGAGAGACATTTAACTTTTTAAGTTGAATGTATGACAGGAAAATTTGTTTAGATTATTTTTATAGCTTTCCAAAGGAAAAAACAAAATGAAATCAGGAATAAAAGAAACTGAGGAATAAAGCCAAAAGAAATGAATGGCAAATGCATAGATGGCATTCTGGATTTGGTATTCCACACGTTTGAAATATGAACCAATGCTGGGATCAGGAGAAAATTCATAATACTTAAAACACACAAATACAAGAAAATGTGAGTGCATCCCTAACATTCTTGTGGTATGGGATAGTAGTGCTTTGATTATATAATTTCTTTGGAAATAGAAAAACAAATTAAGTTCCAATAGCTTAATTTGCTTACTATGTTTTAAAATAAATACTTAACTTTCTTGTGAAAAAAAGAATAAGAAATTTATTTGAAATAACAATATGTATAGGTAAAGTTTAATTCCATACCTTAAGGATTTTAGCAATCTGAGAAGTTGCTTTTTCACCTTATATTCAAATGTTCTTTTTAAAACCTTTAAAATGGCTTCAAGTTGAATTAGAAGGACAATTTCCATACAAGTCCTTTTGTATCATGAAATCTTTAGAACTGCTCCTGTGCTGCTAAAAAGATCAGAGCAGGATATGCTTTACCAGCAAACTTTCTGCTTGCTTATCCTCCTGGGATAAGCATATTCTCCTTATCCTCAAGGGAAAACTTGAGGCCTTGATGAACTTTGGGGATGTTACAGTCTGAAACTCAAGAAGGGGTACTGGAGAGGAAAGCAGAACTCTACACCTTAGGCATTAGGGTCAGAATGACTTAGGTTTAAATCCTAACTCAGCTGCCAGCTATGGGACCCCAGACAAGCAAATTGAGCCTTTGGGATGTAGAAAAGATTTCTATGAGGCTTAAATGATATGGGGAAGACTCATCACATGTCTGGCATTGTTAGTGCTTGATATGTGGGGATGATCATTGCATTATTCTTATAATAAAGCAATGAGGGCAGTTCTGTGTATACCTGGCCTACACACTCCTACGGGAGTGAACAGTGATGGGCCAGGCTGGGATCTGTGCAGACGCAGCAGTGGGAATCAACTCCAGACAGCAGCAACTTTTCAGCTCTGTTGGTCACCTGACTGCTGCTTACGCTTGCAGAACAAATTTCCTGACTTAAATGTTTGAAAAGATATAATATTTTGAGAAAAATATTTCATTGCCGATATTATACTGGTCACTCTTTTGAATTTTCACAAAAACCTCCAGTCTGCAGAATACAAATTATTGGTGGGTTGTTTTTGGCTGAGGGGGGCTGTTAGCTTGCAACCTTTATTTTAAAGCTGTGAATTATGGAGAGAAAAATTACAGAATACCCCTTTGACAAAAACCATTCAACCTAGTCACTGTCTAAGAAGACATATTTTCAAAGAAAATAAAAATATTGTCATGAAAAAAAAGTAAGCCCAGACTTGAGGAGACTCAAAAGTCCTTACCCTGGCATGCTTTCAGTTAAAGATGAATTCGTATCCACCCCCTACACACCTGTATGGTACCTTCAAGAAGGACCTACATAGGTTTTTACCACTGGGTGGTCTCATCTTTGTTATTAGTTAAATTCTATACTTTACTTCAGCAAAGTAATCTTTGTTATTACTGATCATAAAGAAAGAAGAAAGGAAGGAAGAGAGAGAAGGGAAAGAGGAAGAAAAAATAGAGGGCAGAAGAAAGAAAGGAAAAGGGAGAGGAAGAAAAGGAGAGATGGAGAAAAGAAAGAAAGAAAAAGAAAATTAAAAGGACAAGAAAAAGGCAAGGAAAGATAAACTCCATCTAAGCTGGTGGTACAGACCCAGAATCCTTGTATGCAGAAGGATCTCGAGTTCAGTACTAACTGGGCTCCATTACTGAGTTCAAAGGCAGTCTGAGCTCCATAGTGAGGCTCTACTGTCTCCACAAAACAAGCAAGCAAAAAAGAAAGAAAGAAAGAAAAAACTCTTTTGGTCTTAACTTGGACAATACAATCACAGAAAAATGGAGAATAAAGGAGCTAGGGAGATTGTTCATTGGATCAAGCACAAGCAAAGGGAGCCAACTTTAGATTCCCACAACCTATGTAAAATGCAGACAGGTGTGGCAGCCTACCTGTATTTCCAGTCCTGGAAGACAGAGACTGCCAGCAAGATTAGCACCGTAGATGAGCTCTGTATTGAGAGACTCAGCCTCAAAAGAATAAGGTAGAAGAGCGAATAAGAATGATTCCTGGTATCAACCTCAGGCCTCCACGCACATGTGTATGTACATGTGTACCTGCACATATAAAACCACACATTGCTTAGTTACAGGAAAATGAGAAAATATGGAAAATCAAAATGGCTTCACGATATAATCTATGTTGTTCCATGAAAAACTGTGCATAGAAAGATGAACGAATCAATGAATCAGAATAAGCACAGAGATGATTGATGCTTCTGTGTCAGGAGCCAAGAGGGAGAAGGGATTCTTTCCCACCGTCGATCAGGGGAGCCAACAGGAGGACAGTACCAGCATCTAGTTAAAAGTGGAGAAAGGAAGACACTGAATAGTAATTCCTCTTTTTTTCTCTTTATTTATTTATTCAATTATGCACGTGTGTGTGTGTGTGTGTGTGCGCGCACGTGTGTAGAACCACGGACGAATTCGGGAACCCCCATGGACCGTCTTCACCTCCCCCTTGTTTACTCTGCCCGGGGAATCACAGGCTCCACCCTACCAGGACCAGAAACGCAGGCCGCCCCCGCTTCCGTCCGGCGTCTATACATGGGGTCTAGGATCCGAACTCAGGACCTTCTGCCTGCAAGGCAGAGGCTTAACCCCTGAGCCACCTCTCCAACCCCTGAATATTCATTCCTTTAAAGGACTTTGACAAACTGTTCCCAAACTTCCATCCTCACCACAACTCTGCTCTGTGGCACTACCGATTCAGGGAGGCCCTAGCCGGGCTCCCGAATTCAGGACAAGCCTGGATGTATCGACATGTCCCAACAGAGGACCATCCAGGTGGAGGGATGGACAACCAATGGGAAGCGGCCGTTTAACCTGCATCTGCAATGGACACCTAGTAAACAGTTAAATGACTGGTGGCTGTCTCCGAGGAGGGATGGCTAACACCTGATTGGACCCTGACCCAGCCCAAACACCCTAATGACTCTGAATCTGCGGCATCTCATTCACTGCTGCTTCTTACCTGATTCCCGGGGTCTGGTGGTGACCCCTTTGCTGGCTCACCCATTCCCCCCCAACCCCCCTTTCCCCCCCCCCCCCCCCCCGGGCAGCCCTGGGGTCCCAGCCACTAAGAAGATGCCACAGCCAGCAAGTACAGCAGGTTTGCACTTGCAATACTTCAGGAATGGAGGTAGTTTTAGAGAGTTGCATTGTTGGCAAGGTTTAATGGTTGGATTTTCTTTTATAATACAACTGTTTTAAATAATGGAATGTTCCTGTATAATCTGGCCATAAGACAGGGGAATTCAGGGACTAAAATTAACTTCTGAAATGGTGAAAGAAGCTAACAGAAGTGAACAAACAAATCAAAAGTAAATGCTTGAAACTTTTCACGGAATTGTTCTTCAAAATACACAAGTTTCTGTAGAAATTTGGCCTCACTTAATCCAGAGTGAGAAAAGCTCGGGGCTCCTGGATTTCTTGTTTGCTAATTGAGACACCTGAATGAGTTCCATTCTTGCTCCGCGCAATGAGGACACTTAGCGGGTGATTTCCCCAAGGTCTTTTCTGCTTGTGATTAGCTATGCTGAGAGGTTCAAAATGTCCCTGGAGATCTGTGAATTTGTCTTGGCACCTTTGTTCTGCCAGCCACACGGGGCATTTCTTGCACTCTTCCTAGATTTCTGATTCTGTGTTCCCTTGGCTCAGAGGGAGGCCAGTGTTCAGTAAAAACACTTTGTTCCCTCTTGATTTGGGCTCCTGGGGGCAGGTAACCAAAGAGGCAGAAGGACAGGTGGGGTTCATTAAACTAATTTTCAGTGCTTGGGTGGATTTTCCTGACTGGCAATAGCCCTTATCCAGATTGTTCCAGGAGAGTCTTTGGCAACCATGAATGTGCTAAAACTTGGGTAAAATTATGTTCATGGCTCACAATCTGGAAGGCACCTGACGCTTTAAATTGTTCTTATTAAGAATTCTGACAATTAGAGTAGCTACAATATTTTAAATTATTATCTCTTTATCTAACTTGATACTTCCTTGGAATTATGCCAATCAGCCAGTATATAATCACCAATTGCTTTTCATGTTTGATTTTTAACATTTTGAAACAATTACATGAGGTGTCATAAGACGCCCAGCCCCAGCATGTCTTTTGCAATGCTGCTTTGCCTGTTTTTTAATTTATTTCTTTTTTTTTAAAACCAAGGACAAAGTGCCAGATCTTTTAAATCTCTCATAAACTTAAATCTTGCATTTTGCTTCTGATTTTATGATTAAAAACTTGACAACCATATTTAATTAGAGAGTTGATCTAATTAACATTCATGATCTATCTATTTTAGTCATGAAATACCCACTGCAGATACAAACAATTTTTATATTCATATTTTAATATAATGTAAGGAGAGAAATGCTATTTCATTGAAATCCTGATTGATATTTATGTCTTTTGGAAATCTTTCATTTTGGATATTTCATCTCAGGAAAGATTTAGTGGCCTCAGCCATAAAGGTCCAACCAGAGCTGATATAGGAATTAAATAAGCAGTCACCTTGGTAGAGAAGGTTCTGGTAAGTCCTTCACCATCTTGTAAGCCACAGTGCATAAGGGATGGATGGCAAGAACCTAATAATTCTAAATTATTTCTAATGTTGTATAAAACCAAAACCAGCTGGGCTCATTTAAGCAGATTATTTCACACCTGAAGGAAGCAAGAAAGCAAGGCCAAAAGACATTGAGAAATAATAAATTTAAGGTGATTCATTTATGTGAGTTATGCAGGGTGTGGTCATTATGGGACAAAATAGGCAACAGAGGATTTAGAGAGATGGTTCAGTGGATAAAAGCACTGCCGCACCTTGACAACCTGAGTTGTTCAAGACAACCCAGAACCCACATAAAACGTCAGTTCTGGGGAAATAGGAGAATCAGCCAGAAGCTTAAGAATCACTGGCCGGAAACAATATGACAGATCTTGCCTCGACAAGCTGGAAAGGTAAGACCTGACTCTGAAAGTTGTCCTTGACCTCTACATATGTTTGTGGTTTATATGCTGTTCTCTCTCTCTCTCTCTCTCTTTCTCTCTTTCTCTCTGTCTTACACACACACATGCGCACACAAGCCAACAGAGGCTCATTAATTTGTTGATCCAAGTGTAGATGCAATGGTCATGTTGACCAGTATAATAAAATCAGAGAATAAACTGTGTCCAGTGCCAATGGGAAGGACTTCAATGTAAATGCCTGGATGGCCAAGAACTTTAATATAAGGCAAAGAAAATGGAAAAACTAGTTTTCAAGAGAAAGAATGAATGTTAGTTTCCTAGGAAGTTTCACTGAAGAATGTCTAAGGAGGAGGATGTCCTTACAGCAAGACAGCAATGCCTCCCACCTCTGCAAACTGAGTTATAGTGCTCCTGGTTCCTATGTGTTCCTTAAGATTTTAGCACAATGCTAGCATTAGTAGAGACTTAATAAGTAGATGTCGAATGAATAAATATATAGTATCTAATCACTCATCTGTCCTTCTGTACAATATCACCAACTTTAGGTTCATTACAGGATTAAAGGTATTAATACATAAAATGCCTATATGGCCCAGTATCTGGCACAAAAGTGCTCAATAAATGCCAGATCTTATCAATATTAGATCTTACCCTGATTTGTATAGATCTCAAAATTGAGGCTTCACATCAATCTGCTCAAGAATCCAATAAAAAGTCCATGATCATGTGGGTAGTAAATTCAGAAGTGGGCTTCAAAACTTATTTCTGACTGAGTAAAAAACTGAAGCCCATACAACATACAGCTGATAGCAGACATTTCTGGTTGAATCTTACCACTGAAGACTACAAGCTTTGTAAAGATACATTATCATGAAATTTTCTTTCATATCTGCACTGAGTTTAATTCACGCAAACACAACAGACTTACTTTAAAAATTGATTAAACTCACTTGAGCCTTGAAGTTTTTTGCCTTTTTTTTTTTTGAGATGAGTTCTCATGTAGCCAGGCTGACCTCAAACTAGCTACAGAGGCAGGGGTAGATTTGAACTGTTTCTTGATCTTCTGCCTAACTGTGGCCTGAAATATCTTGATTACAGAAGGTAGTATTTTAAATTCCCTTGAAGTAACAAAACAAACTTTGGTGAAATTAGGGGAGGGGAAAAAAGTGACATGTTCAGCTTGTAACTTGATGTAACTGTCCATTCATTCTTCGTACCTCATTAAATTACTGTTTGCAAAAAATCCTTAGTTTTACTACGTAGAAATACTTGAGGTTAGAAATGACTTCTGGATGTAAAATGGATATGCTGTTAGATTAGTTTCATTGATTCTGTCAAAAAAAGACACTGGGTCACTCTCACAGCTAACTTCTTAGATTAAGTCTGAAATTGGACTCATTGTACTTCATTATAAAGTTCTTGACATGCAGTTCACACACTCTAAAGTCCATATATTGAAAGAACATATAGAATGGTGCAACAGAATTGTGACACCATGGCCAAAGCTTGCTGGAAACATTTTTGTCACACTCCAAGATATTGCCATACTTACTAGCAGTTACTCCTGTTCTCTCCCAATTTCTAGCCAAAGAGAACCACAAACTGATGTTTTTTTCCCTCCATATATTTAGCTGATTTGTATGGTTGCTATAACTGGAATGATAGGACACAAGGCTCCATGGCTTGAATGTGTCCCACAAGATCATATATTTGAAAAGTTATTTCCAAATTCAATATCTTGATGGCATAGGAGATGAGGCCTTTGGAAGGTAGTGAGAACTAGATGAGGTCGTAAGCGTAGCCCTGACTGTGTTAGTGGCCTAATAAAACGTCACCTAAGCTAGCATGTATCTTCTCGGTGATGTCCTCTACCATGGGATGACAGAGCAAGGAAGCACAAGCCAAATGTCACACCATTCTCTTGGACTTCCTTTATTCTTATAAGTTACAAGATGTGAGGCATTTTGGAATAGTAGAAAACAAACAACAACAACAAAATCCTAACAGAGTGGCCTTTCATAATTGGCTTTCCATAGAACAATCCTTTGAAGTTCATGTCCTAACATGTGCTTTATTCCTTTTTATTGTGAGACAATAGTTCATTACATGCAAAGAACACATTTATTTATCCACTTATCAACACTTATGGACATTTGGATTGTTTCTGTCTTCTGGATATCATGAATACTGCTATTACAAATATTTGAGAATGAGGCTTGTTTGCATGCTTCCATTCTCCTGAACTTACACCTATGAGTATAATTTCTGGACCAAACAGTAAACCTATGTATAACTTTTGGGAAATTACCAGTCTTATTTTCATAGAAAAGTTGCTTTTCATGGACTTATTAATAAGGTAACCCTTCAATGTTAGTAAGTTATAAATAGGGGAAAAAAGGGGATATAGGAAAAATTTTACATTAGCTATAATTCCTGTAGAAAGTGGTGTGGGATCCTTAAAAGGAAGGCTTGGTTCCTTTTATTACTGTACTCATAACACATAGCCGAGAGACAACTACTATGCCCCAAATACTTTTAAATGAATGGTTTCAAAATGTAACCATGCAGTGAATGATTAACTTTGTCCAAAGAGAATTCTGTCTTTTGCCCTGACTTCTTGGGAGGTAATCTTCAAGCCTCTGTGATGTCATGACCAATAAGAATGTCTTTGTCTGTGGGCTTGGAATGTGTCAAGTTGTTTATTCTTCCAATGTGATTTGTGGGCGTTTGGGACCATGAAGCATCAGGTTGACCTCTGTAAGTGCTGGTCATTTCCAGATTAAGGTCGGCCACATAGATGGTCAATGGAACCAAGCCTTAGTTCTGGACTCCCAAACCATGATGCATTTCCCTGCATGGCAATACTACATGTGTAGACTATCATGCAATTACTGAAGAATGCAAACATTGCTTGCAAAATACTACTATGGAAGATCCTGGATACATTTGTAATTCCTGTGGACCCTGTTCTATGCATTTTTCCTTTGGCTGATCAGCATCTTCTGTCTTCAATAAACCGTAACTATACTCCTGTGAGTAGCCCAAATAAGCCCATTGCTTCGCTAAGCTGGACTTGGGTGGAATCTTGGGACTGTTGCTAGTATCCCATGGGTGGTGAATAGACATTTGTTTACATCTCCCCAAGGGAAAAAGAGATTTTAAAGTCTAAGCAAGCATGATTCCCAAGCTCTGAAATGCTATGGAATTTGCCCTGCTGGGCTTTTGGTACATGTGGGAATGTTGACATATTTTTCTTCCTACTTTTACCTTTTGCTTGGTAGATCTCTCTTAAGTATGGTCCATCAATGAATTTTGGAAGTAAATTAACTTTCTTATTTGCTAGTTATTAGATGGAGAAGAATGGGGTACCATGATGAACACATGTGATAGATAATGCTATTTAGACCTTTTTGAATTGATGCTATTTAGATGGTATTTTAGAATTAGAGTCAATTCTAGAATAGATTAAAACATTTGATGGCATTAGAATCAGGTGAATATTTTTACATAGGGAGTCCATGAATTTGAGGGGCAAGCAGGTAAGTTATGGGCTGAATTTTGTCCCTCTGGAATATAGGGTAAGCCAAAACCACTGTTTTTTGTGAATGTGATCTTTGGACAAAGAGTCTTTGTAGATGTAATCAAATTAAGATGGAGTTAGGGAGTTTCTAATCTATTTATGGCTGTTATCTTAAGGAGAATTAAGGAGAACACAGTGGGAAGGAGGTCATGTGACTAGTGGAGTTATGCAGTGGCAAGTCAGGGAATACCAAGGACTGACACTTGAAACTAGATATTAGAATGAGGCCAAGAAGGATTCTACCCAGAGTCTCAGAAGAAGTATGACTTTGGTGACACTTGGATTTGGGATTTTTGACCTTCACAACTATGATAGAGTAGATTTCTTTTCATTGAGCCTCTCACTAAAGAAAAACTCTATGTAAAGAAACTTAGTCTTTTCTTGAGCCCAGGCTATGTGACCCTACTTAGCAGAGGTAGCACTTGCAGAAGACAAAAGGCCTGCTACATCTCATTCTTCCAGGCATGATTTGATGGACAAATGTGTTAATAAATAACAAAAGCTGATGGTCATAAAAAATGAAATTGTGGATTCCTTTGAGTAGGAGGCAAACATGAGTTGCTGAAATGCTTTGAGATAAGAAATTGAATCTAACTTGTACCTTAGAAAAAATACCTAATTTATAGTAAGATAAACAGAATGTGGCTCAAATGTCCCTTCAGATTGTAAATTTGGGACAGAATGACTGTGTTTTAAATTTGTACCCATGTATGTATCTCCACCCTATCATATTATTAATTTCTAAGTAAAACTTTAATGAATGGATAAATAATAGAAAAACAAATATCATGTAATAAGTTTACAAACGCATCATCCCGGGGAAGAGATGCACCCTCAGTACTTCACCTATGACAGATGCTTAAAGAACTACAGTAACAAAATTCAGGTTCAGTAACTAAATGTGATCGGTTATTAGTTTATCATTATTGTATCATAAAAATGGGAGAAAAAGGAGACACAGTCCCAAGCTACCATATGGAGTTAAGTTCTAAGACACAGAGGTAAAAATGGCCAACTCCTGGTTTCTGACATCATCACCTTCAGAATAACTGGTGGACATTTGATACTCATGACTCAGGTCACAGATGGAGATGGAGAAATAATCATTCCATCTAATTCATTTCAACTGCTCGCCACAGGAATGATTAGAAATGAAAAGAACTTTTTTGGTGGAAGCAATGGTTCATTTTAACGTCGCCAGAGTCAAGTAGACATTAAAAACTCCTTAAATTTTCATTTCTCGATTATTTCTTCACTCTGCTATTCATTCAAAACATTATCTAAGGCATTACTTGAAAGAATTTCTTTTCCTTCCTGAATTGCTTTGTTTCCTGAAACAGCAGGGGTCACTATAAAGAGTTGGCTTATGGGTTTTTTTCTTTAAATATATATATAAGGTATCAGCTGATGAATCCCATTAATTATGAAAATAAAACATACTTTTCTCTATTTTCTTTCAAAATAACCTCAAAAATCATTCTTAATGGCAGCACATGTTCTATCTGCAAACATCTGCCGCTCTTTTTAAAAAAAAGGTATTTAAAACAGAAAGTGGCTTTGTGCTTTGAAACAGGTATGAATGGGGTAATTTGGATAATGAAAATCAATGGCTAACAGCAGTGTTAATAGAGCTGATCCTGTTTGTGACGACTCATTAACTCCACACAGGATTTGATTCACTGCCCTGGATCAGAAGCAGATAAAGGGATAAGAAGGAACCTTTAGCTGAAGGTGGTTAAGACAGGAAATCAGCATGTCTGTTCTTTCATTAGGAGTCAGTTTCCCTTATGATCCACATAAGCACACTAAACTGTACACTCAATAAAACCACATGGAAGAAAAAGACAAAGACAAGGAAGAACTTGGGGACTTAGATCCCTGCTCAGGTATTTTTGAATCTAGCTCCTTCATCCTTAATTATGCATACTTTATTATTCATACTATATCCAAAGGCCTTCTTATTTTTACTTTACTTCCAACTTCATTTAGTTTAGAAAATTAGCAAATAAAAAATTCTGATGCTTCTCAACCTAAAATATGAGGTGAGAAGCTTCAACCTCACAGTGACCCCTAGGGAGGATTGCCACTCCATAGGAAGGATATCAGGAAAGGGAAGATGTGATCTGAAAAGGTACAGTCACCAACCCTATCATTTTCATAATATCAATGACAGAATTAAGAGTGGATGAAATTTTAGCCCATGGAAATTGCTGAAGAAATAACACTGAGAACATGTTTTCAAAATGTCGGTAGACACACCACTCCCTGCTCTCCAGTCTGCTGCTAAAGAACTGTGAAACCCTGGGAAAGTTACACGACCCAGTCCAGCCCCATGTCTTGAAGTTGAGCTAGATTGTCTCCAAGGCAGTGTTTTCCAAGAGGCCCTGTGAATCTTTCTGGTGACAGCTTCTATGGTCTGAAGAAGAAGAAGAAAAAAGGAAAGCACAGTGCAGTAATTTTTCAAAATGCAAGCTAAATTCCATTTAAAGGAATTTTGATTAAATTCAGGTTTTTGCTATTAATGTTTCAATTGAAAAATGATGATCTTGAAAGTAGATGGTAGAAGGGTCTCCTTCTGGATTTGCTTGTGTGTGGTTCTAGGGATGGACTCGGAGCTTGGACGGTGCTAGGTGAGCACTCCACCAATGGGCTACTTATAGAGAGGAGATTCTCTGTCTCTCGCCTCTTTGTCCCCAGGACTCTATTTCCCAACTCAGAATTTTCAGGGTCTTCCATATTTCCATAGCTTTTGCAGTTTCACATCAACATCTTACTTGGTGCTGTATGAAAATTAGTTAAGGAGCCTACATGATTCGTTCAATGTCACAATTCTTTAAAGAAAAACTAAATCCAACCTCCTGTCACGTGTCTTTAAATCCTACTGCTTCCTGATGTACAAGTGGCTCATGAATCTGGCCTTACCGCAGAAACATAGTTTTAAAGACTTAAAACTTATCAATATTTTTCTAGAGGATGGGCTTAGGAATTGTGTGCCATAAAAGCTTTCCAAGCAATTCTGGTATGTAGTCAAACAATTGCCATTGTCAAATAATACTTGCCTCTGTTCCCCTGGCCATAGTAGGAGCCTGGGACCTCGACAGAACTGGATATCCCTGGGCAAGTCATAAGTCATCTCAGCCTCTCTTTCTGCATTGTGAAATGAGGTAATAATGCTGTGGATATCTGGAAAATGTGTGTCCAGTGTGTGACAGTCAGTCAACAACTAAAGCGGTCACAATTACTCCTGCTACAGCCAGAAGAGTGATCATAGCATCCACTGTCTTGCTCCATTGTTGCTGAGGGAGAATTACATGTATAGTTTAAATGGCAATGTTTCCAAGATTTTCCTCTTGAAAATTTATGACAAACCCAGACAATCCATTTATTTGTGACAGACTCCAAGTGTCAGTTTCCTCTTCTGTTCAGGTTATCTTCTTGCTTATAAAAGCCTGAAATTCTAAGTTTTTGCTAAATAGTTGAATGATCCGACAAATCTCTTAGAAAGGGATTAACCTGGTGTAAGTGAAATAAATCAGTGCTTGTGAATGACAAATCTCTATACCTATGCTGTTATTTCTATAATGAGACAACTGTGTCTAGGTCTAAATATTTTGGTTTTTATGGTATGTAATTTGCAGTTGATTGTCTCAAGAATATATAAAGCAACTTGTGAAAAATTGAAAGACAAGGCTGGTGATAAAACTCTGTGGGTAAGGGCACCTGCTTATGAACTGGAAACCTGAATTCAAATCCCAGAAGCCTGCATGGTGGAGGGAGATAACTGACTTCTAAGGGTTGTCCTCTGACCATCACATGTGCACCTGCTCTTTCTCTCTTTCTCTTTCTTTCACTTGCTCTTTTCTCTCTTTCTCCCCCTATGGTTCTTTTTCCTTCTCTCTCCAACTCTATATTTCTAATAAATTATAAAATACTAAAAGCCATAAGGCTAAGAATCTTTTAAAAATGCTGTTAGAAAAGGAAGAAAGAATGAGAAAACATTTTTTTTTCTAGGAAATGAGAAAAATCGGTTTATAGGAGCTACCCATTTAAATGAATATTATATGAAAGAATACATGTATGTTTTTAAAACTATGAAAATACAGCATTTTCCTATTGTTTCTTACTAAAGACTGAACATGCTAACCACTAATGAAAAAGGTGACCTAAATGAAATGTTATATTATAATTAGAACAGAATTCATGTGTTTAAACTAGTTTTATGGAAGAGCGCACTCCAATGCTTTTGTGGATTAATTCCACTCTTGCCCTCCTGAAAATGTCACAATGCATCTAAACATTTCATCTCTCTGTTCCTCCCTCTCTTATTCTCCTCTGTCCTCCTGTCCATCTTAGAAAATCCAAGTAGGATTGAAGGACAAAAACACAAACACACATACAATGGGTGTGGTAGAAAGGCCTCAACGTCACGTGCTGTACCTACATCCATGGCAGGTTATATTTTTTGACTAATTTGATTCACTGCTTTCATTCCTTGCTCTAGTTCACAATCAAGGCAGAGGCTTCTTTATTACAGACTCAGTTACCTTTCTTTTCCTGTTGCCACTGCCCTGACCAGAGCCGATGTTTCACATGCTCTGGTTAGTGGAGACCCTCCATTGTGATTGGTCTTTTTGTCCCCAGGGCTTTTGGTGTCAAACTTCTTACAATGGCAGCTTTAATAACCTTTGGAGAGAAGAGTTGTGCTTCTGTCTTTTTATCACTACAACTCTTGACCACTCCTTGTCTATCATAGTCCTTTCTGCCATTCAAGCCTCCATGATTATCTGTAAAAATAAACTATTTCTTTCTGCTCAGTTTGAACTTGTGATTAATTGCTCTCCAGTTAAGTTACTTGTTAATGTTGAAATGCAGTCAATCGAAATCACACAATTCTCTCAATTGATGCTGAAAACGCATTTGACAAAATCCACTACCTCTTTATAAGATCCCAGAGAAAACCGGATTGGATTTATCAACATACAAATGATCATATACAACATACAAAAGATCATATACAATAAGCCTATGACACAAATCATCCTAAATGGTAAAAAACTAGAAGCATTCCCACTCAGATCGGGAATTAGATAAGGCTGCCCGCTCTCGCCACTTCTGTTCAAAATTATACTTGAAGTCTTATCTACAACTGTAAGACAAGAGAGGAGATAAAAGAGATACAACTTGGAAAAGAAGAAATCAAGTTGTTTCTGTTCATTGATGACATGATCATATACCTCAAAGACCCTAAAGATTAGTTCCAGGAATCTCCTGGAACTAATAAATATGTTTAGTAGAGTGGCAAGATACAAAATTAACATTAAAAAATCAATGGCATTTAACATTGCCCCCCTCCAAAATGAAATACTTTGGAATAAATTTAACCAAGGATGTGAGAGATCTATACAATGAAAACTTTAAAACCCTAAAAAAAAAGAAGACACCAGAAGATGGAAAAATCTCCCATGATCCTCAATTGACAGAATTAGCATTATCAAAATGACCATTCAACCAAAAGCATTATACAGTCAGTGTAGTGCCAATCAAAATTCCAACCCAATTTTTCACAGAAATTGGAGAAAAATCTCAAATTTCACATGGAAACATGAAAGACCCAGGATAGCAAAAACAGTCCTGAATAATTAAAAACTTCACAGGAGGTATCGCCATACCAGATCTTAAACTAGACTATAAAGCTATAGTAATAAAACAGCATTATACTGGCTGCTAAAAAGAGATGTACACCAATAGATTAGAACTGAAGACTCAAATATAAGCAAACTCACCTACAGTCAACTAATCTTTGACTTGGATGCCAAAAAGTCCATTGGAAAAGGGACAGCATCTTCAGCAAATGGTGCTGGCAAATTGGATCTCTACATGTAAAAGAATGAAACTGAACGCTTGTCTTATTGCACAAAAATCAACTCCAAATGGATCAAAGATCTTAATGTTAGACCAGAGACTATGAAACTGCTAGAAGAAAAATTAGGGAATACTTTTGAATCAGTTGGCCTTGACCAACATTTCCTCAATAGGATCCCAAAGGCACAGAGACTAAGTCCAGCATTAAAAAAGTGGGACTATATGAAATTAAAAAGTTTTTATTCAGCAAAAGAGACTGTTAATTAAGCAAAAAGGCAGCCTACAGAATGGGAGAACATATTCACTTAGCCACACTTCCAATAGAGGATTAACATCCAGAGTATACAAGGAACTTGGCAAATTGAATATCAAGGAAATAAACAACTACATTAAAAATGGACTGTAGAATTGAAAAGAAACTTCTCACAAGATGAAATTCAAATGTCTAACCAGTATGTTTAATAATGTTCTACCTCCTTAATCATTAGGGAAAAGCTAATTAAAACCATCCTGAGATATCATCTCACTCTAGTCAGAATGGTTAAGATCTAAAACACAAACAATAGCAAATGGTGGTGTGGATGTGGGGAGATGGGGACACTCATACATTATTCATAGGGTTGAAAACTCATACAGCTCCTTTGAAGATAAAAATCGAAGCTTCCTAAAGTTAAAAATTGAAATTCCATTTGATCCAGTTATTCCATTCTTGGGAATATTCCTTAAGAACATTTCATCCTGCATAAGAGACACATTTACAGCCATGATCATAGCACTCCTTTTCACAATAGCAAAAAAAAGAGGAATGAACCTAGATGTCCAACAGTTGATGAACAGTTAATGAAAATGTGATACATATATGTAATGGAATATTATTCAGTTGTCAGGAAAGATGAACTAATGAAATTTGCCAGCGAAAGGATGGATACTGGGTGAAATACTGGGTGAAATATCCCAGATGCAGGAAGACAGATGTTGTATGTTCTCTCTTATAAGTCGATCCTAGCATTAAACCTTTAAATAATCAAACACGAACTCTTATGACAGCCACAAATTCAAATGAACACAAGTAGGGGGGGTTGGTGGTGGTGGAAGAAGATGCCAAGAGACAGAAACAAAAGAATATGGGTAAACAGTTTAAAAAAGGCTTTTATGTAAGAGAAGTCTTAAAGTGGAGAGAAGAACAGGGATAGGAGACAGTAGAGGACGGGGTTAGCCTTCAGTAACTAACCACCTGCTTACTACCCCACCCTCCCTCTCAATGACAAGAACACATACCCAGCACTGTAAACCAGTCTAAACAACAGCGAATGTGGAGAAAACTGATAGTAGAAGGATCAGATACCTCAATACTAATCACGAATACTCAGAGAATAAATTTATATCCAAATACTTCTCATTTTATCTTTAGATAAGAAAATATTTCAACGCCCAAATAAGACACAGCCTAGTGCAATGGAAGAGCTGTAAAATACAACAGCAACCAATCAGAATGCAGGGTATCAGGCTACCCTAACATGCACAACCAGAATCAGGTTAACCAAATCTATTATTATCCTAAGACTCAGGAAATCTTGCAGAAGAGGGAGTGTTAAGAGTGTAAGAGCTTAAAGGTGGGGAGGTCCACAGCTGGCTAGGATGTTCCACTCAAGATGGGGCTGCTGCATCCAGGAACTCACTGCAGTAAGACCTATCCTCATCAGACCTGCACAATGATTGACACATCAGTATTCCCCATAGACTAGCGAGGATCTCAGGAGAAATAATTGCATGCAGTGGGAACCTTACAGGATAGGGCTGGACAGGTGAAAGGGAGTGCCCTATCAGTGGGTCTGCCAAAGGAAGGGACCTTTAATCTGCCACAGAGGCCTGAGCCCCTAGACCAAATGATTCAAAGGGAACCCTGGGGCCCACAGAAGCAGACAGACCTGAGAGTGAGAAGGGAGTGGGATTGATTGAGGAAGGGAGGAGAGGATGGGAGAAGAAATGGGGAGGGAGAAAGGAGGCAAGGAGGGGGGCAGGAACAATCACTCATTATGCTTGTAAAATTAGAAAAAAAAAGTTAAAAAAAGAAATGCAATCTACCATACTATTGCCTCCTACAATATAAATAGATAATAATACTGTTACTTTTTGACTATGATACAATTTGCATTTGTGCCCAAATCTAACAAGTGATGATCATATGGATTTAAGATAAAGAGACACTTATAATATTAAATTCAGAATGATTGTTCTGCAGTTACTTGTACAAAAGTTATTTTTTTAGCTGCTGAGATAGGATTTTCTTCCATTTGCCAAGGTGTAGGGAGCCAGCTGGCAGGAAGAACCCGGGAAAAAACATGACACGTTGCGCACCCATGCAACAGAAACAAATGGAACCTAATTTGCTGACCTGTCTTATTTATTTTGGTTCATTTGGCAATGGAATATTGTCGAAGCAATGGAATATTGTAGAAACAATGTTGGACTGTGTATTAGGAGGCTGGAATTCAACCCCATTTCTGCCATAATCAACTATGTAACTTTGGAAGATCATATTAATGTTCTAGACCTTGGGTTTTTCATTCTCAAGTTGTACTTTGCTTTCTTCTTTGGACAGATAAAGAGCCATTGCTCTTTCATTTATCACTTTTAGCAGTGTAGTTTTCTTCCTTTATTTATCTGTTTGAAATTCTTTACTGTTCCTGAACTCTTTATAGATCTCATAAATTCCATTTCAACACACTAAGACTCTTCCATTGGGAAATTTATAATCACAAATGATTTTGAAAATACTTGTAAAATATCCCAAGCGATGTTGTTCAGTATGTTGCTTTTAAAGATATTGTCTGACTTATTGCCAACACTCTTGCAATCTTTAAAAAAAATAAAATCCTACATTCACATACATGTATTGTATGTGAAATTGTCTGAAATTTACATATCTAACACAGAAAAACTACCCAAGATTTATGTAACCGGTCAATTCTCCTATCTAAGAAGCCTTAAACAAGCCCACTTCTCTGTTTCTTGATCCTAACCATTATGAAAGTTTACTATATCCATTTTTTCTCATCTGACAAGTCATACCTTAAAGTTTTACTATACTCCCCGCTTTTTTAATCAACATACAGATTTCACTTTTAAATAAACATGTATTTGAAACAAATCACTGGAATATATGCCCTCTCATATTGGGAGTTATGTTGTTATAGACTCTAATTCCATCAATATATCTTCAAAATATAAGAGAATGTGGTCAATTAATAGCACACACAAAAAAGCTCCTTGCTCTAAAACCGTAGGTTGGTCCTCATATCCAAAGAGTAAATTTTAGCATGCAGATGGAGAGTTTGTGGCATACTCTAACACTCTATCATTTTACTGACTATACCAGCTGTCACCTGACTATCCAAGTAGACACTCACAAATAAATATCAGAGACCCAACTCCTCTGGTGTCCTTGTTTTTAAAGTGTTACCTGGCTGAAACTCAGCCCAGCTGATGCTGCTATGCATTTCCCTAAAATTTGTCTGAATTTTTAATACATTTGGAGACAGTAAAGAAGCAATGTGCTTTCCTGCATTTTATTTGGATGTTTTGCAGGTCCTGTCACTGGATCATTCAGAAGTTCTAAGCAGATAAAAAATCAGTGTCTATATACACACAACAACAACAACAACAACAACAACAAAATCTTTCAGCAACACTCAGACAACAGAGAGCTTCGCTTCAAACTTCATAAGCGATATGAATATTCAGGAATTTTTATTTTTCTGTATTCAAGTAACACTCAAGGAAAGGAAAAAAAATAAACTTCCAGTAAACATTTCCTTGACTCAGAACACAATATTTCATTTTTCGTGGAGATGAAACCTCTACTTTCAAATTGATCAAACTCTAACAAGAATAACTGAATGGTTCAAATAATGTAACTGAAAAGTTTATTTACCCTGAGACACTAAATCCTCTGGTTAAGTCAAAGGAAAGGAGCTGAACACTTACTTGGCATAAACCGCTGATGCACATATCCAGTGATTCTGTATAGCAACGTGTACCGTCCAAAACTTTAGGTGCTAGTTCAACAACGAGGCTGGTTCCTTTGGCTTGGCACTTGAGAGAACATGGGTTGTCAGGGTCGTTAGATACAGGAAGCCATTCATAAAATTGGCCGTGGTGCTTGACGTCATTATGAGCTGAACACTGCTGAGCTCGGAAATCACCTGCTTCTGGCGGGCAGTCCTGGAGAAGAAGAGATGGGGGACAAGCACGTGTTCAGAGGACAGCCCCAAATAGAAAGCTGGAACAGAGTCCAAAGCTATTGTCCTGATTACAGATGGACTCTGCTATAATTTCTCAGAGGTCACATGGTCATTTTTCAACCTTAAAATATAGAGATGTGAGAAAGAGACAATCACTATAAATATTTTCTAACTGAAGTCAAATGCAAAAGAAACTTCCTTGAAGTAAATCTTCTGAGTAACAGGAGAAGGTAGCCATCTTGAAATAACTTTTGAAAGATGATCATTGGCTCATTAAATTTTCATCACTGTGGTATTTCAATTTCCTTCTAATTATAGTTATTTCTTTTTATCTTGACATTGAGAGATATGACAACTTTTTGTTGTTTTCTTTTTTCTTTTTCCTGTGGTATTAAGGATTGAATCCAGGACTTGGGGCATACTAGGCAAGCATTCTACCACTAAGCTACATCTATAACCTTTTCTTTTTGAGACAGGTCTTTGCTTTTCATTTTGATCAGGAAGTTCCTTATGACCCTCTGTGTCCCTCGTACTAAGATTATGGTGTGTGTGTGTGAGCTTCCATGTTTGGCTAGATCTATGACAATTCTTTCCCAACTAGGAGGAAAATATGGTAATTTCATTAAACGACTTGTGTGGATGAGTTCTTTATCTAGAATACAGGTTTTACAGACTCCAAAATTAACATGGGGAACAAAAAAGGGACAGATTAACATTTATATGTGAATGGCTTTAGGTTTAGGCCCTGTGAAGAGGATGCATATGGATGTGTGCTTGTTAGCCAGGCAGACCATCTATACCTGTTCCACATGCTCAGAACAGAGGCAGTAATGCCACTGACCTCTAAAGGTTACAAGAGAAGCTACCGAGTGAATGTCAGCTATTCACCAACACAAGGAAGCTATCTAGTAGCCATTGCTATGGTTAACTAATGAAACAATTAGCAACAGAGAATAGGTGGAAATAGAAAATTTATGAATTTAAAGTTTTAATTCATATTGGCAGAGACTAGTAGAAAAATCAGATTCTAGAAATGTGTATTTCATAAGGGGAAATTTAAAATGTATGATTATGATGAACGATGAATATTTCTTATCTAATGAAGGATAAAACTTATGGCAAATAAAATTTACTTGTTCCTTAGACTGGATTTTTCAACAGATATATTTTATTCAGTGTCTTTAGAATGAAGTTTTCTATCCAAGTTTTAAACTATCCAGCTACGGAGAGGTGTCATCCAAAATATTTTCTCTTTAAGGACTTGCTTATGGTCATTAGAAGTGCTTGTTTACTACACTGTCAGTTTGTGAATTCCCTTACAAAAAGTTTCTTTTTGGAAAACCTCATTCCATTTGGATGAACATTCCAAGAAAAGTTTTGCTTTTAGTTTTATAAAATGGAAATTCTTGACTCCTAATGTTTTTATGATACTATTCAGTTGCATTCAAAATGTTGTGTTTGAAGGAATACAAATTCTTTCTTGGCAAGATTGTGTGCCAATTATTTATTTATACTATAATTGTATATGTATTATTTATTTAAAATGAAATGTCTCAAAACACATTTTAAAGATATTGTATTGTTAACATTATATTTGTTTGCTGTGAATCAAATAAAGTAATAAAGAAAAGAAAAGATTTTAAATTCTCTATTTCTTATTTATGTAATTTTCATTTGTTGACACTTTCATACATCAATACAATAAATTTATGCATTTTATCCCCTTTAGTATCCAACTCCGTTCCCCTCTCTTGTACCACTTCATATTTTCTCCTTTCCAACTAGTTCTTCTCCTACTTTCAAATCTTGTGTGGCCCACTGGGTTTCATCTGGGAAAGCATCTGTCAAGTACCTGAGTATTTGTTGGGGAATGAATAACTTATCAGTAGATAAATAGTTGAATTAAAAGAAAACAGGAAAGGACGATTTATATAGCACTACAAGGCTTAAATGATATTAAATACTGTTTGAGACCAATGATTGTAAGTACATTTCACTATTCAGTGCTGATAAGCTTCTTAAGTAATAGGATTTGGTTTCGTTTTTTCAAAAATTCATACAGAATGAATGGTACACATGTATGTTATACAGGGGATTTACTTTTTTACTGCGAGAAATGAAACACACCACATAAAACTACACTATGAACCATAAGACAAGTAAATTATGTCAAACCACTTCATGTAACACCAGCTAAACCATGGTTTGAACACCAGCATGGTTTAGATCTTGAGCTCAAAGAGAACTCACAAACAAACTGATCTAACATAAACTCTTTAGAGATTCCCATTCCAAAGATAACATTATGACATTGAATTTAGAAAAGCTATCAGAATTTAGAAAAATGTATTATTTGCCTAAACCTCGATTATCAACTTCTATTCTAAAACAAACATACTTAATTACAGCCCCAAGCTCTGCATAGTTTCCCTGAATTTCCCCAGTTGCCACCTTGGAGTCTCTTTTCTTTTGTACTGTAGGTTGAATAACCCCAACTTTATATAATCCACAAGTTCCCCAGGATCATTGCATGGGGACTTCCATCTGAACTGATAATTAATTCATAAAGCTTAAATCAAGTATTTTAACTAACATCTGTTAGCTGCTGCCTGATTTTTCTGTAGTAGAGAAATACTAAAGCAAACTCAACAAGACATGACATTGAGGAAATTGCTTAAAATAGTCCCAAACACCTCTCATCATCCTCTTTGCTTCTTTTCCTATCAACAAAACTGAATCAGGTACAAGGGAATTCCAGTGCTAAGCTAAATTACTTTTGCCAGATAAGAAGTGTGGGGTATACTTAAGAAACATCCTAACATGAAATAGAGGTAATTCTTTGCATTTTTCCAACTCGATAAAAGAGCATTAATTAGGATTTAAAATTAAAATAGTATAGCATCTTTTAAAGACAGAAAACACCTATAGACACATTTTAGTTTTTTCTTTTAACGAAATGTGTCTCCATGTTTCCTAAAGTAAGACTCTAAGGTATTAAAAGGAAAAACTAGTAAAATTGGGTTAAAAGGTTTAGTCATGTTATATAAAGTCAGCATTCAGACAAATGTTCCTGTTTATATTTCCTCAATATATAATAGTTTCAAGAATACCTGTTATGGATTTTATAATTTTTTTCATAACTGGAAAAACCATCTCTGAGGATAGATTCATGTGAACACCTGCATAACTCTTGCCATTGCTCCTTTACTCCATCTAACCTCATCTCTGCAGAGATGGATGGTGTATTTTGCTAAATAAGAATGTACCTGAAACCTGGAGTTAGAAACTGAGCTGGAACCATCCTAATGTTTGCGTTTATTTGCACTTGGCAAAATACAATTTCCTGTTTTAAGAAAAGAGGGGAGGGGGAACAAGGGGTTCGGGGGGAGGAGGAGGGAGGGAGGGAACCGGTGTACCTATTAAGTTTGTATGAGCAGAAATAATAATAAAAAATGTTTAAAAAAAGAAAGGACTTAAGAAGGTTTATAAACAGAAAGCTGCTTGGTTCAGAAAGCTTCTTGGACATCAAATAGCTCTTACAAAATAACATTTTAATGATTTAAGTGTAAATGAATCAGAAACATATGAATCAAATTTCCCTTGCAATACACATATTTAAAAATTAAGGGAAGAAGGATTTGGCTAAAGAGTCCTGTTGGAAATCAAAACTTCGCAAGCATAGTACAAGACATTCATTGACCCCCCTAAAGGAAACTCAGGAAAAGTCACTGTAGCCTCTTCTTCCTCAAGTATCCTAATAAATACAACAGCAAGGGCAGCAGTGTCTGGTTATATGTGACTACAAAGCTTTTAGTTTTTAATTATAATTTGGACCCTTAAATAGTATAATTCTGGATCATACTAAATGTCAGATTTAAAGCCTAAGGGCTTTGCAAAATACTTCACACCTTTTCTAGGTCCCTATCCTTGAGATACCCGCTCCTCCAGGTGCCTTTCTTCCTTCCTTCCTTTCTTTCTCTCTCTTTCTCTCTCTTTTTCTCTCTCTTTCTCTCTCTCTTTTTCTTTCTCTCTCTTTTTCTCTCTTTCTTTCTCTCTGTCTTTCTCTCTTTCTCTTTCTTTTGTTCTTTCTCTCTTTCTTTCTTTCTTTCTTTCTCTCTTTCTCTTTCTCTTTCCTTCCTTCCTTCCTTTCCTCCCTCCCTCCCTCCCTCCTTCCTTCCCTCCCTCCCTCCTTCTCTCTCCCTCCCTCCATCCCTCCTTCCTTCTCTCCCTCCATCCTTCCCTTCCTTCCGTCCTTTCTCTTTCTCTCTTTTAATAGAGTCATAGTTTTAAATGTGAGGATGGTTTTCCTTAAGATATAGAGAATGTAGAAGGCATCGAACTCATAGTTTTCACAAAACAGTGATAGCAGTAATAAAAACTTTACAATGAGATACTTAAAGAAAATGAATGAATTATTATTTGCATATTTTGGGACTTGGCACACAGAAAGCAATGCTCAAGATAAACACCCTGACTGGACCAAACAAGTCTCACCTCTTAACAAAACCCTGATGAAAACATAGATTAGGAAGGACGAAAAGGACAAAAGACCCTCAGCTTCCATGCTATCCTCATCTTCAGAAACATCAGGTAGAAATGGTTAAGAGAAAGCATGGCAGAAGAAAGGAAAAAGTCCCTCTGGCCTCTGGAACACAGACACACCTGTGTCAAGTTTTCTGCATCTGCGAAAACATGTTTTCTTTTCAATAGATGATCCGACAAATTACTGTATTTAGACATTTTCTGTAACAGCTTTTCTCTCCAATTTTTAAGCACTTAATTCTGTCTGTGTCAGAGCTTTGTTCTTAAAGAACACAAAAATAAAATCTGACCTTTTATTTGCTTCTATTATAATTCATACAGTCCATGGAGTTCTGCCATACATGAACCCAATCCAAAACATCTCCTGGTTAATCAGCTAGCCAGTGGGAAAGATAAGATGGATCCCAGATGTCCTCTGATGATGATACATGGATCGGATTACACTGAGGACAGAAGAGGGCCAGGCTTTTCAGAGTTCACTGGAGGAAATGAGAAAGATTCCATCTCAGCAGTTGAGGTGTTAGCATAGGGAAAAAAATTCACAGAAAGTAATTCAGAGTTAATAGAAGCATTCCTTCTATTTTTTGCTTTATTTAATAATTATTTATGAATAGCATTTAATGTAAATAACCCAGGCTGGCCTTACACCCACTGTGTGCCGTGGATGACTTTGAACTCCTGATCCTTCTGTCTACACATTTCTGTTGTTGGGATTATGGGTGAATACCACCAGGTCTGGCTCTTAATTTCATTCTTTTTAAAGAAGACATTTTATTCCAGAATATACTTTCCAGCATTTTCTTGATGTTATCAAATATTAATGAAAACTCTAAATAAAAGTGCAATGTCAAAATATGACTTTTTATGTCTTTGCACTCATTTGACACTCATATAGTTACTTAAATGAAACACCACAAATAACTGTGAAAGAAAACAAAGTTGAAATAGCTCACATTTAAAACTATGACTCTATTGAAAGAGAGAAAGGAAGGGAGGAGGGAGGAGGGAGGAAAGGAGGGAGGAGGAAAGGAGGGAAGGAGAGAGAAAGATAGAGAGAGAAAGAGAAAGAAAGAAAAAGAAAGAAAGAAAGAAAGAAAATGAAAGAAAGGTCTTTCAACAATATTGTAGCATTCTTTGAAGAGAGAAATGAAGAAATGCATTAGTTAATTGACAGTTTTAGGAAACATATCAGTTTTATCCTTAAAATATCAGGATTCCTGAATTTACCTGTGTTAAAACAGGAAAAGATGACTATATGATTTCACTAAGTTAAGTAGACGAAGGATTTCACTTATTGAAGTCTTAGCATACTTAAATAGACACTGTATAGCCTTTTTCATCACTTGGCTTTTTTTTGTATTGAAAGTTAAGATGAAATAACAGTACTGTAAATATCCATTAACATGATCTAATCAACTCTGATATCTCTTTTTTAGTAGCACAATCCTATTTTTGTTCCTATTTCCAAAGGACCACCCCTGAATTCCAGGGGAGGGGACTCACCATCTGGACATCTAAGACATCACAAGCTCACTGTGTTCTAACCTAGACCCCTGATTTTCCCTGGACCCCTGCCAAAATTATCCCCTATAGACTTTCCCAAGTTGCCAATGTTAACATCATTCTCTTCAGACCCCCAAACCTTAGAGTAATGGTTCTGAATGCTTAAGTAAGTATCAAAATCAGCTGCAGGACTTGCTAAACAAGATGGCCAGAATTCCACCCTCCAGAGTTGTAGATCCAGTAGATCTGGATGATGCCAAGAATTTTCATCTCAGAAAGTTCTCAAGTGATGTTTGTCGCTGATTTGGCAATTATTCTTTGAGAAGCAGTGTCTCAGAGAAGAGCTGATTCTAATACAGCAGTACCCAGAATCTTCCCACAACTGAGGCTGAGCTGCTATCATGTCCATCAGAACTCCTACCGGTCTCCTGGTCTTCATTTCTCCTTCCCTCGCCCTTCCGGACACTTTTGTCAACAAGGCAGCCAGAATGACCTTGTTAAACTTAAAGCACATCTTGTCACGTCCCTGCGCAACTCATGTGTCCCCTTCCCACTCAGACTAAAATCAGTTCCTTCCCTCAGTTAGGGGAAGACCTGGTCGCCATGGTCCCTGTGGTCTGTGACTTTCTATTTCCTACTTGCTCACTTGGCTGTGGTCACACTAAGTCGTTCCTGAACTCAAGAACACTTTTTTAAAGAAATGCTCTCTCTCTCTCTCTCTCTTTCATTCTCCCTTCTCTGTCTAGATTCTTATTAGTCTATATTTGAGTAACTAGTTACCTTACCTCATCAAGCCTTTGTTAAAATATCACCTTTGCAATAAGAGCTGCTTTATCAAATCCATGTAAAATTGTATTTCACCCATTACTGATTCCCCTCCTGTTCAGTTTCCCTTTCCTCTATAACTTTGATTTACTTATTTATTGTTCTTGATACTCCATTGTCTCTTCCTTCTGCAAAAATATACGCTTCAGAAAAACAGGGATCTTTTACACTGGCGTATCGTTATATACTTTTTAAAAAATATTTGTTAATAGACTGATAGGCACATTGAAAAATGAAAAAAAGCTGTACTTTTCTTGTGGAAACTCTAGTTCTGCTTTCTTAAATCTTACAGGAATTTAAATTGTGATAGTTTTTTAATTGACAGATGTTTAATAATTTCTTCTTAAAAATGCTCCAAGAATACTTACATGCTTCAGACACTCGGAAAATTGAGAAAGGAGTCCTGCCTGCTTCCTGAATAAGCAGATCGATACTTTCTCCCCGTGTAAACAAATTTAATAGGGCAATAGTAAGAAACATAAAATGTCTGAAATCATTTAGTATTAAAAAATATCCAGACATTTATAAATTTTATTAAACACTCAGTGTTGCCTGCATGCACTATAAAGCGCTAACGTTGAGGTAACAAGCTTTATTCCCCCGAATTTTGGCCACCTGCTCATACTAACATCAACATCATCATCAAAAGCATTTATTTGTGCAAGGCTGCTCAATGCTTTACAAAGTGAAATTAAACAGACACAGTCCCTGCTCTGTCTAGACAGTCTGTATGGATACAATTCTATTATATTTCAAGACAAAAATATTTAAATGTCTAACATCACTATGAGTGCAAAGAACAGAAATGGGGTAGTGTTTGCAGGGTGCTGCCATAGTAGGTAAGACATTTCTGGCTCATTTTCTCTCCTTTTGGCAAAGGCCAGCTGACTTTCTTCTTCATAAAGTCAGTGTTAAAGGTCTAGGATGCTATGTTCTCGTGTATATTTGATATAGTTTAAAAGTCCTTGATTTTATACTTTTTTGCTGGTACAAAAGGCTTACAGGTTTTATGTTTACTTACTCCCACCCCCCCCCCCTTCAAATCAGCATTTTTGGGAAATGGCACATTCAAGGAAAAAGAGTACCTCTGAAAAGTCATGATTAACCATTTTAATGCCTAGCTGTGGGTCAGGTTCATGCTCAATATAATAATATTGCTATCTTGTGATCCTGCAAAATAATATAGAACTCTGCTAATGTCCCAGCTTTGGGTGTGGCCTCCTATGTGTAGATATAGTGAATGGCTTTGAATTATTCTAATGTATTCATTCCCATCTAGATATTGGAGGTCCAGAATAGAGTAGTCCAGCAGCCTGCCCTACTTACTCTCTGCTAATGGTTTGCCTAGTTTTTAATGTCTCGGGCATCTGAGAGTCTGATCTAAGTAAAAATATCAAAAACATTTAGTTTTAAAAGTTCACTTTGTTCCCCTTTGGGTAGGTTTTATTTCTGTGCTTTCATTTTTTTTCTTCTTTGAACAATGCAGACTTTTGGAACCCAGTTCCCAAGAGGTATTTGTAAGGCTACTATAGTTTGTCATGTTAGACGCTTAAATTCTCTCAATTTTAAAATATTCATTCCTTGAGGCTTTTCATTATTTTTAGTTCCTTTCTTTGAATCTGCTCCCATTTAGCCCATTTAGTATCTTTTCTTAAATCAGCATTTCAGACTTTTTACTATTTTTTTTATTACAGTCTAAAATAAATGTTCTCTCCTCTGTCCCCAAAATTAGCATATTTGGAGGAGTAATTTGTAAGCCTTTTGTAACATGACATACCATTTCATTTTATAAGCACACAATTATACAATGCTATGTTCTCAGTCTGCATTTAAAAAATATTTGTGGTGGGGAGTCAAGTTGGGCAAGTTAAGTACAAGGGAGACATTTTAGCAAATGAATGTTTAACTGTCGCTACTCCTGGGCATTTTGCAAAACAAGTTCTTTATGTTTCTGTTTACAAGTGGGAAAGAATGGGCTTGATAGATGCCCACAATCTGAAAACATGAGACTGAAGTTGCTTCCTGGCACATGAAGTTTTTACCCCAGTCACCTTAAAGACAAACAGAAAAGGACATGGTGGGTCCAGGTTCAAAGACAAGTGCTGGAATGCTGCTGGCTGTACTTGGTTTATCTTTCAGTGTGATTTTCAAAATGTAGGATTGTTGAGTTGATAAGGATCAAATAAAAGATGTGAGATAACAAAACAAAACAAAAGCCAAAGATAAATGCCTTGCCGTGCAATCTGAAGAAGATTCTAGCACTTTTTTCTTTCAACACATTTTCCCCTTTCCAGTCTCCACCAAACCATCTGACGCTGCCTGCAGGCTTTCCTTCCCTTAGGCTCTCACTGAATCCTGACAACACAGGTTGCTTTTCTGACACCATTTCTAATCAGTTTCTTTTTCTTTCTTTCTCTTTCTTTCTTTCTTTCTTTCTTTCTTTCTTTCTTTCTTTCTTTCTTTCTTTCTTTCTTTCTTTCTTTCTTTTTCTTTCTTTCTTTCTTCTTTCTTTCTTTCTTCTTCTCTCTTTCTCTCTTTCTCTCTCTTTCTTTCTTCCTTTCTTTCTCTCTCTCTTTTTCTCCTCTCTTTCTCTCTCTCTTTTCTTTTTCTTTCTTTCTCTCTCTCTTTCTTTCTCTTTTTCTTTTTCTCTTTCTTTCTTTCTCTATCTCTCTTTCTCTCTCTCTTTATCTCTCTTTCTTTCTCTTTCTCTCTCTTTTTTCTCTCTCTCTCGCTCTTTCTTTCTTTCTTTCTTCCTTTTTCTTCTTTCTTTTTCTTTTCTTTTTTTCTTTCTTCCTCCCTCCCTTCTTCCCCTTCTCTCTCTCTCTCTCTCTCTTTCTTGGCAAACAACAAATCACCATGAAAGAGTGCCTGTAGGCACTCTTGAGATGACATTTGTGCAGCATATAATTTCATGTTACCCAGGTGAGTGCACGCCAGGCTTCAGATTGAATCACTAAAAGCTGTTGTATCCGTTCACTGGAGAAGGATGGCAGGACTGCAGGCCCTTCCCAACTGTGGAGGCCACAAGTCTTTGGAGAAAGACATTGTTCTTCAACCAATGGACAAGACCAGAGTCTCTTCTCAGCCAACATCTGTTCCAGGTGGTGGTCTCTAACCCTCACTCCACTGAACAAGAGACAAGATACTCCTCTGTGCCACATTGACCACTACTCTCATATGGCCACTGGACGCCAGCGAAGACTAACTGGGTTTTTCTTGACAGTATTTGTAATGAGGGAAAGTAGGGTGAAAAAAGATGAACCACACTTGCCCTTTCTTCCTTCCCTAATCTCTTCCCAACTCCAAGTGGGTCAGAATTTCTACTAAAAGTGAGTGTTTAAGATGATCTTGAAATGAAAGTATTCTTGGGTTTCTGAAAACTTTCAGTAGGCATTGGTGACACTACTTTCCAAACTAAATACATACCTAACTACTTCTGAAATGAATTTATATCTTCTTGTTCAAATATGAAATTATTAAGCTGGCTTATTTGAATGTCTTAATGTGTGAATCTAATTAAACAAACCATGTAGTCAATTTATTGTGTTATAAGTTAACCAGGCAACAGCACTCACTTTTATTCACTTGGGCTCATGGTTCTTAGTCTACTGGTGTTAGAGCATGGACCTATCATTAAAAAAGAAGTAGAATCAGAAAAAAAAATATTTTCTAACCACTAAAACACAGTGTTTCTGGGTCAGCCTTTGAAACTTAAGTCCCAACACTGGGCACCAACTGCATCCCACCGAGCATCATGCTTCTAAGTTACTTGTCCTCTCCTCTTCCTAGAAAGATTCCATCTGCTTGATCGGGCTGTCTGGGAAAATGTGAAGAGGAAAGAAAACTGATGAAACATATTTGAAGTCAGAAACTAGGATTAATTTGCATATGTTCAAAATCATAGAGCCACCAAGGACTAGAAGCTCTAGGCTCAGGTACCAAGTCCGTGACAGTCCTGCCTTCGTGGTGCACTGTTGAGAGGGACACCGAGGCCAGTAAGAGAATACTTTTCATTTTAATGACAGAATTACAGGCCAACTAGTAGACAGCGCAAAACTGGACTATCATTTTGGGCTAGACGCTACTTCCCTTTCTACTTAGTGTCCTTTCAAGGCAGGATCTGGACTCAGTAGTAAAGGAAAAAAAATCTGCCAGTTCTCAGTGGTTCTTCCAGATCCAAAACTCTAGCTATCTTTGTTTTTTCCTTTCCACATGATAACTAGTGCAGCCAATACTTCAGTAAGCTTCTCTGGAGAGCTGACCTAGGTTCCCGTCTTTGTTAACCTTATTACTAAATCTCTTGTCCTTGTCACCTGACACTTCACATTGGGATAGTGTCTTTCTCTTACACTTTGCTTCTCTGGCTCACATTATCCAATATGACAATGACGCATTGATGTAGGCTCATCAGTTACAATAATTGTGCCACTGTGATGTTTGTGTTCTGTTTACATTTACAAGCCCTGGAAAGCTAAAGTTTGTTTTAAAAAAATTAAACATAGCTGGGTAATAGCTTAATATATAGAGTGCTGGACTAGCATGTGCAAAGCTTTGGGTTTTCTCCCTGAGAAAACATACACACACACACACACACACACACACACACACACACACACACACAGATTCAAATAAGCAAGCAAATCAATAAACATCCCATTCTCAGCCACATAGAGAAAGAAAACGGATGGTATTTCCTTGTCTAAGCTTGTCATGGATAAAGGGAGGGATACATATGTCCTTCAGCCTTTCTTATATATCATTTTGTTAGAATGCTAGAATTTGTATAATTGGAATTAATGAAAAATGGCATGCATCAAAATACAAATGAAACTCAGGAGTTGAAGTGATGTTTCAGTAGGTAAAGGTGATTTCAATATCTGGAACTCATAGAGTTGGAAGGAGAAAGTCAAATCCCTAAAGCTGTATGCATGCACGTGCATGTGCATATGCACATACAAATACATAAATATGAAATTAATTGGAAATAGTTAAATGTATAAAAATGTACAAAATGATTCTCACAACATCTTTAGCAACATTACTAATTGGAAAAGAAACTACATCTATAAGTACACTTGAACAACAATACAAAAATTCCTATTAGAACATAATCAGGAGTTAAAAATTCCCCCATGAAATGGTCATAAATCAAATCATGATAAATTTTAGGGTTTAAATATAGCATAGATTACATGTACTGAGATTTAAATATAGGCTAATTTTTCTTTTTCTTTCTGTGTGGGTGTGTGTTTATGAATGTATGTGTGTATCAGAGGGCACTAAGACGAAGGGTGACTTTTGGGAATCATACTGGATTGCTTCTACTTTTTTGCTTCGCTCTGGAATTTTTCAGGCTCTGCCCACCAGGATGGGATATGTAATTCTTGACCATTTCTGCTTTGCATTTCTCCATGCAACCTAGGATCCAAACTCAGGTCTTTCTGCTTTAAGGGCAGACTCTTAACTCTTGAGCTATCTATCCATTCTTAGAATAATTTTCCTACTGAAAATATTTCTTTCCTTTTATGAACCCCTTTCTAGAGAACATGTAATGTTTGTCTTCTGAATCTGGTTTATTTCATTTAATATATTTCTAGTTCCATCTTTTTTCCTAATATATGATAGGGTGCCAAGAAAAAAAATTTTTTCTGCAGTATTTGTATGGAATGTTCTATGTTTAGTCCATTTGATTTGTGATATTATTTATCTCAGCTGTTTATTTTATTTTTTTTGAGTAGAAAATAGAGTCACTTTATTATTCAAGATACATTTTTTTTCCAAAAGCAAATGAGTTAACATTGTTTCGGTAATGTTTTTCACATTGCCTTTGATTTGGTAGTGTTTTCCAGCTGCTGTCCTGAGGGAGTAGAAGCCTCTGCTCCTGGAAGAACTTCAGTCAATCATTACCAGGCCACCTTGTATTTTGTGTGCAAGCAAACTGATTACAGAAGCTGAAGAAATAAGTGATTAGCTTATCTCCTGTGACCTCATGATGGCTGTAAGACAATGGTCTAGCAAAGTACACATTCCAGAGTGTCCCAAGATTGGTGAGAGCCAATCTATTACCTTTGTTTAGAGAACTCCTCAAAGGCCCACCAAGATAAAGGCCACCAAGGCTGTATCTTCTTAGTATTTTCGTAGTAGACCACCATAATTCCAAAGGGAGCCAGAAGACCCCAGACCTCGCAGATGTCGCAGAGCAAGTTTGTGTGCCTTGGATCGCATTTCCTGGGCCTTCTCGTAGCTGTCCTGCAGGTCCAACGCATCTCTCAAAGGTTCCAACATCGGCCAAAAGCCCAGCTGTATGTCTGACATCAGCACTTTTCTTTTCAATGATTCCAAAGTTATATATTCGCTGCAATTGTAGCCGCAGAAGAGTTTCAGCATCTTGTCTTGTACAGCGTCATAGATGGCATAACGACTCATATCCTCTTCCAGTATATCAAAGTCGCACTCTAGGTCATGGCCCACCACCAGTTTGCCTTTCAGGATCTCTAAGATCTCCAGTCTGGCCTCGGTGAATGGTGTAGCGTCATCAATCAGCTGTTTATTTTTTGCGTCAATGATCTTGTCATATGATACAAGTGGGTTAATAAAGTCCTATCATTCCTGTGCTAGTACTATCTATTTTATGAGATTGGGTGCATCAAATTTGGTGAAGAAATAGGACCTGGAAACACAGCTAAAATATTTGTATTATTCTATCTTATTTTATTTTATGTGTGTGTGGTACATGTATGTAACTGTTTATGTATACAGGAGCATGAGTGTGTATATATGGGTGTGTGGGTTGTTGCATGATTTATTTGGAAATGTTCTTAGGGCTAGAAATACTAACTAAAGAACAAATGTTATTCTCTAAAGCTTATAAAAGAACTAAAACACAGTTTAATTATTGAAAATAAGACATAAAGGCTTTTAAAAATTCAGTAAGTGGAATAAGAAGCCCGTGGATGAGAGAGAAATTGTTGGACAATAAAAGGGTTAAAACGTTTTGGGGAAAGTAAATCTTTTGGTAAGCAAGCAAAGTCACTATTTAACTTTAGACTTTGAGCACACATATTAAAATTTAGGTTAGGGGGATGGAGAGGTGGCTCAGGGGTTAAGCCTTTGCCTTGCAGGAGGAAGGTCCTGAGTTCAAATCCTAGACCTCACGTATAGACGCCGGGCGGAAGTGGGGAAGGCCTGCAGTTCTGGTCCTGGTAGGGCGGAGCCTGTGAAATCTGAGGCAGAGTAAATGAGGAGGAGGTGGAGGCGTCCATGGTGGTTTCCGAATTCTCCCGTGGTTACACACACACACACACACACACACACACACACAATTGAATAAACAAATTAAAATTTAGGTTAGTTACTAAAAAATAGAAGTAGATATGCAATTTTTTAGCCAGAAGAGGAAAAAAGTTGTTATTCACAAACGGATAAACGAATAACACACTCATTCAAAGGCAGCGAGAAAGGAACTAAAATGGAGAACTGATTAAAAAAAAGAGATGATAAAAAAGACTTACTTTAATTAATATTATAGCAAATGCAAATAGACAAAGTAAAGACCACCAGATTGAAATGGAAAAGTAATATGTCCACGTAGAGTTACACACCCAAACAGAGAAAGATTAAATGAAAAATAATAGAAAAAGTCTTAAGAATCTGATCTAATCAAATGAAAGGTGAAATAATTATATTTATATCAGATGAAATAGACTCTAAGACAAAGGGTTTTTTTTGACTGAAAAAGATGATCAAGATAGTCACTAAATTATGTAAAAAGACTGGCTTCCTCAGGAAGACAAAATGAGTCTTAAATGAGGTGGGTGGGAGTTCTAGACTAACTTGGATTGTAGAATGTGATCCTGTCAAAATAAAGTGGAAAGAAAATAAAGAATCAATTGTAATGTTTTTATGTCTAATAAAATAGATAGAAAACAGTCCAAACACATCACTGGCAAAATTAGCAAATTAATCAATAAGACAGATTTGAAAAATCATTATCTCCAGCTACACTGAAAAATCATTGAAGAAATAGGACCTGGAAACACAGTTAAAGTATTTGTATTATTCTATCTTATTTTATTTTATGCGTGTGTGGTGCATGTATGTAACTGTTTATGCATACATGAGCCCTAGTGTTTAGATGTGGGGGGTTTCTGCATGTATGTGGAGGCCAGAGGTCCACTTCTTCCACCTCCTTTTTTGAGACAGATTCTCCCGCTGAACCTGGAGGTCAGCTAGCTTGTACAAAAGTCCCTACGTTTCAGGTATCTCTGTCTATCCATTGGTGCGATTACAAACACATACTACCATGCTTGCTGTTGTCAGTGGATGGCAGGGAATGAACAGGAGTTCTCATGGTTCCTGGTCCTCAAAGTATTTGATATATTCATGTATGGACTTACCCCTCCCTCCACATCTATAACTTAGTATTTGAAGAAAAAGAGGAAATTTTAAAATATCTAGGACTGAATGATTATGGAATTATTACACTGTGAGAGGCAACAGAAGCGCTAACACATAAGCCTGTAGAATTAGAAAAGCACAGTAAAGTAAACATAAAGACAATAATAGAAAAAAGGAAAGAAAATCAGCATGGGGAAAAAATGTAGGAGCCCAGCCAGGCAAAGGTTATGCCTTAAAAGGACTAAAAAAAACAAACAAACCTTTAAAAAGCTGAATTGTATGATATGAACAAAACAGGAATCACAAAGAAGACAAAAACAAATAAAACCAGGGTTAAAAAGTTACAGAAGTCCGACCTACTTTAAACTGATGTCTTAGACAAATGAGAAAAAAAATAAAGAAGCTTAAGAAGAGCACAAAGAAATGCTATAGAGATTTACTAATGAGCCAGAGCCAGCAGATGTAATCCTTACAACGACCCTACAAATCATTTTGCAGAGGAGAATGAACTGAGGAACTCTGAGATTGACACATTGCACAGCTAGTACGTCGTCTGAGACTGAATCTGCCATCTGATTTAAAAAGTCCAGTCTCTCAACCACTGAGCCATATTCCTTATGGCATGTACAAGTCCAAAGAGTAATTACTTTCCATTGCAGCTTTACAAAAATATCTTGTTCATGATTTACATGCAAAGTCTGATAACCATGAAAGGAAGAGACAATCTCAATCTAAAGCAAATGATTTCAAAGACAAGGAAAAAAGGAGATACTTCTAGTCCTTTCTGTCAAAACCAACTTAGGATCCTATGAGAGAGTCATGAGTGTAGATGAAAAGTCCTGAACAAAATATGAACATCAAATCAGAAGAATGTAATATAGAATATTACAACAAGTTTGCTATATTACAGAAATGCACCCACAAGATTAAACAAAAACAGAAGGTTTTATGACAGTAAACACTGGCAAATTGATGTATATAAAAAAACATGCATAATTGTAGTGGGGTGTGAAATATTCCCTGCTGTGCACCTCAGTATTATCATTCAAGGTTTGAATGAGCACTATCTTGTCTTATGTGTTTTAGCTATCATCTATTTTTCTGTTTCTTCTTTTCTACCTTTTGTCATATTGGCAAGCTTCCTATTTAGTTTCTAATATTCCCTCCTTTAGCTTCAGAGTTGTAGACTGTATTTCTATACTTTAATGGATAGTTTCAAAAGGTTAAATATACTTTTTCAATATGTTTTCTGAACCCAATTTTATTTTTTATTCCTCTTTCCAAATACAACTATTTTTATACATAGACAATAAATAAAAGCAGACTGAGAGTTCACAATTGATTTACTAACTACATTGGTTTTCTATTGCTGTCATAACACACTATCATAAACTTAAGTGCTTAAAATACTACACAGTTATGCTATTATGTGAGGTAGTCAGCAGTTAAAGTGTGCACAGGCAAAAAGACTGAAGTTTGTATCCCTAGCTCCCACATAAAATACCTGGTGGGTGTTGCAGCCTGCCCATAATTCTAGACCTTGAAAACAGACCCTGGGAATCCTCAAGACAAGCTGACTAATGAGGTTAGTTCTATCTTCAGCTCTAGCTTGAATTAGAAACCCAGTTTCAAAAAAGTAAAGTAGAAAAGCAATGGAGGATGATTCCCAATAATAATCTTAGGCCTCCATACACGTATGTGACATGCACACACGTGCTTTGCTCACACTGAAAATATACACATCAAATGCATATACCCTATACACATAAATACATGAAGCTGGAAAAAAAACAACAAAGCACAAATTATTTTTCCATTTGGTAGAATTGTAGGTAGAGCATAATTCAATACGTCTTTGCTTCAAGTTACACAAGGCCAACATCCAGGTACTAGGTGGGTGGAGGTACTACTGTTTTGGTGGCTCTGTAGGTAATGCTACTTCCAAGCTTACTTAGCTGTTGTTCAGTGTGTGGGTTGAAGCTGAGGTTCATTTGGTTGTTGAAGTGAATGTCCCTCATTCACTGCTATTCTAGATGGAAAGTTCTCTGTGGCTCTTTCCTACAAGCCGGTCTCTCAGAGCCAGAAATAGTATATAATCCCGTCTCCCCCCATCCCCGGACTTTGAATGTCCGTTGTTTTGCCACATATTCTTCTGCCTCTAGCTAGGGGGAAAGTTTTCACCTTCAAAGCATCATGTGCTCTAGAAAACCCAGGCTGCTCATCCTATTTTAAAGTCTATTCTTTATCTATATCACTCAATTGCTCTTTGTCATGTGATGTAATATACATCCTCAGGTGCCAGAGAACAAGCCTAGGCATCTTTGGATCTTTAGGGGACTATTCTGCCTGTCATGCTATGGCCATCACACTGGGTTAGTAGATTCTGAAAGTGCAGATACTCTCCAATGTGCTCTTGGGTCACAGCACTGCAATTCTAGTTTGAGGAACTCAGTCTCTCTCTTCTTTTCTGGAATATTCTAAATGTCTTTTCCTAAGTTTTCTTTGAAAACTCCTATTCCATGAATGTTGAACCTTGCATTTGCTCCCCCCTCATTTCTCTGAAGGGCTTTTTCACAGTATACGTTCTGAAATCTGAGACTATATTTTGAATAAAACTTTTAACTGTTATTTTCAAATTTTTCCTCTTTGCTTTTAGTCTGGAATTTATCCTGTCTATATTAATTTTTATTTCAATCACTATATTCTTCCAATGTAAATTTCCAATACTTTCATTGTCTTACCCATTTGTTTTACTTCATTTCTACCGTTCCATCAATGTACTTTTCATAGTTTCAATATAGTCAATTCTTAGCATTTTCTGGTAGCTTGATTCTATACAGTTGTCATGAATATGGATCACTGAACTACCAAATACTAACTCACTGCTCCTAGGAGAACTTATGGGTCTTTGGGCCTCTCACAAGAAAGTTTATGCTAATTTATCAAAAATAGCTTTATTTGGTCTATATTTCTGTTTAAAGACATCCAGTTACATAGATATTGTTGACTCATCGACAGTGAATTCCCAATTCGCTATAACATACATAGGAGGAAGCTTATCTAAGGAGCATTTCCTCTACAGGGCACACATGCTAGCTGTCTGGAACCTAGAAACAGCACACTGCATGTCAGCATGTTGCTTATGAGTCATTATAAACAGTAAAATTATCTTAGAAAAGTACAATAATGAATGAAAAACTTGACCCTAAATAGATTACAAAATGATACTTCAATAGAATCAAAGCTGTATAGAAAAGGCAGAGTGCTTCCTTGTACAACCCAGTTGGGAGCACATGCATGAGTTACTCAGATATTTTTCACTACCTATTCTTGTCTATGAACAACCATAAAAGTTTCACCTGCACTGTGTGGTGATCTCAAGTAAATCAAGCAAGAAGGCAAATTCTCAACTACCACAACTTATGAATCAATCAATTTCATGTCTTTGTCCAACCATTTCACATAGTCTTATCTGGAGTAAATATTAATTTTTTGGCTAGATTCTTGATATTGTGCTTCTTTCATGTGCTTTGAAATTTTTATTTGAGGGCTCATATTTACTAGAATGATTTTCCCCCAGTATTTTAATAATTTTATGATTGTCTCCATGTGATTTACATTATTTTTCACCCAAAATTAGATACCATCTTGGAATTTTAGTTTGTGCCATAATAAGGAAATTAAGTCCAGTTCCCGAGTTAAAATGTAGCTTCATTTGAAGCAAAAGGTTATTTATTTATTCATTTATTTATCTAACTCTGTCAGCCTCTTTTTGCAACAGAGAATCTGTCCAAACTCTTAACACTAAGTTTTCTCCCTGGTTTATGTCCTGCTTCTCCTATAAGGTAAAGTCAGTCCTGTCTGTCCTTCAGAAGTTAAGATTCTGTTCTCTCTGCAAACTTTTAGTCTTACAGACAGGTTGGGACATCAGCATGCCTCACCATCTTGCATTTATTGTGCATTTTTCATCTATGGAAACTTTTAGCAAGATTTTGACCCTGGTGATGTTACTAATTTCGTCCTTTTATATTTTATTTGATAACTATTTGTTTACGAAGAGGAGAGTTAACAGAGAGAGTCAAAGCCCATTGAGCTGCATGCTTTTAAAAAAGTTTCCCTCATTCTGCATTAAATTTCTAGCATCTTTTCATCTTTCTCCTCTTTCTCCAATATCGAAACATTGGAAAGTGGAAAACCCTAGAAAAACTTTTTTTATTTTCATTTTCTCCTACAGTGATTTCTTGTACACAGTTGTTAAAATTCATTAAACTGAATTCAAGTTGATTGCAGTCAGTTTTGAATTCTATTTAAAAGTAACAGGAAAGTGCACATCAGTTCACTGTAAGAAATACTGTTCTGACTATTACATTGTACAAAACGTACAGAAGACAGGGAACTTTCATCCCTTGAAGGTGTGTGGAGGCCAAGAAGAGTCTTCTCAGTAGGCTTGTGAGAAAGCAGACACACTGAAACCATTTTTGTGGCCAAGAGAATGTTAGACAGGCGCTCCTCAAGAAAACAGGTAGAAACAGAGCTGTTCTGGAGGAAACGGATGGTATGTCTCCATACCCAGCCATAAGACTCTTATCCAGATCTGCTATCCTGCATGGATTGAGAGGGTTTTCAAAGCATTTCCAATTGTGTAACAATTCAAATGAATAATTTTGATCATCAATCTTAAGGAAGAAAAATTAAAATTAAAATCCTAAGGCTCAATAGGTAAAGGTACCTGTGCTTAAACCTGGTGACCTGAGTTTGATACCTGGGATCCACCTGGTGGAAGGAGAGAACTGACTATTGAAAGTTCTCTGACCTTCATACTTGTGCTGTGGTACACAGCACAAGTCTCAAAGAAATAAAAATAAATATTTTTAACACGCTGCTTGCTATGCTATTTAAAAGTTTTTACTTGGAAAAACAAGAACTTTTGTAAAGAAACCTCAATGGGAGGGGCAGCCTGGCACCTGAGGGGGCTTGATGAGCTACAGAGCCCATTACTGTCAAGACTCAAAGGCAAAGAAACTTGAATAAAGCTTCTTTAACCTTCCTTCTGTAATGGCCATATTTCATCAAAACCTTAAATTGCATTGGAAACTTGAACTACACACTCCCAAAAGCCATGGAAGCAACTGTTCTTAGCAAGATTAGGATGGAAATAAATATTGAAACCTCAAACATAATTGCTTTGTAGTCACAATTTCCTCTGAAAAAGAAGGGTTTTCAAGATACAAAGGAAAACATGAAAGAGAGATTCCTAAGGTTGCAGTAAAGTATAAATGCTAATTCACTAATTAAATAATGGTCCCAGCTTTCAGTCCTCAGCATGAAGGTCTGGGAGTGATTCCTCAGAGGGAAAAACGCAACTGTTGCTGATACTTAAGTTTCAACACATCTTGGTGTTAATCAGAAGATTTGATGCTGCGTATCATTTCTGGGCCCCTGGAAACCCAACCGAGCGTGAGCAAGTATTTGCAAGTTAGCAACCTATGCAGGGCAGCTTGCTTGGCTTGAATCCACAGGGCACTCAGCCAAGGGATGAGCTGCAGTAGTCCTTGCTTTCTAAATCACTGTCAAGTCCCTGCTTCCAGCTTCTATCTGGTTCATGAGAGGCCAGCGTACATCTTATGGAATCCAGAAACTGCGACTTGGGAAAGTAGATTCCGAAGAGGGCTGACTTCATAAATTTATATTCTCTTGACAGGCAGAAAGTCTGCAAGGGGAGGGAACTTGCTGGTGTTTTCAACAAGGATTCTTGGATTTTTTTTCTTTCTCCTGAATCTAATTTGCACATTTAAAGTTCTCAGCAGTTCATGTACTTTTAATCTTCCTGAAGTATAATAATAGTCACAGTAAGCTTGATTTTTTATTTATTCAATTGTGCATGTGTGTGCGTGTGTGTATGTATGTATGTGTGTGTGTGTGTAGAACCATGGGTAAACTCAGGAACCACCATGGACCACCTCCACCTCCTCCTTGTCTACTCTGCCCAGGGATTCACAGGCTCCGCTCTACCAAGACCAGAAATGCAGGCCGCCCCCACTTCCGCCCGGCGACTATACCTGGGGTCTAGGATCCGAACTCAGGACCTTCCACCTGCAAGGCAGAGGCTTTAACCCCTGAGCCACCTCTCCAGCCTCCACAGTAAACTTGAAAAGAGGTCTTTTCTTTAAAAGAAGTGTATTGTAAAACACTGCTTGCCCTTAAGCCTTTTCTATTTCAATTTTATTTTTTTGCTCAATAAGATTTAGTATGGGTCATCTATAGACTTTCTGGTCTTTTGATAGCAGTATAAGCTTTGACATTTATGAATCAGACATGGTCTTTTTTTTTTTTTAGCTGCGTGGCCTATTAATCTTTAAATTGTTTTTATTTCCTTGTTAATAAAATTAGGGTACTACCCATTTTGCACAAGTTGTGAGTGTTAAATGAGTTATATTGTGAGAATGACTGGGCGCCATGCAGAGGTTCCTGGTCCTTTCTTGTTCTATAGCTTCACCTGAGGCAGAAGATCAGCCTATCTGTCGCTTTCAGGAAGGAGGAGTGTGGGTTAGAGAAGCTGCCGCTGTTTGCTTGAGGTCACAGGACTAGCTGGAAGATGGGACCAATTCCAACTCTATAAAAAAATGATGGACTCAGCTTTGAATTCTTTTTATTAATTGAAAGCTTAACTGATAAAGATTTTTATCTTCAAATGTCTATCAGTATGATGCTTTTACAAACATCTATCTGAACATTTACCTTGGAATGTTTCAACAAGGCGATAGATACTGAAGAAAAGAAACCCAGGGTTTACCATGTAGGCCATATTCACAACCTTAAGAAAAACAGGCTGTGGAGATTAAAAGCAGGATCTGATCAGATCCTCAGAACCTATATAAAAGCCACGTGGGTGTGTGAGCACCTACAATTTCAGCACTGGGAATTCAAACTATACATTCAAACCATGACAGTGTTATGGATTTGTGGGGGAATTGCCCAACATAGGCTCATGTGTTTGAATCCTTAGCTTGTGTTATTGTTCGGAAAGTTGAGACACCTTTAAGAGGATGAGCCTTGCTGGAGGAAGGCATGTCCAGAGAAATAGCCTTGAGGTTCGGTAGCCACAGTTCTGGCTATGGAGACCTGAATAGGCCTTCTTGATTCTGATTTAAGCCATGTCTCCTGCTATGTGATTCCTACCATAGAGGACTGTATCTCTTTCGGAACTATAAACCAAATAAATAACCTCTCTCTCCCTTAAGCTGGCATGTGAAAGTGTTATCTCACAGCAAAAGTATTATTGCAACAGACAGGAAATCCCCAGGGCCAGGTGGCTAGTTAGCCTAGTTGACTGTGTGCATTTGAGAAATAGTACCTTAATGATAAAAGTGGAGAGAGATCAAAGAAGACATCTGGCATCAACTTGTGCCTCCATGTGCACAAACATGCATGTGCATCTGCACACATGGCACTCACACACATATGAGCACACATGTACACATGCATACAGCCCAACACATGTAACTAAAGAAAACATATTGACATCAGCCATCAATCTCCATGAAAACAACACAGTGGTCTTATGAAATGCTTCGATTTCTTCTTAGCATCACTTGAGACAGCTGGTAAGCATAGTCCTACAGTGCAGGAAATCAGCTCGTGCTACTTCAAGGTCATTTCTAACTGTTGCTCATGGTTGCTGGGATAGTCTAGGATGATGCTAGCCTAGTGAAGACTATCTACGATCCACGTAGGAGAGAAAACACTAGAAGAATGCCATCATAGCAATACCGCGCAAGCCAGTTACACCCACAGATTCTCTTTCATTTCTTTTCCAACGATTTTGAACTTCTCACAAACTTAAGTGTAAGAATAAAATCATCCTTAACTAGCGAATTTTCAAGAAGAGAACATTCAATTTTAATTAATGCGATGGGATGCTTGGACTCTCTGGTTCATTGGTCCCTGCCTCCCCTCAGGTTGTTACTTACTTAGTTCTTGCCAAGGTAATACGGATGGAAGAATCAAAATTTACTGAAAACTTCTCAGATAATTTCATCATTGTACTGAGATTCTGTAAAGAAATACTGTATAGTTAGGATTGCTATTAATTCTACTTTATGACTTAAGAAAGTGAGGATACAAGAAGCTAAAGAGATTTCACCTATCCACAAGGTTCATCAAGCTTAGGTGTTTTGCACTGAGCTGTGTTCTTACCAGATCCTCCTGGGAGAGTGAAGGGGTGAGGGAAAGGATACGAAATTGAGAACACATGAAGGAGAAAGGAAAAGTGGGGAGAATTAGGAGTCCAATAAAGACATGTCAGAAAATCATTAAGAAAGAATGGAAATGTGGCTAGCGTCAGGAGAAGGCTGAAGGGAGAAGAAAAGCAGAAGGCCCAGCTCATGGAGGTGGAGGGGGAACCTCAGTACACTTGGCTGGCGGCCTACGTGAGCGGGGCAGAGAGACCTATAGCCACAGGAAAGAATCTGTGAATCATTAAAAATTGTTTATTTCTTTATGCCACAAATGATAAAACAGTCATAAAATTCAATGGTTGTTTTCCTAGAGTAATTGCTGTGAATGTTTTCAACCATTATTCTAAATGCTTAGGGTTGACCCAGTGAAAAAGAAATGATGTGTTCTGAACCAGAGTCAACTTCCAGTTGTCACATGGTACACTGTGTACACACAATAGAGATTGATCTATTTGCAAGATGCTCAAAGCTTATTTACTGTTGATGTTATCACGGCTGGACAGAGCCTCCGTCCTTCAGGGAACAAAAGTCACTCATCATTGCTGTCTTCTGAGAAACTGTTTGCCTTTGTTATCTAGCTTGGCCACAAATAAAAATCATCATCATCATCATCATCATCATCACGAAGATCAAAATGAGGAAATGAAAATGTCTCAAAAAATTTTCACATCAAAAACATTTTTTTCTTCCAGTTACAGGATTGATTCCAATATTACAAAGGAGAAAATCACACATAAACTCAAAGTCCTGTAAGTAGTTCAGTTAAGGCTTGGGTGATAAGGGTAAAATGACTTAAAAATAATTGTTTCTCATATGTGATGCTAGTTGTACAATTTAAAAATAAAAAAATAACTTCTGCATGATGCCAGATAAGAAAGCTATCTTAAAAGTTCAAACTGGTCTAATTTATTAAAATGAACAAACAAACAAACAAAAAACAGCCTTAGGCAGGGGGGAACTAACTCAGAGGGAAAAATACTTGGGACAAGAATGAGAATTGTAATTCAGACCCCATGAACCTATATAAATATCAGGTGGCCATGGTGGCCATCCCATAGCCCCAGCATTTGGAAGATGGAGACATGATTTCTGAAGCAAGGTGACTAGTCAGACTAACCACAATCTGCAATTGCCAAGATCAATCAAGGGACCTGGCCTTAATGAATAAGGTAGAGAATGAGAAAGACACACAAGGTAAACCTTGGGCTTCCACATGCATGCACACACATCTGATATCACACACATGCTTATACACACAAGCACATGCACTGTACATATACACACACCAAAAAAAAGAAAGAAAATTACAAATAATGCCTTCCTTGGGACTAAGGTTGTAGCTGAGTTGATAGAGAGCTCTCCTAGAAAAAGGCCAGAGTTCCTCTGGTATCAGTGCACAACAGTATCTTGCACTTGGGAGTCAGAGGATCAAGAGTTCAAGGTCTTCCTTGCCACATCAAGAGTTGGAGGTCAACCTGGTACATGAGACCCTGGAAAAGGATAAAAATAGTTCCCAGAAAGAGTAAATGTGGAGGAGGAAGTTGAAGACTATCTTAATCTGGTAGAACTTTAACATCCAAGTACCACAGGCTAAACTGGTAAAGCAGTGTAAATTTATGTTTATTCAATTCTGGAGGCTGAGCACTCAAATTCAAGGGGTCAACAGTGCTGGTTTCTTCTCAGATGGCTCTCCTTGTCTAAGGGATGATGTCTTATCATGGTAACTGGTTCTCAGTCTCTCTCTCTCTCTCTCTCTCTCTCTCTCTCTCTCTCTCTTTCCTGGTTGTATTGTATTGGAGCTCCTAATGCCTTTGTCATTTAATTACTTCTGTGAGAACTCTAACACCAACTGTCTAAATGTAGTAACATTTTTAGGTAGCAGGGCTTATGCATAACTGGGAGGACCTCATGAAGTCATAGTGGGTGGCAAGGGGCAAAGGCAGCTCCCAGAGCCAGAAAGGTACCCACTGTTTTCGTATTTCTCAAAATGACCCGTGGTTGAGAGTTTTCGGTGTTCCAGAAGTAAACATAAAAGTCACTGAGCAACTTAAAATGCTTTCTCCTAATGCATTTTTCTTTTAAAGTTTAGTATTTAATTACTACTATTTGTTTCATTACTAATATTTAATTAAATAGTAGTATTTAAATGCCAGTAATCATCATTTAATGTTTGTTGCTGTTAATATTATACTAGTAGCTCAGAAATGTGTCTCTTTGTGTAAGACTTAGAAACGCCATAAAGAATGGAAAATGAATGTCCCTCTCACTGACTCGGTACCTCCCTCTCCTGATTAGACAGACCTTCACTGTCATCAGTCTGAGCCTAACCACTTCAAGTCCTCACAACTGCACTGCATTCCCAGACACACGTCCGTTTAGAGATTTTTAAAAGCTGAGGTGATTATAGAGTCTATGGAACAACTTAACTTTTTATAGGTAAGATAACTTGGAAGACTTTCATGTTGTATATGTAGAGCTTCCATATTCTGAATGATCATATAGCATTCCTTGGCATACTTCAGATTACTCAGCTGGATCACCTCCATTTGTTTGCAATTTTAAAACTATTGTAAATGTTGTGTTCGTGCTCTTTGTACATTTATGAGAAGGCAATTTTGACAAGTGAGAAAATGGGGAGTAAGGAATGTATCTGTCCCCAAGCATATGGCTGGCAGTGGCAGCACTTGAACTCAGAAAGTCATGCCCTCTCTGCCCTCCAGGTGATCTTGAGTGGAAAACACAGTGTCTTTATGACACCTTCTCCTCCTTCCTGTCCAGGCTACAGGCCTCACAGAAACTGCCCAAACCCAAAGTGGATATAGAATGCAAAGGATGGGAGACCCTGGTGCTACCTTCATTTGGAAGCTGCTGGCTGGACACGTCCCAGCTGACTCATAATGACTTTCAGACTGGAGACATCTCCTCAGGGAGGAGAGCAGTTCACAGGGACTTCCGCTTTCGAGCTGGTCATGTCGAGGAATAAAGTGTGCATGGCTCTTAAGGGAAGCACATTTCTTTGATCCGGTACCACACAGAGTGAGTCTGTGGCAAGGAGTAGTCAGGGATGCCCTTGGAAACTCCCTCCGGCAGGTGGGGGCTTCTGAACATTTTTTTTTTCCCAGAAGAAACCAATCTTCTCTCCCCCACAATTTCTTGCCCACTTAAGACACTCTGTACTGGAGGTTAAGGGAATCCCAAAGCTGTCTTCTATGTGTTTTGCCCAGAAGACCTGGCCAGTGGTTAGAGTAATAGGTGTCTGTCAATCTCTTGCTCTCCCTACACAGCCCATCATCCTAGCCAGCAGCTAGGAATGTCATTATAAATAGTCTTCAGGATGAGTCCAGATTGCATGAGATAAAGTATCCATCTCTTCCCCCAAAGCAGCATAATGATTTATAAACAAATTGGCCTCACATCTCAGCAGGTTCCTTTGTCACCTCTAAGAAAGTTTCCTGACCACCTGCGAGCAGCACTTCCTGTGTCCCTCTGACCTGACCTGACACACGCCTGTGGTACACTGCGCCATTTTTCAAAGCCTGAATTCACACCATCCAAACTGGTCACTCACTGCTCTTACTTTTTGTGAATGCAAATGCAACACTGTAAAGGAAAGATGTTATAGAAAATAGAGTACAACCAAGTGGTTTGTTCAACAGCTGTCAGGTATCACATATGTCTTAATTTCACATATGTTGTAATGTCCTTAATTGTTGTTGCAATAAATACTTGATGTAAGCAACTTAGGAGAACGATGGGTTTTATTGGCTCATGATGCTAGGTTATGGGACATTATTTCAAGAGTATCTGCAGGAGCTGATGAGGGAATTGGCCACTCCACATACAAAGTTAAGAAAGTGCAGAAGGATCAATGGCCAGTGTTGAATAATTGATACACAGCTTTCCAGATTGCTGATAGTCAGTTAGATCTCTCTTTCAAATTATCCAGCTGCCTAGAAGCTAATCCTACCCACTATGGGCTGCATTTTTTCATCAGTTACATAAAAACAATCTCTTAGAGGTTTCATCAGAGATCTGCCTTAACTAAATAGTTTGTAAGTATGAACAGAGGTCTGCTGCACAAGTGTAAAATAGACACCCACACTGTCAAGGCATACATATCTCGATGCAGATGTGGGGGTTCAGTTTCAGAAGCATGGTCTCAGATATGAAGCGTGTCACTATGTACACAGTGGTGACAGTCAGATGTGTCCCTGGTGTGACTTCTTAGTGCTTTGTGCTCACCTCCACGCTGACTGTGTGTATCACGCTGTATTTAACTATGTATTGGTGGGTTTGCCTTTTCTAACAGTTCCTGATTTCCTTAAGAACAGCTAACCTGACTTTCAAGCTGACAACTGTATGCCCCTTACATCTCTAAAGCAGAATAAAACCTGGACACTCAACTAATGTTGAGGTGAGCAGGCAAACAAACCAGAGTCCCATTAAAGAGGGCCATGCCTTCTTTCAGCTTCTAGAACAAGGCCTATAACACCGTGCCTTCTTTTCAGCTTCTAGAACAAGGTCTACAATGACCACAGAAGGACTGTAACAGACTATGAGAAAGTTAACTTGCTTTCCATCTTATTGTGTTTGTGACTGGAAGAGTCCAGTGCAGAGACTCTGACAGACTCTCACAGCCGAGATATTGAACACATTTGTTTAGACCAAAGGATGTGTCACGTTTGTGAATGCTGCTCCGAAAGTTTGCTTCAAATACAGACCCCAGAAGACCTGTATCAGAGCCGCCATAACCTCCACAAAGTATTATCTGACCCTTGAGAGAATGCAGCAAAAGCTTTTGATTTATCCTGTGCAAAAGCCCCATGAGGAAAATGAACGCACTGGACAAGAGGAACTTTCTTCAAATCTGCCATTCATAACCATGTCAACAGCTCTGCATGTCACAAGGCTGAGAATTACAGGTCAAATGGATAGTCAAGACTTGGGTCGAAGAACTCTACCTCTGCTGTCTACACTTCCTCTCCCTGCTCTCACTCTACTGCTGGCTATAAAGACACTGATCACTGGGCCCCACGTCTTTACTGATCTGTATTCACATGCAGATCCAGCCCACTAGAGCTAGGCTTCACTTGTATTTTGATTACGAATGGGACCTAAAGGTTATTCAGTTCAACCCTCTAATTGTTTGCGTGTAAAAGCTGAGGCTCAAAGAAAGCTATAAATCTGTCAGGATCGATCTGTTCTTTTTGAGCATAGTAGCTGGTTCTTTTGTCTTCCCCCTGACAAAGTGCTATCCCTTAGGACAGTCCAAGCAGCAATGCTGGAGCCCATGAAAGTTTCCCAATGAAACTGGCTAGGCAAAGTGAGCTCGAGAGAAATATCCCATCTCCAAAATATGTTCTGATCTTGCACCTTACATCCTGGCCCTAGCAACCATTAATGCTCACTTGTATAATTGAAGCAATCTCCTGGTTGGTATATTGGCATTGCATCTCCCCGCCTTTTTACTAAACTTGCCAGCTGAAGTTAAACCTGTCTTTTCAACAGGCGATCTGATTCCATTCTCCGGCTGAAGTTTTTTCAGTAGGTTGCTCCACGTGAAAATACAAATATTTTGTGGTGTCCAGGTTTTAGTTGTTCTTGGCTTACCACTGTGTTCTCTGCCTCAGAGCCTTTCCCTCTGTCTTCAGTGTGGATGGTGCATAGTTAGCTTCTTCATGCACTCAGAGCTGCTGCTCAAGAAACATTGCTGGCCAAATGGGCACCATTCATTAAGTCCTTGTTTTCTACATAGCACTGAGAACACAGATGGTTTCTTTCCTTGCTCCTTTCTTCCTTTCCTCCTTCCACCTCTCTTTATTTTCCCTTCCTTCTTCTTCCCTTCCCTCCCCCATCTGTCTTCCTTTCTCTCCTCTTCCCTCTCCTTTCCTCTCCTCCCCTCTTCTCCTCTCCCCTCCCCTTTTTCTTTCCCTTTGACTTCCTGTCCCTACTAAAACTCTCTCCCATTTCTTTTCTTCCTCTGTTCCTCTCTCTCTCTCTCTCTCTCTCTCTCTCTCTCCCCCTCTCTCTCTTTCTCATGGACTAAGCAACACAAGGCCTCATGGATATCAGGGAAGTGCTCTATCACTGAGCTTTTAGCTCTTAAAGGCTTAAGGGTCTTTTAGCTCTAGGCTATGTTTTTGTCTTTTTGAATAATTTAATTGCACATTACTCTGTTTTCTTTCATTTGAATGAAAACTTTGGGGTAGCTGAGTCTTGTTTATCATGTTTCTAGGGCTGGAGCCTTTCTCTGCTCAGTAGATACTTTTGTTTTAAAAACAGTTAAAGGTTGTAGAGGGGCAACATGATCTTAAAGAACACGGAGACACACAAAGCTGCAAAGCTATACAGCTATCATGGCATATTGGCCCATTAATATGGTGATCATGGTTATAGTCTCCTAAAGATCAATTCCCGTGTGGCTTAAGGATCATGACTAAGACCACTTATAAATAATAAAACAGTTTTCTGAATACCGTGGGAGCCAATCTGAAATGACAAGTGTGAGGAGTCTGCAGCTTTCAGAGTAACAAGGATGAGGGTGTGTCCCATGGAGAACTCGCTGAACCTCCCGGATTCATTCTCGTGAAGGGCATGTGGATGTCAAGTGGCCTGCTGGACTGGCTTGTTAGTTCACGTGTTATTTCTCCCAGTTATCCCAAGTCTTTGCTTCCAGGGAGGACCTGGCTGCTTTCTTAAAAAAGAGCAGGCAACTACAAAATGGACAATGTTAACTGAAATATGTCTTAGGAACAAAAACAATCTCTTTTGGACCAACTAGGAATGGAGCAAGAACTCAGACAATGAGAATTATGGAAACTCTGTGAGGACTATGGTGTTCTTGCCTTGATCCATCCTATCTCCAGAATGGCTGCCAATCAACTCCTCAAAGTCCGTGAGTGGCTTTTTGCCTTGGGGAGCTAGATCATAAATAAATGCTTTATGTCCTACAAAAATTAGGGGAAGAGTAGAATCTTTGGAAGCAGAGTACTTCACAAATGCCTCTAGAAGCTGTCTGGGAATGAAGGAGCATCCTCGGGGACTGGCCTGAGGATACTTAAGTGCCGAAGGTGTCCAGGGGGGAGCATTTCACATCTAGCTGATTTATTCTAAAGGTCTCAGGTCTCAGGAATGTGATTATGGAAAGGTCTCTCTTAGAAGATTGTGTTTTTATGTTTTGGCACTGTTGTTCCTGTCATGGCTTGAATCCAGGGCCAGGAAACCTTTTAATTATTTGAAGACTATAGGTTCTCATAAAAAATTCAGTGTCAGTTTGATTCTACAAGCTGTACAATTTGGCTATCATTTGCAAGTTATGTTGGACCAGAGTCAGCCTGCTCACAATTGTACCTAGGAGAATGCCCAAAACCATAGCAAGGGGGTTATGGGAAATTTCCAGAAAGCTCTAAGAATAGGACAGACAGACATCAGCTCATAATGCACAGCATTAACCTCCAGAGCCCCTTTTAGCCCATTTTTCCATTCACCTAAAACCTGGAAAGAAAAGGACTGGAAATTAAAAGGAGCCAGGGATCACAGAGTGTTTATTTTGAAAGAATTGATATCATCTAACATGAAAGAGAATGACAGAAACTAGTAAGTTTAAGTGTATTTCCATTAGAACATACCTTCTAAAATAGACTCTGCTAATATCATTTATATTTTTTTGCATGCTATATAGTACCATAAACTGTAATGGATCGTGCACAATGCCAATCATCCCGAGACGCGCACTGTGGGGAAAAAAGCTGTGTGTGTTGGAGGGGTAGGTATGCTTGCATGTGGATAGGTGCACATGTGTATGTGTCAATGTGTAAAAAAGGGCACTTGAGTGTGTGTGTGCCTATGGAGGTCCAAGGGTGACACCAGGAATTATCCTGGATTGCTCTACCTCCACATTGCATTGTCTGGGGTTTCCCAGGCTCCTCTCTCCAGGGCCAGAATTACTGATCACAGCCATTATCTGCCTGGCATTTTTCACATGGGATCTGGGGATTTAATCTCAGGTTCTTTTACTTGTGAGGTAAAGACTTTAACCACTGTGAGCTATCTTGCCAGCTCTCATTTTCCTTAAATTTTAAAAATTGTATTTGTATGTGTGTGTGTATATGTGGGTGCGTGAGCATGATTTTTGCATTAAGTGTTCGTGTGTGCCTGTGTTGTAATCAGGAATATTCTTTGATTGCTGCTATTCTTTAATCTCTAATTAAGCCCAGAACTTGTTTATAGCCTAGTCTAGGTAGCTGGGTTGCTTAGAGATTCCTTGGCTCTGCCTTCCAGGACTGGAGTCACAGGTACACCAGCATTTTTACATGGATCCAGGGATCAGAACTCAGTGCCTTCTGTTTGTGAAGCAAATGCTTTAACCACTGAACTATCTACTCGGTCCTCTTTTTTTTTTTAACCAATTGACAACTGAGGGGTGTGTGTGTGTGTGTGTGTGTGTGTGTGTGTGTGTCTAGGAAGACGTAAGACAATAACCTAAGTCATATTATCTGACATCTAGTATCTTAAATAGAAGTGAGAAATAAAGTAGGCAAAATTTCCACTGAAACTTGGAAAGATGGGTCAGTGAGTAAAAGTCTTGTCAACAAATATGAGGCTCTGAGTTTGAATCCCCAGAACCCAAATGAAGGCACGTGTATTCCCAGCACTCTGAAGAAAGCAGGAGATGGAGACAAGAGAGTCTCCAGGAGCTCAGGCCCCAGCTAGGCTGGAGTAGTTAACAGGAGACACTCTCTCAAAGGAGGTAGGTGGTGAAGACCAGCACCAAGGCTGTCTTCTGTCCTCCAGGTGTTATTCTGTTCTGTTTCCCTGGTGTCACTTGGCATCTGTGTTCTAGGGGTGCAGCGTATAATCTTCCTTTGTGGAGGTGACTTGTCATGGGCTGTCTGCTCCGGGCCGCAGGAACACTGCTCTGCTCGCATCATCAGAATCTCTTTTAATTCCATCTTAGTTTTTTCAATTGTTTTTCCTCACTTTTTTATTTTCTTCTTCTTTTTCTTTTTTTTTTTTTTTTTTTTTTTGGTGGTACTGGGAATGGAACCTAGGACTTCACATGTATTAAGTGCCCACTCCTGAACCACATCTCTCAGCTCTCTCACATTTGAAACCAGCCAGCCAGCCTCCCTGACTCCACAGATGAAGTGTCTCTGTTACAAATCATATAAAAAACATTGCTATGCTTCCAATGTCTCTTCCCAAAGCCAAATGAAATTAAATTGCCAATGTAACAGTATTAAGAGTGTGTTCCTGAGGAAAAAAGGGCGAGTTCAGCCCATTCATCTTGCTCATCCGACTGTCCACCATGTTAAAATTCAACACAGTCCATGCCAGATGCCGTTGCCATGCTCTTGAACCTTACAGGATGCACCCAGAACCCAAAGCCAAATCACCCGCCTGTGGTACCCTGTTACGGTAGCAGCAAACAGGCGCAGACAAATAGCTTACACCCATCTCCTCTGTTTTCTCTTTCATATACTTCTTTTTTTAAATTTTTTTTATTATTATTTATTCAATTGTGCACGTGTATGTGTTGTGTGTGCGTGTATGTATGCGTGTGCGTGTGCGTGTATGTGTGTGTAGAATCACGGACGAATTTGGGAACCACCATGGACGCCTCCACCTCCTTGTTTACTTTGCCCCTGGGATTCACAGGCTCCACCCTACCAGGACCAGAAATGCAGGCCGCCCCTGCTTCCGCCTGGCCTCTATACGTGGGGTCTAGGATCCGAACTCAGGACCTTCTGCCTGCAAGGCAGAGGCTTAACCCCTGAGCCACCTCTCCAGCCCCATACTTCTTGATTCTACCCAGTTTTGCTTTTGCTCCTAATATACTGTAGAAATTGCTTCCTTCTTTTTTCCTCTCTTCTTCCTTGTTCCTTTCTATTGTTAATATTTTTGAGAAATTCTCTCTTCTACCTCTGTTACAGTGACTTACCTGCTCTGTATTCTTTGTCTATCTGGATGCTGATACCCCATGAAGGCCCAGAGTTCCTTCTTTTATCAGTTTATACACTCCACCTACACTCCACCTAAAGTGCTGCTTCTCCATCTTTAAACTCTGCTTCTTACTTGTGTTTCTGTGGATTAAGCCTTGAGCGCTTGCCTGGTCACAAATACCATTTGCACAATCAGCATGCAAGTTAATTTTCACTAATTCACTAACATCTCACTAATCAAAATCATCACTTTCCTCCCCAGCAACATCTTCAACTGTACTATTTCTGGGACCGACTTTCACTACTCACCCAGATTCCTCAGTACTAATTTTATATTCAGCAAATGCTGATTTGAGCTTAGCTGTGTTCGTTGAGCGTTCTAGGCCCCAGGGACAAATGAGTGAACAAAAATGGGATGCTTGCCCTCGTGGAGTTTACACTACAGAGAATGAAGGCAGAAAGCAAAAGTCACACAGTAGGATACATTTTGGAAGGGAGAAGTGCCATAAAGAAAGCAGTGAGAGGCCAGGTGAGGTGGGCCAGTGGGTAAATGTGATTGACAAGCAAGCCTAGCAACCTGAGTTTGATACCTGGAATCCACACTGTGGGAGGAGAGAAAAAACTCCAGAAAGTTGTTCTCCGACTCACATGCAACACATTAAATAAGTCTGCGATAGCAGGGTAACTGATTCGTGGGACAGAGTTGGATGGTATGGCAGTTACAGAAGGAAGGATGCCTTACTAAGGCACTATGACTTTACTTCCCTTAGTCTCATTCACTCCACCATGTTAAATTTCAGATTGTTTGTCAAACTGTATAGAGTTTTGATTGCTTTGGGGCCAGATGCTAAATCCCTATCCATTTCCTGATCTAATTCAACCTTGTTATCAAGGCAAAGCTCACCTCCTGAAGACAAAGCTCTGCATGACTCTACATTCAGAGCCACCAATTATTTGTTGGACAAATCAGCCCACAAGCATAACATGCAAAACACTTTATGAACTAACATCAAAGCATCTTTCAGTTCTTTGCATGTGAGCTGGTAAGTAAAATGGATTTAACCTATTGAAATTATCCTTTAGTCTTCCCTTAAACATTTCTGCCTCCAAAGCTGCCTGTGACTTCTCCTCAGTTGGACTATCATCTCCTCATGCCCAGGTGGGCTAATCCTTGCCCTCCTATCTCATGCTACCTTTTCCTTTAAGATTGTTCAGATTGTTTTATTTATTTATGGGTTCATTTATTTATTTATTGGCGTGTGTGTGTGGGCATGCGTGTGTGCGTGTGTGTGTCTGTGTCTGTATGTCAGAGGACATTGTGTGTCGCTGTGGAGGACCAAGGGTGATTTCAGGAATCATCCTGGATTGCATCTTCTTCCTTTTTGCTTTGCTCTGGGATTTTCCAGACTCTGCCCTCCAGAACTGGAAATGCAGGGCTGCTGCTGTTTCCAGCCGGTATTTTTTTTACGTGCAATCCAGTCCACATTCTGATCCTCTGCTTAACCTTTGAGCTACCCTTCCAGCCCAGAGTGCTCTGTCTTACTCTTCCTTTCTAACAGCATTTGTCACATTTCCCCCAGAACATTCTTTTTTTAATTATTATTTTGTTCAATTGTTCGTGTGCGTGTGCGCGTGCGCGTGCGCGTGTGTGTGTAGAACCACGGGCGAATTAGAGAACCATCATGGACGCCTCCACCTCCTTCTTAGTTACTCTGCCCGGGGAATCACAGGCTCCACCCTACCAGGACCAGAAACGCAGGCCGCCCCCGCTTCCACCCGGCGTCTATACGTGGGGTCTAGGATCCGAACTCAGGACCTTCTGCCTGCAAGGCAGAGGCTTAACCCCTGAGCCACCTCTCCAGCACCCCTCCCCCCCAACATTCTTATATGTCCATCTGTCTCTCTCCCCCCCCAACTCTTTCTATGTTGCAGATGTTTGAGGACACTGACCACATGCTAGAGAAATTCACACAATACCTCACACCTAGCCAGCATTCCATGCTGTGTATGAAATAAATGCAGGTGGTAAATCCAAAGCTGATTAATATTTGCTTCACGATTCTCTAAGCATCATCTGTCTGCCTCCTTTCATAATAATTGTATTTTAAAAGGCAGGAGGTAGGGGCTGGAGAGGTGGCTCAAGGGTTAAGCCTCTGCCTCGCAGGCAGAAGGTCCTGAGTTCGGATCCTAGACGCCAAGCGGAAGCGGGGGCGGCCTGCGTTTCTGGTCCTGGTAGGGCGGAGCCTGTGAATCCCGGAGCAGAGTAAACAAGGAGGAGGTGGAGGCGTCCATGGTGGTTCCCGAATTCGCCCGTGGTTCTACACACACACGCACACACAATTGAATAAATAATAAAAATTTTTTTAAAAAAAGGCAGGAGGTAAATGAAGCTTTTTCTGAAACAATTTCATTAGTTTCAATATAGCTGAGAGATTAAATTTTTATACTGAGAAACATTTAAAATGACCCTGCAGTCAACAACGCACGGGATAAGTAAATCTTACTCAAATGTTAATTGATTGACTTCAGGGTCAGGATCCATACAACTTCCTAATACAACCCAGAGCTTGATCCCAATCAATGAAGCTCACACTTACCACATTGCTGCATGTTCTGTATCGGATATTTCTCCCCTCACAGCTCCTAGGTCATAAAGAGAAAACAGAAGTGTCATTTCTACTGATGAAAGCCTTGAATTTGAACCAGTTTTTCTTATAAAAAATTTCCTGTTAATACAAATGGAATTAGCATTACTAATACTGATCATTGTTTTATCTTTCAAATAGATACTTTTCTAAACAGATACTTAGAAGTAACATTAATAAGTACAAGGTCGAGAAGATTTAATAAAGTTCTATGTGTAAACCAGTTTCTCCATAAAAGTTGACACTGAGCATTCACTTTAAGATCTAAAATTATGTATTAAGTCAAATAAATACTAGGGCAAGATTTTCTGAAATAAATGCAGTAAGTGAAGCCTATTTTCTTAATTACACCCCAGGTGAAACCAAGGAGACTTTTTTCAGCCAATTTAGATTTTCTTTTATAGATCCTCGGGGAGGATGGGGCAATCTGAGTCCTGCCCCATTCCGTGATGGAATGTTGAGGGGCCCAGTCTTGTGCAGGTCTGGCTCAGATAATTGCAGCTGCTGAGAGTGCAAACGTGCAGAGACCATGTCACAGCAGATTCCAGCCTTACATGGCACTCTCTCCCTTTGTCTGACGACTACTTTCCTTCTTCCACCTCTTCCAAGATACCCACCGAGATTTGAAGGGGTTGAGCTAGATGCCAGGGCTAGCCACTTAGCTGTCAGTGATGTGTCTCTGCAGTAACTGCTGCCCATAGCAAAAAGAAGCTTCTCTGAGAAAAGCCAATGGCAGCACTGCAGTCTCATTGGCATAAGTATAAATATTTAAGGACTGGTGAAATGGTTTACAGGAGGTAAAGGCATTTGCATGAAGGCCTGGTGACAAGAGTTCAATTTCTGACTCTATAAAGTTGACCTATGACTTCCACATGCGTGCTGAGGAAGAGGTGACCACACACCAACTGCTGACATATACACCCAAACAAAATAATAGTACAAAATCTTAAAGAATTAAAAAATCAGAGATATTTAGAAGGTAATTTGACAGACACTCAGAAAAACAACATTGTTAACTTCTCTACTAGGGTCTATGACCATCCCAGTTATAGGCTTTAGATCAAGTTAGTGAAGACACAGATGTGAATGCCTGCGGAGCAGGCTGCATGTCAAGTCAGGAAGTGGCTGGTACCTTCCCAAACAGCCAGGCTGCTAATGTGCTAATGGGCACATCTTACCTGGAAGGTCACTAGTGAGGCATGCAGGGTCCATCTCTGAGTGATTCTGTTAATGACATGTATACCTCTCAACCTGAACTGCCTCTTCCACACTATAAATGCCAGCTATCTGGAAGGAAATTTCCAGCTTAGCTCCAATCTGATTTCTCTGTGTCCTACAACCAATGTGTGGTGTCTTAGTAGTGTGGTCTTACAAGTTAGGTGAGCAATCAATTGCAGTAGACAATGCCTGTTTTGTTTTAGGGGACTCCCTAGACAACAACTTGAACTGGAATTTTTCACTAATAACTTCGTGGTTACTGGAATCAACTTTGTTCACCTCTTGACCACTCTTCCACCTTATTCTTTTAAGCCAAGATCTTTCAGTTACACCCAGAGCTCCTCAATATGGTTAGCCTGATAGCCAGCTGATATATCCCTTGTCTCTATCTTCTGAAGCTGCCGTTATAGGCGAGGCACAGTATCCACTTGGCTTTTTACATGGGATTTGATGATTCAATCTGCAGTCCTCTTCCTTATGTATTAAGTACTTTAAATACTAAAACTCCTTGAGTGCTTTAGTTTTTACTTATAAATTATCAAATTTCCTTATGGTATTTTCATGTATACTTAGTTTTGGTGCATCTTCCCCATTCCCAGCACATCACTTTGATCTTGAATATGATAAAACATGACTTATTACTTAATATATTTAATATATCTTCTGAGGATATGAGAAGTCAAAAGTTTACAAAAATTATCTTTTGTCCATCTTAGAAAGCTTTTTAAAAGCAGATTATCAGAAAGGAAAAACATATTCCCTATAGTTGTTTCATTTGAAGATCTTTATCAGCATTTTGTTTCTTTGTGGTGTAGAGGAAATCATATCACTCATAAAGGATTATACCTTGTATTTTCCCTCTACTTAAAAAATTAGAAATATTTCCCCATAGCTTTAGATATACTTTAAAGATACTATGCTGAGAGCTACATAATAGTCCATCAAGTTGTATAGTATAATTTGTATAATCACTCTTCCATTACTTGTCATTAAGTAATATCCATAAGGTTTTATCATTGAGTGGACAACTAACCATCTCTGCACGTGTGTTTTATTCAAATTTATTTATTTATTGTCTTTAAAATAGTCATATTCCTCAAAGGAGAACTGCAGAACTTAAAGAAATACATTTTAGTAAGGCACATGAAATTGCTTCCAAATTCCATTCCATAAAGGCTGCAGTAATACATATTCCAACAGCCATATATGGGGGTTTCCAATTTACTAAATTCTTGTGAACAAAATAATTGATTTTTGACAAAACATTTAGTGATGATAATTTATGGAAAATAATACTCCCTGATCTTTTGAAGCAAACTCACACTTCTCAGAAAAAGTAAAATTATACTATGAAATTCTAAGAGTGTTTATACAAATAATTAACAGTTGTGCAAATCTGTGTATACGTGCCATAGACATAGGTGTCAACTTTGCCTTTGAGTATTTAAGCTTTGGGTACATTTGTAGAGAATTAATAATTGAATTAAATCCCAAGTAAGTCTTCAGACCATGTGACAGCCCAGCCTATCAACAAAATCCTTGGGCAGGTAAATAAGGTGGAAGGAACTGGTTAAGGAAATTGGTATCCTTCTGCATAATTGGCCAGACATGGTAGTCTGGCGAGTAAGGATTCCCCTTGTCTCAGCAGTCCTGTGGGTATGGTGTGACCAGTTTCCTCAGTCCTTGGTGCGAGTGTGAGCTCTCCTGCCGAGCTAGACAAGGAAGTATAACTGGGTAACCATAAGTCAGAATAAAACCCCTTGTTCCCTTAAGCCATTTGTCATGAATTTATCAGCAGCAGTGTACTAATCACATATTTGATGGAGGACTTATATTCATAGTACAAAAATAACTCAATAAATTAGATACCGAGGAATTAAACAACCCAATTAAAAAATGGGCCTTAGAACTGAAAAAGAAACCTTTCTCATGACAAAATTCAACTGTCTAACAATTATCCTGAAAAATGTTCCACTTCACTGGCCATTAGGGATATGCAAATTAAAACCACCTTGAGATGTCATCTCACCCCATTCAGAATGGTTAAAACCCAAAACACAAACAACAACAAATGCTGGGGAGGATTCAAGAAGGGAACCCTCATACATTGCTGATAGGAATGCAAACTTGTGCACCTCCTTTGGAGGTTCCCAGAAAGCTAATAATTGAAATACCATATGATCAAATTACAATGCTCCTGGGAATATTTCCAATGAAAGCTACATCTTATTATAGAGACATGTGTACAACCATGTTCATTGCAGCTCTATTCATAATAGTAAAGAAATGGAATAGCCTAGATGCTGAAGAATAGATGAATGGATAATGAATGTGTGGCACATGTATACAGTGGAATACTATTCAGCTGTTAAAAAAATAAATTATTGAAATTTGCTGGTAAATGGATGAAGTTGGTAGAAATTATACTGAACAAAGTATTCCATATACAGAAAAGACAGATGCCTCCCTGTTCTTGCTTATAAGTGGATCCTAGCATTAAACCCTCAAAATGACACATTTAAAGAGAAACTTCTATAGCATTCCAAACTACAAAGGAATGTAAGTCAGGGGCAGAGGGGAAGAATATCTCAAAGGAATGGAGACAAAAGCACAGGCAAATAGATTAATAAGGCTATTATAGAAGAAAAGTCTTAAAGGGGAGGAAAGTAAGGGGATAGGTTTTAACAATGGGAAAGGGAGGGGGAAAAGGAAAGAGACTCAGGGGAAAAGGAGTGATCAAGGGTCTCACCCAGTTATGAACTTTGCAAGCTATAACTCTGGTAAGAATCCGGGGGAGCAACGGCAGTATATAAGACATATGGGTAACCAATTACTCTCTGAATGAGTTTTAAACCTCCTTTTATTGTCAGGGAACTTACCCCTAATACTGTAAATCTATCCAAATAACAGTACAAGGGAAGAAAATAAACACTAGACAGGAACAGATGTCTTAATGTTAACTATAAAAACTTGATAGTAAACGACCATCTAAACACTTCTTATTTGACCCTTAAAGAAGAAAAGCTCTCAGAACTCAACCAAGAAACACCCTATTACAATGGAAGTCTAGCGAGACACAAAACCACAACTGGTCAGAATGTAGAATATCAGCGACACTGGATTATTCAGCCTAATCAGGTCATCAAAATCTTTTCCCATCCTGAGGCTTAGGGAAAAGGGGGTGGTAAAATGGTAAAAGCCTAAAGATGTGGTGGTGTACTTCTTATCAACATACTCCAGCCAGGAACTGTACACAGGATCTTACTGCAATGAGAACTTCTACCCCACATCTACACAGTGGTCAACATACCAGCATTCCCCCAAGGACTACTAAGAATCTCAGAAAAAACATCTGTACTCAGAGAGTATTTCTGGGGCAGGTACTGGACGAGGAAAGAGGAACCTCCCTTTTACGACTTTGCCCGCTGAAAAGTCACATATTCCACCACAGACATCTGACTCTCTCACTAACACAGGCATCCCAAAGAGAGCCCTATGATCTACACAGACAGAGAGACGAGGGGAGGGAAAGTGGGAGAGAAGGAGGGTAGATAGGGAGTGGTTTAAGACAATGACATAAACTCATTTTGCTTGTATATGAAAAATTTCCAATTTAAAAAAAACTGGCTTAAATACTTCTGATTTAGAATAAACAAAGCAACACAAGAATATGGATTTTTAAAAATATTTTCCAAAGAATGTCTTATAATTTTCCAACATCTAATACTGATTCACAGATTATTTATGATTCTTTTTTGGTGCACGTGTGTGCATGCATGTGCGTGTGTGTGTGTGTGTGTGTGTGTGAGAGAGAGAGAGAGAGAGAAAGAGAGAGAGAGAGAGAGAGCACTGTGGAGGCCCAAGGGTGACTTCAGAAATCATCCTGGATTGTTTTCTATCTCCATTTTGCTTAGCTTTGGGAATTCCCAGGCTTTGCCTTCCAGAGCTGAAGTACAGGCTGCCGCCATTTCTGCCTGATGTTTTTATGTGAGATCTGAGAATCAAACTCAGGTCCATCTGCTTGTGAGGCAGAGTCAATCCCTGAGCTTTCTCTCCAGCCACAAAATTATTTATGATTCTAAATGACTTCCTATTATTATGTTGTATTAAATTTTTTTATTGTGTACCTTTTTAAAGTTGACAGACATATGGTACTGAATTGATGATGCTTAAATCTGGCAAGGTGCTTCTTTTTCAACTTCATTATCATTGAAATTATTGCTATTATTAATTTGCTATTTGAAATATTCATACATGCTAGATGTATATCCTACCACTGGATTATATCTTTAACCCTAGCAAGATGTTCATTATTGAAAGACATCATTTAATTATAGATAACAAATTACAATAGAAACACTCTGACCTAGTTTTAGCATATTATCTTAATTTCCAACAACCTTGTCAAGTTTTAGTATTCCTGTTTACTAGACAGGGAAACTGAAACTGAGAAATATGAACAAGCTTAAAAGGTACATATGCAGCAAAGAGATCCCCAGGGGTTTGGAACTTGTATTTGACTTCCTCTAAAGAATTTAAAACAGTAAGGATAGGAACAAGATGTGATTAGGTTGTGCAGTATGTTGACATGAGACTGAAAATCTAGGACGCTGGGAAGGGGTTGGCCTGAGGCTTGATGGCATCTTATTGATACCCTATTAACTGATCAGCTGCCCCTCGGTTCTGGGTAAGTCCATTTCCAGTAGAGCAAACCTAGACCACAGTGGAATGCCGCCAAGAGAAGCACATTCATCAGCAGGACACAATGCAGAAAGAATCCACTCCAGCACAGAGAAGCTCACTTAAAACACCACGTTTATTGTAGTATATAAACAGTGTTTATATAAGTAGCAAAGTAATGACTCTACCACAATAGTTTAATTCCTCCAGAGGACAGATTGCTTTATCTAAGGACTTTATCTAGGCACAGAAGTCTCATTTGACAATGAAGGAATCATGATATTCCCTATTATTGTTATAAAGTTTGTTATTATAAAACAGCTTAGTGGGTTCCTTTATACTTAAACAAATTAAAATTCATCTCCAAAGATGAAAACAAACAGAAACTTCAATCTGAGTAGTTTCTGTGATGAACTATAAGAACACTGACTGATAGCACAGCACTTAAGACAGTGTGTGAGGTTACGTCTATGTGCGGGCTTACTTTAAGGCACAGACTTATGTCAATGCATGGGTTTGCATCAATACATGGGCTTATGTCAATGCACTCTCTCAATGCAAACTAAACATGAGAAGGGGGCAAGGAAAGTATTGTAGCAATTCTGAGCTCAAACTGGCTTGAGTATGAAAGGACAAATAATCATACAGTATATTATGACCTACAGCTGACTAGAGGCATCCACATTTATTTCACTACTTCCTTCTTACCTGCCTGTGTAATAATTTAGACATGTTTTCTCAAAAGAGATGGAAACCATCACGTAGACAAGCTATTATTTATTAATTATTCAATCTTTAATTCACTCATAATAAAGTTAGTGTGGACTGTGGGCAACCTTTTCTCTCATGAGCACATAAACCTTTCAGACCCTGTCAGTTGTTAATATCCTGATGTTATCTTAGTTTTAGTGGAACAAGTGCTTCCAGGAAACACCAAGCCATATAATCCAGCTATTACAAAACACCAAGCAATATCATCCAGCTATTATCAAAAAGACCATAGAAATCTCTGAGCTTTGTACATGAAGCCATTTTTAGATGCTACTTTGCTTTCATGCAGTGTCCAAACAAGAGACCGAGAACAGTATGCATGTAACAGCAGGATACTTATGGACCAACCTCATGGGGCAGAGACAAGGGAGTAGGGATTGGCCATGGCTGTCCGTGCCATAGGTCCATGCTGTCACCCTTCTCTTAGGTCTCTTTAATATTTGTGATTAAAAGGTCATTCCTCAAAGCTTTATCTTTTATTATATATTCAGAATATCTAGCAGCTAATTGCATTTTCTAGCACTTTAAGCAAAAGTCAAAATTAATCTTGTGTATGAGGAAACATGTAGGAGGAGCTTGTCCCCATATAGTCCATTCTGTGCTGTCTGTTCAAAGATTACCCATGGAGCACTGTGCTCAATCGGGTTTCTTGTGTAATCTGTGTCTCACATAACTGGGAACATCCTAACTGAACTGTCCAGTGAGTATTGTGAGAATAGGACTAGATTTGCTTTTTAACAAACATTAAATGGATTTATATTTGCTCTGGGCAGGGATCTGAAGCTCATTTTTGTTTACCATGCGCTTCCAGAAGGCAGCTCCTTCAAATAATAAGGAACCGGCTAATGAAGTTTATCATGACAAGTAATGTGTAATCATGCCTATGGAAAACTGCTGCTAAACAGTGAAAGGTATCTTTAGCTTTCTTCGTAGCTCAACTTAAAGTTTGTTTTTTTCCTCCCTTTTGAAATTAGATCTGCTTCATTGGTCAAAGCCATTCATATTCAACAAATAATATATCTCTAATCCATACACCTAGGATTAGAAAATTTGCTTTAAAATAACGTGGCTATTGAGATGTTCAGTGGTTACAGTGCTTGCTGTGCGGGCATGAAGACCTGAGTTTGGATTGCCTGCATAACAGCCGGGTCAGTTGCTTAACAGGAGCATCAGTGGGGCTCACTATCTCACCAGTTTAGCTGAATCAATGAGCTCTAGGTCCAGTGAGAGGCTCCATCTCAAAACAAACAAATAAATGAATAAATAAATAAAGTGGAGATAAGTTGAGAAACACACCTGGTATCAGCCTCTGGCATCCATACACACACACACACACACACACACACACACACTCAGCACAAGAGGAGACAGAGGTGCCTGGGTTTTGTAACTTTTGAAGGCACACATTAACTACGATCTTTCCGTTACACATTTAGCTAAAGTGTCCCTGGGTCTCATGCAGGGATCTGTTTGTCTCTCACAGCTGATTCCTCATGTGACACATCACAGGTCTCATGGTGATCACACCTAAGGAAGAGATTTAGCTGTTCCTGAATAGGTAGGTATGCAGTCCAAGTAGCATGATGACTTGGTAAAAGCAACTTTTGAAAAGATTTTCTGTTTGAACAAGACACAGTATGGAGCTGTCATCCTTCGGGAGGGGAACTGGCCAAGGCAGACATAACTCTGAGTCACATCAAGACTTCATTATCTGCTAGAGGCTCCAAAGGTATCCAATAAGCTAAAAGCAGAGAAGACATTTTCAAAGCAATTTTAAACTAACTGAGGAGCTAGTGTATACTCAGATTAAAAAAATAGCAGCATAAATTACGGAGTAGACTTACAAACATTTTTCAAAATACTCTCTTGCGACCTCAGTTTCATATTTCAGTACTTCTAACTGTAACAACTGTTCATTAATGCATTGCCAACTTGGAGACTCTGATTTTTGTACACGGAGTGTTATTAAAACCTAATGTAGTGATCAGGTTAGATATTAATGGAAATTATTGAAATTCAGGGAAAACATTTGATGGTAACATTCCCTGCAGTTGACTGATCTTCTTTCAACTTTCGGGATTTAAGAATGATTCTCTGGACTTTCAGCAGACTCATGAGTGATGGAAGAAGGCTGTGGAGCTTTTAAATTAAAATTTAGATATACTTGAGTATCTACTATGCTAACCTTTGGAATTTACCCTAATGAGTTTCAATTTGCCTTATTTACTATTTTGAGTGTTTAGAATGTTCAAAATCGTAACTAAAAAATCAGTGCCAAATTTTTCCCAGATAAGTATGATTTACATATACCTATCTGTTCTTTAAAGAAAAACATGATACAACAGAGTAGCAAATATTCACAAATATGAAACAAAGTCATGAAATGGAATAGTATATTTGTATGGTTATAAAAGAAAAAAAAGAAATTTAAAGAAACAAAAGAAACAGACATGACCCTGGTGATATACTGATTACTCCAGAAGCCAAGCACTGCTCTGAGCACGCTGTTGAGACCATCTGAGGAAGGGATGTACAGTCAATCCTTCCACTGTGAAAGTATGCCCCTGTAACAAAACATTTGCATAGTGGTTTCTGGTTTTTGGTTATTTACCACATTTCTGGAGCCTTCAGTGTAAGGCAGTACGAAACAAGACATTATTACAAAGATAATGATGATGGTAAGAGCTCACTTACCAGCATTATGACTTGACTGGGACAAATTTTTGGCATCAATGAGAATAGCACATCCTATTCTCACTATATAGACTAATGGGCACAGTCTGCATATGGACCAAAAAAAAAAAAAAAAAAAGGAATTTGAAAAACAGAGAGAAATATCTTTCTTAGAGATGTCTTAGATGGAAAGTTATATGTACATGGGCAAGAGAGTTTCAAGAATGGAGAAGGAATTGGAGAAGTCTCCTAGACCACTACTCCTTCCCAAGGCAATCTGGCAAATAGCAAATACAACCAACAATGACTGAGTATCTATTATGTACAAGTTGGGAAGACACAATATATACCCAAGGACCACAGCACCAATAGTTTAGATAGGATAGAGTCATATTAGGAATTACAGCATTGTGAGGCTATATACAGGACACAAGTATTGCAAACCAAATGCTCTTAAAGGCACTGCCAGAGGAGCCTTTGAATAACAGCAAGATGATGAGCGAATGTGAGAAGCATGGGAGGTATCCAGGTCCATACACCAACACGGGACCATAGATCAATAAGCTTTGAAGCATCAGGGCACGGTTCAATGGCCACACAGACCTTTACTCATTTTTAGAAAATCTTATGTCTTCAAATGGCTTTTCTCCTCAGGAATCTATGTGCTAGATTTCTGCACTATGTACCTGCAAGTAGCATGGTGTATTTTTAGCACTCTATAAGCATTTCCTGAGAACAGGGTACAAGGGGGGAAAGAAAGAGGAAAGGAAGGAAGGGAAGAAGGGAGGCAGGAGGAAAGAAGAGAGGCAGGAAGGAAGCAAGGAAGGAAAAGGAAGGAGGAAGGAAGGAAGGAAGAAGGAAGGAAGGAAAGGAAGGAAGGAGGAAGGAAAGGAAGAAGAGAAGGAAGGAAGGAAAGAAGGAAGGAAGGAAAAGGAAAGAAGAAGGAAGGAAAGGAAGGAAGGAAGGAAGGAAGGAAGGAAGGAAGGAAGGAAGAGGAAGGAAGAAGGAAGGAAGGAAGAGAAGGAGGAAAGGAAGGAAGGAAGGAAGAAGGAAAGGAAAGGAAGACGGAAGGAGGAAGGAAGGAAAGAAAAGAAAGAAGGAAAGAGAAAGAAAGAAGGAAAAGTAAAGGGAAGGAGGAAGGAAGGAAGGAAGGAGAGGAAAGGAAGGAAGGAAGGAAGGAAAGGAAGAAGAAAAGGAAAAAGAAAGAAGAGAAGGAAAGGAAGGAAGGAAGGAGGAGGAAGAAGAAGGAAGGAAAGGAAAGGAAAGGAAAGAAGGAAGGAAGGAAGGAAGGAAAAAGACAGAAAATATCAGAAGGAAATGCTGTAAAGATCATTTCATACCACAAGAGTTTTCTGCTTTATATTTGTTAGGATTTTTTTACACCTGGAATTTAGATTTAAATTGTTTTATAATAGATTAAAGATGGAAAGTTTAAAATGATACTAAATAGCTGTGAAAGATAAGAAACCTTTGGGTTTTTCTCCATGACTGTTTACTCTGCTTGTATGTCATGGCAATGTATTTGCTCTCTTTGAGAGGTGACTGTAATGGGAGCAGAGGACTTCAGCCTTTGGCTTGAGATCCGCCAGCAGGGAAGATCTGCACGCATGGCCTGAGTTTTGCAAATGACCTTCATTTGCTTGGAAGCCAAAACAGGCCATAGGAATGAAAACAAATGTGTTTCAGGAACATCAAGTCCAACTTTTCCATCTTTCCCATGAGTAAAATGTATATTATGAAGTTCTAGGACTCTAATAATCTCACAGCTCCAACCTCTGAGCTGGGAAACTTTTGAATTATCTTGGCCAGAGACCTTCCATGTCACCTAGATGTTCATTGCAAAACAGGACCATGAAGAATCATACTTTTCTTTAAAATTGTGTATATTGGGCTGAAGAATGTAATGCAGCTCATTGTTGAAGCCCTTTGTCAGCAGGTAACAGGCTCTGGGTTCATTCCCCTATACCCCCAAAAAAGCAAACAGACAAACTAAAAACCCCAACCATTGTATTAAGAGAAGCTTTTGTTTTTGTTCCTATTCCTGTCTAGCACAGAAACAGGTTGTGACACATTTGGAAATGAAAGTTTCTCTTTCTAAGGGTTGCACATTTCAAATTTTACAGATCTCAAAGAGTTTGGATATTCACATGGGACATATTTATTGAATTTGTATTTTGTTCCAGCGAGGGACCACACTAAATCTAGTGTCACACAGCTAGAAAAGAGTGGGGTCAAGATTTGAAGCTAGTACCTCTCTAAAAATTAAGAAGTCATCAACACAATAGATACAAAGTACATTATCACAGAGGCAAAGGAACTCACTCTTAGAGCTCTGGGCCTTACAACATGGGACATTCTCTAACCTTTCTCAGAAAAGGGTCTTTGTGCAGACTCAGAGTCCAAATCTAAACCAAAGGTGGAGATTGGCTCTGCAGCTTCCTAAAATAGCAAATAAGCTAATGATCTATCTATTATTATCTATCATCCATCATCTATCTATCATCTGTTATTTATCTATATATAGCTATTTATTAATCTTTATATACCACAACTTATCTGTATCTAGTCATCAGTCTATCATTTCTATCATCTACCTTCTATCATTTTTACCATCTGTCATTTATTTATCATCTATCTATCTATCCTGCTATGCAGGAAATGGATAGATGCTGAACTCCAGGTAGACAGTTAGACTCAATTATGAAGTAAGAAATCAAATGCTTCCTTTTTTTTGAAAGGAGATATCTCAGAGAATTTGTTTAAAACACATAAGAACTGTTGAGACATTAATCTGGTCAATCATTCACAGCATGGGAAGCTTTTTGAACTATTTATGTCAACAAGGATAAACTTGAACTTTTGATTTTCTTGTCTCCACCTTCTATTATGTTGAGATTACAGGTGTGTACCACTGGCCTGGAAGCTTGAGAAATCACTTTAATAGATTAATTAATAATAGAATGAAAGAAAATCCCAGATGTCACTTAGTATCTTTACTGCTTGGGCAGGGCTGATCTTGACTAACATTGGCCAACTGTAAAACTTCCAGAGGAGTTGTCCATTTGGCTCAGAGAACGTCCACTCATCAGCACTCACATGGAGACATATGATGTCTCTCCCATAAATATGCCAAATCCCACAGCAAAAAATCATCTAAGTTCAGGAATACAGAAATGCTACTCTTGACATAGTAATGGAAGTCCTAGCCATAGTACTGGGGCAAAAAGTGAAAAGAAATGTGCAACTAAGTCAGAAAAGAAGCAAAATTTTTTTTCTTCATTCATAGATGGCATTAGTTTTGGTGTAGAAAACCTTAATAATGTCACAAAAATCTGTTAGAAATAATTCAACAAAGTTTCAAGAAATGAAACCAACATAAAATCAGTTGTGATTCTATATAACAACAATGATCTATACAGAAAAGTAAGAGGTCCCATTTACAATCAGAAAATACACACACACACGCACGCATGCACACACAAAATAAAAAAAAAATCCCAATGGCAGTTTTTTACATAAATAAGAAAATAACAGTTCTAATATCTGTATTGGAACAGAAGACTCAGAGTAGTCGAAACAACCTTGAGAAAGAGGAAAGCTGAAAGCATTATACTTCTTGATTTCAAAACATTTTACCAAGTTACAGTAATGAAAACAGTGTGGAACTGGCATAAGAACAGTCCATAAAGACTGACATATAGTCCAGCCAAATAGAACTGAACATCCAGAACTAAACTCATATATAATACACCCCCCACATGCACATGCTCACACACATCTGAATGATATTTGATAAGGGTGCTCAGCAATAGAGAAAGGGATAGTAGTCTTGTAAACAAATAATACTGGAGAAACTGGATATTCACATACAAAAGAATAAGATTGTGGTCATCTTTCACCACATGGGATAAAAACTTGAAGAATGTAGTAAAGACTTAAATATGAGACCTGAGACTATAAACCTTTGCCAAGATTATATAGAGGGAAAGCATCATGACATAGGCTTTGGCAATGAGTCTTGGCTATGACACCACAAACAGAGACAGTGATAGCAAAAAGTAGACAATGGGAGCTAAAACTCCAGAACAATAGAAAGAATGAAAAGACCACCCTTGGAATGGGTAACAAATTGTCCATGTAACTTGTGAGTGGTTAACATTTAAAATACATTAAAAAGTCCTTTAGCTCAGCAGCAAAAAACAATGTAGTTAACAGGAGCAGTTTATGAATAGACATTTCTCAAAAGAATCCATACAAATGGTTTAACAGACATAAAAAGATGACCAATATCTCTAATAGTTGGGCAAATCTGATGAAAAACTACCATGACATGTCATTTCATGCCTGCTGGGATGCCAATCAAAAAAGAATAAGGTGTATGTTGGTGAGAATGTGGATGGAGAAAGGGGCCCACTTTCTATTACAATAATCTAAAACTTAGAGTGTTTCACCGCATCATTTCCACGCACGCTAACATTGTGCTTCTCTTCCTGCTGCCCTTTCCTGTCTGTCTTTCTCTCTATGCTCTTTTCAATCCCTTTCACTTTCCCTCAAGGTCCTTCTTTCTCTTTCAGATTTTCAGGTATATATATATGAGAACAAATATGTGATATGATGTCCATTTTTCAGTTTTATTTAACATAATTATCTATTTTTATCCGTTTTCCTAATAATTATATGATTTCATTTTTCTCCATAGCTATACAAAATTGCACTGTAAATATTTCATGTATTCATATATGGAAAAAGTAAGTCTGTGTTTGCTTTATTCATTCATTCATCTGTAGATAGGCACCTACATTTACTCTGCAACTTCGTCATTTTGAATAATGTGATAAAGACAGGCATTCAGATATCTATTTTTTATTTTTAATATTTATTTATTTATTCAATTGTGTGTGTGCATGTATGTGTGTGTGTGTGTGTGTGTGTGTGTGTGTGTGTGTGTGTGTGTAGAACCACGGGCGAATTCAGGAACCACCATGGATGCCTCCATCTTCTCCTTGTTTACTCTGCCCTGGGATTCACAGGCTCCGCCCTACCAGGACCAGAAACACAGGCCGCTCCGCTTCTGCCCAGCATCTATACGTGGGGTCTAGGATCTGAACTCAGGACCTTCTGCCTGCAAGGCAGAGGCTTAACCCCTGAGCCACCTCTCCAGCCCCAGATACCTATTTTTAATGACTTGTTTTCATTGGGAGTAAGCCCAGAAATAGTATATTGGATCATAGGTAGTTCTACTTTTAGTTCTTCAAAGATCCTCCATATTGTTTTTCATTATGGCTGTGCAAACTCACATTCCAAATAATGATATAAACTCATTCTTGAAAAGAGGACAATTGCACACTACTGGTGTAGAATTAAAATAGTATGATCAGCATGGAGAATATTATGTATGCCCTCAAAGTATTAACAATAAAATATTGCGTGATCTGGCAATTTGATTTCTGAATACTTATTCCTAATTATTGAAATTAGTATCTGAAAGATAAATTTACACTGCTATGTACAATGCATCACTTCTTTTTTACAGTAGTTAAAATTTGAAAATAGCCTAAATGCTCACTGATGGACGAATCAGCTGATAAAACATAGTAAATGAATACAATAAAATACTATTATGCTTCCAAAATAAAGGAAATTCTGTCATAAGGGTAAATGCAATATACTATTCATGAAAGACAAATATGATGTGGTCCTACCTAGAAATGGTGTGCACAATAGTTAAATACATAGAAACAGAGGTCAGAAAGTTGCCAAAGGTAAGGGAAAAAGGGAGATGGGAGTTGCTACTCAGTGAATAGAGAATATGGTGATGTATCACAAATAGGATATATAAGATTGCATCTAAAATTGTCAGTTCATCCAGCAACACTGGTTTACTTACACAAAATGTTCACGAGGGCATAGTTCACATCACAATTTCTTATAAAAGTTTTATTTAAAAAGTAGACTGATAATATGAAAGGAGTAAGAGGGAGTATTTTAAAACCTGGGAAACTCCAGATCAAAGCACAAAGGAGGTAGAGCAACCCAGGATGATCCCAAACTCATCCTTGGACCTTCACAGGCATATGCAGTGCCCTCTGACACACACACACACACACACACACACACACACACACACACACACACACACTGTTTTTCCCAGCAGAGTATGAACAGACATACCCTACATGGGGGAACACAGAGAGAGGAAGATAAGATATACTGGGAAATTCCCTGTGATGTTCCCATCAGAAGTCATAGGCAATTAAATAAAATTCTCAGTACCAAGTATGTGATATCTCTTAATAAGCTATTGGCTGAAGACATCTCAAGGCTTCCCAAATGTGTAGACTTTTGCCATTGTCCTTTGTTGCCTTCAGAAACTAACAGTAAGACCCCATTATTGAAGACACCACACACGTTCATCACAGGACATGGAAAAAAGAAGATGCAAGTAATCTGGAAGCTTCCTCCTTGCTGTGAAAACTGCTGGGGGACAAAATCAATCAACAGTTACACACCTATAAATGCTGTAAACTATAATACTAAATACTCTGGCAAGAGGTGACTGCCAGTACAATATTGGCATGAATGTTAATGGAGTAACTAAACACTTTCTGATTGGATTTAAGGACTTTTCACCAATGAACACTTTCTTGATAATACAAACCAGGCTGAGAATCTATGGCAGAAGAGACCCAAGCCCAAAGTAGGGAACAAATAACTAAGGTTTACCTGTAAGGAGATGATATCAAATTGCCATCTAAGCATGTATCATTATGCCCATTAGAGAGCTGTTTTCAGCACTCAACTAGAAGCCTGAGAAACTGACGAGGGTAGTGTTAGATGAGGGGGAAGAGATGTTTTCCTCATGCTCCAGCAAGTGCTCAGGCACATACCAGTACAGGAATTCCAGATGAAACTCAGTGGGCCACACACACAAACAGACATGAAAGTAGGAGGGAGACTAGTAGGGATGCAGAAGGTTTTAGTGGAAAAAGAAGGAGGGGTAGCATTAGATAATAAGGGGTAAAAATAACATAAATTCATTGCATTCATATATGAAACTCTGAAAGAATGAGAATAAATAAATACACAGGGGAAAGAAACAAACTAAGGGCTACATATTACCAATATGACAAGTAAAGTTTATAAACCAAATGCATTCAAACCATCTGTTATTCCAAGAAACCAGTTTATGGGATAAACCAGACCATAAATTGATTCTAAACGTTCAGTCAGGAGTGTGTGCCCTTCCTGAAAGGAGAACTTGGAACAACACACTCTCAAGATATATGGTGTGGAATATTAGAAGTTCTGGTAATACATTTAGACTAGGCATTAACCCAAAAACAAAAAAAGAGCACAGCAACTTCAAAACTCTTCAACATGCATCCCCAAATGGGCAATCTCATCTGACCTGATGGAAAGACCACCTCACATAAGTGACAAGCACACTCAGATCTACTCTCAACTTGTATATCTTTCTTTTAAGCAAAGTCTCAAACATTTCCAAGGAAAACAAAACTAATAACATACAACCGTAGATGAAAAAACAACAGATAAATCTTGTTTTGGACTTCAACTGAGCAGCAGATTTTAAAATATTAAAACAAGATCTGTGAACCATACTTGGGCATCATGAAGAGGGAAGATGCCATTTAAAAAAAGTAAAATGTATATTTAAGAAGCCAAATCTTACTGTTAAATGTTTTTGGAATTTATTATCATGTGGCATAGAAATTGGTTGCTGACTAGATCCTACAGGTATATAAGCACCAATATTTCATGGGAGAAAATCCATGTTTACAAATTCAGAGACTTAAGATTGTTTTTCCTAGCATAATTACTATTAAATAAGAAGTTTGAGATTATGTTCCTCAGTCCTATAGAGTAACAGTCTTAGAGCTATTAATCTTCATTGTTCTGCATTTATGCTTACACCATGCTGGAAGTCTCAGTTCTTTGGAATAATACATAATCTTACTGTTTTTAGGCAGTCCCCACAATATGGTGGTGATTTTTATTTCTTGTTCATCTGATAATTTTATCCAACTCAAAGATTCACTTCTACCTTCGAAGTACTTTCATTATTAAGTTACTTTTTCTGTTTATATATAAAGCTTTCAACCCCATCATTTGATCAGTTAAGATGTAATAAATTACTCATATGTTTGTCTATAGAATCCATGTATTCATCCTTAGATTCATCTAGTAGTTAAAATAATTTGGCATTTCAAAAAGTAAGAAGCTCTTCAGCTTCCTTCTGCAATGGAAGTGTTCAACACAGAAGATCACAAGTGGCCAAAATACAGAAAATAAGTGACTGTGGACTGCTCACTTCTAAATCACCCCAGTCACTATCCCAAGGTTCAGGGAGCCTTGCAGGAGAGTGGGTGGTAAAAATGTGAAGGTCAGAGCATGGGAAGAGAAACTTTCAGACAGAGTCTTGACATGACAGGCTGCTCCATCCATGGTTTCACGGCATCTGTGTCTCCTTCCCCAAGATCTGCACAAGATTTGGCCTGTCAACATTTCGCCACAAAAGGGGAAAGATCTTAATAGGAACCACACCTTCCAGAGAGAATATTGAGGCTTAACGCCAGAGAGGGGCTTGTACAGGCTTGTACAGACAACCCAGATGAAATTCAGGGGTCACACATTAAAAAAAATAACAACAAAAAATCATGAAAGTTGGAGGGAGAATGCTTGGAAAGAATGATTTGAGGTGGGAAAAGGAGGGTATATGCAATCGGTTAATAAGAAGTAAAAATGACATAAATTTATTGTATTCCTGTATGAAAGAATAAAGAATAAATATTAACTAAAATAAATTACACGAGATAATCAAAACCTTTTAAAAATGTTTGTGTCTTTTTAAACATACATACCTAGCTTAACCTTGCATTTAAGAGCACGTGGCTATCTGGCTCAGTACTATCTCAGTGTTCCTCCTGGCCTTGGGCTTGGCGACCCCTTAATGCACTGGTACAGATGATGTTACTCACAGTATTAAGTGCTGTAGACATCTGGACCTTCTTATGGGCCAAGCTAGTTAGCTCACTGGAGACAAACCTATAGTCCTCAGAGATGGAGATTTACTATCATATTGAAAAGAGAAAGCTAAACAAATAAATTCACTATGAACATTGTTTCAATGTAATTAGTAGGAAAGGGGAAGAACTAGGAGAGGAACAGTTTTCTAAGGTGGTTGGCTAATTATTTTTCCACTGAAATAAATAAGAACCATCATCAGGTACGAATAGATACAGCCTCTTTATAATTAATAAAGATGAAAGCCTGACATTTCACTTGATAATGCAAGATTAGCAGGAGCAGCATTATCTGAATTACTCAGTGAAATAATGCGACCTTGGAAAAATTGGTGAAGAAATTAGTGTCAGGGTCAAATGATGCTGCAGCATCATCTATTGGAGGAAATCAAGACCTATTTGCTTTCAGCAAGTCTCAGAAAAAGGAGCAGAGAGAAGTCAAGGAATAGATTCTATTCAGAATCTTCCTGGACCAGGACTTTGTCCCTAGAACTGAACACTGCCAGGTAGGCATGGAAGCATTATGTTCACTCTACCTTGCCTTGCTGAGCTTCATCTTCCACAGTTTTCAAAAGAACACAGGGCATCCTTCCATGTAGACTACAGTCACTGCACAAGCTCTCAATCTATCAGGAAGCATAATTAGTTTCAGAAGTTGAGAGTCCATCAAATTGGGACACTCTAGTCTATCATCTTGGAGTAATTAATAGTTGACATATAAAAAATCAGACTTGAAAATAACTTGCAAGCTCGTATGACTGAGGCTAGAGAACTGAACTAGGTTTTTAACCCAAGTCAATCTAATCCTGGGTAAATTAACTTAGAAGCTTTTGGACTGAATTTGAATGCTTACCAATAGACTATACCAACCTGTGCCTCTACTACTCTTGGGTCTATAAGGATATATACACTTACAATTTCGAATATTTCACAAATGTGAAGGCAACTGAATGGAATTCCTTAAATCTGGAATGGAGAGCTGAGAGAGAACTTCTCAATTTCTCTGATCTATTAAAAATAAAAAAGTCTAAAGTCTTGGACATTTACTTATAGTAGATTAATTCAGTATTTTCCCTACGGCTCAAGCTTTTCTCTATAACATTTTCTTCTTACTTTCTGACTTCTGGTTTACATAATGGGAGACTAGCAAATAAAGTTCTGAAAAGGACATTGAAGTTCATTCATTAATATTATTTGTATAATGTTCCCTTCCTCCTCCTTCTCCTCTTTCTCCTTCTCTCCTTCTCCTTCTCCTCCTCTTCCTACTCTCTCTCTCTTTCTCACTTGCTCTCTCTCTTTGCTCCTCCCTCTTTTTTTCCCTCCTCTCTCCTTTCCTCATACCCCTGCTATCACTAAAAGAGCCTATCTATTCTCGCTTGCTGGTGAGTGAGGAATGACAGAACGGAACTTCATTGCCTATGTTGGACCAGATGAAGCCAGCCTAGATCAGCCAGTATCCAGTAAATCCAGATACATTATTAAGGTTATCCAATAACTCCAGATACTTCACCAAACAATGATCTTTTATCTGATACTTCAGCAAGGCGTATTGCTTGCTCCACAGTCCATTGTGGCTCTGAATACATGATAAGCCTAACTGAAAGTCTTTTCAGCCAGGGATTTTAGGGCAGGATGACTATGGGAATAATTGCTTCTGACTGTTGAGAAAGAAACCTCTTAATATGAAATTGGTTAACATCTTGAAGTTGAACAAATAGATCTGTACATATTTGTTTCTTTATCATGAGTGTCAAATATGTCCTACATACAGCTTAGATATAGATCTAGGGCCAGGCTCAAGTAATTTATTTCATTTGAGTATAAATAAATCATCAGAATAGTTTTCCTTCATATAAAATTTTTACATAATACTTGGTATTTCTTGCATTTTATTGAAAATTGAAACTTTTATATAGGAATAAAAGAGTAAATTTTTTAATTAATAAATTTAAAAATTTATTTTTTTCCACTCATACAAACTTTTTTTTATTTCCATTCATACAAACTTAGCAGGTACACCTGTCCCCTCCCTCCTTCCACCTCGCCAGACCTCCTTGCTCCCTCCCCCCTTTTCCCCTTCCTTCTCCCCCTTTCTTCCAGTGGCCCCCCCCACGAGCATCCTTTAGTGTGAATGTCAAATTTCCCTCTGGGTCCCCCTCTCTGATGAGGTGTAAGGACTCAGTAGCATTGCCTAGAGCTCTTTTTTGTGTTCCCTTTTAGTATGGGAACAGTACTGTGGCTGTTAATCCCTTGCTTATAAGGATCCGAGTTCCTGCGATCGATGCTAGACTTTGGAGGGTCAATGCTGTGCCAGTCATTGCACAGATCATGCAAAGGCCGATTATGGCTACTGTGGCCCTAACCTGTGTGGAGTATCTTGCAAATCATTGTTCCTCCCCATCTTTAGGCTCTTAAAATCCTACCACCCCTTCTGCAAATTTCCCTGAGCTTTAGGATGGGGAGAGATTAGGCTGGCCTGGTTCCAGGTGGTTGATATAGAGTCTCTGATGTTCTGAATTATGGTTTGTTGATTTTTTTTTCAGTTTTACTTTTCCTGCACCCCCCTTGGCTCCATCCTGATGGGTATTGGATGTCTCCTCCTAGCCAGAGATAAAAGGCTGTTAAAATAGAGTCTTACTATAAGAATAGACTAAATACGCAAATCAATAAATGTAATTCATCATGTAAACCAGTCCAAAGTCCAAGACCACATGATACTCTTGATAGATGCAGAAAAAGCTTTTGACAAGATCCAACAGCCTTTTATGATCAAAACGCTAGAGACAGTAGGAATGGAAGGAACCTTTATCAATATAATAAAAGCTGTATACAACAAGCCCACAGCAAGGATTATGCTCAATGGGGAACAATTGGAAGCATTCCCACTTTCGATCAGGAACTAGACAAGGCTGTCCACTCTCACCACTTCTATTCAATATTGTACTTGAAGTCTTAGCTGAAGCCATAAGACAAGAAAGGGACATAAGGGGGATTCAAATCGGCAAGGAAGAAGTCAAGCTATCCTTATTTGCAGATGACATGATCTTATACCTAAGTGATCCCAAAAACTCCACCAGGAAGCTCCTGGAACTAATTGAGAAGTTCAGCAGGGTGGCAGGATACAAAATAAATGTGCAAAAATCAGAGGCCTTCTTATATGCCCAGAATGAAAGAAGTGAAAAAGCCTTGAGAGAAACAATCCATTTACTATAGCCCCTAAAAAAATGAAATACCTTGGTGATGGTAAAAGACCTTTACAATGAAAACTTTAAAACCCTAAAGAAAGAAATTGCAGAAAACACCAGAAGGTGGAAAGACCTCCATGTTCCTGGATTGGCAGAATCAACATCGTAAAAATGACCATCCTACAAAAGGCAATATACAAATTCAATGCTATACCAATTAAAATCCCAAAGCAATTCTTTAAAGAAGTTGACCAAACAATCTCAAAATTCATATGGAGACGCAAAAGACCCAGGATAGCAAAGACAATCCTGAGTAACAAAACACTGCTGGAGGTATTACCATACTGAACCTCAGTCTATATTACAAATCCATAGTTATAAAAACAGCCTGGTACTGGCTCCAAAATAGACACACAGATCAATGGATAAGGATTGAAGACCCAGATATAAGCCCACAAAATTACAGCCATTTGGTCTTTGACAAAGGGGCCCAAAGAATCCAATGGAAAAAGAACTGCATCTTCAACAAATGATGCTGGCAAAACTGGATCTCCACATGCAGAAGATTAAAGCTGGACCCATACTTGTCACCATGTACAAGACTTAATTCCAAATGGATCAAGGACCTTGATATCAGGCCAGAGACTATAAAAACCATAGTTGAAAGGATAGGGAACTCCCTCGAGCTGATTGGGCTAGGCCAACATTTCCTAAACAGACATCCAATGGCCCAGTCACTGCTACCAACTCTCAACAGCTGGGATCTTGTGAAATTAAAGAGCTTCTGTTCATATAAAGAGATTGTAACACGAGCTCAAGGGCAACCCACAGAATGGGATAAAATCTTCACTAACCACATATCTTATAGAGCTCTACTGTCCAGAGTGCACAAAGAACTTAGAAAACTAAACACCAAGGAAACCAATGGCCCAATTAAAAAATGGGCCCTGGAACTTAAAAGAAACTTTACCAGGGATGAAATTAAAATGTCTAACATATATCTTAAAAAATGCTCCACTTCTTTAGCCATCAGGGAAATGCAAATCAAAACTTCCCTGAGATATCATCTCACCCCGGTCAGGATGGCAAAAATCCACAATACAAACAACACCAAATGCTGGAGAGGATGTGGAGAGAGGGGAACTCTCCTATATTGCTGGCGGAAATGCAGGCTCATACAGCCACTTTGGCAAGCCGTCTGGAGATTCTTAAAGAAATTAAAGATTGAAATGCCATATGACCCTGCTATTCCGCTTTGGGAATAACCCCCCATGCAGCAGAGATTCACCTCGATAGCACAAGCACAACCATGTTCATAGCAGTACTGTTTACAATAGCAAAGACATGGAATCAACCCAAGTGTCCAACAGTTGACGAGTGGATAAGGAAAATGTGTTACATCTATACAATGGAGTACTACTCAGCCATCGAAAATGATGAATTACTGGAATTTGGTGACAAGTATGGGTCCAGTTTTAATCTTCTGCATGTGGAGATCCAGTTTTGCCAGACCCATTTGTTGAAGATGCTGTTATTTTTCCATTGGATTCTTTGGGCCTGTTTGTCAAAGATCAAATGGCTATAATTGTGTGGGCTTATATCTGGATCTTCGACCCTTATCCATTGATCTATGTGTCTGTTTTAGAGCTTGTAACAGGCTGTTTTTATTACTATGGATCTGTAGTATAGATTAAGGTTTGATAGGTGATACCTCCAGCAGTGTTTTTGTTACTCAAGATTGTTTTTGCTATCCTGGGTCTTTCGTGCTTCTATATGAATTTTGAGATTGTTTGGTCAACTTCTTTAAAGAATTGCTTTGGGATTTTGACTGGTATAGCATTGAATCTGTATATTGCCTTTGGTAGGATGGTCATTTTTATGATATTGATTCTGCCAATCCAGGAACACAGGAGGTCTTTCCACCTTCTGTGTCTTCTGCAATTTCTTTCTTTAGGATTTTAAAGTTTTCATTGTAAAGGTCTCTTACTTCCTTAGTTAGGTTTATACCAAGATATTTCATTTTTTTAGGGGTTATAATAAATGGGATTGTTTCTCTTAGGGCTTTTTCACTTCTTTCATTCTGGGCATATAGGAAGACCACTGATTTTTGTACATTTGTTTCATATCCTGCCACCCTGCTGAACTTCTGTATTAGTTCCAGGAGTTTCCTGGTGGAGTTTTTGGGATCACTTAGGTATAAGATCATGTCATCTGCAAATAGAGGTAACTTGACTTCTTCCTTGCCAATTTGAATCCCTTTTATCTCCCTTTCTTGTCTTATGGCTCCAGCAAAACTTCTAGTACAATATCGAATAGAAGTGGTTAGAGTGGACAGCCTTGTCTAGTTCCTAATCGAAGCAGAAATGCCTCAAGTTTTTCCCCATTGAGTATAATCCTTGCTGTTGGCTTGTTGTATATAGCTTTTATTATATTGATAAAGGTTCCCTCCATTTCAACTGTCTCGAGGGTTTTAATCATAAAAGGTTGTTGGATCTTGTCAAAAGCTTTTTCTGCATCTATCGAGAGTATCATGTGGTCTTGAACTTGGGACTGGTTTATATGGTGAATTACATTTATTGATTTGCATATGTTGAACCAACTTTGTGTGCCTGGGATAAAGCCTACTTGATCACTGTGGATGATCTTTTTGATATGTTTTTGAATCTGATTTGCTAAGACTTTGTTGAGAATCTTTGTATCTGTGTTCATCAAAGAGAATGGCCTGTAGTTTTCTTTTTAAAGTGTATCTTTATTAAGTTTTGGGATTAAAATGATATTAGCTTCATAGAAAGAATTTGGTAGTGTTCCTTCCTTTGCTATTTGATGGAACAGTTTAAGGAATATTGATGTTACTTGTTCCTTAAATGTCTGGTAGAGCTCTGTGGTGAATCCATCTGGTCCAGGACATTTTTTGGTGGGAAGATTCAAGATTACTTCATCGATTTCCTCATGTGTTATAGGACTATTTAAATAATTCAAAAATTCCTGATTCAATTTAGGTAAGTTGTGCTTACTTAGGAATTCATCCATTTCTTTCATTTATCAAATTTCACAGAGTATAAGTTTTTGAAACATGACATTATAATTCTCTGAGTTTCTTTTTTTTAAATTTTTTTTTATTCAACTGTGCGCATGTGCATGTGTGTGCGCGCGCTCGTGTGTGTGTGTGTGTGTGTGTGTGTGTGTGTGTGTGTGTGTGTGTCTGTGTATGTGTAGAACCACGGACGAATTCGCGAACCACCATGGACGACTCCACCTCCTTCTGCCCCGGGATTCACAGGCTCCGCCCTACCAGGACCAGAAGCGCAGGCCGCCCCCGCTTCCGCCTGGCGTCTATACGTGGGATCTGGGATCCGAACTCAGGACCTTCCGCCTGCAAGGCGGAGGCTTAACCCCTGAGCCACCTCTCCAGCCCCTTCTCTGAGTTTCTTGAGTATCGGTAGTGATAACTCCATTTTCATTTCTAATTTTGTTAATTTGGGTTTTCTCTCTCTTGTTTTTGGTTAATTTAGATAGAGGTGTATCAGTCTTACTGATTTTTTCAAAGAACCAGCTTTTTGACTGTTTGATTGTCTGTATCGTTTTCCTTATCTCACTTTTGGATATTTCTCCTCTGATTTTGCTGATCTCCTCTCTTCATTGCTTTTAGGATTGGATTGCTCTTTTCCTCTAAAGCTTTAAGCTGCATTGTTAAGTTATTTATTTGTGATGTTTCTATTTTTTTGATCTAGGCAGTAAAGGATATAAACTTACCTTAGTATGGCTTTCATTGTGTCCCAGAGATTTTGATATGTTGTATTTTTATTATCATTCTCTTCTAAGAAATCTTGAATTTCCTTTATGATTTTTTCCTGAACCCAATTAGAATTCAGCATTATAGTGTTTAGTTTCCAGGAGTTAGTGTATTTTCTGTTGTTTGTTGTGTTGTGTATGTCTAGCTTTAGACCATGATGGTCTGATAGGGTACAGGCTGGAATTTCAACTTTCCAGTATATGTGAAGATTTGTTTTGTGGCCCAATATGTGGTCTATTTTGGAGAAAATTCCATGTGCTGCTGAGAAAAATGTGTATTCTTTGGGTCGTGAATGAAAAGTTGTATAAAGATCTGTAAGGTCCATTTCAGCAAGGGTTTGATTAAGTTCCAATGTGTCTCTGTTAAGTTTTTGACCTGCTGATCTGATATCCCATGTTGAGAGGGCCATATTGAAATCCCAAGAATTATCATTTTGAGGTTGATTTCTTGCTTTAGAGGCTGTAGCATTTGCTTAATGAATGTGGAATAGCCTATATTAGGTGCATATATGTTCAGTATTGTGACATCTTCCTGGTGAATTGTACCTGTGACTAAGATGTAGTATCCATCTATGTCTCTTACGATTTTTTTTAATTTGAAGTCCACTTTGTCTGATAGCATAATAGCTACCCCTGCCTGTTTCCTGGTTCCATTAGCTTGCAGAATTTTTGATGAGCCTTTTACTTTTAGGATGTGCCTATCTTTTGTGGTGAGATGAGTTTCCTGCACGCAGCAGATTGATGGGTTGTGATTTTTAATCTAAGTTTTTAATCAGTGTCTTTGGATTGGTGAGTTAATTCCATTGACATTTAGTGTTATAATGGAGAAATTACTTTTAATTCCTAACACTTTTTGTGTTTAGTGATTTTCGTAAGTGTATTATTTGGCTTTTAGGTTTTGGTTGTATTATACTTCCCTTCTTCCTCCTGAATATGCTTGTTCTTTTCTTCAAGCTTGAGTATCCTTTTCTAGCATTTTTTGAAGGCCTGGTTTGGTAGACATATAAACCTTCAAGTTGTCGTTGTGCTGGAAAATTTTTCATTCATCCTTGATCATGACTGATAATTTTGCTGGATATATCATCCTGCGTTGACATTTTTGCTCATTCAATACTTGGATATGTCTCTCCAAGCTCTTCTTGCTTTTACTGTTTCCATTGAGAAATCATTTGTTATTTTAATAGGTTTACCTTTAAAAGTGACGTGCTTTTTTTCCCTTGAAACTCTCAGCACCATTTCATTGTCTTGAATGTGGAGTATTTTGTCAATTATTTGCCATGGAGAATTTCTATTTTGGTCATATCTGTTTGGGGTGTGAAATGCCTTTTTTATTTGGATGGGCTTGTCTTCCTTTAGATGAGGAAAGTTTTCCTTGATGATAATTTGAAAAATTTCCTCAGGTGGGTATTTTGGGATTCTTGTTCTGGTATTCCATGAATGTGCATGTTAGGCTTCTTCAGGGTGTCCCATAACTCTTGAATATTCCTCTCAAGTATCTTTGTGGCTTTAACAACTTCTTTCATTGTGCTTTGTCTTCAAGATCTGAAATTCTATTTTCTGCTTCAGTAGTTCTGTTAATAAGACTCTCTGTTGAGTTCTGGGTTGAAGATAACTTGTCTTTTAGTTCGATTTTAAACTCTGCTTGAGACTGTTTTAACTGCTCTATGCCTATTTTTGCTTCTTGAACTGTTTTTCTCAACTCCTCCAAGTGTCTGTTATGTTCCTGTTCAAAGTGGTTGATGTGGTTATTTAACTTCTCCCAGATTTCCTCTTTCATAGTATTGATCATGGTAATGATCATGCTTTGAAAGTCATCTTGGGTCTGGCTTTCTTGGCTATTTTCTGTGAATTTGTTCTGGTTGGAGTCTATCATTATGGGGTTAATTCTTTCAGTGGAGGATTTGTTTTCTTGGATTTTGTTTCTCATGTATTTTCACTTTGACTTGGGCATTGTTGTTTTATCTCTTAAGACCTTCTTTCAGTTTCTGCATGTTTTTGACTGAACTGAATTAGTTGGTATCACTACTTTCCAGCAGTTATTATTAGTGTTTGCCTTGGCATTGGGTATGCTTGTCTGTTGTTATTGTTATTTCCTAGATGAGGCTATTAGACTGTTAGTGCATCAATTAAGTCAGGTCAGTGGACAAGGGTGAATATTAGTATGGTAATGAACTTTTATAATTTAGTACCTTGGTGATATGTGAGGGTGAGTGGTATAGTCCCTGAAGTTGTATATGTTTTGGGGGTGGCTATATGGAAAAGTTACTCTAATAATTGTAACTAATAATTGAACTAATAATTGTAACTAATAATTGAAAGGAACAAGATGGTAAAAAGGGGGTTTACTTATCTTTGGGCTAGATGTGAAGAATCTCTCTCATGTGATAGGATGATTTTAGAGGACTTCAGATGTGTGGCCTTTTTCCCCTAGAGCTTTGCTTGGGTTTTGTTTGGACTCTGTCGAATTCTGATGAATTCTTCCCTGGACCTCGAGTGTCCTGGGCAGATGGAAAAGGCAGATGCTGGTGAAGGGACAATTAACCTAGGGGATCTGGGGTGTGGCTTAGTGGCCCTCTCTAGCCCAGAGCAGACTGGGTGCTGCTCTCACTGACTGGTGGGAGGTGAGCGGGTCACCTGGGGCCTGGGGGTGGGCTTGCTGGGGGGTTTACCTTGGGAGCAGTGTGTCCTATCTGGATTGTGAGAGTGCCAGGCAGGCAGAAAGGGCTAAAATAGTAAAGTTTTGACACTAGTCTTCTCCTTTGGTTCTGCTGAAAACTTAGCTTTTTGAAACATGATGCTGTGACTCCAGAAATTATAGTTAATAATGAAAGAAGATTTTGACTGTAAGAAAAATATCAAGAATACAAATAATTTCTTATGTGCATGGCACATAAGACTTAAAGGATGGCAAAGATAACATACTTCCTTATAAGATCCTAAGTAGAATCTAACTATACAAGGAGAAAAGCAAAATCTGACATAATGAATGTTTGATTTTCTTTAGATCCCAATGGGAACTTGTTGCACACATTTGTGCTACATTAAAAAGGGGGCAAATGGAGGTCAAAATTCTATTTATAAAACTTGTTAAGTGACATCCAGTGGCAGAAGCAGAAAGACAAAGACACATAAAAACATGTGAACCTCTGAGTTCAAACATAATGTTAAGTGTGAAGGAGGCCTTCCTGCGAACTTAGCCTGACTAGCGTCCACCCCTGCTGAGAGATGTCTTGATAGAAGCAGTTTTCAGACATTTCTGAAATAATAGACACTTTCTGTTACTGCCCAGCACATACACACAGGTAGACATGCATGTATATTTGTATATGTGCGTGCAGGCCACATTTTGAAAAATACATGTGTAGGCTCTTAAATTTCAGTAAAAGTATCCAAGCAATTTAGTGATAACCTACTATGTGACTAAATCATCAAGTGACTTATAAAAATAAGCACATACTTTAAATAAAAGCTAGCGATGAAAGGCAGCAACTTAACTTCTCTGAACATTTGCTATCTAATCAGAAGAATGTTTGCTTAGCCACTTTGTGTCTTTCAATTGCCTTGGATATGTAGATTTTTCTAGAATCAATATGACTCAGTCTTAGTTGTGATCTTTGTAAAATATGTAGTAGGAAATCTGTGTCATGAGTGTACAATAAGCTAATGAAGTTCTTTTGTGGGTTGCTGTTCTGAGAAAGTTCACTAATGGCAGATTGAATGGCTGAGTCAGCCCATGTTACTTGGTTAAGAGAATATGAATTTGCATAGATCTCCTAAACCTACGTCACAGTGCAAGACTTGTTGAAGAGTGCTGTCAAATATATTGTAAGGTACACATGAACAGTCCTCATCTACAATGTATGAAATATACATTGCCCACAAGGCTCTGATGGAGAGCTCCATTCTGCTGGCCATACAGAATGGGACACAAACCAGAAATCATGAGTCAGGGTAAGGAGCAGTTGGGGGAGGGGTTGACAGGAATGGAATGGAGACAAAAAAAGGTTGGAGAAGAGCTTAATCCACATACATTAGCTACATGTATGATAACATCAAAGAACAGGCTTTATTAATAAAAATGTACATTGCATTTAGACTAAAATTGCTTCATTGCTTAATGAAAGCAATAAGTTATGATTTGTGAAAGAATGACTAGAATTCCTTAATCATATATACATATGCATGATGTCCTGTGCACAGTAGATACTACCTCCCCAGAAATAAAGACATGTTAGTATTTCTTTTGTTCTTACTGTAGTTGGAACTGCAATCTATTTGATGACCTTTTCCTTCTTCAAATTTCTGAAAACTAGTGGACAGAGGCTGGGAAATTTCAGAGCAAAGCAAAGCAATCCAGGATGATTACCAGAGTCACTTTTGATCCTCCACAGGAACACACAGTGTCCTCTGATACACACACTCACACATTATGCACACAACAAAAACTTCCCAGGTTTTTATGTCTTATCCAGTATTTTATGTTTTCACTGATTTTTTACATAGAGATATATTTCAAAATTTAATAATTTACATTACATTTTTCTTTCATTTTCCGTTTCCATGTATATATGTTTGGGGGTACCATGCATGTGTGCATGCATAATTTGGTGTGTGGGCATACATATGTGTGCAGGTGCATGTGCATGTGTGTACATATAGAGACTCAAGATTGATAGTAGGAATTGCTCTTGACAACTCTTTTACTTTGCTTTTTTGAAACAGAGTTTCCAATCAAACCCAGAGCTCATTGGCAGGACTAGTCAGACTATCGATTTTGCTCTGAGTATTTCCAGTCTTTGGAATTACAACTGGATTGCTATTTCCTTCTAGCATCTTACATTAGATCTGAGAATCAGAACTTCTGTCCTTTTACTTGTGTACTGAGTCCTTTAACAACTGAGCTATGGGCTGAATAGATGACTCAGAGGTTAAGACTCTACCTCAGAAGAAAAAGGACCTGAATTCAGATCTTTCATCTCATGTAAAAATGCCAGGGAGAAATGGCCACGGCCTACACTTCTGGCCCTCATGGGCAGAGGCTGGGAAATTCCAGAAGCAATCCAGGATGATTAATTCAGTCACCCTTGGTCCTCCATAGGGATGTACAGTGTCCTCTGATACATACACATACACACACACACACACACACACACACACACACACACACACACACAATTCAGAGTTTTCTCTGCACTTCCTATGTTGGGCTTTTCTAGAACATAGTGTATTAGGTATATTACAAACAAAAGGCATCTGTTATATTCTATAGTGTTTTAACAAGTACTAACAAATAGGAGCCTTAACTTGTGAGGGGTAAATTGGTATACACAAATTTCATATGCCATAAGTACTTGATCATTTGGTAGATGAACAGAATTCTATTTTTGATATGGGTTTATTGCCTAACTAACTTTTCAGTTTTACTCAGTTAAAGGTCCTAACACCATCTAACATCACTTGATTGAGACAATATGAATGTTTCCCATACATATTTTTACTAAATTTGTGAGATACATGTTTGGACTTACAGAATATTCAAGATGCTAATTTGAGAAATCTAGATAATAGGCAATTGCAAATTCATACATTCTGACTTCATTGATGTGAGATCATTATCAGTTATCTTATTATCATGTCACATCATGTATTTCAGATTAGCAACTTTTTCAATGTTCAAGATTAAGAAAACAGCTGAATCATAGGTTGAAAAAAATCTATTCTCTCAGCTCAAGGATCCTGTTGACATGCAGATGGCACTAAGGAGAAAGATAAACTTGTTGGTAGAGGTAATCCAACAGATTTATCAAATACCAGGATTAGCCTGATACCTTGCAGGATATGCCTTCTAGTCATGTTTCTCAGAGTATACTTCCAGTGAAAGCCCATTGGAACCAAAATGTTCTGTAGTTTCCAATAGATCCACTGAAGAGCCAGCAATTAGGCACTTAATATCTCTGAGACACTGAAGATCATTGCAGGCAACAAAAAGTGAATGAAACCCAGGTCCAATTTCAAGAGATTGTTAGTCTTATTAAACAAGTTGACCTTTTCTACATCTGCATCTAATGATTTCTTGCTGCATGTTTATGAAAAGTCTAGGTGGGGAGTCAATAAATGATAGATAACACGCAGGTGTGATCTGCTAGAAGTTCAGGAAATGAATGGGGGAAATTTGTATAATAGCTGTCAGAAGAGATTTTCATACCTCTAACTTTAATAGACAGGTAAAACAGAGAATTTTATGAAGAGTAGAGAAGATTCTCCTAGTGAGAGTGATCATCAGTAGGAGATGGGGTGGCCATGGGTGATAGGCTCAGAAAACCTGAATTTTATATTCAATAACAGACAATTTACAGACCAGAAAAAGACAGAGCCAGACAGAAGATGAACTGTGTCACTGGCAGACAGAAGAGGAAGACCAGGAACTGCTTCTCTGCTCAGCACTTAGCAAATGACTGGATTAGATTCAGGATACCATTTTTAAGGACCCCTACTAAGTCAACTTTGGTGGACTCTTTGTAAATCACACTGTAGGGAAACTCGGCAATATCATGAGACTGTGCACTGAAATCTGGTCAGAAGAATTCCTGTAGTCTTCAGGGGAAATAGTCAGTATTAGAAACATGCAGTATTCAGAGAGATGGAAATCTGATAGGAGTCAGGATCTGTAGGGGACACAAGCTTAAGATCTAGCCAATGTGCAGATCACTGGCGAGGGCGGACAGGAGCAGAGCCAACAGTTATAATTCAACCAGTGAAAACAGGACTATCAAAAAGCCAATAGCATTTACAACATTGCCCAAAGTCATGATCAGCATCATCAATTTTATCTGTGAAGGACTTTCCACTGACTGAATACTACCTGTGACCTGACATCCCAAGGGTCTGAGGAAATAATACACTTTGCATCTGTAGGACCAGGGGGCTTGATTAGAATCCTAGACACATCATAGGGATGCTGAGCCATGCAGCAAGCATCAGGGAGCTTAGGATGAAGCACTCAAGCAAGCAGGGCAGACTGCACTCATTCACAATACTTAAGGAATTAAGTACCAGTGTGCAAGAAACACCTTTAAAAACACCTTTAAAGGCAACCTTAATCATCAGGAAAAGGTAAAATAAAACTACTGCACAATTTCATTTTGCCCCATGCAGAGAAAGAAAAAGAATGCAAGTGATATGAAGGTAGAAAGGAAAAATAATAGGAGAAATACTTTAAAGTGGAAAGAGGAGGGAAGGGGGAGAAGAAGGGCTGATATCGAAGAGATGTGAAGGAGATAATTAACAATAAAGAGGTATGAGAAAGCTACATCAGAAATTGACATTTTATTATAGGGTGGTATTCTATATAGGATTACAGTGATTCACTGAGAAGGGGAGAACAGGAATAACAGAAAGTGCCTGAGTTACTCCTTCTAGAAGCCATAGATGATTACACAAAACTCATGGTACCCGGTGTAAGACAGTTCCACATGGCTGTTGTTGGTTAGGTAGGTTCCAGATGTCCTGACAAAGTTGGTTACTGTTATTGTTCTTTGTTGCTTAGAGAACTTGATGGCAAGACCCTTTTAGACTCTATTGCTAAAGATAGCACACTTTGATCATAATACATGAAGAAATCATGTTGGAAATTACCCAGAAACCTCCTCCCTGCTAACTATGCCTGCTGCTGGGGACGAAATATTATCAATATACTCTTCTTGCCCTGCTATGGATCCTGTGAGATTCAATAAGAAAGACCCTGGTAAATATCCTTATTTATACTGATGTGAACTCTTAGGTTTGATAAGCATAGTGGCAAGATATGAAATTAACATAAAATTAGCAAAGATCAAGTCTTCATATGCATGTATCAGTAATGGATATGCTAAGAAATTGAGGAAAACAATCCCATTCACAACTACATTTAAAAAAAAAGCATGAGATAAATCTAACTCAGGAAGCAAAAGATCTCTACAATAAAAGCTTTAAATGCTCAGGAAAGAAACCAAAGATATAAAATCAAAAGACCTCATATGTTTAAAGATTGTGAAAACCGATGCCTTACCAAAAGCAATCTATAGATACAACAGAGTCACAATAAAAATTCTTACAAAAATAGGAAAAGGTTTTAAAATTATAAGATGACCTCAGATGATCAAAACAGTCCTGAACAAAAATAAAGATCGTGGTGGTATCAGCATACCTGATTTTCAAGAACAAAACCAGAATGCTATAAGCACCATGTAAACCACATAGCTATAACCCTGGTTCCTTGACAGAAATGACAGAGGTATACACTGAAGAAAAGACAGTATTAATGAAACAAACACACAGTTCTCAAAAGAGGAAATTCAAACGTGGTCCATCAACATGTAAAAAATGTTCTAACCATCAGAAAATGAAATTCAAGACTATTACCCATTTTACTACTATGGAGGTCAGTATGAAAATTTTTGAAAAAGCTATGAATAGATTTTCCATATGATGCAGAAACACCACTTCTGGGTAGTTCTTTGAAGGACAGAGGTCGACATATCTCAGAGGTACCTTCATGTCAACGCTTGTTGCAGCACTAGTCACAGTAACTAAGTAATGGAACCAACCTCAGTGTCCAACAGTAGAGTGAGGGATAAAGAAAATGAGGTATATGTACACAATACAATTTTTTCTCAGGCATGAGAAAACTGAAGGCATATCTTTTAAAGGAAAATTCATGTAATTAAAAATAATCTATTCGTCAACTAAAGCACATCTCAGAAAGACAAATATTTTATGTTTTCTCTCATTTTCTGATTTCTAGAATTTATATAGGTACATAAAATTGTGTATAACATATGAAATAAAAGTAGAAGTAAAACTGTTTAAGTGCATAATAAAGATGTATAGGAGGTAGGTAGCACACAAAAAGAGGTGGTAGGATATGGAGGTGTCATAGTTAGGCACAGGTGTCAACTTGAGGGTTGAGGGTTTGAGCCTGGGCACATTTGTAGAGAATTAGTGGTTGAGTTAAGCCCAGAGCAAACCCGCAGGGGATTGTCTAGCTAATGAGGCAGGTCCAGCCTATGGTAAGGGGGACTAGGCTCTGGAATAAAATACAGAGAGCTGGTTGAGAAAGTTGGCATCCTTGTGTACACCTGGCCAGACATGCTGGTCTGGTAAGTAAGGGTTGTCGTCCCTCTCTCAGTTGTTATGTAAAAATGGTGTGGCAAATTCCCTTCTCCCTGGTGTTGGCATTAACGCTCCTACTAAGATAGATAAACAACTGTAACCAGAATCATAAGAGAAAATAAATTCCTTGTTTCCTTAAGTGATGGTGATTTTATCAGCAGTCATCTAGGCTAGCTGCACCAGGGAGCTTGCTCAATGTATAATACATACATGTTTGATCTATCTATCTATATGTAAATACACATATATGTAATATATATACTTGCTTGAGATCTTTTATTTTTATTTTTTTAAAATTTATTATTTATTATTTATTCAATTGTGCATGTATGTGTGTGTGCACGTGTGTGTATGTATGTGTGTGTGTAGAACCACGGACGAATTCGGGAACCACCATGGACCGCCTCCACCTCCTCCTTGTTTACTCTGCCCGGGGATTCACAGGCTCCGCCCTACCAGGACCAGAAACGCAGGCTGCCCCTGCTTCTGCCCAGCGTCTATACATGGGGTCTAGGATCCGAACTCAGGACCTTCCGCCTGCAAGGCAGAGGCTTAACCTCTAAGCCACCTCTCCAGCCCCGAGATCTTTTAAAAATTAAACTAAAATTAAAGTCTAGAAGACTCATCGACATATTCTTCTGCTTCTATTTTATAATTTTACAGAGATTTTGATGAAGCTTTCTTCAGGTTGCCTTTAGCACTTTTCACTGTCAAATAAAATCTTATATTAGAAAATACTGCAGCACTACTTTATATTTTGCAGTTTGGAGACAAATCTAGCCCTCGACCACACAGCCCAAGAAGCAGCTTTGAATTGTTATTACTCTTAGTAAAGACTTTCCACTCTAAGGTCTCAGGCATTTTCCATGCTGCCTAGAAACAATTAACCACCTCTGTCTGCATCTTTCTCACTAGTTACCCAACAATTTCCACTCAAGCTTCTGTCCTTTTGAGACTTCTTATATTAAAATTAGGAAAAATATGGCTGCCAGACTATCTATAAAACTAAACCAGCAAATCATTCATTTGCAAAATACTTGTTAACAATGGAAAACCACTGTACATTTAATATTCTTATACTGCTATTACTGTCACCATAAATGTGAAAGTATTGCTCCCCAAAATGGTGGTAACTCTTACAGAGTTAATGACTCTAGAATCATTTTAAATAATACCTTTACCTTCTAGATCTAATATAAAAGATTTTTTTGTTAAACAACATGAATTTTCCATTGCTAATGACAATATATAAACACCTAGGTGGAGATGGATATCCACAGTTGATTGTACCTTCTTTCCATTCCCTTCCTTCATCTACTTGGGAGCAATTTAATGCTTTGCATACCCAACCACAAAACCATGCATTACACCAGATACCTCTGATTCTCCCCGTGGCGGCAGGACTTACTTGCTACTTAGGCATCTCCGCAGGGAGTAGGAGGCACCCCCACCGCAGGTGCGTGAGCACTCACTCCAGGGGCCCCAGGCATCCCAGAGGCCTTCCCGGTCTTCCTCTGAGCGTGCTGTCCTGGAGTTCTGCAAGAAATGAGAGGATAAGTAGTCAACATTGAGTCCTGCTCAAATCCTAAAAACATACATTCCAATGTGTGTGTGTATGTGTGTGTGTGTGTGTGTGTGTGTGTATGTGTGTGGTGGGGTGGGGTGTCTGTTATGATGGACTTATTGGAAATGAAATCCCGCACCTGATTCTTCTCAGCCTAATCATGGATTCATGCTTCTGTTACTATTTATATGTTTGGAAAAGACACTGTTTGCAGGAATATTTCTGTTCTGAGAAGTTTGACGTGCATATATCAGTACTGCCTTCCAAACCTCACCATGACTATTTTTTTCTTTTTATGAAACAAATTCACTCCCAGGATTCAGATTTGATCACTCGAACAGCTCTATGAAATGATTTCAATAAAGCAAATTTCCTTCAGGCAGATTTATTTGGTGTTTAAAAGTTTCCTAGGAAAAAGCACATCTCCTGTAAAGATAATTGCTGCCTGCACATTCACCACAGAGTGAGGAAAAGATATTTGGGTTATAGTAATACCATAAGCTCCATAGTTAGAAGTTGAGTTTGGGAAAGATGCTACTTTCACTACAAGTCCTTGAGTTGAGTAATGTATCACTTTGATACAATGCAAATTCAGTTGTAACTTGTACATGCTTTACTTTGATTCCCAAGTCATTTGAAAGGGGAAAAAAAGCAACAGTGATTATAAGCCAGAAAGATATCTACTCACTGTGAGGGGAAGAAGATATTAGTCCAAGAGCCTCCTAGCTCTTTATATTTGTTCTTATGATAAAGTGAGAAAAATAAAAACACCTTACCTCATTGAATCACTGTGAGATTTTTAGTTAATTAATATATGAAAAACACAAGCCAAGTGGAAACAACCCAAATGGTCATGTGCACATGAATATATAAACCAAGTGCAATACAAACTAAACATGAGTGGAATATTACTCAATATAAAAAGAAAGAAAAATGTTACCTATGTTATAACTTGGATGAAGTTTGAAGACTATACTAACTTTCCACAGAGGAAAAGGTTCCACTTTTGTAAGGTCTCCACTTACATAAGGACTCTTACATAAGGATTTATATAAGGATTCCACTTATATAAGGTCCCTCAGAGGCCCAAAGAGCAGACATAGAAAACAGAAAGGTGGTTACCAGGGGCTAGGTGAGGAGATGTGAGTTGTTAAAGCTTAACAGAGAATTTCCATTCTGAAAGAAGAAAAGGTTCTGAAGATGAATGGTGGGAATCATTGAGTAAAATGTGCATATTCTTTTTTTAAAGCTTTTTTAAAAAAATTATTTATTCAACTATGCGTATGTGTGTGTAGAACCACAGGCGAATTCAGGAACCACCATAGACCGCTTCCACCTCCTCCTTGTTTACTCTGTCCCGGGATTCACAGGCTCCACCCTACCAGGACCAGAAACGCAGGCCACCCCCACTTCCGTCCGGAGTCTATACGTGGGGTCTAGTATCCAAACTCAGGACCTTCCGCCTGCAAGGCAGAGGCTTAACCCCTGAGCCACCTCTCCAGCCCCTAAAATGTGCATATTCTTAATAACACTGAACTATACACTAAAAATAAGTAAAATTGTAAGTTACATGCTCTGTATACTTTACTACAACAAAATAGATACATACTTTATATTTTTATGTATTTATGGAAATGTGTGTGTGTGTGTGTGTGTGTGTGTGTGCTTTGTTCAGATGTGAATGAATGTGTGTGTGTATAAGTCTGAGAATGATATCTGGAATCATCCTAGATCTTTTTTCTATCTTATTCTTTTGAGCTTGGGTCTTAACTAAACCTAGATCTTGTCTATAGACCTAGTCTGACTAGCAGCTTGCCTAGGGATTACCAAACTCTGTCTTCTAGGCCTGGAATTATGAATGGGTCACAATGTCTGCCTGACATTTTATGTGGGGATCTAGAGATCTGAACTCTGGTTCTTTTTCTTTCATAGCAAACACTTTAGCCACTGAGCATCTATCTCTATAGCCTTACATACATACTTTCAAAAACCACAAGGTCTAATTAAAAAATATCACATAGTGTTGTTGCTAGTAGTATTTAACATTATTTGTTTCTTATTGATATAATTTATTGATATATTTGGACTCAGAAATGTTACAGAAAATACACTGGTAAGGAAAATTAAATATTTTTCTGTTAAATGCAGTTGAACTGTCGCTCTTGTTGAAGTACCTCCTAGCAACCCCTGACTTTCCTGCAAGACTATCCTCATCAGTATCTTGGGACATCCTTTGACTTTGCTCTGTGCGATAAAAAGATGAAATTCTGATGTGAGTCTGGTGTTACAAACTTGTAAACCCAGTTATGCAGGAAGCCAAGGCAGGAGGAGCAAGAGTTCAAGCCCTAACCAAGGTTATGAAGTGAGCTCAAGTCCATCTTTAGTGACTTAACAAGAATCTGTCTTAAAAGAAAAAGTACCCCCCCTCACCGCAGTCTCTTACTCTTATTCCATCTACCTTTGAATCTACTCTTATAGTAAGACTCTACTATCTCTGGCTAGGAGGTGACATCCAATACCCATCAGGATAGAGCCAAGGGCAGTGCAGGAAAAGCAAAACTGAAAAAAAAAAACAACAAACCATAATTCAGAACATCAGAGACTCTACATTAATCACCTGAAACCAGGCCAGCCTAATCTCTCCCCATCCTAAAGGTCAGGGAAATTTGCGGAAGAGGGGGTGGTAAGATTGTAAGAGCCTAAAGATGGGGAGGAGCAACGATATGCAAGATACTCCACACAAGTTAGAGCCGAAGTAACCATAACAGGACTTTGCATGATCTGTGCAATGATTGACATGTCAATGACCCCCCCAAAGTCTAGCATGGATTACAAGCCCTAGGATCCTTAGAGGCAAAGGATTAACAGTCACAATAGTGTTCCCACACTAAAGGGGAGCCCAAGAAAGGGTTCTAGGCAGTGCCACTGAGTCCTTACACCTCATCAGAGAGGAGGACCCAGAGGGAAGTTTGACATTCACACTAAAGAATGCTCCAGGGATGGGGGGGGGGGACACTGGGAGAAAGGGAGGGAGGGGGGAAAGAAAGGGGGAAAAGGGGGAAGGAGCAAGGGGATCGGGGGGGGGTGGAGGGAGAGAGAGGACCAGAGTACCTATTAAGTTTGTATGAGTGGGAAAAAAAAGTGGAAAAAAAAAAGAAAAAGAACCAAAAAAAAGAGAGAGAAAGCCCATATCAACAGGAGAAAAAGAGAAAAGAGAGGGAATACAGGAGAAAGAGGGAAGAAGAGAGGAGATGAGAGAAAGCAGGAGTTCAGGGAGGAACAAGATGTGAAGGAAGAAGGGGAAAAGCTGTAATCTTCCTTCATGTCCTGGAAAAGAAAAACAAATCAAAGATCCCTCTGATTTTCTGCACTATTACTAAATACAGATTTTCAACATTAAAAAGATGATATAGTAAAAATAAAAAAGAAGAAAATGTAAGAAGAAGGCTGGGGATAGAGCTCAGTGGTAGACTATCTGCCTGGGATGTTCAAGGTGTTAGGTTCAATCACCGTGACTTAAAAAAAAAAGGTCAGATTGCTAGTCAGATACAGAATTTCCCTGAATCTGTCTGTATGACAAATGCCCACTTGTATGATGCAGTTTGGTTTTATCTTATCCAAACTGAATATGGCTGAATTAGAACAGTATCACAAAAGCTATGTTCCATGAAGTAATTGAAATGAGCGAGATGAATGATGACAACCTTTGATGATATTATTGTAACTGTAAAAGAATGTGCAAAAAGTCTAGAATCCCATTTCTAGTCTCCCCCTGGCTGTTCTGTATAAGCTGTTTAGAAAACAATGTGTGGCTGAGTGTATGTTGTACACAAATTGTTTCAAGCTCCATGCTTGCCATTTCTCACATGTCTCATCAAAAGTCACACTGAAAGGCTTTATGAGGGTGTTTCGCCCACTTGACACTAGACCACATCACAAGCCGAAGTTTCAGAACAAATAGACATAGGCAGTAATTACATTTCTCTGAAAGAGACCTTGCACTAAGAAACAAGGCACAAATCTAGTTTTCGAAGTAGAAAAAATTCCAAGTTTCCTTTTAGCAAGTGGAATAAACATAATTCATTTCAACTAGATCCATGTTCAATGTGAGAGAGAGTAATTTTCATCCTAATGGTGCCAGAATTTTACAACTACAATTGGAAACAACATTTTAGAAATTCTTTTCAGATCATTTAAAACCTAAAATATTTTCTTATTGCCATCTTCTAGATAGCCTTCAGTATAAACAGCTTTTGTGTCCAGCCCTTAGAGCTCTTGTTTATTTCTCCCTGACTTTTAAATGTTCAGTCCTTTGACTTTATATCAGCACTTTTTAATTTTAATGTTTTAAATTGATTAAACTGTTAAAAAATGGGACCCTATATACAAAAATGTGCAAGCATCCTCCACAGGTATAAACACAAACAATAGGTTTAAAGCACAAATTAAATCAAAGTCTGAAATGAAGAACCACCAATTCTAACCTGGCTCCACTTAAGAGAGTTTGAACCAACATGGTAACCCAAGTTGCAAAATTTTGAAGTCTTTGTTTGTCTTTGGAATAATCCTATTGTTGGACAGGGGCCTGCTGGCTGGCCTTCAGGGTTTGGTTTAGTTCTAATATACATGTGGAGCAAGGACTGGAGAGTGAGCACATGAGAAGAGAGGAGAAGTTCTAGATTATTCTCAGAGCAAATTGATCTTTAAAATGGGCTCAGACCATAGATCCAACCACAGGGTTTCATCTCTTCATGGAATACAACTGTGAGGCCCATGTGCTCACTCTCCAGTCAGCAGGGATCCCAGGTCCCACTTTATTCCCTTGTTTTGACTAATTGTGAGTCACTACAGCAGCACCATTTTAAAAGTATAAACTCCGGATTACATCTTTATGGAAAACTAAAGCTTTGGAAAAAGAAAGAGTAGATAACAGGCTGCTAAGAACAATTTTAATTGCTTCTGGAAGCAAAATATGCAAGGTTTTCTATATAGTTAAGCTTAAGTTTCAGTTTGATTTCCAACACATAATGTTCTAATCTCAGTGTTTCAAAAAGAAAGTCATGAAAGCTTCTAAACACAGTGTGATCAAAATATTGTCCCTGAAATCACAGACAAAAATTTCATCAGCAAGGTGAAAAGACATAATAGTCTTATATATGAATATCAGTGACAGAGACCTATACAACAGCCATTAAATTCTTCATTAAGCTGATGCTTCACCAGCAGGGAAAGAAGTCAAAAGAGTATAGATGACACTGGGCTTGAGAGAAAGATTACTTTAAAACTAGTATCTAATTAATACAAGATTTATTTCAAACTTATTGGATGAGTAAGAATGACCAGTTGCCATCTATTTTTTTTTTACTAGTATTAGATAAACCCAGCAAACATTCAAAGAAGAAAGAATGGATTTGTGGGTCTATTATCCTATAAAAATGAACATGTTCTATGAGATACTAAATTTAGACAACATTCTAGTCATTTCTAGATCTTCGGTGCCACGTACTTTTAAATGGACCATTTGATGAAGACTTTCACGTGGACTGTTCTCTTCTTAAAAATCTCAGTCATCAGCTCACTGACAACAGAATCCATTGCTGTAGGTCACCGGGAGGCTCTCAAGCATCAAAAATGGTAATTGCATGAAGTACAGACTGTGGTTACAGATCACTGTAAACCTCCTACCAATATCAGAATTTCCCCACGTCTACAGACCTCAGGATGGTGTCATTTTTCCTACTTCTGACTTATCTAAATGTGGTTTTCATCTGAGAGTTTGTGGTTAATTCCAGGGCCAATGGCACCAATAAAGTTTCAAGTGAATTGCCCCAAGATTGGCAGCTGCAATACGTCAGAACTTTGAACAATCAAATGAAGCAATATCTTCCCTGCATTTTACTGTCTCCTAGACACCTAAACCTTAGAATAATCTCCCTTGCTCCTGTTTATCCAGAAACCTCTTTCAAGGGAACCTACACAGGTTATCATAGAGTGATTATCCAGAAAGAGGCACCCTATCATATACTTACAAATTGGAGGATGAAGCACCAATCAGCAATCAGAGACTCAGGTGTTCAGATTTCTCCCAAATGTCATAGCAAGAAGTCAAAGGTACACATGACTAAATGAAAGTGGGTGCTGAGGAAAGGGTTGATAGGAGTTTGTGACGTTGGAACCACGTGACAGCTGAAGTTAGATTACAAGCAAAGTGTTTTCAGACATCAACAGATCCTTGGAAAGAAGAAGATGGGTTACAGAGTGAAGCAAAGAATCCTGCTTATGATTTTGTGAGATCATCAGGAAGGTTCTGAACCTCTGGTTTTCCTCTCCTTCCAGACAGTGTGGAGGTTAAGCCATCTGGAGCTGTGCATGTGGCTGGACCAAATGGAAGTCACACACCTCTAAATTAAAAAGTAGGGCCCCTCTTCCAATGATGAAAGAACCACTTTTTCTTTGAGTGCCCACGCACTGTGGAGAAATCCATCCCCAGCAACATCCTGCCCATGCACAAAGCTCTGGCAACAGATCTGCAAATTCCATTTTGAATGCTTCTGCATACATCAGGTCTCTATAAATCTTATCTAATCCTTGGCTTCTTCAACAATGTAGAATACTGGCTCTGCTGCCAACTGTACATGGTAGGGGTTGTGATTCCCTGCTCCTGAGTGCTTACAGACATTAAGCAGTAACTGGGCTCTTGTAAAAGCCCATTAGCTTTTTGATGTACCTTCTTAAGGAGCATGGTGCTGGAGATGGAGGCATGGGCCTTCCCAGATTATGTTTGCTGCTGGCTTTGCTTCGGAAATTCGAATCATCTGGTTCTTATCACAGCTACACGGTTGGGGGATATGATGAACTGCCAATGACACAGTGCACGATCTCACAGAGGCCACTGCATGAAGTCAATGCCTCGCTACCGAGGAAGGAGTCAATTCCATAAGAGGAGGTAAATGCTGTCCAGGGCGAGGGACTCATGGGCACTAGTCTTCCTTGTCCTTTAACTGGTTCTATGTGCTAATTCAAACACACCCTGTTCACAATAAAGTTAGGGTCTATTATGCCTATGTCTAGAGGGTTAGTGGTGAAGATAACTATTCAGGAGTATTAAATACCCACATACCCAGAAGTATGACAACTTGTTCACATTATCATATTTAATTCTTCCAGCGAGCCAAGCTATTGTGGTATTTTTTACTCCTGTGTTACAAGTCATAAACCTGAGTCTCTGAGAGGCTTAGGAGCTGGTATCATGGTACAGGAGAAAGGGGGTAGGGAAACAGATGAACTTGACCAATTAGATACAAGCCAGTGTGATGTGTGTGTGGCCAGATGTCTTTGAATGAGAAGTTTTTCTGTCTGTAAAATGGGAACAATGGTACTATAGCTTTGGATATTAGTGCTAATGGTTTTATCTCCCCCTTAATGTCACATATACATATGTACCATCTCCCCACCAAGACGTTCAATTAATGCCTGGCAGCAGCAACTTTTAAATGCACAATTGACCACCTTTATTGCTGATCAGCATCCAATTCAATCTCTTCTTCCTTTTTGTGTCTCTGACAAAGGGAGGCTTATAGTGCAACCCAAGCTCCAACTCATTCTGTGTCCCAGGCTGCCTTTAGTCAGTGCCAAGGCTCCTGCTTTGGCCTCCCGAGAGCTGGGATGACATGTGTGAGACACAGTGCCCGACACTCCACCCCCGGCACACACACAGGAATTCATTCTTAAATGACAATAATATATGCTGTTATTTCTATTTTTCAAAATAAATATTTTGTTCTCGGCCTTCCCCCTCAACTTGGGAATAACAACTCAGAGGTAGAATTAAGACAGCTTTATTTCTTGTTAGGGAATAAAGAGGTTGGCTGTGCTCAATGTCAGATGCATCCATGACGGCTTCATTTTGGAACTACAGTAACTTGATGTTTTTGTGCTCTATCCAAGGACAAAGCCTGATGATGTCCAGCTGAGGACATTTTGCAAGTTCCACCAGGACACAATTTCACAGCCGTTTGAAAGACAATCGCCACTTCTGATATGGACTAAGCTTAGTGTTCAGGAAATTTGCAAATGACCATTCAGTACTTAAGAATATCTTAAGGTAAGACATAGATTAAAGTATTTAATCCTGATCAGTTTCTTTAAAAGCATGAACTCAGTAAATAGAAGCATTCCAAACACTCTGTCATAATACCAATAGAATATTAATATAAACAGTACAATGTATCTTTTCTAATGTAAGTTTCAAACTAAGTTTAAATGACTGTATAAATATATATTTTTGTGCGCATATGTACACACGTATACATACACAATCTGGAGGACTGGAAGAGATTTTTATTAAATACATTCTATCAGCCTGGCTTTTACTTTCCACTACAATAATTTACAACAACAATAATAGCCTCACTACTAAATCTAGACTCTGGGGGCTGGAGAGGTGGCTCAGAGGTTAAGCCTCTGCCTTGCAGGTCCTGAGTTCGGATCCTAGATCTCACATATAGACCCTGGGCAGAAGCGGGGCAGCCTGCATTTCTGGTCCTGGTAGGGCGGAGCCTGTGAATCCCGGGACAGAGTAACCAAGGAGGAGGTGGAGGCGGTCCATAGTGGTTCCAGAATTTGCCCGTGGTTCTATACACACACACACACACACACACACACACACACACACACACACATATACACACACGCACACACGCACAATTGAATAAATAAATAAATAAAATAATTAATTAAAAATAAATAAATCTAGACTCTGTTCAATTGCAAGAAGACTGAAAACAGCCATTTCATTTTCTTTCATAAAGGAAAACATGACCACAAGTGACCTCAACTCTGTAGGATCTGTGGCCATATTTAAAACTCATCATTCCCTTGTCAGCAAGGACAGTTGTCACCTGCCTGGCTCTTGCCCTAGAGGGATATTCTGGAACCCTAATCATTCATCTGAGGTGTGAAATGTTAGTCATTTTACTTGGAATTCTAAAAGGAATCTTTTCTTTCTGGCTGTGGCTTCTCCTGCTGTTGTTTTTTTTCTATACTTAGACAGGGAAAGAAGTCTCCAATGGAAAGAGTGCATAGGCCCAACACCAAGAACAACAGTGAAGAGGTACCTCCTGGGGCCTCCACACCCCTCCACTCCCTGAAACAGGCATGTTTGAACCCTCCCCCACCACCACCAAAATTCTTTTTCTGCTCCTTTCGTGAATTCCTGAGTTCCTGGTGAGCCAGCAAGAAGTTTCAGTTTCCATTTCCATCTAATCTAACTCAAGCTCTGTCCAAACTGTGAGTCCAATCAGCCCCGGAGATTTTCTGCAGCATTGGCAACTTTTACTGAAATGAATTTACAAAACATCTGTTGCACTAAGGAAACATCTGAAGCTCTGGAAAGCACATGTTGGGGTTTGGAATCAAGGAGCAAGCATTCCTGATGGAGGAAAAAAAAGTCTCATTTTTGTGATTCAGTGAAGACACTTGCAAGTTAAGAAATTAATATGGCTTAGGGTTTGATGGACCAAAAGGCCCAAATGACCATGATAAACAGAGGAACTGGAAGAGATGACTACACATCATGCTGCTATCAGGTCGGTCAGCCTGTGCAGCAGAACCTTCCCAACCCAAGCTGCTCACTGGACACTCTGAGTCAAGAGAAAAAAAATCTGACTAAGTGACTCTGACCAAAGCTTTGTGCACTTCTGCAGATAATTTAGGTGTTGCTCAATATTCATGATCAGATACTTTCTCAACTACCGTTCCTATATTACGGGATGAATGTTTGGAATAAAGTCTAAAATATTTTCCCAATCCAATATTATCATTTTCTCTTTCCTAAACTCTTGTTTCTTCTTTTACTTACAGATTTTCTACACTCAGAAATGTGGTAGAATGATGAACATTGTAATAATTCTGTTCAATTTGCAAGTATTTGGTGTTTCATCCATAGATTATCAATTTGCAACAAATTAATGTAGAATTTATTAGAATCTCATTATCATTCTGAATGACAATAATCTTCCAAAATAGGCCTCTGATCTTTTGAGAGCAGGGCTAAGAAAATTTTGGGTTACCTATAATTATAATTGAAATGTGGGAGAAAGGGAGGGAGGGGGGAAAGGAAGGGGAAAAGGAGGAGGGATCAAGGGGGACCAGGAAGGGGTGGAGGGAGGGAGGGGACCAGGGTACCTATTAAGTTTGTATGATTGGAAAAAGTAATAAATTAATTTAAAAAAGAATATCATTTTGAAGAAAATCTAAGAGATTTTGAAAAAAAAATAGTCAATGAGGAAATCCTCAAGAAGTTTGTTTTGTTTTAAATCTTCAATTACTTTTTGACATTTGTCTGTCAAAAATTTAGAAGTGAGACTTGTCCTTCCCAGTCCTGCATAATGACTGACATACTAACATGCCTCTATAGACTACTTGAGAGCTCAAGAAAGATAAGAACATCCAGTGGAAACCTTGAGAACTAAGCTGGATGAGTGAAAGGAAATGCCCCTATCAGTGGGGTAGCCTGAAGAGAGAGAGGCAACTAGGTATGCCACAGAGGCCTGAACCCCAGAGGCCAGAGGGAACCCTGGGGTCCATAGAAACATGCAGGCAGGAGGTTGAAAGGGAGTGGGAGGGATTGAAGAAGGGAAGGAAGGGGATGGGAGGGAGAGGGGATAGAATGAAGCAGGGATGAGTACTCAATATGCTTGTAAAAGTAAAAAAATTTAAAAAAAAGAAAAAAAAATTATACAGAACACAGACTAAGCAGAGGAAAGGGGGAGAGCCGAGAAGCATGTGCAAAGTATCCAGCGTCAAGATTTGCAAGTGTTTTGAAGTTTGTGGAATGTCTTCTGTTCTAGATGCTAGAAGACAGAAGACAGATCCAAACAAACGCAAACACCTGTAGCTTAGATGAACTCCTTTTAAAAAGCAATGGTTCTCTCAATTAGCTTTCTCAGGACATGTAGTGAATTTAGCACTTTCAATAGACAGCATTTTGCTCTAGTTTTAGCCCATAGCTGCTGGTATAGACAATAATACTATAAGTAGTGAATAGAGTTTTGCAAGTTTGACAATTTGGATAATACATCATGGTTTGTGTAATACTTTCTCATCCTGAATGTAAGGTATTTCCAAATGTGTTCAGGCATCAGGAAGCTCTACATAAGGTAGAGATGATAATAAGCAAGGTGCTGGCTGTCCTGAAATGTTTCTCATTCAGTTACCATTTATGATGGCTCTTTATTGATTCTGTATCTACCAACACCTATTGCTTAGTCTCTGAACTAATTACCCCAGAGCCCTCTGCAGCTTGAGTTTTTAAGGCTTGATGCTTTCTCTTGAATGTGGAGTTAATTTTAATCCTGCATACCTGTCTTTATTTCTGCCTACTTCTGTGAGTCCCAGGCTGATGCACCCACATCTCTGAGGGGATTGTTAATTTAGTGGGACGTGTAAGGATAAACCACCATACAATATTTGTTTCAAAATCTCTATATTTAGTCAGGCACTCAGGTTTCTTAATTCCATTTCCAAAATGCTTTTCTCTTTTACTGTCAAGTTTGTAATTCTGGTTTTTACTATCAGTACCTGGCATTTTGCAAGAGAGTACTTTGCTTCTGAAATTTTAACTCTCAACCTCTCTTCCCACCTGTCTATCCTCCATGCTACGCTAGCTCTCTTACGAGAATGAACAGCTGAAACGTTCACTATTTGCTAGAAGACTTTCTGTGGAACCAGTGGCTATAGCTGGTGGGATCCAGTAATGTATTCCAGGTGAGCTGTGAATGCTCAGAAACTCTAGGCAACATTTTGGACACGTGTGCGTTATTATTATACTTCTGGAAAAAAGATTCATAGCTTTCATCAGGTTCTCCAAAAAAGGTTGAGAATCATTAAGAATAGGATAAAGTCTAAATTATGAGTGTGGCACACAAGACCTTTTCTAACTTGACCCACTTCAATGTTTGGACCCAGTCCTGCTGCTGTTGATCATGGCACAAGTCCCTCTCGGTCACACAAGATGCTATGGTTGCCCTAGAGATGAGTCTGTAAGCTTATCTTTGCTAGAGTCCAGTCTTCATCTTCCTTGCTCCTCTGTACCTCCTTTGATTTGTGTGCTCCTGTTCTTCTTTATGCTGTGGCTGCCCAGCCGTCACCCGGTGGCACTCTCTGTCCTCTCCACGGGGAATCAACCCCTGCTGCTCCTGCATGGGCTAGAGCCCAGGGCTGGGTTAGCATTTGTGAATGGCTGGCCTGCCACCTTTGCTGATGCAGTAGCTATCAGGAAAAATCTGTGCGGTTCTTTAATTTTTATTCTTTTAGTGTTTCATACAGGACTGTAGTGAATTTATGATATTTTCACACCTTACTCTCCAATCCCATCCTCCCTCCTCTTCCCATGATGATCTTTCTTCCCTGCCAGTGTCTCTCCTGTTTTCTTGTCTTTCTGCATGAGTAGTCCAGTGAGTTTCATCTGGGTTGCCTTTTATGGCACGTGCCTGACTCTTGCCGGAGCATGAATTGTGCATCAGTTGGTATACCATCAAGGAAAGTGTCTCCTTTCCCCACCCTGGCAGCAGCATTACCGCTTTTCAGTTTCTCAGGGAGATGTGGTGCCTTTTGAGATCTTTCTCCTTGCATGGTGAAATGTTGATAGGCCACATCTCACCCAGATCTTGTGGAGATATACATGGTTGCAGTGAGTTCACAGATGCAACAGCACTGTCGTATCCAGGAGGAAACATCTGGATGCATTCCTACTGTGCTTCAGGTTCTTACAATCACTTCCTTTTTTCCAAGGTTCTTCCTGAGTGTTGGGGTGGGGGTGGCTTACATGTCTTATTTAGAACCCAGCAATCTACCAATATGACTATATAGTTCTTAAAGTAAATGTGCCTTTGTCCCCCACCAGCCCCATCTAGAACCCTGGATATTTAACTAGTTTCATTGAAAGAATAATTAACAAAAAGGAGGCCAAGACAAACTGTGGTTGAGGATCTAATTTATAATGGCTGTCTGCTTTCTCTCTAGTTCATATGTACTTGGTTTTCTAAAGACAGAAAAGTAAATGTAGAAGCTGCAGATAAGCAAGGGAATGGGACAGGCTAAAAATAAACCTGACCCGCAGGGAAAAAGGGTGATCACTTTTCTTCATATTTACAAGTCTCTTTATGCCAGTTCTAAATTTACCCAAAATGTTGAAAGCTGGAGGATGATTAACTGGGCGCCTCTTGCCTTAATCTAAACCATCCAGAGGTGGCCCTTCTGTCGCACCTGGACAGTACATTCTTTGGAGGCTGAGGGTAGAGATAAACACAGGATGCAGGATAGGAACAGTATGGGTGCATAAGGGCATTCTGAGTTAACCAAAGCCAAAGGTTCCAATTAGAAAAAAAAGCTGGCATTTCAGTTATGAGCTCCACAGTAGTGCAGTGCACAACATAGAAAGAGCTTAGCAGGGAACAGCAAAACTGAAAACAACAACAAACCGTAATTCAGAACATCAGAGACCCTACATTAATCACCTGAAACCAGACCAGCCAAATCTCTCTCCATCCTAAAGCTCAGGGAAATTTGTGGAAGAGGAACGGGGTGGTAAGAGTGTAAGAGCCTAAAGATGGGGAGGAGCAACCATATGCAAGATACTCCACACAAGTTAGGACCGCAGTAGCCATAATCGGCCTTTGCATGACCTATGCAATGACTGACATGTCAATGACCCTCCCAAAGTCTAGCATGGATCACAGGTACTACGATCCTTAGAGGCAAGAGATTAATAGCCACACTAGTGTTCCCATACTAAAGGGGAGCACAAGAAAGGGCTCTAGGCAATGCCACTGAATCCTTACACCTCGCCAGAGTGGAGGATGCAGAGGGAAGTTTGACATTCACACTAAAGGATGGTCCAGGGAATGGGAGGGCAGGAAAGGGGGGGCACTGGGAAAAAGGGAGGGAGGGGGATGAAAAGAAAGGGAAAAGGGGGGAGGGTGCAAGAGGGATTGGGGAGGGCTGGAAGGAGGGAGGGGACTGGGGTATCTATTAAGCTTGTATGATTGGGAATAAATAAATAAATATAAGAAAATAAAAAAATAAACATTTTAAAAAATCTAAAAATTAAAAAAAAAGAAAAAGCGGGGCTGGAGAGGTGGCTCAGGGGTTAAGCCTCTGCCTTGCAGGAGTAAGGTCCTGAGTTCCCAGATCCCACGTATAGACGCCAGGCGGAAGCAGGGGCGGCCTGCCTGGTCCAGGCAGAGCAAACAAGAAGAAGGTGGAGGCGTCCATGGTGGTTCCCGAATTCGTCTGTGGTTCTACACACACACAGACACACACACACACACACACACGCGTGCACACACATACATACACACACGCGCAATTGAATAAATAATAATAATAAAATTTTTTTTTTAAAAGAAAGAACTTAGCAGAATTAATCAGGAAAAAAATTTGCCATTAGGAAGAATTCTAAATTGGGGGCAATAGGGAACATGTAAGAAAAATGTAAAAATTCAAATAATAGGTTGTGAATATTAAGAAATTCAGAGGCAAAATATTAATGCTAAGTGCTGGTAGATGGGGGCCGGATGAAGTTCAGCCTCGTGCCCTGATGTCTGGACAAGACTTGACCTTGAGTCCAGTGCTGCACGGATGCATAGTACTTAAGTGGCTTTTGCTTTGCTTTTGGCAAGCACTTTTGAATTTGAAATGTTTCAGAAATGCACATGGATCATACTAGTGGAAAACATTCACAAAAGATCATAAGCTGGACATCAGATTCTGGCGACTGTGGTATCTTTGCTGTACCTCAACATTGCCACTGTATACTTCAAAAACAACTAGCTTTCTATGCCTCATTTTACTCAGTTACCAAGAAGGACTTTGGGACGCATAATTTCTAAGATGTCTAAGATTGTGGGCTAGTCCCTTGCATTTTAGCACATCTACAAATCAACTTTCTAATCTATAACGGAGCACAAGCTTAATTTATAGAATTGCTGTAAAGCATTCTTTTAAAATAAAAGTGCAGGTGCGGGGAGATAGCTCAGTGGTTTAAATGCTTTTAGCATAAACAAAAGGATTGGAGTTCAGATTCCACATAAAAATGCTTGGTAGGCATTTTTTCCCCTACAATTACAGAGTTGGAAAGTAGAGACTGGGCATCTCCAGGACAAACTGGCTAGTGAGAGTAACCCTATGGACCAGCTCAGGAATTGATTATTGACCTAGTCAAAAAAATAAGATGGAAGAGTGATGATTTCCCATATCCTTTATTAGCTTCAGGTCTCCACATGCATGCGTATACATGTACACGTGTACTCACATACATGTGTCAATTCCTTCTCATTACAGTGTCAAAATAGACTTATGAATGTTTTTACTACACGAACATAAGCAGTGTTTAGGATTAGTGTGTTTTATATCAGAATAGAAGTTGTTATTTTGGTCCTCTACTGTGTGAATTTGGTAGTGGTATTTTCAAATGTATTTTGTATTTATAGATGCTCATCTCCACATATTATGTCTTTTGTTTTGAGAGTCCTGGCACTGTTGTTTGCTGAAAGGTTCTGTTATAACTGCAACAATCTTGCCATGCCCCCCCCCCCCCCGCTAAGAGACTATTTCACAAGCATAACAGCCCACAACTTTTTTCTCTCATATTATGCAGGGTAGAGTATATATTTCCCTAATTACAAATCTCCGCAAGAAAGACTTTGGTTCTCTAAATGATGCCTTTGCCTTTGTCCATTATATCTGTCATCGCCATAGATAAACAGTACATATCGATTTAGGCCAAGACAAGAAATAATAGTGGTGTTTAGAGATAAATTTACCAGTTGATTCTTCCTATCTTTCCAGTCAAGTCCAGCAGGAATTTTTCTGCTTTTTGAGTTAAATTCTGTGTACTGTCAGAAGTTTTGAAATCGTAACTGAGAAATTTCATCTAGTACTCTACATATGAGGATTAGCACAATCCTCTGTCATCTATAAATGAAATGACCATTTTAAGGAATTGTTAGTTAAATCATTTCTGAAATTTTTATTAGCACAGGAAGCACAATATGGTACTCTTGATTCTTATGAGGCTTTTATGTGTTAAAGGCCGAGGCAAGAACCTTGAGACTTTAGTATTCTGAATGTTTGCTTTGAGTCTGTCAGCTTTTTATTTTCAGCAAGAAGCATCCTGTTCCCTTAAGCCTTAGCCAGCATTATTTCATAGCGGGATAAATCTGTGTGCATTGCGCTACCCATGTTCAGCAATATGAAATGTTAAGGGATTCGTGGATGAAGTAGAACAACAGTCACTCACAGGCCTCAGGAATATATTAAAATGGATCCTGGCCACAGTCAATATCGAGATTGTAGAGGCACACTCCAGGCATCTTTTTTAAAGGCTGCTTTGTAATAAGCAGAGAAAGAGAAGGTGCTAAATCATGGCTGACTACCACGCTGGCTTCACAGTCTTGCTGTCTCTGGTGCTGGGCCTCAGAAATCAATTTCACACATGGCTGCTATCAGCATTCTTTGAGCTATTAAGACAAAAGCACTTTCTTCTTCTTCTTTTTTTTTTTTATTAAAACCAAGCTCATTTTTATCTCATGGCTCCCGATCTGTGCCTTCCCGCCTCACCGCTCCATGGTGTCAGTGCTGACTCCTCCTGCCTGCCTTGTCTCATTTCAGAGCTTCTGGAAAAGCTGCGTCCACTTCTTCACAACTCTGAATTCCTTCACGCTGGGGACATTGGATTCTGCCCACTTCTTGACGGATGGATGGGCTTCTGCGTCACTCATCTCTCACTCACCACATCCTCTGACCTCCCGGCAGGGTCAACCAGCCTGCTGCCTGCTTCTCTTACTCATCCTGACTGGGAAGTGCTGCGCTTTGAGTGATCTTTCCTTCCTCTCCTGTTCCTCTTGACCTTTCCTCTTTCACTTCACTGTCTTTTCTTTGTAAGCAAGTTACAAACCCACAGTTCTTCCAGTCGCCAGGACACGGTTTCCAATCATCCAAATACCCTGTTAGTGCTGTAAACTCAACATTTCTAGGGCCAGCTCAAAATGTGGGACTACAACCTTAAAGTAGTCTCTCACCCTAACAGAGTTATGGATGTATGAACAACACTATAAAACATTTCCCCTCTATCAAGCATCCTTCATCCTCTACCTCACCCCACAAATACACATGCAGACACGCACACATGATACACAGTTGTCTCTACTGTATATTCTTCTTTAACAATATACTTCCTTTCTGTTCTCGCTTCTGTTCCTTTCATGACTGGTTCCCCAGCCTTCCCTCTGCACTGTCCCTCGGTAACACCCAGACACACAGAGGAAAACCAGTGTGGGTAAGGTTGTAAGAATGGTCTTTTATAGAGCCTTGATTTTTTCAGCTGAGGGTTTAGGCTTCACAGGACCCCAGCTGAAGTCAAGGAAGACTTGTAAACAGACAATGATATGATCAGGCTTTACAGTTTCAAAGTATTTGTACTATACATGTGGTCCTCATAATGCATGAGGCATGGAGTTCCTGGACATTTTAGAAAAAGAAAAGAAAGGGAGAGTTACAACAGAGAGCAGAAGTGAGAAATTCATTCTACAACCATTTCAACAGCAGATAAGAGGGACTTAGACTCCGTGTCTAATTAAACAAGCTATGGCTGGGTAAGAGTAGGTCATGCTCTCAGGAATTAAACTTAGCTGTCTGAGGAAGCACTGGGAAAACTGAAACACTTAATTTGACATGGTGGCCACAGAAAAGGGAAAAGAAAAGGTTGGCTGACTAGTAGATGCAGAAGACTGGAGCTCTCAAAGCACCTTTGTTAGTCAGACTAGATAGGCTCTACTTTCTATCCAGTAAAAAAATGATGTAATATGTGTCTGGTCCTTACTTTTTAATTTTTAACATATATGTGTATGGGGACATGCATGTGCATGTTTGTTTGTGTAGTGTATATGTGTATGAGTGTGTGTGTTGTGGACGTTCAGAAGTGATATCAGGAATTGTTCTTGATCACTCGTTTACCTTATTGCTCTGAGTCTGGGTCTCAAACTAAACCCAGAGGAAGCCATTAAGACTAACCTTGTTGAGCAGATTGTCCTAGGAATTTATTCCCAGGTTCACCTTCCAAGGGCTAGAATTATAGACCTGCTGCCACGTTTGCCTGGCATTTTTATGTGCCATCCGGGAATCTGAACTCAGTCCCTTTTGCTGGTGAAGCAAAGTCTTTCGCTAATGAGACATGTCTCCAGTCCCTGATCCTTATTTTTTAGTAAAACATTTGCATATTTAAATATTTAGAACATCAAATTACAGATTTCACTACGTTCTTTTCACCGATTCTGGGATTTACATGCACACTGTCACATGTGAGGACAGTCGCCCTCATACTAGCATTGCCATTCTGTCTCACATATGCACATATCTAAAATTGATATACAAAGACTATTCACATCAACTAGGTGTGCTATTGAAAGAGGTAAATGACCACCATTTTAGGGAGAGGGGTTTTGAAGAGGTTAATCATTAGGAGAGCTTACAATTCATCTGCAAAGAAAAGATAAATCTGCTAGCAGGTAAAAAGGTATTTTCAACCTTTGAAATTCATTAGAGCAATGTTTTTTAACTCTGGCTACATGTTCAAATTTCTCGGAACTCAAGAAAAAGGGCAGAATTCCAGTCCTTTCTCAGACCGGTCGTATTAGCTTCTGACGGGGTGAGGCTGCAGCTGCCCCAACAATTTAGTTTTGAGTTCTCAAGGTATTTTGATGACAAGGAGGGTGAAGGACACCGAATGAGAAGGGCACTTGTGTGTAAGTTCACAGGCTAAACTTTAAGTTAATCTTCATCCTCATTCTGTCTTATGCTTCCTGCCTTCAGTAGGCTCCATATCCCCACCCCCAAGTTGCAAAGGAATTCCTGTTTTTCCTCTTAGTCTTGGTCTCTAAGATTGCAGAGGGGTGCTGTAGTTACCAGGCAAAGCTGTTAGCTGTCTTACATTAGAGGAAAGAAAAGAGACTGGCTTCTAAGAATGAGATAGAGGCATTTTGGTGTCTAGACTAGAGTGATCATGATGGCTGATGTTCTTCCCTAGGCACTAGCTACCTCTGCGAAGTCTGCAAGGTACGATGCATGAGTCATTTTGTTTAACTGCAGAATAGTCTTTGAATATGGATGATACTGTGGACATCTAACTAAAAGGCAAGAACACTGGGGCACAGAAAATTATAGGAAGGTTACACTGGTGGAGCCAGGATTTGAAAACAGTCAATCTAGCACAAAAAGTTTAACACTTATCCATGAGAATTACACAGAGAGAGCTAACAAATTAACCAGGCTCTAGCTCAATGAAGTGGAAGAAGTCTGTGTCTTCATGCATGTAGCAAGTGTACAGCTGATCTGGATACTGGGAAAATATCAGCAACTATTGCATTAAGCTAACTTATGGATAAAAAAAAAACAGAGGCACACACAAAGAAAATGCAGGTCCTAGGCAGAGGTCTTTAACTTAGGTAAGGGAGAAAACCAGGTAAGCTCAATGTAGAAACTCTCCAGTGCTCTGGACCAAGAAATAAACAAATACAGAAACACAGGTAGCAGAGGCTGGTGCATGGGAGGAAGGGAGACCCTCAAGCAGAGGGTCTAAATCTTAAGTCTGACTCTGCTCCCCTCAGTCAGATATCAGAAAAACCCTGATAAGGTACTCAATCAAATGTAAAATGCCAAAGACTGAAGCCATATTAATGTACTATTATACATTCCAAAAGAAATGTCATCCATTTAACTATGACCTGTTATTAATTATAAATACATCTGAGTTTCCAAAGTCAGGCAAAATCTGTGTATCGTAGGATCGATGAAATACGGTACAAGCTGTGAACTCCCATGAACTCGGTTCTGAGACTGTGCAAATCACTCAGCATGTTGGGGAGGTGCCTGCCAAAAGAGGCCAAAACAGTTCAAACAACGTGGAAAATAATCTGTGCTACATATTTTAATGTGATTTGTTTGTGGGAAGAAAGAAAGACACATGCAGGAAAATAGAGAATCATTCCATTTTGGAACTCAGCGTTCTTATCTCTAAAGTGGGCATGGTGAGTTCTATATGAAATACATACACCACATATTACTTGGCAAATAGGAAGGGACTAACAATCATGGTTTTCTCCTTTGTTAAGTCTGAAGAGATTTTAATTGCACTTGTAGTCAATTTCGAGGAAGGAAAAAGGAATGGAAAAGTGGTAGAAGTCCAAAGTTATTATGAAACACAGAAAACATATGATTTAAAACATAAATTCCTGTTTGACACTGTTCCGAGGCACATCCGTGCTATAAGGCAAGGCCAACCCATAATCAATTTCATTCTAAAGCTGCATGAAGATCTCTGTGCACGACAGATACTATTTATTTATAGTTACGAGAACTTCAGAACCTGATCAAAAATCGGACTCTTTTGTAGTTAAATTTACAAAGAATTTGTGTGACATTTAACTCGGATTGCTCTAATAAAGCTTGTATATTTTTTTGGCTAAGTTTCAGATATATCTGAAATTGCTAAATTCATCATTTTACACAAAAAATTGTCTTTGGAAGACTACAAGGAGCTTTTGGTCAGGGCACCTTAAGTATAGACCCCCGGACTGCATGCCTTCCTGGCGTTTCAACTGCTTTCAAAGGGGTCCACATGTGGAGCCCAGATTAGACAATGTGGAGACTACAGAAGTAGGGCAAAGGTACTTGCTAGTGATCCATAATTGTGACATAAATCTAAAGAGGGCAGAAAGAACTGAAAAATGACCATAAGAGGGAAAATACTGTTGCTTCAGACTCCAATAACTATGAGAAGGATAAAAAGGACAGCATGGTTATTGTTTTGTGTCATGTGAAGGGTATAAGGTCTCAAAGGTAAGGTCTGACTACTTGAAATGACCTCTATTTATTTGGACGAGTTTGCTAAAAGTAAATAAAGAGTTAAGGCTAGTATTGTGATGATCCTCTCAGAAAGACTAGTCCTCCACTCACACTTTGCTAGGCAAAATTCTTAATTTTTTAGGATGCTTGTGCATTTGTTTCTTCCACATGCCTTCCATAATTATGAAAAGATTTTTCCTGGCCATTAGGTCATGACTTTTAGCCAGGCGTCCTGGAGTAAAGCTATTCAGATTTGCTCACTTCTATTCAGCCCAATTTACTGATCTCCTAATAGGTGTCAGAGCCCAGATCTTCACTGAACTATAGAGCCTGAAAAGTCCCCACTCCAAGATAAAACTCGGCTGGGTTTAAAGATGAAAGCAAAGGTCGCCATGGGAGTATTTCTTAGCAGGGCCTTGCAGCCTTCTAGCTCTGCACTTTCCCTTTGTTCTCATCACAGCGGCTTCTCCTGCACCAGGAGAGGAATAACTGTCACTTTTAGACCCATCCCTCCTGGCCATTCCACTGCACACAGTCACAACAGCTGTGTCTTTAAAGAACCTTGATCCATGCTCCTGGACGTGGCCTCAAAGACCATGGGTTGGCATGCTGTGGCCACCAGGATTCATTCACTGTCCCTTCAAGTCAGCTCTCTGCCTTTGGCCTGTGGACGCTCTTGCTGGGGATGTCCCTGCTGCCTCTCTCCTTGGCCTGAGTGTGGACACATTATTTTGTGTGGAGCCCAGAACCTTAACTAACAAATGCCAGGATCTTCTTGTCCTCCCTGTTCCTTCATGTGAAGGAGAGAGACTGACATAGAGCAGGCATGTCTGTAACAAAACTCTCATGGATGCACACAATAAAGAGAAAGAAGTGAGGACATGGGAGAAACTGCCATAAGTCAAGTTTTTTGCAGTTGTTGTTCTGAAATTTTGTCCTGGCATTTTGCCCTTTTCTTTTTGCATGTGGTATGTGTGTGTGTGGGGTGTTTTGCATGTGGGTATGTGTGCTCGTGTGTGCAGATGTGTATACAAGAGGGCATTTGAGTATGTGTGCTTTTGGTGTCTTTGAGTGACTTTTAACTTCCTGCATGAGTGAACCAAGAAGATGGAGTTGAGATGGGAAGGCAATTCATGTGTGTTAAAGTCATACTCCACTACCACCAGCTGAACCATTATAGATATGTCACCTAACTTTTCTGTAACTCAGTTTCCTCTTTTGCAATATGGGGGAAATAGATTTAATCATTCCACAGGGCTGTTAAGAGGATGAGATAAATTAATGAATACAGTGTTTATTAATTTCCATCAAGTTCCATTAATGTAAATGCTGTCTTCAGTGTTAACTGTATTGTTATTTTTCATATGAAAGTATGCTATTCAATGGGTGATAGTTCATTTTATTAATATCCTTAGGTAGCGAAATAAAAAAATCATCAGAAATGTGTTTATTTTATGTACGTCCTATGTGTCTGAAAAACATTCCTATTTATTTATGAAATTTTAGTGTTCCATGAAATGTAACATTCTGGGAATCAGTTTTTAAAATTGTTCACATCCCTAATGGAGGCATAAGATACTGGAGGGTTTCTTAGCACCCTGAGCCTTGAACCAAGGGAACCTCAGATCTACCCATTCAAAGTCAGCAAACCTTTTGAGTAGGTCACCATCAGTAGCATCTACATGCCATTTTATTTATTTGAATGAGAGATGGATTAAAAGTGCCACTGCTGAAGCAGAAGATTTACCAGATAGACACAGGACCGAGTAAAATACTCATCAAGCTTAGATTTCAGTATTACTAAAGGAAAAAAAACGGATTTCAACAATAAAAGACATAACTCAAAAATGACCTTAAATATAAACCTTTAGAGAGGTAAAGTTTTTCTAACACATTCTTTCTTGAATCACTATAAATAATGAATTAATGTGTCTATTTCTTTAGGCAGAGATACCCTTACATCAGCAACAGTTAAATATACAGTTTAAAGAAAATAATATCATGACAGCAACCTAAAACCAATGGAAAGTCCTGAGCAATTCATTCCTGCCTTCTCCACCCTTGTCCCGAATCTGTTCTGATATTACATGTAGAAAAATCATGTTTGCTTTATTCTGCACAGTGTATCCAGTACTAAGCACAGTGTCTGTGACACAACCGGCCCAAGATACTATGAATTCACATTGATGGAAGGAAGGAAAGTCAGTGCTTCTCCAAGATCTAGCATATGCAAGACCCTTATTTTCTCCCATGGGTCACCAAATCATCATATTTTTCCATTGACATAAAAGCAAGAGAAATGACATCTCACTACTATGACATAGGTGGTAACCCGTGATGTCTGTAAATCTGCGATTCAGACCTCAGTTTCATCTCAATTGCTTTTCTGCAGCTTCGCTGGTTTCTGGGTTCCCTCTGCCTGAAACACCCCACATTTCAACTCCTCCCCAGCAACTTCTCAACCTTTCTTCTTTATTGAACCTTGGGTTCCTGTAGATGGGACACAAATGTCTTGGTCAACATTTGTATATTGAATTAAATTGTTTGTGAAAAAAGACTGTTAGAGGAAATAATTACTACATTTATTCAAGCACTCAAAATACTTATATCAAGGACTTCGTTTAAATCAAACTCAGCCTTCAAAGGGGTTCCAGTCATCTGGGCCATATTCTAGACATCTAAGAGAGTCTTTCTAATTCTGAAACACTGGATGTATGACCTGGCAGTCTGAATGCTATTAAACTGCCTCTGAAACAGAGAATTCAAAACATGTTTGTCGTTTCAGACAAGCTACAGGCCCTAGAACAAAATCGATAGTGTGTGGTAGATTGGGGAAATCATATTGGGTCTCGGCGACCTATGGGTTTAACAGTTCTGAGGAAATAACAGGCAATTTCGAAAAAGCTTCCTTCCAGGTCTCACCTCAGTACCTGAACAGTAGGACTGTTATTGTTTCCATTACCCTTTTTGTTTCTGGTTCTGCTGATGAAGTCCTGGATTTGAACAGCACAGAATTCAGTGGAGACTGGCGTTATAGCCTGCGAAGTGGGGTGGGAAATCGGACACCCGACCATACCTTTCCATGAGAACAAAGTGAAGTATATTTATTTTATTGGACAGTTTGAATTTATTGTAGGTTGCTCACAATTTCCTGTCTCGTTTCTTTCATGGTCTTGGAATTTATGTTAGGATGTCTTAGGTTATCACACTTCTTGGTCCCCACATTTATACCAATAGACCAAATTAACTTTCAGAAGGGAAAATACCCAAAGCCTTAGCTAGAGGATGGCAGAAGCTTCGGAAAAAAATCTGAAAAAGCAATGAAGATGAAAATGGAAACTCTGTGAAAATTAACGTCGTGTAGAATTGGCGAACATATCGCTTATTTCTTTAAGCAAATATAAGAAAGAACCCACTCATGAGGTGCACCCAAATAATTCGCAGGTGGTGAAACTATTAGAACCTGCAGCTTTTTGCTTCAAAAGTGGAGTAGGCCTATGTTAGCAACTTCTTGTGTTCACACACATGATTTCCCTGATGATCCATTTCAAACACCTCCCCTTTGATGTACAAGATTAGTATTGTTTTGTGAGTGTGTGTGTGTGTGTGTGTGTGCGCGCGTGTGTGCGTGCGTGTGTGTGTGTAAGAGAGTAATTGAGTATGTGTGCCTATGCAGGCCCAAGAGTGACATTAAGAATCATCCTGGGTTGTTGTACCTCCTTATTGCTTTGTTTTGGTGTTTCCTACGGTGTGCCTTGCCTTCTAGGACCAGAATTGCAGGCCACAGCCATTTCTGCCTAGCATTTTTACATGAAATCTGTGGATATGAATTGAGGTCCTTTTGCTTGGGAGGCAAAGACTTTAATTATTTTAATAAGAACTTTAGACAAAGCTAAATGAGGATGGGAGATACAAGCTATTACAGTACTTTCACTTATAGAAATATAATTTTAATGTAATGTGTTTGGGTTTTGCATGGAGTTGGAATACTGTAATGCTAGTCTAATGTAGCAAAAATATAGGATTTCAGTCTGGCAGCATGGCCCCTGATGAAATACAACCGATTAGCATTCCCTATATACCTGCCACGTGGGATGACACCTCTCCTGGAACAATACTCTTGTTTGTTTGTTTGTACAGAAGCAAGTCTTGCCATGCCGCTCAGGTTTGCTTTGAATCTGTGATCCTCCTGCCTCAGTTGCTTGGAGTACAAGCAACTGTGCCTGGCAAGCAGTTTGCTTTGTGATAAGTTTTTTCTAAGGAGTTAATCTTAATTAAGAAATTATTGTTGGATCTTTTGCTATACAAACAGGTATTCTCATCAACAAAAATAACTTTAAAGTAATTTAGAATGGTTGAAGCCAAATAGTAAGTGATAATATTCATAAAATAACATGCTCACAACCTGAGGAAAAGTCATAATTTATACAATTATATGCAAGTCAACATATGAATAAATAAATGCCATATGGAAGATTTATTTACAAATGATTATAATGAAACAAATGAAGATTATAATGTCCATCCATGCCTGTGAAAGAACTACCTTTTGAAAAGTAATTAAAATTTCTAAGGCCAGCAAGATAGCTCAGAGGGTAAGGTATCTGTTTATAAACCTAGCCACCTGAGTTCAGTGTGCAGAAGCCCACATGGTAGAAGGAGAGAATTGACTTCTGAAAGTTGTTTTCTGATCTCTATCCATGTGCTATGGTATTCTTTCTCTCTCTCTCTCTTTCAAATAAAAAAGGCTCCATAATGGCAAAATGTCTAACTAACTTCTGAGGACTTTATTGCATGTCTTCGATTGTCTTCAAACCTTTCTTTCTACTGGACTCTGTTCTCTGTTTGGTAGATGGTGATAGGTAAATGATTTTTGTCTAAATGTTTGTAATCATTTGAGGTGTCAGAATACTTCAAAGCTTGCAAAATGCTTCAGCATGTAATAATGGCTTTTCCTCTTGCAGTATCCTGGACAGTTAGTGTGAAGGGCGAGAGTGCATGGATGGGCAGAGAGAGGAAGGAAGTTAAGTGCACTGATTCTGCCAAGGCAGTGAAACTAGAAACGGTACATCCTAAATCCAGGCTTCTCTGATATGTGGACACCTTCATGGTTTGGTTGCAGTCTCAGTCCACTGTGACTGGAGGCTTGGACTTCAGGTAGCAGGACTGGAAGATGACCTTCAAGTGGTGAGTCTGAGAAGTGTGCACTCAGGATTATGGGATGCTACATTCTTTCTCTGCTCTTGCCCTGAGATGTGATTATGTTTTATTTGCTTCTCATACCTTTTTATCATCACTAGCTGTGCCAGGGAATGAGGCAGCCCTCTTCCAGAACCTGTGCTATGCTTTGAGGATTCTCAGCCTGTAAAACCCTGAACAAAATAAACTTTTTAAAAATTGTGTGTGTGTGTGTGTGTGTGTGTGTGTGTGTGTGTGTGTGTGTATCAGAGGACATGCCTGTGGAGGCACAAGGGTAACTTCAGGAATCATACTGGATTGCTTCTATCTCCTTTTTGCTTTGCTCTGGAATTTCCCAAAATCCACTCACCAGAGCCTTAACTGCAGGCTGCTGCCATTTACATGTGGTGTTTTTACATGGGAGATCTGAACTCAGGTCTTTCTGCTGTGAGACAGAGGCTTAACCTCTGAGCCATCTCTCCAGCCAATACTTTTTTTTTTTTAAATTAGGTTAGCTTACTCCAATATTTTTGTTGTAGTGACAGGAAGTTGATACATAGAGATTCCTCCATGAAAAACATGTCAGTGTGCTTTACTTTTGCTGCTGTTGTTGGACAAGTCTCCGCCTTTTGGAGTCTGTTTTTCTTTTTGTTGAAGGTTCACTTCTGAATCTGCTGATATTCTTAGGGGCAACTTTAGGGTTCCGTCTTGTTTCCATGTGGAGCTGTCTTGCCTTCTTTCGGCTCTGTGACCTCAGCTTGGTTATTTAGTCCCATGCTCTAGAGGACCTATCGGATGTCTTAATGCAGCCCCATGTCTTCTGCTTTGGTTCCTCCACCATTCCTCTGCGCTCACGGGCACCATGGCTGAAAGCTGACCCGCCGTTCTGCAGCGCACACACATTCGCAGCTACTAAGCGCACTACCAGTACCCAGTGGATAGCAAGCTGTGGGGATTCAAGCGCCACGAGGATGACATGGCATCTTCTTAGTTTTCTTTTTCCATATATTAAATCAAAAGTGGTATTGGAATTTGTAAGTAAGCTCTGGAATGTACACAATCTAAATTCAAAGCATGTGTTATTCAAAAAGGTTGTGAGCACAGCACACAGCTCCACAGCTTTTAGGGTTCTCACACAACAAAGGCTCTATCTCTACCTAAGTGAGCATTCAGGTCTGGGGCTGTAAACCCTGCAGTCACTCTGGAACTAAGGGCTTCACCTTAGCAGCCCTGTGGGTCCTTAGAGTTTCGACATTCTGTGCTGGATTCTCTGTGTCAGGCAAACAGGCTAAGAGAATGTTTGGTACTTGGTGCATCAAGCATGAGGGGCCAGCATAGAAGTACCATATGCCACTTTTAACCGTCTTCTACCACCAGAACTCACTCACGAAGCACAAGGAAAACTAAGAAGGGGAGTTTATTTTAGAGTTCAGTTGTAAAAGGAAATGAATTTGGGTGAATCTCTGACACTATCTGTGCTAAAGTGAGAGTTTACAAATATTCCTGAGTTTCACAAAACTGTAGCTAATGAAAATGTCATGTTCTTTATGAGGATAAGTTTTGTAAAGGAAAAAATACTTGAGAACTTAATGGATTAAAAAAATACATGGGAGATGCAAGACCATTCACCTGATAAACCACACCAAAAGCTTGCTATTCAACTGTGGTTCTCTATGTGGCAACACGTGTTTGGAGAAAGAGACAGAGAGACAAACAGAGAGAGAGATAGAGAGAGACAGAGATAGACAGAGACAGAGATAGACAGAGAGGGAGACAGAGAGACAAAGAGAGACAGAGAAAACAGAGAAAGAAGAAAGAGAGAGAGAGAAACACGGTATATAATTTTCCCTTTTGAAATATTTAGTGATATTGACTTGGTCTTATCTGAAGAAGAAATGGGTGAAATGCTTCTCGTTAAAAATGAAAGTTCACATTTTCCTGTTCCATATAAACTTCTCCTTCTTTCTGTGATTTCTTACTAAGTTACTCTTATTCATTGAATCACATTTATCAAGATCTAATTTTCAGCATTTTGATAGCAGCATAGGAGTTTGTCCCCCATAACTTTGTGGGACAGATAGGAGTGGATGCTAAGTGCAAAAAGATACAATGATAGAAACAGAATGCTAAGTAACACAGGAACTATAAGAATTATGTTTAATTGTTTTAGATATTATAACAAATTATCAGTACCCCCTGACATGTGATTGTGGTGCTGAGTATAGCTATAGCTACAGACTGGTGAGATTTGTGGTACTGATATTCAAGCATAGAAATCATGATATTTCTTCTAAAAATGAATACAATTAATTATCAAGAAGATATACATATATGTATACATATGTATTTCTTTGAAAAAATGGAAAATATTATTGGCTATAAGAAAACAGCCAATTTGTAAATTCTGAGCTTCATAGAAAGAAAACAAATGAAAAGTCAGAAGTCATTGCTGGCTTCAGACTAACCATTGGGACTAGTTCTTGACCTGGCTAGAAAAATTGTAACTAACTAACTGCCTTCCAAGCTGGGTGCTGCAGTTACTAACCTACCCAGGAGGAAAAGCAGAACAGTTAAGCTTTATTCAATGTACTTTTTAATCTTGAAGTTCGGGAATTGGGGAGATTTAGTCATTTGTTTTTGAGCTCATGGAAAGAAGGGCTTGATAGCAGCTTACCCAGTGAGCAGGCCGGCTCCCCACACAGCTGTGCTGGCCCGTTTCAATTAGGATCCTTTCAGACTTACATCACCTCTGGTATGCCAGTCCTGGGCTCATGAGCCAGCACTGCCACTCACGCCAGAATTCAACCACATCGTAGGGCTTTTATGATGTAGACAGAAAAATGACATGAATTTGTCTTATTCTGGTAAACATAAAGCTTGAAGGCAACTCTCAGAAGGAAATTAACAGCAAAGGCAATACTGAAACTTGATTTAGACACATAGTCCTGAGATTATCTCAGCACGCACAACCAGGAGGTTATTCATGGTAGTTCAGGAATGTTCTCACTTAAGAAAAGACTGTGCTCCTCATGCTAGGAAGAGGTCGTTCCAGGGTCACTGTACTCATGGGACCTTGAAAACAGAAGAGTGCATTTGCTGAGCAAAGAGAAGAAAGAGACGTAGACAACTAAACCTGAGAAAGTGTCATTTCTGGAAACTGAGAGATATTCAAATTCAAACCAGAACTGTCACTTGACCACAGAAACTGGACTGCACACATGAAATCAGTAACACAGAAATGAGAAAGACTAGGTAGGGGTCCACTCAATGACCTGTCTCAACTCTCTCTCAGGCGAGTTCACAAACAGTTCTGATGTTTGCACATAAAGAACATTGTATAGATGCTATAGGAAATGCACATATTCACAGATTTCCCTAGAGTAGCTAGCTTAAAATTATAATCTGATTAGGCGTCATAAAGGAAGAGGACCAAAACATCAGATCAGATCTCATTCTAACATAGCTTCTCTGCAGAATCCATGAAAATAGCTAAATTTTAAAAAGAATGAGTTGCTTCTACAATCACTGATAAAGGTCCCACAAAGTCTGACTTTAGGTTATAAGATTCAAACTCAGGACACTCCTAACTCACAGCAATATCTAGTTACAGCATACAGAATTGCTTTCTGATTTTCTCATAGTCATTTACAAAAAGGGTACCCACATGTGTTCCCAGTCGTATAAAGTCACATCAAGATTATTTTCATTTATACACTCCCTTTTTCTCTTAAAAGTCTTCAATCTTTAGCATACTAGGAGAGATTTCCTGGTGCAACAGGATTCCTCTGTAGTTCACTAGTGACCACTATTGGACATTCTTCTCTCAGCTCACATGGAGTGACAGAACTGGCTCACATGAATATAAAGTTGGAAGCAGAATATGGTGCTGAATAAGCCAAAATGTTTAAAAAAGGAGCTTAAGACAAAATTTTTCTCAAAACATAAAGAAAATAACTTGATAATAAGTGGCTCATTAGGTCCTACAAAGTTGAAAGGAAAATTCTTAGACTTGATTTAAGGATGGTACAGATTTATAGGTACTAGGATAAGAAATAGATGGAAAGTGAATGCTTACAGAGTAGTTGTGCCTATAGTCTCTCTCTTGCTTTCTCTCTCTCTCTCTCTCTCTCTCTCTCTCTCTCTCTCTCTCTCTTCCTCTCTCTTCCTCTCTCTCTCTCTTGGAACAGGCCACAATCTGTTGTAATAAGGGATTTAGCATTCATTCCACAAGTTAGTGGTGCTTCTTGCCATCCAAGATAGATTCACTTAGATAATAGTGGAAGAGAGTGCCAAAGGAGCTGAAGGGAATGGGCTATTGTATTTGACTAGTTTCCATGTATAAATTAGTATAGAGAAGAAAAAGAAATTCAATAGAAAAACACATGTACTTTATTATGATTCCTAGTGTTACCCTTGTGAGACTCACAATAGCAGGCAAAAGAGCTTAAAACCACTGAAAAGAAACCAAAAGCAAATGCAAACTTGATTAAATGCCTTTCTGACAAGAAGTGATTTGACTTCAAGTGCAGATGGACACATGTGTGGAGGCCCAGTCATGGGTTTTGTGACATTTCTTTTGAGCTAAACAATTGAGACAAAGAAGGGGAGAATGGAAAGGGGGATCAGGGTGGGGAAATTTAGGAAGGTGGATTCTGTAGCTTAATATGAGTTGGATGTCAAGCTGAAATCTCTTGATGAGTACTGCTGTCTACTTTTGTCCAGAAGATAAAAGAAGTCTACAGTAATACGCTTGCTGTATATTAAAAAAATACACAGTAACCTAAAACAGAGACGAAAGACACAAGGGACCCATTCTCTCAGGAACATTCTAGGAGGAGGGGACTGTTGACAAGAGCCAGACTCAAAAAAAATTTGATATTTGTTCACACTTGAGAACTGAGTTGTGATGCAGATGATTTAGCTATCAATGAAAGGAAGGCTGTTTTGATGAGGCAGAAAGAGGGCTTGTCACCCTACCAAGGGGATGCCTTCCAGTTAAGGCAAAGAGACCTTTTGAGATTAAATTAATTCTAAGGCTAGACAGACTCTTGTAATGTATAAAAGAACTACAGAAATATAAACCATCCAATTCATTTTCTCTATCAAGCCTGAAAATTGAGCTGATGACATCACACTTCAAGTTCTAAGTCAATTATACGTCAGGCTAAAGTTCACTTTCTCTAAAATCAATAAGTCATTTTGACTTCAAGCTAAACGAGGCAGTTAATGAGTTGGTCTAACAATTGTACACTATCTGTAACAGCCTTGATGATGTAAAAAGGCTACATTTCTCCAGCAGAGTGCAAAACAATGCATACCATCATTTCTGTAGTAGCTGAACATCAGAGAGACATAGGACAAAGCAAATATAAACTTGCTTCCTTATCTGAAAAATAAGGTTAAGAGTTATGATGTACACAATTATGGTGCAGATTCATTAGAATGCTTTTAAACAAGTAGCACAGTGCTTGACATCTTCATACACATGCATGACAGTTTTACTGATGTCATTATCACTCTGCAAAGGGATAAACTCAGTAGCCAATTTTCTCTTTCCTAACATTATGCTCAAAGCTACAATCTTTTGCACATAGGCAAACACAAACTGGAGGGAGGAATTCCCTTTCAATTTTGTGAAGTAATAATTGTAATCCAAACATATGTTAAATCCCTTTGAAATAAGCAGACATGCTTCTTTTCAATTTAAGTCCAATTATTTGTGCAGATACATCTATGAATATTCAAAACAAAAAGGAATGTGATGAATTTACCAAATGAACAGCAAATCCTCCTGGATGACAGAGTGTTATTGAAGCATAATGAATCATACTTCCATATGAAAATAACAAAATGTAATCTGTACTGGTAATTTGCTTCATGATGAAATTTAATGGGAAAATAGCATACACCTAGAAAAACTTAGAAAGAAGGAAAGACGAGACAAACTAATGATGTATACAAGTAACATATCCCATATGGAAAACATGAGACACCTTTCATAAACTGCTTGCTCCACAAGTCATAAAGCAACCTAAACATTCTGCTCTTTTCATTCCTCAGCATGGCTAAGCCTGTCTATTCATGCTTAACTTTTTAGTTTTCCTTTAACTGCTCATATAAAAGTTGAAATCCGTTTCCATTTGCAAAGTAGCATTATACTTTGTTAGCTACAATGATGCAATTTATTAAGATCTGACAATGTATAAGCTATTTAATCACTGATGGTAGTATATCCTCTGAACTTTCCTGGAGTTTTGCAATTCCCACCAAATGGCTGGCTTCCCTTTGTGAAAACAGCAGTGCAGATCCAATTTGTCAGAATCAAAGCACTCCATATTCTTTCCCCACCAACAAAACAACACAACCTATATGCTGGATGCATTTTCACCTTGTTCTGTTCTTGCCTTGTTGCCTCCCCAGGAAGTTCTGGCATGCCATAAATGTGACAAGGAGAGCTACGATCACGTTTGTTTGGAATCAGTGTGTGCAAATTCTGGAATCAAATCTTCAGATGAGGTTTACAAAGCTGCCTGCCCAGAACACTCTGGTTTCAAAAAATGTGCATTGCTATTAATATTTTCAGTGTGGATTTTTTTTGGATAGTAAATGTTCATTTTCTGCCCATAAAACCAAGTGTGAGTCACAACGGAACATTTACTTTGAGTCAAAAATGCGATGTGTGCTGATGTTCAAGTATACAGCATCTTATCACCATGACTGTGGAAATCAGCCGGACAAGAAATCATTTTTTTAAATCTTCTTCTGAAGTAGATTTGGATCACAGACTATAATCTTCAATTCAGAAATACTAACATTAAGTTGTACCCATGAATAATGTGCAGTAATTATGAGCTGCAATCTGGGTTGACTACAAGCTGGGTTCTATTTTCTTTTTTCACCTGGTTAGGTTGTCGGTGTGTATAAAGGAACACAATTCATCAAAACCTCTAAGAGACTGGGGGCAAACTCACAACCATCCCCCAGAGAATTCCAGTGAGTGAGTTTGATGTCAGGATGTCTGTTACCCAAACTCCAAGCACACACACAGCCCTTTATACAGCTCCCAGCGCAGGGTCTGTAAATATCTCCTGAAGCTCACGTCTCGGTATCCATATTATTGCATACCTGGAACTAATTCAAGAAAGTCTTGCAGACTTCATTTTGTTGGGGGAAGTTGGGGTTAAAGTTCTAGAAGGATTTGTATTTTGTTTGTTGGGTTTTGTCAATCATGCAAATCATTTTACCTGGAGCTTCAGGAAGGAACACACACACACACACACACACACACACACACACACGCACATGCACACGCACACGCACATGCACACGCACGCACACCCCTCTAGCAGCCCCCAGACCAAATGGCAATAGCAACATAAGGAAATGAAAAGACATTTACCAGGAGCAGGAAAGCCAGAAAGAGGAGCGGAGTGCCAGGAGTTGCCCGACGGCAGCGTTCCATGCCTGGATCCTTGCCGGAATCTGAATCGGACACTGAATAAGCTGCTAAGTGCTCCTCTGCCTGCTGTCACATCCAGGGCTGGGGCTCACACTCCAGCCTGCCTATCAGCTTCCATCAGCCCCGCTCACATTTCCTGAGCGAGGGTGGGTGGGTGGATGGGTGGGGGGTGAGCTGAATGGAATCTCTGGAGCAGGCAGCCAGCCAATCAGGCTCCTGCTAATCAGACATGCTGAATAACAAAGCCAGGGGACAGAGAAAGTGTAACAGTGTGAGCAGGAGCCGAGGAGGAGGAAAGGTTGGGAAGCCAGCCGCAAAGCTAAGGAGGAACGCGGAGTCGCGGCGGGCGGGCGGGTGGGCGGCGATGCCGCAGGGCGCTGCGCTCCCCTCGGACCTGGGCGGCTCTGTGCGGACCAGGTCCTGCCCGCCGCTAGCCGCTGCGGGTGTCTGCTGCTCTGGAAGGTACAGTAGCGCCCTGTGACCAGGTAAATTTCTCAGAAGAGAAATTTAACCCCCGGCGACACAGAACATATGCATCGGTGAGAAACGGACCTCACGTGCCCTAGAAAGGCACTCTCTGCCTCTGCTCTCCTCCACAAAGTTCTGTTCCCCCTTTTGACTCAGAGAGGAATACTCCAGATGGTTTGGAAGGTTCCTTGCTAAACCGAACATTGGCATATTATTTTATATATTAAGGACTTGGTTGAAGAGAGAGAGAGAGAGAGAGAGAGAGAGAGAGAGAGAGAGAGAGAGAGAGAGAGAGAAGTTGCATCTTCTGAAGGGACAGTGCGAAGCATCCCAGTTTTGCCAGTTCTGGAGGTATAATTAGAGACTTAGCATCACCACAGTGTAAGACAGAAGCCCCAACGAAGACTTCTATGGGCTGAGAGTGGTGGGATTTAGGCTGGGGTGGAGGAACTGCTTGGTTCTGATCCTTTGCTGAGGCTAAACTACCTGCTTTATCAGGGAAAGGAGAGAAGGGACGAATTCAAACCTTGGGCAACTGTCACGCAACAGCTAGCTTCCTCCCCGCCTCGCCCTGCCTTTTCAGGAGTGGTCCTCTTCCATTTTCCATCCACTGTGGCAAGAGGCTGAACTCTGAGCTCCAGTCCAGCTGGAGGGAGTACTAATGAAGCTCCAAAGTGACAACAGGTGCACCGCAAACTGGAAGTTTCTGCTGCTTTCATCCAGGGAACCAGAGGAGGATTTTTACTACCGTTTTGTCAAAAGTGTTAAGTGTCATGTAAGGACATGCTTCCTCCTTATCTGCTAAGGAAATCAGTGAGCTTTGGAAACAAAACAGCAAACTTGGCCTTATATTTCCAAGGGGTGTCACCGGAAGCATTTCCCTTGCAGATCTGATGACCCAGAAATACACACAGAGAGTTAGAAGGCACTCGGAAGTAATGTCCTTCCTTTCCATTATTAACAACCATCTGATAAAGTCACAATAGGCATGTGAATAAAGGGGGGAATGCTGATGCACACAGTCGCAGGTGGTTTTTTGTGATTGTGAAGAAAAACAGGTCACTCAACTTCGGTTATTCTTTTCATATGGTGGATTAATTAGAGACCAGTTTTTGGCCTGTCATGAACATCTAGGGAATGCAAGATTCACCTCTCTACCTGATACCACATATGCTGAGCTAGAAAAATTGATAGTTTGAGTCTTTAAACCAAAAAGGTCCTATTTGTAACATATCCTTTTCCATTTAGAATTTTTTTTATAAAATTTGGAAAAATCACCTAATGTCCACAAATTATAAAGATTATTCATAATAAGTAAATGTAGCAACACTGGATGACTATCTGAAATCCTTGACACATTAAAGGACACTTGACTTACAAAAAGAAACTTTTGGTCATAAGGCTATGTTTCTCTCTCTCTCTCTCTCTCTCTCTCTCTCTCTCTCTCTCTCTCTCTCTCTCTCTCTCTCAGCATTCCAAAGCTTTCTGCCACTAAGGTCATTAGCTAGAGTTCCAACTCTTCCTACAAAATGGAATATTTTACCCAACACCACTTCCTCCCTCTTCTCACATAAACATCACTCATTAGGCAGAGCCAAAGGGAAGGAAGACCAGGTTTGGGAAAGAACAGTTACAACAATGTGAACGGTAATAAACTATTTGCAGTAGGGGAGAATGTTGACATGGTCAGAAAAATACCACTCCATATGAGTCTAGATTTCTTTCTTCTTTGGAAATCATCTTCTGAGGTTTTGTGGTCATGCTGGTATACAGCTAGACAGTCCTTCAGAGGAGTTCCTGAATGACTTGCATTTTGGTCAAGGTCTCAATTGCTAGTCAAGACCCCAGAGATGCTCATCTAGTGCCTCAGAGTATTCCCTTTCCTGAAAGGAAAATAGTGAAGAAAAAATAATTGTTTAATCAATCATTTTTCACAGCAAAGGAAAAACTCCAAACTTACTCTAACTTAAACAATAACAAAAGCAGAACAAAATCAAGTTGTGTTAGAATAATTGGGGAAGGTTTAGAGGCTGAGCTAGTTTTGATTATTACCAAAGTTCATGTGATTTTTTTTTAAGGTTTAGAGGATGATTTTTACATCTGCAATCTCATTTGACCTTTGGGTGCTTTGTAAAGTCGGCTCACACCTTGTAATAAAGCATGTGACACTGAGGCTCAGAGAAGAGGCCTGAGGAAGGGGCTTTTGAACCAGGTTCTTTTGACATCAAGTTCCACTGATATCTCATTCTTATGGACCTATATTCTTATGTACATGTTCACACACACACACAGATCTGAAAGTCAATGCTCTGGTTAGATGCAGCTATAAGAAGGGAATGCCTGTGATAAAGATGAAGAGGCAGAAGAAGGCAGGAGACCAGGGTTTCCTGTTGGTGGAGGTAATTGTGGAAATTATCTTACTTTAGTCTCTAGCTCCTGTCTCCCAACTTTGCCACTTCTAAGATCCTTTTAGGGCCAAGGGAAAAATAATATAAAATCGTAGGTAATGTAGATCATAGTAACGACGGCTGGGGAAAGACCACTTATGGCCCCAAGAAAGGCATTGGCTGAGTTCCTTTTTTCCTCTTCAGGTATCTAAATCAAAGCCGTCTGCAAGTGCCTGTGCACAGCAGCCCCAGAAGCCGTGGCGGCCATCAGCCTAGTTACCAGCTCCATGCACGATATATTAGGTGAAATGAAAGCAGCCGCAAGAGCAAGTGTCAGGGCTGTCTGAAGCATCATTCCAAATGGTATGGATTTAACAATACTTAATTTAAAAAACACCAGCTTGGACAGCACCAAGCTGTTAACATTCAGTGTGCTTTATGGCAGGAAAGAGTGAGCTAAACTTTCGGAATTTCTCTCCCCAAGGAAAATGCTTGACAGCTTTTGCTCCACAGCCACCTGTCTCGTCCTTGAGGTTGAGGATCCCAACTGTGCCCTACGGTTGCAGAAACTGGTGGGGTAAGCACAAAGGTTGTGTCAGTGAAGAGCTGGGTGGGACCCAAGCGCCATCTTTAAGGAGGGATCTAGGACAGCATGGGGACGTGGCAACGTTCTTCAACATTCCTGGCAGATTTGAAAGGAAGCAGAGTAGTGGCAGGTGAGTAAGGTAACAGAGCACTATAATTCTCCAGGGCAGACCTAGAAGTGGTGTCCAGTTTTCAACTTACCTAGTTTCTATGTACTAACAAAAGCATTGGGGCACTCTTCACAATTTTCAAGTCATTATTCACATGTGATCTGAGCAGAAACTCTGCAAGAGGGGATGATTGTTACTTCAATTTGTAAATGAGGGACTGTTAGGTACTCTTTGCAATAAATGGATTCATTAAGGATGCTTCTTATCAGGTGGGGATTTGGAATTATATCTGAGGCTTTTTGTCTTTTCCCAGGACCACATCTAAGAAGCTGACTGAAAAAAAATACAGCTGCATTTATCAAAAGCATTCATGTTGCAGGCACTGTTATACTGTATTTATTACTTAATGCAATACTTTCATCAACTTAAGGACAGATGCATTTGACTGTCCTTATGTAGATGTCATTTATGATGGATTAGGAATCGGTCTTCATTTCAACAAGTGCCTTCATGACACACAGAAGCCTGAGAGAAACTTCAACCCTATACTTTCCAGACTCCCTTGCAGCTAAGATATTTGATCTAATTCAACTTTGGCTACCATTAATATTTGGAAGGAAAAGCAAGACAGAGCCAAGATTTGTTTTCACTGGTGTAAAAATGGCTTCAGAGCAATGTGATTTGCCTGTGACCATGCTAACCGGTAGCTACCTATGTGGTCACAAAGCATTTGATAGCTTCCAAGAAGGTGGGCAGGATCTTAGAGCTCTTGTATTTTCATTCATTTTTCACAACCAGCAGATAACTTCCCAGTGAAGAACCAGAGGCTTCTATGGCATGTGCTTCTGCAGAGTAGAATGGGATCCTTCAGACAATCCTTTTCTTTGGCGATTAAGGATTTCTGTAACTTAAAATCCTATAACATCACAGTCTGCATAAGTTGGTAAAAGCAAATTCTGCTCTCTGTAAGTTTGCTGACTGCTGTACTACATCTCCTTTAACAGAAAGAAACACTGAAGCGCAGTAAGGAATTTTTCCAATATCATGTACCTACAGGGGAAGAGCTACCACCCCAAGCTTAAGAAGTTTTTCCCTTCAACCATGGAACCACAAGGATTGTGTGGTCAAAGAGCCCTGGGAGTTCATAGTAGGGGGAGATCATTGGCTGGTTTGAATGAGAGCTTAGTGAAGAAGACCCAAATAGAAGACACAAAATATAAAAATGAGGTATACAGAAATTTACAGATGAAAAACAACCCAGGAAAGTGTGGAGACTATAGAAACAGAATGTACAGGGTATGAACCAAGTTTTTGCTCCACTGACATGCTCTGCAGGGCATTTCATAGACAAAACAGTTCTTTGGTCCATGTCTTCTTCTTTCAACTAGTGTTGCTTATGGAAGGAACCCCATAAACTTTAGAAGCTGATTTGGCCCATCTCTACCTGCCTGAGACACTAACAATGTGAGTGTACATTTCCTCCTATGGCCAACAACACTTATTTCTGTATACAGTATGAACTGTAGACACTTGGCTGAAGTCAATGACCTCAGCCAGTGGCAGAAATTAATTCTGGAGACTTCTTCACAGTAGAAACTAGGACCAAGAAGTTCAAATTTGGGTTGATCCACTTATCACCAGCAATGCTTTCAAGAAAATCAATGGCAGAAATGTTTTGAGACCATGAGTTTGTTGTTTTGTTTTGTATTGAGCTTTTTCCCATTGAGAGAGATGCTCACCATCACAAGATTATGATAAGGGAATAGGGGGTTTGCAGCATCTCACTAAGAGCCTGATGTGAAGAGGTCAATAAAACATTTCCATTATAGGAATAAACAAATGTTTTGCACACTTGTCTCTCAATTCTGTGCACTGGAAAATTCTAATATAATTCTGGAGAAAGTAAGATTATAATATAGACTCTAAACATACTATATGCCTGTTCCAAATACAACACTGTGCTAGACTGGGAGGGGCAAAGCAATTGCTTCTAACCTTGAAGTCAGTATTCTCAGAGCTGGAGTGAGGTCATGTATCTCAGAGGTTAACCACTGAATAAGCATGAACACACACTTACTGAATACCTAGTGTGTGTCAGTCATAATCTTACAAAGGATTCTGGCAACAGAGAAACTGTCTTTTGTGGTCTTTTTGACATAGAAAGATATCAATGTAATCGCCAAGGTCTGAATTATGGCTGTAATATCCATACTTTAAACCCAAGTGTAATATATAAATCCAAGGCCCTTGATTCTTAGTTCTGTACTCTTTCCATGACATCATCCTCCACAGATAAAATAATTACACCAGAGCCAGACAATAAGGTGAAGAACTGTTAACAGATTTATAGACAATACAGAGTGAGCAGGATTTAAATGTAAAAGCCAAATTCCTCTGCTTGGCATTCAAGGACCTCCCCTGATCTGTTTCCAGTTGAGCAAGAGACAAAAGTCATCCTCTAGCCCAAGCGGAGCACCTGCTGTCAGCCCAGCTTGCCATAGCCTCTCGCTCCTGTGCACTGGCTCATCCTGGCCCTTCCCCAGAACATCTTTCTTACCCTCAGTGCCTTCTTTGAAACCTTCTTGTCCTACAAGATGATGTGATCTCTTCACAAAAGCTTCCTTCTAAGTATTTTTTGCTTTTTCTTTTCTGTTTTACTTGTTGGACTCTTTATGTATGTATGTGTGTATGTGTAATATATATACATACACATATATATATTATTCAGTTGCTGCTATAGTATAAAAAATCTTCCTCATTGATTTTCTTTATGAGATTTATTGGTTATAATTTAAATTTTTAGATCTTATTTATTTCTTATTTATTTTCTGACTCCTGAAAGCATTGAAAATCCTCTTTCGCCAGCTATGGCATTATTGCATTGTTTACTTGGTAATTTCAACACTCAGTTCCCTAACCAACCTCAGAGGTGAGCAGGAATTTTTTTCTTCTGCACCCTGTGACAGCTGCCTCCACACACGGACAGATGTTTTTCACATGACTCCCTGTGAGTTAAAGTCTGTCTCTTCTTGACAATAAGACTGTAAATTCTATGAAGGCAAATATAAGAGTATGAAATATTGTATGAACAGAGTTGAGCAAGGCAGCTTACATGTAATTGACACCAGGTTATTGCTAAATTAGCATTTATGGCAATTAGTTACAGATGTGAATTTGACAATCGAGAGCTAAGGCTTCAGGCATACTTGTGAGTAATCACCTAGATTAGATTAGATTATCTAACTGATGTTTGACAACCCAGGCCATAGTATGTGGGTCCATTCACCAGGAAGGGGAGAGAGAGAGAGAGAGAGAGAGAGAGAGAGAGAGAGAGAGAGAGAGAGAGAGAGAGAGAGAGAGAGAGAGAAATGGGCAGACTGACAAGCTGGAAGTATTTCTTTTACCTCTTCCTGTGGATATGGTGTGATCAGTCTCCTCCGTCCCTGCTGGTAGCTGTCCTACCATAATGGACTAAAACCTGAACAATGATTATGAATAAGTTTCATATTCTCCTAAAAAGTTTGGGTAATATATTTATTAAATCAACTGGAGATGAACTAAGATGGATGGTATCAACATCTGATATTCGTACAAGGTATCAGAAAAGAAAGACAGGCAAGATGAGAAGAGAGGAAAGAGAAAACATGTGGAGAATCAGAAGGGAGAAGGTATCCTATGAAGACAAGGAAAGATGCAGACTGAATTGAAACGTAATATGAACTTCAGCAAAGTTACTAAATCATGAAAAATTAGAATACCTTTCCTCTAAAAACAGATCATTGACCTTCAATATTATTTCTGCTATATCATTTCTTATTTTCAAATTGATAAGTAGAGTAAGTGGTATCTTTTCAAAGTTGAAAAGTTTATCTTGTATCACAAGTATAAATATTGTGACAAAGACATAGCATAAGCTATTAAACAATGAATTGCCAGAAGATAATTTATAGTACAATTAATTTCTAGTTTATTTTTAAGTTACTAGCTTTGTAAAGCACACAATTTGTGTATATGCAACATAATGCCCTAATAAGAAATCTACAAGTGTTAGAAAGTAGCTCAATCCCCAGATCCCTTGTAGAAAAAGAAACATGTAGTGGGTAGTGTATATAATCACAGTGAGTTTCATTGGACAGACAAAGTAGCTGAATTGTAAACACCAATGTGTTCCCACAATTGTGTAGTTGAATTGTGGAACACCAATTGTTTCCACAATGTATGAGTGGAAAACTATGCATATCAATTAAGTGAGGAGTATGGGCTAGATTCTCAGTAAGTTGCAAACCTAGCCTACTTCTTCCTGGTTCTTATATGGTTACCTTCCACGTTCTGTGAAGAGATAGTATGGCTCATGGCCAGATTTGAAACATGTGTATGTGAAGTACTGTTGAGATTTTTATAAAAATGTCTAGAATAATTCTGTTTGCTTGCTCAATAATATAAAAATCCCCATGGAAAATTTTCAGAACATAATGCGAAAAGAATCTCACAGGATGGTGTGTTTTAGTTTTCAGATAATAGTAACACAACTTTTTTGGTGCGTGCGTGCATGTGTGCGTGCATGTGGGTGTGTGTATGTGTGTACAAGAGGGCACTTGAGTGTGCACGCCGAGAGAGGCCCAAGAGTGACGTTGAGAATCATCCTTAATTGCTCTGGAGTTTCCCAGGGTCTGCTTTCTGGGGTCAAAAGTGATGGTTGCTGCCTTATTCTTTTAACATTTTTACTTGGAATCAGGGGATCCAAACTCAGGTCCTTTTGCTTACGAGGCAAATACCCTTTATGCTTATGAGGCTTTAACACCCCTGAAACATCTCCACTGCCCAAGAACATAACACTTTCAGCTGCCATCTTGACTTCAGGAGTTGTGCTCCCTTGCTTAATCTTTCTTCAGCTTACAACTTCTTAAAAATTCCCTCATCTTTTCTTTTTTGGGTTTTACAGTTTGATAGCTCCTGCAAGCTATCTACTCTTTTTTTTTTTTCTGCAATCAATGGTTTCTAAAATAGAAATCTCTCAATTTATTTGGATGAAGTTGGGATATAAAAATACAAAATAGAACATTGTGCTCATGAAAAGGGAATCTGGCCATGAACCCTTCATAGAGAAACCACAGAATTACATGGCGATTTCGTGGTGCTGAAGCACAGATTGTTACCCTCATGCTGACCAGACTGAACTTCTTGCCCACCCTGACTTATTAAACCTTCCAAAGCTGTCTTACACTTTCAAAGCTTCATATTTTTCTCATCCTAGGTCAATTACTTCTTATGAATTATTAATGATTCAACTGGAATAATGCCATTCGTATTTGGAGAAGTGGTTCCCTCAGCCTTAAATCCAGGAATTGTCAGTCCAAACTGGCCCCTCCTGTCATTTTCTTTGAACACAGGACTTAGTTGCTCATTGTGTCTTTTCACTAGTATTTGTATCTATTTGTGTGATTGCCTTCTCATTAGATTGTAAGTTCCTGGGATGTGGGAGTGTTACCTAGCACACAGCAAGTACTCAAGAAATATTTTGAAGCCTAAGTATTTGCTGAAGGAATAAACTCATCAACATGAAGTAGAAATTAGACCTTTGAGTAACATTTGCTTTCTTAAGCAACGAAAAGTGAGCACTTCATAATTGTATTTACATGAACACATTCATAACATTTATATAGATTATTTATACTTAACAATGAGCTCTTTATTTTTACATGAATATATTTATACATACTCGCATAAATATATTTACTTATTTTTAAGATATTTGTATTGAGCTGGAGAAATGGCTTAAGAGTTAAAATTGAGTCTTTGCTTTGCAAGTAAAGGAATCTCAGTTTTGACCCCAGATCCCATGGGAAAACATGGGCAGAAATGGCAGATAGCACTTCCAACCCTGGAAGGCTGAGCCTGGGAAACCCCAGATCAAAGCAATAAGGAGGGAGAGCAATCCAGGATGATTCTAGAAGTCACCCTTGGTCCCCCACAGACACACACAATTCCCTTCATACACAGTCACACACACCCACACTGATACCCCCCCACATATATATACCCACACCTCCACATGCAAAAGAAATTAGTTTCCACCTGTCAATAAACACACCAATGATGCAAAATATCTACTTCTTTCCTCTTGCTTCCTCAAGGACCACTCTGGAAACTCGTTACCTTGTTCTACCTGTCTTTGTTCTCACACCTCAGGTCTCTAATATACAAGTTGACAAATTGTGTAATTGTGTAATTTGCAAGTGAATGATATTTCATTTCCTCCTTAATTTTATTCTAGGATACAAATTATTTTTCCTTCTTTTAATTTTTCTACTTTTACAAGCATATTGGATATTCATCCCAGCTTCCCTCCCTCTCTCTTCCCCTCCCTTCCCTTCACCATTCTCTTCCACTCCCTTCCACTCTTCTGCCTGTGCACTTCTATGGACCCTAGGGTTCACTCTGGCCTGACTACTCAGGCCTCAATGGTATATCAAGTTACCTTTCTTTAGGCCACCCCACTGATAGGTGCACTTCCCTTCACTAATCTAGCTTTAGACTCAAAGGTTTCCACTGTAAGTGCCCATTCTATCTACAACATCTACCTACAGAGTACTTTGATATACCATCTTCTTACATATAGGTTTATTGGCTATCTTCCCTATTGATTTTTTCCTTCCATATCCCCCCCCCCTTTTATAGGTTCTTATTCTAGGTTACAGTACCAGGGATATGTATACCTTTCTTACAACTGGGTTTTGAGTCCAATCAGAAAGCTCTTCGTTATCTCCTTAATACTCATGCCACTATTACACTGGTGGTTGGTTGCCTGTTGCCATGGTAATTTATATTGCAACTTATAGATCTCATACCATTGATGGGGCTTGTATTATTTCTCTCCCTCAGTAGCTTCTACAGTATTCCTTGGTATTGTGCAGCTATGTAGGATATAAGTTTTAAAATGAAAGATGTTGGTAAATGGGATAGAGGCAGGAAAGATAAATCTCCCTTATATATGAACAAAATGTCTATGTCTCTTAGTAATGCTATCATGAAATATTTGAGGTGAAATGTATGCTAATTAGCTCAATATAGCCATTCACGAGGACATTTATATTTCATAAATATGTTGTATATTATACATTTAGGATATTTTTTGTCAGTTACAATAAAATGCATTTGAAAACATTAAAAGTTTAGAAAAGGAAACTACAATGATATAAGCCTTAACAGGGTTACTGAAGAGAAAGACATATATGAAGCATAGTTAGCAATTCCATATTTTTCTTAAAATATGTTAATCTATGAAATCTAATTAAATTTGATGCTGATGTTTACTAGAATATTGACACTGTTGAACTCCATTCTCAGCACTGAAGTAAGAGTTTATTTCACAGGAGAAAGATCTGCTCCATGGATGTCAAGTGCTATCCTGGAGACATTGTGGGTGACCTAATGAAAGACTTTCAAGGAGTTGTGCAAGGAGGCACTTACTTTTGCAAGATATGAAAGCTGAGAAAAAAGCTGGGGGGGGGGGATCGTCGCAGCACCCCTGTGGAAAACCTGCATGCGCTCCTAATAAAATTGGAAACTGGATTCACTCTGTCTTAGATTTCATTTTTCCCCCATCAAGTCAGAGCACAACACAGTTTTCAAACAACCTGCTGTAAATAATTCTTCAGATTTTCCTGCATCACTTTGGAGTGCCCCGAGCTGTCTCCAGCCCTAACCCTGCATCTGTTTTTACCCTGGTCAAGATGGTCTTGCTATCTGGGGCTGAAGGATCCTGCCGTTCAGCAGTTGCTTTGTCAATTGTATCTTTATAACACACAAACAGGACTTTCACCATGGCGTTGGGCAAGTCCCTGACAAAATTTATAAATAAGATGCAGTTTTTGTTTATTATTTTCCATTGTACTCTCCTTCATAATGTAATGTGATCTATATTTTTGCCAAGAATAGGGTGCGGTTGCTCAGTGGCTTAGCTGATCATGAAATGTCATGCTTAAGACTTGAGTCAGAACATCAAAACAATGCAGTTTGGGACTTGAGAGTGCCAGGAGTTTCCCATCACTTCTGTTAGATTCAGAATGTTGGGAACATGGGGAGCCATTCTTTTTACTGCATCTGTCTGTGACTGAGATACAATCTCCTGGAAATCTTGACTCTATACTTGTTTGCCTTCTTATTCTGAGGGGTTTGGACTCTTGTATAGTCTGCCTTTCATTCACATTTCTTCCCATCGTGCTTCTTTGTCAACTGTTTATTAAAATTGAATGGGAGAAATAAGCCTTATGGATTTGTCCTCCAAAACATCCAGTAATATAGGCTAAGGAGCTCTCAAGTTCAATTTCTAGAATATTTCTTTCCTTAGTTCTGTTGGAGAATCTCTTTCCATACAATTCAGCATGGTTCAATAGCTTTTCATAGGCTCTGATTAAATCAGACAGGCTTAGTGAACTTGAGTATCTAGCTCATGCTAATTTGCAAATTTTTGAGGGAAAATTCCCTAAATGTGGAAACTTAGCATTTCCTGATCACTTCAGTAACATTAACAACTGGAACATGTTCTTCTAAGACATTTGGTCACTGTTTTTTGAATTGAGGAATAAAATAATGAACAAGGTGACATTTCTCATGCAAAACAGGACTTAAAAAGTCTGAAAGTGAAAGGTCCATGCCACTGGACTAGAATTCAGAATGGAGTATCTGGCATATCCAACAAAACACCACTGGAGTATGACCAGTGGCATATGAAGGGCACATTCCTGATGATTTGTTCTTCCTGGACAGCATTGCTCTCAAGACAGAAAATATTCTATATTTCTCTCCAACATGACATTCTTGGCATCAGATACCATGTTTTCAACCAATATCTGGTGAATGTGTAAATAATGGTAAACTCAAGCATGTAACTCTGTGGTCTCAAAAAGATGGGAGATTTCGAGTATAGGGCTTCTCTGAAATTATGCTAACTTTTAAAAGACTCACGAAACATTTATTTTTGAAGGTTCTGCATGTTTAAAACTTATCTGTTCATAGCAGCAAATATTGCTTATTGAGATACTATTGATAAGGAAACAGATTCTATGATCCTCAGAATAAGTAGGGAAATAGTTTTGTTATAAAATCAAAGGGCTGGACTGGATTTGTTTAAGTCTCTTCTAGCTCCAAAGTTTTATGGCTTTGACTTAAAATAAAATCACACATGGGGAAGCAGTGACATAAAGTTTTTCTTGTTATCAGACAGAAATGCCTTACTGGATCAGAATCTTCTGGCCAAAATACTGTTCATCTTACACTGAGCCTTGATTAATCTGATTTGTTTTATGAATGCTATGAATATTCTGCAAAGTAAGTCAAGGAGAAATTAACATTATAACCCATATTGAGTTTAAGAATTTGACACACAAATGGGGGAAAGATGCCTAATGTCACAGAAAGGTCAAAATTTGATGAAGTGCTCTGATTTTGCATTTGTGTCTCTGTGGACAGGTAAAATCAGGAATTCAACTGTTTCAGCCATCATTAAAATCAAGAGGAAAGAATAGTTCTGAGTAGAAAAGAAACTATTTAAGTATATTCCACGTAGGAAGGTTGTAATTGTCTGGTAAAATATTCTCTCTGTATGTGCAGACCTGTACATGTGTGCACATAGATGTGTGTATTTGTATGCATGCAAATGCCCTTGTGTACATGCATGCATTTGTATGTGTGCACATTCATGTTACATACATGTGTATTTCAGTGAAGGTGTACCTACTAGGCCAATGTGTAATATTTAATTATTCCTTGAATATATTTAAAACTATTGGTTTCAATAACATCAGTCTTCCAAAGTCTTTTCAGATCTTATCATTCTTCTCTGAAACTCTGAAGATCAAATATGCAACCTTCACCATGGTGGAAAGAGGATAGGATATGAATATAAAATTTTATTTTTAAAAGGGTGAAGGGCAACACTTAATGAACTCAAGATTTTAAACTCCAGAAGCCAGTCAGGATCACTGATCCCCAATGTCTTTGATGGAATGGAGCTGATTGGAGACACAGACATATCCTCTCTTCTATCCCTGGAGGAAGGTAGATGTCAAACATGCCTATAGGTGACTGTGAGAGAGCTAAGACAGAATATGGGCTAGATGAATTTTTTTAAAAACTTTTTTTTAACAAAAACACTTCATTGCACTATAATGTGTGCAAAGAAAATTTCAAGTAGGAATTCTTTCTTCATCCCTAAGGGAAAGAAAAGGCACAGTAGCTTTCCCCTACTGCCCTTTGTTTTTTAGCATCCTGTATTTCTGTCTAAGGAATGTCTTAGAGTCCACACTGTCTTCTTGAGCACAAAATGGGATGTTTTGAAGCAAATATATTTCAGGGAGACATTTCTTTTTCTGTGTGAATAATTGGATAGTTTGTATAAATTTTTATAGTCTATAATTTTGTGTTCTATGAAATTTCCTCTTATTTTTCTATGCTTTTAGCTCTGTTCAATGTTAATTCAGTAATTTGCAAGTCCATAGCATTCTAACAAATGACAACTTATATAAAGTACATAGAGAAAAGAAATGGCCATGTCATTTACTTATTTCAAAGCATCACTGTAATGGTGGGAGGTAAAGAAAGTGGTTCCTCTCAAAATGAAAATGTATGTTTACAAGGACTATTCTAGATTTTACAGGGATGAATGAGACAGCCAAATATATTCCCTGAATTTGTGGGTCTTTTTATTATTATTTATTCAATTGTGTGTGTGTGCGCGCGCGCGCGTGTGTGTGTGTGTGTGTGTGTATGTATGTGTGTATGTGTGTGTGTGTGTATGTAGAACCATGGGCGAATTCGGGAACCACCATGGACGCCTCCACCTCCTCCTTGTTTACTCTGCCCCGAGGTTCACAGACTCCGCCCTACCAGGACCAGAAACACAGGCCGCCCCAGCTCCACTCGGCGTCTATACGTGGGTCTAGGATCCAAACTCGGACCTTCTGCCTGCAAGGCAGAGGCTCAACCCCTGAGCCACCTCGCCAGCCCTGAATTTGTGGGTCTTATATTGTACAGGAGTGGAGGGAGGAAGGCATGTAGGACAATAATTAAACAGATAAAGGAGCACATATTTTCATACAGCAGGAGATGATATAATATGGAGAAGGCCAGATGGGACTCCCATTGGGGTTAGGGTGTGGAGGACCTTGTATTCACTGAGGGGTAACCTTTGGAGCATGTTCTCAAGGAACAAAAAGGTAGGCTGTATTTCTAGAGAGATAAAAGGAAGCAGGTGGAAAGTTACATCTGATTTTGTTTGGACATGTTCTAACTTGCAAAGAAAATGAAATGAAAATATGTTTACTGAATGAGAAAGAAAGAAATCTAAGTAGGCATGGATTCTTGTAGAAATTTAACTTCAGTGAATCCACCCAGCACTCAAGAAAGGGCCTCAGCACACTCTTGCTCAAGCTGTAAGGAATGCCCCTGCAATTCTATTTTACATAATGTAGCTCATTACCAAAATTTGACCTGCTTAAGAGAGTCTACATAGCAAAAGGAAAAATAATGTAGTGACAATCCAAGCAATTCTGATGACATTTCATTGCTTGCATTCTCCATACAGCAGATTGGTACCTGGGTTTGTGTCTGTGTTTGTCCTGTGGTTGGGGATGGGTGGGGATTAAGGTTTGTTAAACACCAAGGCCACTTATGTAGGGCTTTTCTAGAGATGGGAGAATCACTATCACATCTCTAACTCAGAGAAGGAAGGAAAGCTTGAAGATTATTTGGATGTCAACGAAGATGATTAAGAATTGAAGAATGGGGCCTCTGAGAAAAGGTATAGCCAAACTGGAATTACTTAGTCGGGATTATTTATCTTGGTGAGGACACGTCCAAAGTGGGGCTTAATATGGTCTTGAAGAATATGAAAGGTAATGGTGACTAACTGTTCTTTATGACCTCAACGAGGAGAACAAGTTGAAATGGGAAGGCTTTTGCTTAGAGATAAGGATTTTGGATTATAAAGTATCCAAAACACAGTGCATTACTGATTAAGCATTTTGGGCCTCCTTCTTTAACTGTTAACCAAGGATTATTAACTTTAGATCTTGAACCCTTTCCAAAGAGATGAAATTGGTTATGCTTACCAACTCAATGGGAGCTTTGTGGATGCATGTGTATACACACATATTTGCTTTCTGGGAAGATAATTGGCAACTTTTCATTAGATGGGAGTCTGCACATAAACATGGTTTAAAAAATCACTGTTCTTGAAGCTTTGATTATAGTATTATTGGTTTGGAGCAAGTGAAAAATATCTTGGTGTGAAGGAGGAGAATGTATAAGATGCCTTTTCAAGCCCACCAAGCACCTTGTCAGACACTTTGGAAACTGTGAGATTTGCATACATGTGACAGAGAGGAAAAAAAATAAGAAGGGAGATGGGGAGAAGAAGAGAAAGTAAAGGAGAGAGAGAGATAGAGGGAGAAAGAGAAGGAGTGTACCAATTAGATACAGGTATCAATTTGACAACCGAGAAATGAACCTTTAGCACAGTTATGAATAATTAATTATTTAATTAAGCAAGCCAGTGGGAGATTATTAGTTAATACATTAAAACTCAGTCAAGAGTGGGTGGGGTCATTTTCTGGGCAGGTGGATAAAACAGAGAGAGAGTTGGTTGGAAATGGGCAGACTGGCTAGTTGGAAAGTGTGTCCGTCTCCCAGGTCTTCCTGTGGATTGGTGTGGACTGTTCCCTGGGCTCCTGATGCTGGAATGAACTATCTTGCCAAGCTGGTGAAAGAACCAGAAACTGCAAACAGAAAATAAACCCTTTGTTTGCCAAGTTGTTTGTGTTCTGTATTCATTTAGCAATGGGAAAATGAAGCTAACACACAGAGAGAGAAGAACGGAGAGGGAGATCAGTAATTTAATGCTTAAAATATGTAAGCAAGAATGCATTTATGACTATATTTAGGAATACTTGTCATGTAGGTAAGTGGCACTCCTCCGAAACAGTACCAGCTTACAAAACATTTGCAACACATGAGCAATGAGAAAAAGGTATTCTGTGGAATATTTAAAACATATGGGTTTTGTTTGTATTTCTTCCAAATGTTTGAGAAAAGTGAACAGCTTGTACCTGTACACAATCGTGACTATGAATGCACTATTCTGTTCTAACAAAAATGCATTTATAAGCCAGTAGGAAAACACTGAGAGAGAAATCACAATGTTAATAAGTAGGTGGCTATCAGGTTCCATATTAGTTTCTCATACTTAAAGCTCTCTTTCCAATAAATAGCAATTTTAACTTGATGGATTAAACAGTTTTCAAGAAATACATATTTAGGAGATCCACAGGAAGTGAAGTCATAAAACTTGTGATCAATTATGCATGCAAATCATATTCACACCTACTCAACTCCCATGAATTGGGCAAAGGGAGGGGAGTATAGTCTCGGTAAAACAGGTGGAACACAAAATTCCATTTCATTCTCCCCTCAGGATTTGAAGCAATAACAGAAAACTTTAAATTTATAAAGCCTAAAATATCACTGAAGGAAGGTGGTTGAATATACTTGCAATCATTCTATTTGTTAGTAATTTTGTATTATGATTATTTCATAATACATATTACATAATACAATATAATCTTAAGTTTTCATTATTGTGGGTTCCATAACTAAAAAAAAGATATATAAGTATAGGTGATAGAGAATTTGCAGCCTGAAAAAGAAAATGACAGCTAAGGTGGGTTTTGAACTCTGTTCTCTACAATCTTTGTTTGATAGAATGAGACACAGGCTTACATTGTCAGAATAGCAGCTAAGAAGGAGAGTTATACACTCTGGGACAGGTTTGAGATATTTGCTTCAAGTCATTGGTATTCATTCATTTTAGACTTCAAGAAGAATCATATGGGGGAACAGAGAAAGGGTTCAGTGGGTAAAATGTTTGTTGTGCAAGCACGGGGACCCGATTTTAGATTTCTCCCACATCTACATAAAATGCAATGTCAACATCTGGACTGTATGCTCACACCTCTTCATATGCATGTTCCCATTTGCCATACACACCATATCCTACAAATACATAAGAAGAATCCCATGTGTGAAACAATGAGTTTAGGTAGAATAAATTAGAAATGTGAAGTTGATTTAATTTTCTGGGTAGCCAAATAAATGAACATATTCACACAAGATTCTTTGCAACTAGGCACCTTGAAGCTAGTACTTAAGTGGAGTTTCTTTGAAAGATGCTTAACAGTAGTTTTAGTATGTAATCCTTGCTCTTGTCCACCCATGTGACCATAATGTAGGTGCATATAAATTATCACAGTGAGGCAGGTAAGGTTATGTGCTTCACAGGCTCAAATCACGTGGAATTCTAAGTATGAAATCATCTCTAAGCTGATAGCAAGCAAAGCAATAATGATGATGGCAGCAAGTCATTGTACATGGTTCTTCTATCCTGAGACTACACTACCATGGTCTTCACACTGAGCTACATGCGAAGGGATCCAGTGTTTTCTCAAGGTACATTCAGTCAGAGGGCTTTCCATGAGAGAACTTCGGTGCCTCTTGTACATGTATTTGTGTATTTTGATGACCTTCAATACCAGTTCTGTGTGTGTGCGTTCATGCCTGTGTGTACAAGTGTGTGTGAAGGCCTGAATTTGATATCAGGTGGCTTCCTCAACCCCATTTATCATCTATGTTTGGCTGCTAGGTTTCTCACTGGGAGCCAGAGCCCAATGATTCAGCTTTCCTCCCCAGCACTGGAATTATAGGTGGACACTGCTCTCCTCAGCTTTTTACATGAGACCTTCATGATTGCATGACAAGCACTTTATCAACGGAGCCATCTCCTCAGCCTCCAGCTCCACATTGTGAAGCGCACGACCTTGACTTTTTAAAAGTACCCGAGTCTCACCTGAGTGCACTGCATAGGGCAAAAACCTCAAGGCTCCAGGCGATGAAATGCTTCTACAAGAGAGTTTCAATGAATCCTTCTCTTGTTAAAGTCCCACAAACTCAACCATGACTCTTATCTTTTCCTATCTTACACATTTTCAGCAAGCTTTGGAGGTCCACGTGAGGGCATTCTGAGGCCAGATGCAGCAGAAGAGTGAGCAACAGGCTTGGTAGCAATTTTAATTTAGCCATATTGCATCTTCTGATCTCCTGAGTACAAGCTGCTCACAAACAAAATGAGAAACTTTTGAAGAAATCCGGTGAAAATCAAGAAAAAGGTTGATAAGTTTGGTAAAGAGGATTAGTTATCAGATGTGGAATATTCCTAAGTTCTTTGTGATTTGTGTCTTTATCTTTGTGATATATATATATATATTCACACACAAGTGTTGCCAAGACACATATGTTTAAGACTTGATTCCCAGTCTATGCCTCTACGAGAAAGAAAAATGTAAAACCAATAGGAGGAGGGATCTAATGGAATAAATCTGGGTTACTTCAGCCATGACTTTAAATGGGGATCTGGCAACTCTAGCCATCCTCTCTCTTTTTGTTTTCTGACTGGCACGAACCTGGCTCTACTGCACATTATTGCCATGATGTTTCCATGGCATCAGTGGACTATCAACTAAGACCTTTGAAACTGTGAAGTGGAATAAGTCTGTTCTCCTCTTCGATTATTTTGACACAGTAACAGAAAGCTCACTAACACACTTATTACGTATGCATGAATGTATGCTTCAGTCTGTCTTCCCAGCATTAAAAAAATAAAGCTAAGCAGTTATATACCTTTTTCAATTGGAAAATGAAACTGGGAATTTTTTGACTGGCTGATTAAATTATATGGCAAGTATTTTCTAATTAATTGAATAAGTAAGAGCTACACCTAAAAATATTCTTTAAAATAACATCAGATTTACTGGGGTATAGTTTAAATGCATTCATTTTGGCTTAAAATTTTATGAATCTGACACATGCATGCAGCTATATAGTTACCAAATAGTCATGATATAGCACACTATTTCCATCACTTTATAATCTCATGACTGCTAATTTTCTCCACCATTGACTACTAACTATACTACCATCATATGGACATACCACATTTTTCTCAGTCATTTAATGGTTAATGGGTATTTGGAAGCAGGAAGTTTGGGGTGGTTATGAATAAAGTCATTATAAACATTTCCATACATGTATTTTCATGGAGATGCATTTTCATTCCTTCATTTAAATATCTAGGAATGGGATTACAGGGTTAGATAATAAGTGTATATTTAACATAAGCAACACCTAAACTGTTTTCCAAAATGGCTTTCTCATTTCATATTCTTAGCATAATGGAAGCAAGGTTTCTGTGCTTGTACATCCTTGACAGCAGTTGGTACCATGAGATTTTACAATGTCAGACACATTGTATGTATTATTCTATATCTCTGTGATTTTAGTATACATTTTGAAATGCATTTTGATATTGAAAATCTTTTCATGTATTAACTTGTCATGTGTCTGTTTTATGCATTTAGATATTATGTTCAGTTTTTGTTAAATTGTTTGTTTTCATACTGTTGAGTTGTGAGGGTCTTTACATATGCTCAATTCAAGACTTTACAGAGTTTGATGAGACTAATTATACTATTTTATTAAAATATATTATACCAGAATAATTATACCATTTTCTAATTATTCCTGTATATATTAAGTTAAATGAGAGTCCTTTCAGAGAAAAAGGGACACATATAATTAAGCCATAGCACAGTCTTCATTTCAGAAAAATTAAAAGAGATTGTAACTGTTACAAAGCAGTTTTCAAATAAGGTTATTTATAATTCTTTAGTTAAATTATTAAGCTGAGGCTGTGGGGATGGTTCAGCAGCTAAAATGTTTATCATGCAAGCAAAGGAACAGGGGATTGAATCCTCAGATCCCACACAAAAGGTTGGGTGAGTGTTGTAGTCTACCTGTAGTACAAGCTTTAGAAGACAGAGACTGGTAATCCCCAGAGCACGCTGACTCTGTTTTATTAGAAATCTTATCTTAAAAAGGAAAAAAGTAGAAAAGCAATTGAGGATGATTTCCAATATCAAGTTTAGGCGCACATTCCATATAAATACACACAAAAATGAAAAAATAAATAAATTATAAAATTGAGCTGCTGCTGATTTTTCTTTTTTTAATTTATTTTTTCCACCCATACAAACTTGATAGGTACCCCATTCCCCTCCCTCCCTCCACTCCTCCCCGAATCCCCTTGCTCCCCTCCCCCTTTTCCCCTTCCTTCCCCCCTCCCTTTCTTCCAGTGCTCCCTCTCCCCCCATTCTTGGAGCATCCTTTAGTGTGCATGTCAAATATACTTTTAATGCTTAATCACAAGATTTCTGGCACGTCTGCAAATGAGTCACACTATTACAAATTCGTCCTTGAAAAATATTAACTCACCCCTTTTATAAAATCAGTTCTGTAGCACATTAAGGAATAGATACAAAAGTTAAAAATAGGATTTATGCATCCCCTTCTGGCAATAAATTATACCTCTACACTTATAGTTAGACTATTTGGAAACAAAGGAAGCTCCTGTGTGTTTTATTTCTAGAAGACTTCTAATAAAGTACATCACCTGTCCAAATTCATACTACTTATTACTAAAACTGCTTGATGCTAACAATAGCTGAAATAATTTCATTACTCAGAACAATTATTTTAAACCTTATCATAGAAACTTCTAAAAAGATGTATTTTACATACATATTTCTGTTTTGCAAAAAAATTGGATTATTATAATGTTAACATGTTAACATCATTTTGCTTTGTAGAAGGAAGAAAATCATAAATAACTTTGTAATAAGTCCAAAGAGAAAAGATAATTAAGTAAATAAAAATCTAGTATATATATTTCACTGAATGTAGTGAAAGTCTAATCAGAGTGGTATTTAGATTTCAGTAGAAATATCTAGAATGTTAAATATTTATAACTCTCCAAATACCTTATCTTTTGCCACTATTTTACTTTACAGTGGTGAATTTTAAAGTCAACTTAAAAAAATGTGCCTGTGGTAGATAATGTTTCTAACTCTTTCTGGGAGTTTCCAAGTGAAAATTCTGAAAGGTAGGTCATGACCTTTGTGATTCTTTCTCTTTTGTCGCTGGCAGCTGTGACATCTGGCCCCATCTCATTGTTCCAATTTTCAGGCTTCTTGGTTTGTCATTATGCTAGCAATAATTTTCCCTTGACACCAAATGGATGACTAGCTCATCTGTGTCCTGGGTCCTTCCCACGTTGCCTGGTTGGCAGCAGAACCTTGGTTCTCCATGCCAAGCTTCTTTCTCCAAGGCTCCTTCTTGACATTCTTCCTGAGCAGCTCAGCCAAAGCATCACAAAAGGACAAAGTACCCGGAGTGATTCTTAATTGGGCATTCAGAGATTTATAAAAGAATTGGCTATGGAGGTTTGGATATGTGTCTATTGTTTTACGTCTGTCCAGTTGTTTTCTGGTTAAGTATGATGGAAAAGAGAAGAGGGGAGAGGAGAAAGATGGGGGAGGGAGAGTGAAAATATGAATCTTTCTTATTTGGATAGAGTCCTGAGTAGTGTTTTCCAAGGTTTCACAGTTTTGGACTGAAAGTCACAAGCCAAACTGGATTTCATTCTCGTATCTCCAAATGAAGGAAGGTTGTATGGGCCGCACCCACAATTGTTTATATGTTAAAGTTTGGGTTTTTCCTATATCACAGAGCTTATCCTGAGGCTCCTTAGAAACATGCACACAGGTGGCAAGAAATAGAGGAAGACCCTCTATTTCAAGACAGAATGTGCAGACATGGACATTCAGAAAGTGTCCTGCAAACAGCCCCCCGAGGACAGTCCTCCTGGGGCCTGCTGACCCTCCAAAGCACATGCCGGCCAGATACTGTGTTTGTATTAGGTCAATCAAACAGCTCTCAGATCCTTAGCATAGTGATGTTGCTTTTCTCTCTTTTGCTTGTTCTCTTTCCACCTTTTCTTTTAAATATTGCACTGAGGCCTGTGGAGTTTCCCTCCCTCCTCTCCTTCCCATAGGTTTGGCACTCATTTTCCCCATTATTTCAATGAATAATGACACCAAGGGCCAGGCGCCAATCCTACCGCCACTTCTGACTTTCTACAAAAGGAAAAAAGCACCAAACCAAACATTGCAACCCTGTGCTTTGGGGTTGGGACTAATTTCCAAGTGCTTTTTGCTGTGTAGTAAAATTCTGGCTGTCATTATACAATTGGACTTTTTTTTTTTTCACTGAGCCCTTGAGCAAACTTTATTTACACTGCACACTGCCTTTCGTTACTACATAATACAGAAAATATTTGCTTCATTATGAAGCCAAATGCATATTTATTTTGATTTTTTGTTACTTTCGGTAAACAGAGTTCAAAACACTCTACACTACAATTGTTCTGAACCAGTCAAAAAATAATCTATGTGAACAGCCCATGTAGTGATTGTGTGGTTCAGAATTTGTGATTGTCTTACCTCACTTTCCAGCAAAAGGAAAGTGTTGCTGAAAGGGAAAGAAAGAAAAGGTTCATGTCGACTTGAAATCTTACGCAACTCTCACCCCTCGGGACTGTCTTCATTCTGGCCATGATAGCCTTCGTAAGGACATCATCCCACAATGAAATTTCAAGATACTTTTATAAGTAAACCTTCTCTTTGGATAAAGTTCAAAGTAGGTTTAGTTTTGCTCTCAGACAAATAATATTATTCCAAAGTCCAAAAGCTTTGTTGGTTTTAGAAGACAGAGGCGAGAACCAGCCTCGGAAAGCGCGTTTACACCCTCACGCATTGTCTCTAGGAAGATCTGAGCGCTCTCCCAGCTTCAAGGATTCTACTTCGCTCGAGACCCAACTTGTCCTGGGCACCTTCTTTGGCATGAAAACATTGTCCAGACTTGGAACAGACTCACTTGGCCTTCTGGATAGTCCAGTTTTTGCATATTCATATTACAAACTGCCTGCTCAGCATCCTGGCTGGTAGACTTGGTGATGAATACTTGTTATAACTTGGTAGACTTATGACCGATGTTAAATCCTGCCTATAAAACTCATACCTGCTTATTTTTGCATTTTAAAGTAAGAAGAATAAATTGAAACTAGCACAACAGTTTCAGTTCATCTTTTTAAAAAAATACTTTAAGTGAACCATATATGCATGCCAGAACAAATCCAGACTAATATTTATGTCAACATCTCCCCCCATTGGGCATACCTTCCCACTGAGAATTTGGACGTGAGATTTAGTTTCCATCTTAGACTTAAGCCCACATATAGAGTTTCTGGAACTTTAATCCTGAAAGATCATTGCTGAGTTACTTCTCCCCACCCCCCTTCCAGTCCATTGGGCATTTATTAGACTTCTGCCTTCCTGCCGGAGGCGATCAACAATCTAGCTAATGTGAGTGCTGTGCAGCAGAGAAAGAAATCTTGGGTTCCGGAATCAGATCTGGAATCAAACCCTGGGTCTGTGGCTTCCTGGCTACATGATCATAAGCCAGCTAGCAAACTTCCTGTACCAGAGTCCCTGCCATAAAACAGAGGCAAAGTCTATTGCTGCAGCCTTCAACTTGGGATCCCAGCGCTAGGGTGACTGAGTCAGAAGGATAGGGAGTTCAAAGTTTAGGTTACAATGAGAGATCCTATGTCAAGGAGAACATCAGCAGGGAGGAGATACAGTCACACAACAAAATTACAGCCAGTATCAAATGTAAGAACATCTAAAATATTTTAGGGAATTGTGCTTAATCTTAATATTGGTTTCTTATTATTTTGCATTTTGTTGCACGCTGTTTTGATAATTCATTAGGGGTAAGGTTTTCCGCTTGATAAGACATGCAGGGGTTTTAAAATTCTGGATTTTCTACATACATGCCAGTAACAGTTAGTGAGAATTGTATAAAAATTCAACTGATGCAAAAAAAATAAGATGACTCCAATCAGTTATAGTACATGCTTGCTAACCCTTCGTTTGTAGTAAACTATCTTTAAGGTTTCAATTTGTTCCTCAATAAAATGGAATGACAAATCTTTGAAGTCCTGGAATGCAAAACATGGCAATGGTTACTATTATTTAGTCATTTTGGGGTTTCTTTTTCTTTTCTTTTCTTTTGTTATTCAATTGTGCATGTGTGCGTGTGTGTATGTGTGTGTGTGTGTAGAACCACAGGCGAATTCGGGAACCACCATGGACTGCCTCCACCTCCTCCTTGTTTACTCTGCCCTGGGATTGACAGGCTCCGCCCTACCAGGACTAGAAACGCAGGCCACCCCCTGCTTCCACCTGGCGTCTATACGTGGGGTCTAGGATCTGAACTCAGGACCTTCTGCCTGAAAGGCAGAGGCTTAACCCCTGAGCCACTTCTCCAGCCCCTCATTTTGGGGTTTCTTAATCTTTATTGTTTTTAATGTTATATACATGAATATAATGACTTTATAATATTTCCAACTCTTAGTCCCAATCCTATCCCCCCTCCTTTTCACCTTATAATCTTTCATCTCCCCTGCCTGACTCCCTCCTATTTTCAAATCTTTTTGCTTTTGTAACCCACTGTGTTTTGTTTAGTCTGTGATGACTTATGCCTGACCTGATTCATTCTCCAGCAAGAGGCAAACTCATCAAAATATTTAGTCATTTGTTTAAAGTAATAGCATATAGGGGCAGGGACGAGAGCTTAATTTGCAAAGTGCTTGCTTTGCAAACATGAAAACCTGAAGTTCACCTCAACATCCCTATTAAAAAAGAAGAAACAGAAAAGCTATGCACACCTGTAGTGTGAGTGTTAGAGAGGTAGATACAGTAGTAGGATTCCTGAAGCTTGCTGGATAGCTTTATCAGCAAGTTCCTTCAGTGAAGGACCCTGTTTTAAAAATTAAGGTGGAGAGAAATTGAGGAAGATAACCAATGATGACTTCTGGTCTACAGAAACACAAATCCATGGACACATGCACATAAACACGTGCATTTGCCACATATGTAAATATATATATATATGAATACGTACATATTGATACAATGGGATATTGAAGAACTCTTTTAATTTTATACTGCATACATACACCATAATGTTATCAATTTTATATTTAGGTGAACTAGGCAGATTTTATCTTTTTTGAGTCTAAGGACCAATTTAATTTTGTGTATTAAATGAGCCAATTCAAAGGATTCATCTTTAACAATCTTATATATTTGATGTTTCCTGGTAGTGATAGATGAGTCATTTCCAGAGCACACATTTAAGCTTTTAGAGGCCACCAAACTGAACTCGAGAGAAGAGAATCTGCTTATCCCTGTCAGCATAAACCAAGAAACTTAAAGGAACCACTTCCATTAAGGAAAGTGAATTACTTTTTCTCACTAAGAGTGCCACAGTGTTAAGAACTTCGGCTTGAAAATTCCACCACCAGGTTTGAAAATTAAGTCTATATCCTTTTATTTGATTTTAACAAATTACACTTCTTTATGTGTGAGATGAGATTTCTTATGGTTACTTACTATGCTGAATCAGTGTGAGGTACATGAAAGAGACAGAGAAGCCTCTGGAATGATGTAAATGCTACTAGAATTGGCTGTTAATGATGAAAAGTTCTAGCTCATTTTATTCTGATTGGTAGGAGTAAAGAGATGAAATATTTTTGTGCCTGGACAAAAAAGATCTCAGGACTTTTTTTTTTTTTGGTATTCACATCTGTGTCCTATCTAGCTGGTCTTCCTTCGTACTGCCATTATCTAAATCTGTTCTTTCACCATTGACTTAAGGGACGTAAAATTAATAATGACTTTGAACGCAAATGGTGAATATTCTTAAAATAGAGGAAAGGTAAAACACTGGATTTGCTCAATTCTTAAGACTGGCATTTTCACTCTTCAATGTGAAGCTTCAGGACAGTGAAGACTAGTAGAATTTTATATGTCCACAATACATATTTTTTTTCGTTCACATATAGGGCAATGTTGGAGGACTATACATTTTGAATCAGGGAGATGTCAGTTCCAGTTCCACTTCCACAATTTAGTAGCTGCATGAGTGTGAGTTATTTAGCCTCTGGAAGCTCAAATCTCCTCCTTTAGAAAAAGGAACCATTACTGGGAAACTCAAGCTGTCACTGCGAAGCACCTACCATAGGGCCTGACGCTGAGAAAGTTCTCAGTGATGTTGCTCTGTTCATTAAATAAGGCAAGAATCTGAAGATTTTAATAATTCTCTGAAATCATGGAGTCACTTTCATGTCATGAAACAAGATTACCCATATGCTTGCTGTCTTTGATTTGATTTGTCCTGCAAGTTAAAATGGCTTCTAGACACAAACTCTAGCATCAGTCCTAAAGCAGATGCTAATACCAAGAACGGTTATTGACATATGAAAATAATTGGCATCTCTGACATGAGAACACAAAATCACTTCTCTTTCACAACCAGTTATTTATACTCCATAATTTCACCAATTAATGAGCAAAACGTTGCCACTTTATATCTTAGATTAATTTCTTATGGTGTATGTAGAAAATACATTCAAATGCATGCTGGCATTATTTTACAATAGATAAAGTTCTAACTTTCTCCCTTAAATTGGTAGGTTTCTCCCTTTACAGTTCTTATTTAGGAGCTATAAGCCATGCAAACTAAATTCTTGAACTGAATTCCAGATGCCCACCAGGATTTTCTATACTTTTATAGAGAAACTGAAAATCAGTATGTATCTATGCTGAAAAGAATCACCCCATTCTGATCTACTATAATCTTTAACCTTCTTATAATCTCTATCCTTCATCTTCCTGCAAACATTCCCAATTCGAAGTGAATTCTATGCCTGTAACCTCAATGGCTTATTATGAAACAGAAGATAAAAATGCTGGGAAGAGCCCTTCGCTGGCTTGGTCTTTTAATCTACTTCTGGCTTACTGAGAGGGCTCAGTTTCCTCTCACAGATAATTCTTTAACATTTATACAGGCACTGGTATTCATTATGCACTGAAGGAGAAAGACTAAAGTAATGTATCCTCAGCTAGATCATAAAAGCTGTCAGCTCATCAGTGACTTCCTATGATGTCATCAGCAGGAGAGCTAGAACAGTTAAGCTCCACATACTGAAGATGAAATTACAACTTCAGTACTGACCTACTTACGTGGCCTAGTGTATAGAGCACAGTTGACTTTAATATATGTTTCCTTATCCCTATAAAATACATCAAAGGCCAGGATTTCAAAGCCTTGCATGACTGGCCATTTGGAAAGAGGTATATTCTGGCCCCCCAAAGACTTCATCTTAAGCAGATGGCAATAACCAAGGCAGTGATAAAACCAGAAATTGCAAACACAGGCCTATGAAGACAAGATCTGACCCCAGCCCTGGTTCAGGAAGGACTGGTAAGCGGGGAGCCCTGCCAATCATTCTGCTTCATAAAACCAGGTAGGGTGCCAACTTACAGCCAGTAGTAGATTTGAGTTGAAGCTGCTTTTCCTCAGCTTGCAGTTCCCTTGAGGATGGCACCTACCCGACCTGTGGTTTGCATGCCACTAGGTGGCGCTCTCTTTTACTACCCAGTTCATAGATGAGGGCAAAGCCAATACTTCAACCTTGCATTCCTAAAGAGGTGTATTAGAGAGAAAAAGAATAAGTTGTCAGATTCATCTCCTTATTGCACAATTGGAAGGGATGACATTAAACTCATTTTGAAATACTGTAGTTAAGCTCCTCTTTGAAGGCTATAAAAACAAATAACACACTGAAGGCAGACAATACATATTTAATGACATGAATAATTGATTTTTAGTTTTCTTTCTCTCAAAAGAAAGTTTGGGAGAAAGAAAAACTTATATTCAACTGAAATGGCAATATGTGTTCATATGAAAAGATAGTGGCTAACAACCTTAACTTTCATAACTTCCTTGAAAATCTGCATAGATGACTGGAGAGATAGATGGCTCAGTGGTTAAAGAAAAGGACCAGAGTTCAGATCTCCCATATCCATGCAAAAATTCTGGCAAGTGTCCTGGCTCACTTGTAACACCAGCTCTGGAAGGCAGAGCCCAGGGATCTCCTGAGTATGTGTGTTGGCTAGCAGACTAGCCCCACAGGTGAGCTCTGAGTTTCATCAGAGACCCAATCTCAAAAGAATATGGCAGAAGAGTGACTAGGAATGATTCCTAATATCAACATCAAGCCTCCATGCCTAGGGACACACACGTTTGTGCACTAACACATGTGCTCTCACACACATGCAAACATCATACATATGCATACATATACCCTTGCACACATGCACATGAAAATGAAAAAAATCTGCACAGAACATAGTTTAAACTTTGAGAAGCCTATGCTAATGTCTTTACTAAAGGACATAAGCAAATTTTTAGAGAACAGCAAATTATATTTGTCTTTGTCTCTCTCACCTATTTGTTTCTCTGCCTAGCTTATATTTTCCCTTACATTTTGGAAATACAAAGGGAAGCTTGGAGTCTGCCAAGAATATAAAATATATGTTAATTATGCATATTCATTATGCTGACTTATAACATTCCCTTCAAAGTTGAAAGATAAACACCTTCATACAATGCTTCTGTAGAATAAGACTCTAGCTAATGTCTTCAAAACATTTTGAGGAGCTGCGTGTAATGGATCATAGATATGTCCAACTGGAATCCTAGTGATGGTGTAGCAGAAATACCTGAATTCCTGGAACTTGCTGGCAAGTCAGTATAGCCAAATGGGTAAGCCCCAGGTTCAGTGAGAGACCCCATTTCAAAAAATAATGAGGAGTCTGCTTGAGGAAGACACCTGGCATTGATCTCTGACCTCCACCCTCACATGTACATACACGAACATTTTATCACATACACTCATGCACACACACAGAATATCTGGAGTTCAATCTTTCAAGAGCATAAAAGAAGGGAAAACTTTTAATATACTAGGCTAAAGTGAAAAAACAGCTGTTCTTTCATGCTAAAGCTTTACTCACAACTGATGCATGTGTTAGCATAATATCCATTATCATCCAACTATTACAAAATAGTCATTTACTTTAATTTTTTATTCGTCTAGCACCAACAATTTAGTTAAAAGTGAAATGAAGACTTTTGGTTTCAGGTAACACAGCGCAAATCTTGGCGTGCAGTCATTTGGAGAAACTGTACTTCCGTTATCCCTCCCAGAAGGGGATCATTAGCTTTCAGGTCTCCTGGGATGCACATATTTAAACTTTTGTCCTTTTACCATCTCTTATTATAGAAAAAAGCAAATTCTTTTCACTAACTCAGCAGGCCTTTGAAGAGGCCTCAATGTCATCCTTCATCATCTGACGTTACTCACGAGGCCTTTGCGCTGTTGTTTTTTCTGAAGTGAATTCTTTTTCCTTCCCGTGCCAGTCCACGCTGAATTTCTAGGTCTTACTTTCTATCCCCAAAAGAAAGAAGGGACTAGATCTGTAAATCCTGCCTTATTTTAATACTGAATAGAAGTAGGACATTGTTGCCGAATCCCCTGCCAGGACGGCTGGGGGGAAGAGGGGAAAGAGCAGGGCCTCATGGGCTCCAGGCGAATGGGCCAGCGGGCAACTGGGTCACCACCCAGACCCCAGGAGTCAGGCGGGAAGCAGCTGGCAGGACGAGTTGGCTGCACACTCAGATTTATTCAGGAAGTGTTGGGCTTATATAGGGCCGGGGTCCAATCAGGCGTTGCTATCCCTCCGCTGGGGAGGGGGGGCAGCCACCAATCATTTGACTGTTTACTAGGTGTCCATTGCAGGGGCAGGTTAGATGGCCACTTCCCATTGGTCATTCATCCCTCCTTTCCATTGGTTGTTCATCCTTTCATCTGTATGGTTCCTCTATTGGGACATGTCTAGGGCATGTCCATACTCGGGAGCTGGGCTTAGGTCCTCCCTGAATCGGTAGTGTCACAAGACATGTATAGCAGCCTTGTGAACAAGAAATGATGTCTTCCCATCTGCACAAGCCTCCCACTGCTCTGGTTTTCCCCATAGAGATGAGGCCTTTAGGAGAATATGAATAGAGTAAGTCCTTCCTATCCTTTTATTTTTTTTAGTGTTTATTTATTTATCATGTGTATGTGCATATGGATGTGTGTGATTATGTGTACATGTATGTTGTATGTGTGTGTGCATACATGTGCCATGGTGCTCATGTAGAAATCAGATGACAACTTTCTTTCCATCATGTGAGTTTTAAGGATTAAACTTGCATCTTCAGGCTTGGTGGCAAGCATCTTTACCCAATGAGTCATTTTGTCAGTTCATTTTTTTCTGTTGTTTATTTTTAAATTGAGATATACTTCAGAAATTCACTCTTTCAAAGTATATAATTCAGTGGTTTTGACTACATTCATAAAGTAATGCACCCATCTTGGTCATCATCAAATTCCAGAATGTTCTCATCTCTCCCATGTATGTTAACAGTTATTCTCTGTTCCCCCAACCCCCAATACTCTTAGGCCAATGCCATACTTTATTCCTCTATACATTTACCTGCTGTAAAATTACCATACATGAAATATTAACACACAGTTTTTATTATCAGATTTTTCACTTAGCATGTATAATATTAACACACAGTTTTTATTATCAGTTTTTTCACTTAGCATGTATTCAGGTTCATCTATGTTGATACATAATCAACAAGTACTATTGTAATGTGAACACTAGTCTAAATTTCCTTTTATTTTCTATAGTAATTATTTCTATATATGATTATGTATAATGGTATATTATATACTTCCTATAATATTGTATAATATATAAAGTATTCTACTTATTGTATGTTCTATAACAATTGCCCATCATAAACTCTTGTTTCTCTTATAGCTAACTTGGGCATATGAATGATTTCATGGTGGAATATTTAACTGTATGCTAAAATATTAATAGCTCAATTCAATACATTAAGTCAAGCAATTCCTGGTATTCTCACATACAAAAACAAAATTTTTATTTTTTCCTTTTATTTCTTGATGATGATCACTAGAAGAAGAAAATGTTTTGTGTATCTCTTCAAAGTGGTAAATACGATGTCACATTGTACACATGTTGGCAAAGTCTAATTTTTAAAAAACAAGAAGCATTAACTTTGAATAAAGGAGGCTTAAATTTGATATCTACTTCGTGCTGGAATAAAGTGGTGCTTTATGTACTTAAAAACTTTACATAAAATACTTCTCATGATAAGTCTGTTAAGATGATAACTGTATCCAAAGTGCTCATTTTGGTGTCTGATGCTTAAATGAATGAAGGGATGGATGGACAGATGGACAGCAACTCAAAAAAAAAGTCTAAGCATATCCTCTTATAACACCAAGTTATGTGCAGTGGTGATATGGAATATCCCTTATACTGGTTCAAAGCACTAAAGTTACTATATATGAAAAATGAAGACAAGGTGTATACAAGAAAAAGTCACTAATAGTAACTTTCATGTAACTTATGGAACATAGACCCAAATACATACCAGAGACGACTGTATGAATTATGTGAGGTGAAAACACACATACTGCTGCCTAATGATGCAAAAGTAATTGTGGGCGTGTTCACACTTGTGTTCCTTGAGAAGTGGAAACATCAACTAACATGGTCATAAGGGTCATAAGCAACACAAAAAGTGTTGGAAGCTGGGTGATAATAATAGAGGAAGTTCCTTACCCCTGGGATAAAAGAACCCTCTTTCAGGGAGGAGGACCTCTCAAAGACAAGCTCCTCCTTTGTAGAATTGTGTGTGTGGTTAGTAGAAGATGTCGTCAGACTCACAGGGATGGTTTGGTTGACATGTGCTTTCCCAGGCTTTGCTGTACACAAGGCATCATAAGGCTTGGCTGACTGAGACCACAGTACATGGGGCAGCTACTTATCCTGACCTCTTCCTCTTATGACTGGACCATGTGTTCTTCTGAAGTGCTCTGTACATTTCCTTTTATTACACTACTTCTTTTAGCTCTCTATTTGCAGTAGCATTTATTAGGAATCTCACATATCTTTCAAGTCCTTTTGAACAGATTTGTTGTTCTGTGGGTGTTCTGGTCATAAAATTGCATAGGGATGGAAAGGTCAGCTTCTGACGAGTCCTGATCATTTTAACTGTGCTTCTCAGGAGGCCAAATTCTCCAGGAATGGATATAGGGCTGCAGCAGAACTGCCTACATGTGCAAAAGCATAAATTGCAATTACAATCAAGGAAGGCTACCTGAGCATATTTTAACAAAGAGCCTGAGCTTCCGTGGTGAGTAAGCCCATACAATGAACAGTCCTGAGGAATGCTGCTTGGGGAATATTTTTTTTAATTTTTCTGCTCATACAAACGTAATAGGAACCCCTGTCCCCTCCCTCCTCCACCCCTCCCTGGATCTCCCTGTTCCCTCCCCCCTTTGCCTTTTCCTTTCCCCCCTCCCTCCCTATCTCCCAGTGCCCCCTCCCCCTATCTCTGAAACATCCTTTAATGTGTATATCAAACTTTCCTCTGGGTCCTCCTCTCTGACAAGGTGTAAGGACTCAGTGGCAATTCCTAGAACTCTTTCTTGTGTTCCCCTTAAGTATAGGAACACTATTATGACTGTTAATCCCTTGTTTCTAAGGATCCTAGTGCCTTTATTCCATGCTAGAATTTGAGGGGTCAATGATATGTTGGTCATTGCGCAGATCATGCAGAGTCCTATTATAATTGCTTCGGCCCTAACTTGTGCTCTTACAGTCTTACTGCCCCCTCTGCCGCAAATTTCCCTGAGCTTCAGGATGGGGAGAGATTAGGCTGGCCTGATTCCAGGTGGTTGATATAGAGTCTCTGATGTTCTGAATTATGGTTTGTTGATTTTTTTTTTCAGTTTTGCTGTTCCTGCAATTCCCTTGGCTCCATCCTGATGGATATTGGATGTCACCCCCTGGCCAGAGATAAAAAACTGTTAAATTAGAGTCTTGTTATAAGAGTATATTCAAAGGTAGATGGAATAAAAGTAGGAGACAGTGGTGAGAGAGGGATCAATCACCCATTTGCAAAATGGTTACCTTCTATCTGGCAGTCTATGTGCCCTCTGCTTAGGGAATATTTAAAAGCATGAGTAACAAGTTGAAGATGACATGTAGTGTACTATAAGGACTCTGAGCACCGAGGTTAGACCTCCTGACAGGGTCAAGGGACCCACACTTTCTGATTCTATAAGTTTGGGTGCAAAAGTGATTTTTTTCTGCTGGTTCCACTTGGTCACCTATTGGATGCACAAAGATAATCTTTTAATTATCCAAAACTTAGTACACTATCCAGAATTCATTCATTAGTGCTGATTAAGTGTGGAGGAACCAAGCATGATTTGACTGTTTAAGAAAACAGCTGTGAACAAACAAACAAAACAAATAAGCTTCATGTTGAAAAGTTACTATTGTGATTGCACTTCCCATTTGTTTATATCTGTCATATATTTTTTTCCCAAAATAATTTCCAAAGTAAAGGAAAACAGCAAGCAGACTCAGTGGTTAGACATCATATATTCCCTTCACCACCCTTTGGAACACATTAAAGAAAGATGATAAATCTCAAATAGGTGACCCTTCCCTCACTGCAGTTTCCTAGTTTTATTACATCTACCTTTGAATATACTCTTATAACAAGACTAATTTAACAGGTTTTTTTTTTTTTATCTCTGGCCAGGGGGTAACATCCAATACCCATCAGGATGGAGTGAAGGGCATTGCAGGTGCAGCAAAACTGAAAAAAAAAATCAACAAACCATAATCCAGAACTTCAAAGACTGTATATCAACCACCTGGAACTAGGCCAGCCTAATCTCTCCCATCCTGATGCTCAGGGAAATTTGCGGAAGAGGGTGCGGTAAGATTGTAAGAGCACAAGGATGGGAGGAGTAATGATATGCAAGATACTCCACACAAGTTAGGGCCAAAGCAATCATATTTGGACTTTACCCAATACACTATTGACCCCACAAAGTCTAGCATTTGCTAAAGGCATTAGGATCCTTGGAGGCAAGGGATTGACAGCCACAGTAGTGTTCCTATACTTAATGGGAACACAGGAAAGGGTTCTGGGAAATGCCACTGGGTCCTTGCACCTCATTGGAAAGGAGGACCCAGAGGAGAGTTTGGCATGCACATTAAAGGATTCTCTGGGGATGGGAGGGGGAGGCACTGGGGGATGGGAAGAGAAAGGGGAGGGGAAGGGGGGCACAGGGGGATAGGGGATTGGAAGGGGGGGGAACAGTATACCTGTTAAGTTTGTATGAGTGGAAATAAAAAAAAAACAAGTTCCACCTCCCCAGCAATTAAAGAAATGCAAATTAAAACCATCTTAAGATATCATCCACTCTAGTCAGAATGGCTAAGAACTAAAACACAAAAAACAACAAATGCTGGCATGGTTGCAGGAAGAAGGGATCCCTCAGGCTTTGCTGGTGGGAATGTAAACTTATGTAACCTTTTTGGAGATCAATTTGGAGATTACTAAAAAATTAAATAGTGAAATACCATAAAAAAAGAAAGATGATAAAGACTGAATCCCAGGAAGACATATCTCTTGGTTATGTTACAGCAGCTGCAGATGCAGAACATGGCCGTTTGTGGTGGCGAACTAGCTAGGAAGACCAATATGCAGTTTCATGACATGGTCGAGAAAACAGTGCCAAAGAGCTTCCTAAGAAATGGATCCATTGGGTAAAAAAGAGTAAGGAACGACCTGCCAGTCACTCATGACCTGCAGCAGGGGACTGACCCAGCACGGATGCAAGTAGGGGACCGAGCCGGGGCACATATCGGGTGCCATGGGTGTCCAGGGCCTTGCACATCTGTTGCCCGGGCACTGCAAAGCTGTGGCCTCGGGCGGGCAGGAGGCAGGTTGACCAGCTTGTGCACTGCTGCTCAGTGTTCTGTTTGGGTAAACCCAGCCTCTGGCTCCCAGCACCGGACTTGCAGCCAAGAACAGCAAACGGTGGCGGCAAGAGGAAGCCCACGGGGCGGCTGTCTCCTCAAGGGTAACATTCGCAAGCTGGAGAAGAAAGCTAAAACGGGAGGGCAGCGCGGAAGGGACACACTTGAAACCCGAGCAAGGGGATGGAGAGGAGGAGGTAGAAGCCAGTCCTGGTTCCGAGCCCTGCCCGCAGACCCTGCTGACACCGAAGGACACCAGCCCCCAGCGGCGGAGGGGCGGGGAGCCGGGTTCAGCGCTGGTGGGGTAGCTGCCCTGGTGGTGCTGAGCTCCTCACTAGTGATCAAAAGGCCTTGCTTCTGAAGGCAAAGTGTGGGTATGCTTTTCAGAGAGGGAGTGGCGGGGCCTCTGTTCCCACCAAAAGTTGTCTTTCAAGAATAACGAGTTCAGCTGAGAGTCTCTCCACTTCTCCCTGTTTCTCCTTTTGTTCAGATTCTGATTCTTTCTGCATCTCTCCTGATCCTTTCTTCTTTCATGATTGAGACCAGAAATGAGCAATGAACACCTTCCTGTACCACGGGCGGGTGAAGAGAGTTCATATTCTATGTTGTGGTCCAGCTTCATGTGGAGAATAAGCAAGGCACAGGGTACCACCACTAAGCAGGCACCGGCTCCTTTCTAGGGTTACTTTGCTCCTCACCTTGCCTCCCAACCCCAGCAGGCAGGGGATTAGCAGGCAGGGATGAATAAGTGCCTGGGGAATGGAGTCTGTCTTGGCACTGACTGTGTATCAGTGTTAACAGCTGGGTGCATAAGTCACGCACAGCAAGGATTTAGTGGCAACATTCAGTCTCGGATTAGCCCAGCTAACAGGGTCTGGCTGTCTTCTTGCCAAAGCCCGGCAGCCCCAAAGGTCATGTGATCTCCTGGGATTAATACCCATATTTAACAAAAGTTTTGCTTATCACTGCTGTGGGTCAAGAGCTTTGCTTCTCACTGAGAAGAAATCACTTCTCAATATAATATGATCTAGTGTTGGGCTCAAGAATGGGGTCTGTAAGTTGGAAGCTAGATAGTCAGTTAAGGGAAACTATCCAAGGAAAGCTCAGAGAGGGAAGGAGAGTCCAGGACGCTAGGTAGGTTGAGAAAGAAATCTGGTGACGTCTTAAGTTTAGGCCATGAAGTAGTAAGAAGGCAGTTAAGAATTTTGAGAAAGGCAGTCTTATGATGTAGTCATCATAACTAGAAAAAGGTTCTTGCTGGGAGAAACCATAGAAAATGAGAGACTGGACTAAGAGGCAGCACTGGAAATAGAGAGAAGGGGCTAGATACATGAGCATTTAATGATATCAGCTTTATAGGACATTGTGACTACGTTCATAGAGGACATGAGAACTAGAAGCTGGTCCTCAGTTCCTGGGCCTCAGGACTTTAATTATCTTGGTCAAGTAAATTAGATTTCCACAAAGCAGGTCCCTATCTTTGTGGAGATACCACACCAATAATGAACCCAGGCACTAAAACATAAATTATAAATATGAACAATTTCAGTTTGGTCATAAACTTGAAGGGTCACAATGAAACTGGATACTGATGGGCTATGACAAGCAAACTGGGGAAGGGATGGCATGAGATGGGCGAGGACAGAATAACAAGAGCAAGTGGGTCGTGTTCAGGGTCGCTCAAAACCATGCCAGTATTCAGATCAAAGTGGAGATGACATTGACCGAGTTCACTCCTTGCATATCACTTCTCAGAATTCTTTGCACAATCTAACCCTGCAGAAGCTACCTGTACATTGTTGCACCATCTCCCTTTATACACTTTTTTGTTTTGTTTTTGTAAATTTCTTTTTTTTTTTTGAGGTGAGGTTCTGTACAGGTCAGATTGGTCTTAAAGTTGCTAGTTAGAGGAGGCTACCCTTGAACTCTTACAGTGCTGCTTCAGGCTCCAAATGCTGAGATTACAGATATGCACCACTACAGCTGCTATCTTTGTAGCAGACATTTTCTCTGGGTTTTATGTTCTCATTTGCCCAATTCTTACTGTTCTGGTAGACTATAAGCTCAAAAAGATCAGGAATCTCATTTCCTACTTCTTTGTTGTAAGGCATATAGAATAGTTTCTGGCAAATAGTGGGTATCCAAAATCAAATTTTCATATCTGTTACTGAGAGGTAGGCCAAGGGATATGAACTCTTGGGAAACAATATGTGTCCTTTACCAACTTGTTATAGCTGTGTGGTTTCTCCATGAAAATGGACTTATAGGCCCTTGACCAGTTTTCATGACAGGTTTTTTTTTTTAAAGAGAGGATTTGGAAACTCTGAGAGTTGCCTTGATGGATGTAGAGCAGCCCAAATATGAATGTGTGCTCCTTCCTATGACATCTCCTCCTGAAACGCTGGAGCTATGGTCTGCTAAATATCTTTCCTTCATTGGAATCCTTAAATGAAGTTTCAGCATGGCCTTGCCAGACAACTTGTTATCATAACCCACCTGTGTGAAACACTAAAATTTATAGTTTCTAACAGCTCCTTGGATTGGTGGAAAGATACGAGGATAGCAATTAACATTTCCCTAAACAGCAACGCATTATATAGGCCCATTCTGTGTTGAATCCAGTGGAAATTCCATGTTCTGTATGTCAGGACATATACACATTATGGACTGGGTCTGTTAGAGTTTTATGAGTCATTTTGCTGAAACTTGTGGAACTATTTGAAAATTTTCCTCGTCTACCATTAAGTGTGTAGTTTAGATTCTAGCCAGTATTCAGGCTTAATTAGGTTTGTGTGAATAAATGGAGTTTTCTTCTTAGATCTCTGGGATTAATATAAAACTGGTTATAAAATCATGGCTTCCTCTTCAAATCGTGCCTTTAATTTGACCTTTCTGAATGGTTGCCCAGTTAATTCTGAGGTGTATCACCATTTTAAAACATATCCAGATCAGGTCTATTAAAAGCAATTTGGCTTTCCCAATTTCAACTCATCAGAGAAGTTCAAATGGCAATATTTAATGCAACCCATCCTCTGAAGAGTTGAGAAAGTCCAGTGACTTACATTATAGTTCATAAATAGAATCCATAGTTCACACCACAGATAGGGATAATTCTGTTACATTTCACTGTATATAGCTATTGGCCCTTTTAGGAGAAATAGATGAATTCATGGATAACGTGATTATTGTAGGGCTTCAACAGAGTATATAGGAAGGATTAACTTATGGTCATTAAGATTGTTCTTAACCTGTGGGTCATGAAATTATATAAGTGAGGTTTGTTGATTGTGACTTTTCTGTTGTAGGCAGCATTGTAAAGGTCTATTGGACTACTGATAATTCTAATTTTGCTTTCTCTCTTTTTCTAAAAAAAACAAACAGGAAGTTTCATTGGTTATAAAGGTCGAACCAAAGTGATTATAAAAAGTAAAATTGCACGCACGCCTGCCTATATGAGGTGATGAGATCATTTTCACTCCAGTACTGATGTATACTGGGCAACGTTGTATGCTCTGAGCAAATGCGAAGAAAAGCCTCCCATTTTCTAAAGCTTTCTGGCATGAGGTTTCAAAAGTTAAGCCAAATTTGGAAATGTGGAAGTGAAGACCATTAGCTACTGTGAAGATGCCCAACTCTGCCGCTGCAGGTGTGAGCATGAACTGATTCAGAGAAGAACAAAGACAATGCAAACCCTAAGAAGAATTATGGCAATGTGAAACAAGGTTCTCTTCTCTGTGTCGCATCAGGGATTTCATGCATGTGTCAACCATCAGCCTCGACATCTGTTTTTCCTTTTCTATTTAAACAATTGCAATCAGGGGGCTCCAAGAAAAAAAGCCTTAAAATTAAACTTCAAGATAAAATGACTTCTAGCTCTAGATACAGAATTACCACATCAGAGTGTCCTTTGTGATTGTACAAGAATATACAGTGATTATCAGCATTGGGTGATACTAAACAAATCTTAGTCCTTTCATATATAGGTATTTAATTACATCAATGGACCAACATAGTAATGAGTCCTAATGACTGGGTAGTTATAGACCTCCTTCATGCACATCACATTTGCACTTTGTAATCATAATCATGATACAAGAGAGCAGATAGAATTGGCATTTAAAATGTAATGTTAACAAAGACTGAAAAAGAGGCTGAGGGACTTTACAAGTAAGTGTAGAATCTGGCTTATCTTAACCCAGTGCTCATTTCTTCACCACGCTTGAATTTAGAAAGCATTTGAGAATCTCTGGGGGTTTTGTATTGAACACTGTAACAAATCAGGCAGAGCAATATGTGCAAAGGGATGTAAAACTTGAAGCACACACCAATGACACTTTTAATTCAATACTTATTCCCTATAAGTTTGTCTCTCTGTTAGAAAATCAAGGTCAATATAAAGGCACATGTAAAAGACTCCATTCTTGGAGTAGTCAGAATTTTATCAATGAATCATTAAAAGTGAAACATTTCTTTTACATTATCTGCAGCTAGCACCCAAGCTGACATGAGTAGCCTTTAGAAAATTCTTGATCGGTTACAACAACACATGAAAGTTTATCAGGTGGCCTCTCTAAAAGGATTATGTTGGATTCTGTATTTAGCATTCAAGGACAATCTATTAGCTAATATGTGGAAGAATGTTCATAGGAACACCAAAGATTTTTAGTTTTCTATAAAATCATTAAAAGTCAGAAATATTGGAAAATTAGAGTTATGGAAAGCATACATCAAACACCTTAGCTTATGCAGACAACAGTTGGATTAAACCTGCCCTGTTCAGGCCACACAATGGTGTCATGTTTGGCTCTAAGTGTCACATTTTTTATGAGGATTCTGGTAATGTACTCCTCATGTGAATGAGTGAATATGTGTTGGACACATAAAGGAATTTAAAAGGACTGAAAACATTGACTTGTCTATAGAGAAGATTTGGGGGCAGCTTCATTAAGATGGAGAAAGATGAAAACATACTCTTTGTAAAGCAAAAGGGCTGAAATAGTTGGGTTGTGTAGTAGTGAGGGTGTTTCAACATTTGACAGCATCCTTAGGGGATGACTATCTCACAAAATGCTGTATTTCCCATTCCTGGAAGTGTCGCGGCACAAGCTAGATGACCATCTGCCAAGCAAGAAGATACAGAAGATTCCAACTTTGATCAGAAGTTGGACTAATAGCCTCTAATGTTGTGTCCAAATCTAAGACTTGGAGGTTTTAAAGGAGTGGCCCTCAGGCAGATTCCTATCCTCACTGTAACTTCTTCCATATCTCAGACATCTGGGTGTTTAGTTAACAGTTGTCTTTGAATGAACATGTACAAGATTAGTCCAAAAGAGACTTGGGGATAATGAGGCACAGTGATACACTTTTAGCTTCTTCCAGCAGTGGAGTATTTTATGGGATTTGTCTCTGACAGTGCCAGACTCTTGAAAGCATCCAAGGAGTATTTGCTTGTATTTGTAATCTGAACCTTTATTCAACATCTCAACAAACAAAAAAATGAATTTGTCAACTTGATCTGTTCCCCTGGGTATATCTTAAGTTAAATCTTTTTTGATACAGTATGATAGCTGACCAGAGGATGATAGTACAGGCTTAGCATATGCGCAGTGTGTTTATTGAATGAGCATGTGGCAAGCATTCTGCCTAACTGACTGTGTAGCCTATTTGGCAATTACTCATTGGTGCATACATCTGGACAGTTTGGCACCATAGTCTCTCCATCTCTGTGGGGACCTAATAAATGCAAATGTCAGATAAACCATCCAGCCTCCTGTTTTATGTCTATATCAATAATTCATGACTAAGTCACCATAGACTATCCAATGTAACCCATTTCCTGCCTCAATTAAAGATTCTTATGAGCACTGGTCAGCAGTACAAAGGTTATTGTGTTTCTGCTTCTCTTAGTCTCATTCAGTAAAGATTTATTGAGAAAGACAATTTTCATCTTGACTTAAGGAAATGCAAATTTGTAAGGTGCAAAGAATTCAGGGAACCAGAGCAATAGAAAGAGAATGGATTAGCTGTATCTCATTATCATTATGTAGAGTTTGCAGCTTTTTTATGTCTGTGATACTTGAGGGTTAGGGAAATTGTACAAGTGGTCACGTTGAGATGAAATCTTAGGAGTAGACCACATGAAACCTATGTAGACGTAAGTAAGTATGTGTCAAAAGCATGCTTTAGTTTTTCATGTGTGTACACAACTAGAACTTTTTTCAAAGTTTGTACAAATACATACCTAGAGAAAATTTAGAACCAGATCAGCTTCAAGTGTGTTAGGAATGCTTGTTAGGACGTTCTTCTAGATTGGCAACATCTACTATAAGCAATGTGAAGAGTAAAAATGCTGAGCTTGTCATGAGAAGGAAAACACAGGAATATAGACCCTAGGAAGCTACTGTGGTTTACAGGAAACTATTGCCTTGGAAAAGGCTTACAAAGTACATGCTTCTGATTCTTCAGTTTGATGTCCACAGTGTCATCTACAGACTAGAGCTAGAGTGCTCCTCATTCATGTTAAGAATGTTAAGAATCTTAAATCCCCTCCATGACCTTCTGAATCAGTGTGTATAGTTTGACAAGATCCTTGGGTCATACTGATGCATATAAAAATGTACAGAAGCCCTTGTTTTAAAAACCTACTTCCATCAGATTAGTAAAGAAATAAAATGAAATTTCTTTTAATGACTAAAACACTGAAGGCTTTTTAATGGAAACAAAATACTGAGACGCCTGGTCCCTAAAGGGGAATGATGAATTAGTAAAAGAATTACTTATGCCTAATGAATAAAATTAATGGCATTCTGCATTTTAAATTACTCATAATCTCTTTTCCAGGATCCATAGAACCTTGAAAGCATTGTACTGGGTTATTCAATTTGAACTTAATTAGCAAGTGGAGATACAATAGAGTCAAAGTTTTGATTAAAAACCTATATTTAACTCCTTGGATTTTCTTGTTGTTATTTGCACAAATACATGAAACACCAACCAGGAGACCAAAGGATTTTTAAAGGTCTATCATGAGAAGTTATTCTGTTTCCCCCCACAACCACATTATTTTAGAATCACAAAAAGGTTTGGGATGGAAACTATAAAAGTTATAAAGTCATATTTAGATTGACTAAGAGGTTATGATTTCCAAGTAAAAAGAATAGTGCTTCAAAAAATAGTGCAGCTGATCTAGTGGCCAAAAAATGTCATCATGAAATGTACAAGTTATAGAGTGAAATATACACATTGTGTATACAGACATAGACAAAAATACTATGAACTAATGAAAGCAGCAATAGGAAGCAGAATTTGTAAGAATGCTACAATTCAGACATATATACCATTAACAATCTCATTGATAAATCATTAGAACGTTTAGCTGACTTTTGATTTAGTTTTGTGCTCACTCTACTTGTAGCATCAAGGAGAGGTTTAGATGCTGACAATTTCAGAGAGGAGCAGCAATAGCTAATCTGCTCAGTTTTTGAACTTTGAGAGTTATGCTTTGAATTAGGGAAGATTTATGAAGGGAGCAATGGCCTTTTATGGATTACATGCTGAAGATCCGAATGAGTAAGAAAGAAGGCATTTGAAAGAACTGAGGCTTTTTATTTATGCACATTAAAGAAATATATAGTCAAGATGGCCAAAAATCATGTATATTGTCTCATTTTTATATGTTGAACAATTTACCTCTTCTTATTTATGTACTACTGTTGAATGTGTTTTACTTATTATGTTTGATGTATTCTAATCTCCAATTGTAGTCCTCCCTCCCTCCCTCCCTCCCTCTCTCCCTTTTTCCCTTCCTCCCCCTCTCTCTCCCTCCCTCCTTTTTTGTCTTCTTTCCTTCCTTCCATCTCTTTCGGCAAACAAGACTATCCTTGCAAGCATCAGAGACCATGCATTGTCTCTTCAGCATTGGCTTAAATGTAAGTACAATGCCAAGTACACAACAGATTTCTTACAAAAGTCCATTGAATTTTGGGGAAAAATTATATAATGATCTAAAATTGCTTTACCATGCTTGGGTGACTGGAAGATGTATAAAACAAAAAGTAAACCTCAAGAAATCACCGAGTTGGTGGGAGCACAGGGTAGAAGGAGATGGAGGGTGGCAAGCTGCCTGGCAGCTCTGGTGGAGCAGAACTTTGCAGATGTCAGCGATTCAGACATCAAAGACCTACACTAGGCAGAGAAAAGGGAGAGGCACCCTACTAGGCACTAAGCACAAACCACAGCATTTGAACAGTCATGAGAAAGGAGTGGGTTTTATCATCTCTCAATTCCTCTGGAATGGCATGCAGACTGCTCCTCTCCTTTGGAGCAGAGCTCCAACACTTAGCCATAGCTGAAGTAAAGCTTTCAGGCTAATTTAAAGGTTCAGATCTATATAATCAGGATGGCTTTGTGCTTACCTTGTGCTTCTAGGCAGGTCCTGGGCTCCTGTCTGAGTGTGAGTGTCTCTTGAGATAATCTTAAGAAAGCTTAGAAAAGAACGCGGTCAGTGCCAGCTAGCTCTTCCACTGAAAGTTAAACTGTCCTAATGCCAGAGTTAATTTTCACAAGAGACATCTCTAGGGTTTTAAAGATTAACTTTTCTGTATGCTGCTTCATTTACCTTTTACAATTTAAAAGCCTGTGTTTATGGTAACTGTTGTAATTTGTTTTACTACAAAAGTCACCCTTAAAATATTTTATTGACATACATCTAGGAAATACCTAGGTTACATGTTTTCTCAAAAACATGTTTTGAATTCAAAACTACAAGAATTATCCCAAGAAAGAAAAAATGCAAGTGCCCATTAAAATATATTTCTATTTAGTAATTCAGCCACTCGGTGCAAATCAAAATGGGGATCTTCTTAATCAAAGCTGGTAATTACTAAGCTGATTCTTGAATAATTCAGAATTTATAGACTCGTTTTAGTTACACTTATTTATTTCCAAGTTTTTCTATTTGCTTCAAAGTCTGTCAACATGACTAGACTAGAAGGTGGCAGGAATTCATTTGGGAACAAGAAACATGAATACACCAAAACAGCCTTTCAGTTCAAAGTCTGAGAAGTGGGCCAATTTGAGATAAAGATGGCATGTGATGCAAAAATGCTTATAAGATACAATTGTCCAAGCCTAGCCATAAAACATTTTGTGATGTTGATTTGATTATTTAAAGGACAGCCTTCCTTAGAACAAATAAAACAGTAAACTGTTACCAATTCTTCTAGTGGCTCAGTAGTAGAGCTGCTCATTTTAGACTACAGTGAGGAGGACAAGGATCCATTTAGGTTTAGGTTTGGATCCAGCTATCTGAGTGACAACAGGCAATAGAAATTATCTCTAGGGTTTAGTTTGTTCATAGAAAACAGCATGGCTTTAAGAACTTGTCTCAGAGTCTTGTACATTCATTAACTAATATGAAATTTGATTGACTACTCAAACTGTTATCATCTAAGAGGAGTTTTTAAAGAACTTCTTTTGTTTTTGTTCTTTGATTCATAGATACATACAACAAATTTAGATCATTTTCATTCCACGATACTAATTTTAATTCCCTTTCTCCTTGTACTTATATTCCCTGTTTGCAACCAATCTACATTCTCTCTTTGTCTCTCTTTGTCTCTCTCTGTGTCTCTGTCTCTGTCTCTCTCTCTCCATTTCTTTCTCTCTCTTTCCCATTGACATTCATTAGGGTGATTTGCATTTTCATGTACCTGGGCACTTGCTGCAGCAAATAATACAAAGATAAAACGTGCAAAATGCTTGGGAAAACCAATAGCAGCTATTGCTCACAGAGAATTTCTTAATTAAGGAAGTCAAAAAACCAATTATTAAAATGCAAAACAATGAGTTTCTTTTATCCATTTGATTGTTAATAAGCATCTATTCTATAATTAGGGAATTACTCACAATTTAAATGAAGGACAGTTGGCATCCAGGTACCTTTTATGACTGGATATGCAAACACCTCAGTAGGAATGACTGGGATGTAAAGTGATGTGTTGTTGTCTAAATAGCTTCTTTCTACTCCAGCCCTGGACCATCTTGGATCATGATCATTTCCTCAGCATATTACAGCTGGCCAATAGACTAGCCGCTTGGCAAGATTCCCTCTTCCATTTTCCATCTTGTTTATAACTAAGTAGTACCACAGACTAGGTTACTTTATCTGATCTCTTGATGATTCTTAGAACTTTAACAGTCAGTCTCCCAGAGCTCTGACAAGGACTTGACAAGGATGTCTATAGCCACATCATTATGGAACAAAATAAGCATGTCTGGGGTGAAATGTATGCAGCCCTCATTTGATGCTGAAGCTCAAGCTAGCTCAGAGGAATAAGAATCATTCTGGGAAACTTCAGTGATAACTTCCTCTTCCAATTATAACTCCTTCCCCTTCACCTCCCTCCCTCTCTCCCTCCCTCCCTCCCTCCCTCCCTCCCTCCCTTGCTCCCTCCCTCTCTTCCTTCCTTTGGATCTACGGTGTTTCCTGCTTTAAAATCTACATAGAACTATTACTGTGAAAGTGAGTACTCTATTCAACCAGAGTCTCCAGCATTTGAAGTTCTCTTGGATATTTTAGCAGTATTTGGGGATTAATGAATTTCTGCTGCTTGGCTAAGGGTATGCTTTTGGGAGGGGTGCTGGCAAAAGAAAACCGTTAGGGCAGCAGATTTGGTGAAGGAATGGAGATGATATTGCCTGTGTGCATTTTACTCCCATCTAGTGCAGGGTCTACCCTGCTATAGGATTTCCAATACCATAACACCAAGCATTTTTTTGGGAGGGGAAGAGAAAGTGCACATATACTTCATTTTTCAGAAATGAAATGTATATATCATCAGTTCTACATTTTAGCTCTATTCTTCCTCTTATCACATTTAAGAGCATTTTAAGACCTTTTAGTAACTTCTTTAATGATTTTTTACAGCTACTCGATAATAGCCAAATCACAGGTAGTCATCCAAACATTGTTTGGATTGATAGTTGAACAAAAACTCATATGAAAACCTCTGAGCTTTAAGAGCACAAAACTTAATCTTTTTTATTTTTATAAGTATATTGAATACTAATTCCTATTTTCTTCCACTCCCCTTCTGCCCTCCTATGTCCCTCCCTTCCCTTCATCAATCTCTTCCACTTCCTCCCAACTTCCTGCCTGATATGGTCCCCAGGGTTCCCTCTGGCTTGTCTACTCTTGTAGGGGCTCAGGCCTCTGTGGTGTAACAAGTTGCCTCTCCACTTCACTGATGGGGCATTTCCCTTCACTCATCCAGCTCTTGTCCCTAAGGTTTCCACTGTGTGTTCTTATCTCTCTTCAGGCCCTCATAGTTTATGGGGGCTTGTTGGTATGTCAGTCATTATGCAGGTCTGAGAAGGACAAGTCTCACTCGTCCTGGATGCAGGACAGTCTTGTCTTAAATGGAATGTCTTGTCTAACGGTAGACCTTCCCATCCTCAGGTTCTTACAATCTTACCACTCCCTTTTCCACAAGATTCCCTAAACCTTAAGATGGGGAGAAATTAGGATGGCCTGATTCTGGGTCAGCATTGCCAGGTCGCTGGTAATCTGCATTATGGCTGGCTATTGTTGTCCACTTCACTGCTTTTCTCCTGGCCTAGGCTCCATCTTTTGTAGAAGATTTCTAAGCTGCGTCCTAAGTGCTCTTCAAATCTATGAATACAATAGTAGCTATTTACAGAGCAGTTTGGTGTACTATCTTCCTATCTAGAGGGTCATTGGCTGTTTTTCTTTATTGATCTATTTCCTTTTCCTTTTTTTCAAGTTCTTATACTAGTTAACAGTAGTAAGAATGTCCATTCTGACAGGCGCCCAAAACCTAATCTTTTAGTAATGTAGTTTCAAAGATCATGGCAGTAAGAGAGCACTACAGTCTAGAAATGGGTGGTTGTAGAATACCTCTTGACAAAATCTAGATGTTCTGTCCAGAAATAGGGCCCGTTTGGGCCTAGGTGAGTCTGAGTAGGTGTCCCTCCTTGGATATTTAGCACCATTGTGACCAGAATAAAGAAACAACTTAAAGAAGGAATATTTGGTTCACGTTTTCGAAGGTTTCAATCTATCCTGGTGGGAGGGAATGAACACTGCCTCAGTTCATTGCAACTGGAGAGCTTGTGGTTGGTGGATGTTCGTCTCACAAGGACCAAGACCAGGAAACAAAGAGAACTAGACCCAGGGGCCTGGCGATACTTTCAAAGGCCACTTCCCATCTAATTCTGACATCCAAGTTCCACCTCCTGAGGTTCCACAGCTTCCCAAAATAGTTGGGGACCAGCTAGGGGACAAATCGTCACAGCATTGAGCCTATGGGAGATATTTCACATCAAACCATAACATTCAGCAAGAATCAACCCACAGAAAGACAGTGTACAGCACTTCTTTTCTGTGCCCTGAGTGGGTAAACCATTTTAGATCTATATAACAAACAGGGCAAAGTGGGCCTAGCTGTCTTCCATAGATATGCTTGGTGTTTTAACTTAATTCTTCTGATTCTTTGACTACTGGTTTCATTGCTTAATATTATCAAATGCCACCAGTTTGTTAGGCTTCACGGGACAATTACCTAGCCGTAGGACTTGTTTCACATGGGCATTTATGAAATTGTGCTTGATTTATGGCAGTGTTTGCGTGCTGTTGCTCTGCCAGGCTGGGCCTTCTCTTCCACGGTCCGTGGGAGCCTCGTGCTTGTAGTCTTTCTGCTCCGGACAGTCTTCGGTCCAGAGCAGTCACTGAATATGTCACTGGGCAGTGCATGGATCTTTTCACAGCAAGAGTTCAACAGGGCAATTGTTTTCCAGACCTACTTGCTTGTGCTTTGATTGGCTAAAAAGGCCATCAGAGAGACTTGGAAATGAAAGACACATTAATAGTACAGCTTCTTATTCACTCCCTCAACCATGAGGCCAGACCATATCTAAAATATCCCAGACAGAGGGAAATTGATCTTATTTTAGAAGACATTCAGAGATACCACTGAAGTAACCATTTCTTTGAGGTTAAATTTAGCATATCTTTGAATAAGTAACTGAAATGTTCTCATGGTGAGTTACATTTTTGCCCTTTACCCAGAAGCACTATTAACATACCGAAAAATCTACCCATTAGTCTGTGGGATAAAGATATGAAGGATAAGCACCATTAAAGGATATATTTATCTTAATCTCCTATTGCAAAACCGAAGATATGAAGTTTAGGATTGAAGATATGGACACATTTAAAATCTTCAGATTCTTTTCAAAGTTCATGGATAAACCCTTGTTCTGTCCCTTCCTTGCAGAAAAGATATGGACTTCTTACCTTATTCACAAGCTCTGTTTTTGGCAATGAATGTCCTATAATACAGTTCAGGCAGATGTGACCTTACTCTGTACATCTCTGAACTTCTCCTAGGACACATGTCACTTTCACTTTGATATGTGCTTCTTAATTCAGACTTCTGTTGTTTACAAGGAACTTCCAAGTGTTTAGTACAATTCCGTGTCTTTAACAGGGTCTCAATAAAGTTATCTTCAGTAAGTCAATAATGTACTCATGTAAGGTATTTCTCTCTCAAGAAACATGAAAAAGAGAGTGAACAGGAGATAGATAGATAGATAGATAAATAGATAGATAGATAGATAGATAGATAGATAGATAGATAGATAGATAGTAGATAGTAGATAGATTGAGCTACTTGATTATTATGTAGACATGAAAGTGAAGGTCTGAAAGGGAAGAAGCAAGTGGTTCAGAGACCCAGGGTAATCGGTTAGTTGTTGGCATCTCTTAAAACCATCAATACTAATCCAGGAGGACCTATATAGCATACACAAGACTTCTTTTCTACTGCCTGGAGAATTTATTTTTTCATTATTATCTAAAGTATATGCAGAAAGAAAATCCAGTTTGAATTATCCAGAAAGGAATTTTTCTCTGTGAAGCAATAAACTATTATTCGGCTCAGAGCCAGGTTAGTTCCTACACATGTGATCTCTGGAGACTTTTAGGTCACTAGCAAAAAACCTTAGAAAATTTAATTAAAAAGATTTCCAGGAAAGGGTTAGAAATTAAAGAAATTGCACCCCCCCAAGGTCTTATACCGGATACACTGGAATCTGGAAGGCAAGAGGGATCCTCCGGGCACCTTTGTGATTAGTACTGTTTAAAATTTAGGCTGTTCTCTAGTTCAGAAAAGAACATTTGAGGATGAGACTGTATTTAGTCACTCAGCAACATTTATTTACTTCATGTCCCATGTAAGACCATGATATAGCACTAAGGATACAAGAAAAAGTATGATAGAGTCTTTTCTGTAAGAAGATATCTTTTGGAGCAAGATGATGCTCAAAGACCTAATCAGTTACTAAATAATAAGGCAGAAGCTAGGACAATGGCCACAGCACATGCTATGGGAACTGAGAAGAGGAAAGACCTGCATCTTTCTCTGAGAGCATCTCAGTTGGGTTATGAAGGATAAGTGCTTCCTGAGAACTGGCCAAGGCATTCTGGATGCTAAAGACAATATGGGAAATGACCTTAAGGTACAAATGGCCATGCTGCCTATAAAGTCCAAGAACTAGAGCACCCGGCTGATGAGACACTGTGTCTAGGAAAAGAGGAAAACAGCATCTAGATCACAGACTGGATTATTAGCACAGTGATAATAGGGAAACCACACAGGCATGGGAGTGAGCCTGGAGGCCACTGAAATGTCCTTCACAGAGGGGACACTGTGCATTTTCAAATCTAGATGAAGAGGACTCAGTAAGACCCAGGAAAAGCTCATGTAAGTGAGATGCTGAAGATTATATTGGAAAGAACAGATCTCTTTAAATATAGCTAGAAACTTTAGAAATCTCACCAAGACTCAGGACAGCAAATATGCAAAAGGAAAGTTGAAAGAGAAGTGGAAGGCATTTTTAACAGACAGATCTCTTCCAACTAATGAAAATCACTAGGGAGATTTTACAGGTGGCCAGGGAGAAATGAAATAAAGATGAGTTGGACACCATTATAAGCTGTCAATTTTATTACATGTTTAACAGATATAGGCTGTATAATATTTAAATGGCTGCAATTATTTCACATAGTTCTGTATCAGAAAGCTCTAACTAGTGTTAGCAGTGTTCAGTTAATTACTTTTGAAATTTCTTTTCTGAAAATAGTATATATAGATATATAGACATGGTCTCACCATTGTCTAGGCTAGCCTCAAATGATCCTACTGTCTCAGCCTCTCCAGTAGCAACAATCACTGGCATGGTCATCATACTTGACCAACATATTACTAATCCTTCATCATTTATATTGATATATTTCCAGAGAAAAGCAGCAGCTCTCTGGTAAATAGAGTAATGCATTTGAATAACTTTGTAAAATGTATTGTGTATTGAGTATGTTTTATTTTATACTTTATTTGCATTCTTGCATTATTAGCATTATACTCTCATAGCTGGGAAAAACAGCTCTGAAAGATGAAACTTGTACCAGTGTCATAGGATAAGTGGTGGAGACAAGATTCAAACCTAGGACTAAAAAGAGTCAGTGCTCTTTCTAAAATTCTTATCACTGTGAACCTTTAATCTTGAAGGTGCCTAAAGAAAATGACTGCAGATATGTGCCCCTGCCGTGACACAGGGGAACTGGAAGGAAGGCAGCCAGAAAAGGCCTTCTGGGAATGTTTGACCCTCTCAGGGCAGCTCCTCCCGCAGGTACTCCCCAGCTTGCAAGGTTACATCTTTTCCCTAAACTGGGAATGTCCCATTCTCCCTCTGATCTCTTCCTGGTGCTCTAAATCTCCTGCTCTTAATTCTTAATCCTGCTATGCCCTGTGCATTTTCTCAGGGATTCATTCAGCCTCTATTTTCCCACTTAGTCCAGAGCTCCAGGTACCACTGACATTCAGTTAGAATTAGTATTTGGCTGTTAGTTGCTTGTTTTTGATACAGGGTCCCAACATGCATCTCTGCCTTCCTGGAATTCCTGATCTTCCTGACTCTACCACGGCTGGTATTAGAAGTCTGTACCCCTACACTTCACACTTCTTCTCCTCCCCTCCCCTCCCCTCCCCTCCCCTTCTTTCCCCTCCCCTCCCCTCCTCTCCTCTCTTTTTCTTTTTCTTTTTCCTTTTGGAGGTACTTTAAATAATCACCTTGGCAAGTGATTCAAAAGGTTGCATTTCTCCTTTCACCCAGTTATCCTAAAAGTGCCGCCTGTACGCGGAGGGCTGAATGCTATATTTTTTCTTTCAAATGCTCTCCTTCCTAGCAATTGCTTTTGTAATCCTCAGTGAAAAAGCTCCCCTCCCCTAGTTCCATGAGACTTGTCCAGTGTTTGAAGTACTGACAGCATGAGCAAGAAGAAACTAACCAGGTTAGGGAAACTGAGCACTGGAGGGTTGAACCTTTCTAGCTGGGTGCGAGGAGAGGCAGAATGTAAGCATATAAGGAAGTCTTTGCTAGCTGTGTATGTTCCCATTTCCCGGAACTAATTGCGGGTATACAATTATATTCTGGTCACAACCAATATGCCATTCTGATCCAAGCTCTTATCACCTCATACAGGGATAGGTAGAATGCTCTCCTCTCCTGGTCATTCTAGAATTCATTCAACATTACACATACGCATTTAGCAAGTATATTTGTGATCACTTATTTTTATAATAGCCTTACTAAAATATAATGGACACACTGTATATTTTTAAAGCACACGATTTGATAAGTTTTAATTTTTTAAAAGATGTATATTTATAATTTTCACTTTATGTATTATGTGGGTGTGTATGATTTATGTCTGGTGGGGTGTACATGTGCCACAGCACACATCAGATGGTCAGAGGACAACTCTGAAGAGTTAGTTCAAACCTTTAAGTGAAGTTGAACTTAAGTTTTTAGGATTGCTAAATGCATATGTAAAATGTTGAATAATAGCATTTCTTCAAACAGATGCAACAGGTAGAGAAGATTTTAGTGCTCTTACTTGCTGAACCCAAGACATGTAATTGTAACCAAACTATTCATAATAATTTTGCATTGAAAATGACCAGAAATCTGTACTTTATGATTCAATTTATTTTGTAAAAAATGTGCACTCCATATGTAGGAGAAATTTGCTCATGGTGGTTACCTCTAAGTGATGGGATTTATTTTAAGAAATATGTTCTTGAATTGTTATATGGTAAAATTGCATTTTGGTGTGCAGTTCTATGAATTTTAATGAATGTGCAGATTTTGTTAGCAAGCACTACATTAAGGATACCGAAAATTCCTATGACCCACCTCCAAATTTCCTCATGCTGCACATTTATAGTCAATCTTGACTGCTACTTAAGCTCTGATAATAACAGTGTGTTCTTTTCTTTACTTTTATTTTCAAAGAATGTTAACTAAATGAGATATACATCACACAACAATGGACTTCTTTGGGAATGTCTTCTTTAACTTACCAAAATGCCTTTGAGATTCCACTACATGCAACAGTAGTTTATGAGAGTGAGTGTGTGTGTGTACCAGAGACCACAGAAGGATGTCTGGCATCTTTTATTCTTTTCCTTATTCCCTTGAGATACGGTCTCTCACCAAATTTGGAGCTGCATTGGTGACCAGCAAACCCAATGATCCTCCCATCTCTGTCCCTCCAAATTCTGGTATTATATGCATGCATGCAAGCTTGCTTGGCTTTCCCTTACCCACTGAGCCTACATATCACCCCAGCCCATTTATCTGTTGTAAGTGCTGACTAATTCCATGGTACGGATGTACCAGTTGTTTATCTGTTCCAGTATTGAATTTTCTCTTGGGTAACTTGGAGATGATTAAGAACAGAGCTGTCATGAACATTTATAGATGTGTTTTTATGCAAATATCAAGTTTTTATTTCTCTAGAGTAAATACACAGCAGGAAGAATACTACATTATACAGTCAGTATATTTTTGAACTTCCTAAAGAGGAGACTATTAATTTTAAGTCTAATTTCTTAAAGATCTCTCTGCTTCATAGATTGCACTTTCACTGTTAAACTTAAGAACTCTTCACCTAATTCTAGGCTACAAAGATTTTTCGCCTATTTTCCATTAAACTCTTTAAAGTTTTGTATTTTACAATTAGATATACAACCTGTTTTTAGTTAATATTTCTATAAGCTCTGAGGATTTTTATGTGGCTTCATTTTCTGATATATAAAGGTCCAATTTTCTTACCCAGGCTTATTGAAAACACTATTCTTTATCCATTGAAGTTCTTTGAAACTGTCAAAAATCACTTTGGACATATCTGTACAGATCTATTTCTGGATGTTTTATCCACTTCTATTTTCTTTTATTTGTACTATACCACTTTGATTACTGTGGCTTTAAACTTAAAACTAAGTAATGTAATTTCTCTAATCTTGTAGCTTTTAAAAATCATTTAAACTGTTCTACATCTTATTAAATATCATAGGCCATGAATAATGAATGTCTTTCCATTCATTTAGGTCTTTGATTTTATTTATCAACAAATTATTTAGATATTAGAATATGTCTTGCATATAGTTTATAGCTTTAACCATATTTTTTAAAATTTAATCATAGTTCTTAAATAATACTGACAGTACTATTTCATATTTTACATATTTGTTCAAATAGTATGCAGAAATGCTATTTCTGTTAAGCACTTATACTTTAGCTTTTTTGTTTTTGTTTTACTTTTTTGTAGTTTCTTCAGGATGTTCTAATTGACAAACATACTAACATTACATTCTACAAACAGGGTAGTTTGGTTGTTTCCTTTACAGTCTGTTTTTCATTTCTTTTCCTTTTTTTATTGAATTGGCTAGGACTTCTGGTATATGGTTTGGGAGGGGTGGGTGGGGAGGTATTCGGTCTTTCATACTAAGTCTGATGACTCCTGTAAGGAACTTTTTTTGCAGGTACCCTCTATAAGTAAGGTACTTCTATTCCTAAATTGATAAGATGTTATATTCTGAATGTGGAATTCCATTCAAAGCTTTTTCTGTTATTAGTACATCAACTAGTATCATTTTTCTCCCCTAAACTGTCAAGATCTTAAGAATGAGGCTTCAGAAAAAAAATGAATCATCCAACATTTCCAGAATTAAATCTGCTTACTTGGCCAGGTTATTTTTTTTTTCCAGATTGCTCAGCTTGTTTTGATAATAATTTGTTGAGGAATCTGTGTTCTGTAGTATCTTTTAAAAAAAACTTACTGCCTTTGGTTTTTGTATCAGGTTCACTCTGGTCTCATAAAATGAGTTTGGAAATTTTCTCAACTTTTCTAACTCCTGGATGACACTGTGTAAAACCGGTATTATTTCTTCTCTAAATGTTTGATAGAAAATTCCACTGAAAGCATGTGGGTCTGCAGATTGCTCTTTTGGCAGGAGCACCACAAGCTCAATTCTTTTAATAGTTACAGTGGTACTGAGGCTGTCCTGCTCTGTCTTGGGTGCGCTCTTGCTGTTTGTGGTTTCCTGTGATCTGGTCCACTTCATAAATGATGTTGGATATGAGTGAGCAGAGATATCTGTAGCATTCTTGTTCATTCAATTTGTAATCAGTCAGAAATGTCTTTCTAGTATAGTCCCCTTAGTGTTCAATGTTCATTTTATTTCCATTTTATTGTCTCTCCCATCACCCCAGGACTACAATTCCTTTTTTAAAGGATGCTGTCTACTGCTTTTGACTTTCTAACTTAAATTTGTTTTTACTCTGGTCTTTGCTGTTGCCTTTCTTCTGCTTACTTAGATATAATTGAAGTTTAATTCCCTAGTTCCTAATTTAGAATAGACACTGAGGTCACAATTTTGAGACCTTTCTTCTTTTTCTAGTGGCATATATCCCCCTCCTAGGTAGCGAATGTTGCATATTTCAATGCATCGTGATTTCATTTCTCTTCTGTTCATAAGGATAGCAAACCTCTGGTGCACATTTGGTGCATTCCCTTGATTTCATCTTTGAACCAGCTTACCACCAATGGCTATTTCATTTCCAAATGTTTATGGAATTTTTCAGAGTTCTTTCTGTTGTTCATTTCTAACTTAATTCATCTCTAACTAAAATGCTTACTTTGTGTGACTTGGATAATTTTACATTTTTTAAAACTTATTTTATGGTCCAGAATGTGGTTTACTTTGGTTCGGTGTTGAATGAATCAAATTAGTTGACTGTGTTTTTCAAGTCTTCCACAAATTGCTCACTTTTTATATGAGTTTCTCTATCAGTTACTAAAGGTGGAATATTTAATCTGTCTTGTGATTTGTCTATTTTTCTCTTTTGCTTTATGTATTTTGAAGTTCTTTTCTTTTTAAGAAGTACACACATTTATATTGTCATATCCTTGTAATGAACTGATTTCTTTGTCATTGAAAAACTTATTTTATTTACTCTTGCTCATAGTCTTATAGTGAAAACTATTTTGCCTGATAGTAATAGTTGTGCTGTAGTGTTCTTATGAATGATGTTGGCATGGTGCGACATTTTCCACTCTCATATTTGAGTCTTTTTATTAAGTGTGATTCTTGTAAGCAGTGTGTATTCCGGTCATATTTTCTTATCTGACTCACTAATCTTTGTCTTTTACTAAGTGTTTAGTGATTATATATTTAATGTAATTACTATTAGGTTACAATTTACAGTATCACTGTTTTATGTTTGTGCTTTTCTGGTTATTCTTTCCCTCATTTGCATAATTCCATTTCTTTCCTGATGTCCATTAGCTCTTATATGGTTGTTTCAAGCTCTGTTAGAGTTCGTGGATCTTAAAACACCACAGTCTGTCATCAGTAGAGAGCGCACTGAGCAAGCCTGTGGGAGATTATCTAATTGATGTTGAAAGGCCTGGCCAATGGCAAGAGGGATCACTCCTTGTGTATAAGATGAATGAGATGATGGAGAAGATGGAGAGAGGTGATTCAGTATTTTTATAGAAAGGGACCTAGGAATTATCCTCCTCTCATATTTTCCCATGGATATGGTGTGGCCAGTTCCCTCACCTGCTAATGCTTGTATGAACTCTCTTGCTATCATGATGAATCGAGAATTGTAACCCAGAATCGTGAGCAAGAATTATCCCTTGTTCCCTTAAGTTATTTAGATCCTGCATTCATTCAATAATGAAAAGATGAAGCTAATGAACCAGCAGTCTATACTGCTGTTGTTTAACTTCGAGTAGGTAGAATTGTCAATCTTCTCAAAGGGTTTCCTTTAACATTCCTTGCAGTAGGAATCTGCTATTAATTAATTTTTCACTTTAATATTCTCAAAATGAATTATATCACCTATAGATATGAAAGATATTTTTGCTGGGCATAGGGTTCGATTAACATTTATTTTTTTGCCAGTACTTTCAAAAGCAATGTTCCTTAGGAAATATACACTTCAATATAGTCATAGGCCAGGACTTCCTGAGTAGGAGTCCAGTCACTTAAAAAATAAAGCTAGCAATCTGCAAACAGGACCTTATGAAATTAAAACAGCTTCTGTGCAGTAAATTGCACAGAGGTAACTGTACAGAATTAACTGCACTGTTAAGTGAGTGAAAAGACAGCCTGCAAAGTGGGAGAAAAATCTTTGCCAGCTGTACATCAGACAGAGGATTAATGTAGAGAATAAATTTAAAAAAAAGATAATAAGAAAACAACAAATAAATAAGAAATAAGAAATTGATTCAGGTACTAAGCAGACAGTTCTTTTTAAGAAAACTTTTTATTTTGCACATGTGTATGTGTGTGTGTGTGTGCTTGTGTGTGTGTGTATCAGAGAGCATTGTGGGTGTCCTTGTGGAGGACAAAGGTGACTTCCGGAGTCATTCTGGATTGTTTCTACCTCCTCTTTGCTTCACTCTGGGATCTCCCAGGCTCCACCCAACTAGGGCTGGAGTGCAGATCATCATAATTGTTTCTGCCTGGCATCTTTACATGGGACCTGGGATCTGAACTCAGGACCTTCTGCTTCAGAGGTAGAGTCTTAACCCCTAAGCCATCTCTCCAGCCCTAGGTAAATAGGTCTTAAAAGAAAAAATACAAATGGTCAATGAATATTTTCAAATATGTTCAACGTCCTTGGACATTGAGGAAATGCAGATTAAAGCCACATTGAGATTCTACTTCACCCCAGTCAAGATGGTTATCATCCTGAAGACAAAGGGCAATCAATGCTAGATAGGTGGGAAAAAGGGGAACCTTTATTATTGTGGGCAGGAGTAAAAACTGATGCAGTTACTAAAAATATCAGTGTGTTGTTTTCTCAACATACTAAAAATAGAGGTACCATATGACCAGTTACAGCACTTCCAGCCATAAACCTAAAAGACCATGTCCTACAACAGAAGTGCTTGAACATCCATGCTTATTATCACTGTATTAATAATAGTAATGAAACCAGCTTAGATAATCATGAACTGATAAGTGTGTAATTCAAATTAAAAATTGACAAAATTGGTAGAATTAGAAAATATATCATGAGTTAACAGAGGGTCAGAAAAGAAATAATAAGTGTCCCCCTCATATGTGGATCCTTTTCATTTTTATTTTTTACATTTATTTATTTTGTGTGGGGTGTGTGTGTGTGTGTGTGTGTGTGTGTGTGTGTGTGTGTGTGTGTGTACAGTAGGGTTCTTAAGTGTATGTGCCTATAGAGGTCCAAGGATGATGTTGGGAAGCATCCTGGATTTCTCTACGTCCTTACAATTTTGCTTTGGGTTTTCCCAGGCTCTGCCTTCCAGGGCTGGAATTGCAGGTTGCCACCATATCTTCTGGTCATTTTTACATGAAATCTGGCAATCTAAATTCAGATCCTTTTGCTAATGAAGTAAAGGCTTTAATCCCTGAGCCATCTCCCAGACCATCTTTTTTTTCTAATCTATTTGTCTGAGAGAAATGAAAAGAGAGAGAGAGGGAGAGGAGAAGGAGAACAAGAGAGAATGCATGCCATACAGGTAGAGGTCAGAGGACAGTTTTCAGAAGTCACTTCATTCCTTGCAAGATGCAGACTTCTGGGGATTGAACTCAGGTTTTCAGGTTTGTGAGTAGGCACCTTAATTCCTGAGCTACTTCACTGGCTCCCATATATGTACCATAATTTTTAATATTTATATGCATGTATTTATGTAGAGTAATCAAACATTTGTAATCGCAAAGTGGAGGAGGGAATTCTGGCTCTAGGTTTAATCAGGGAAGAAGGTAGGAGATGGTAGAGAGGAAGGTATACAGGGAAGGATCAACAAAACTAAGGATGTATGAGAAAGCTACAAGGAGACCTGATGGGTAAGCTGACAAAAGAAATAAAAAATTTTAAAATAAAAAAGATTTTTAAATGTGGGTGGGTGGAACTGTTCCCAGAGGTATAGGTTATTACATAAAAATTCCATACCAAGGGAGTAGGATCCCCCCTATAACTGGTTGGATTGGGGGAGAGGAATCAAAGTCCACAAAACAATCCAGTCCAGTCCTACAGTTCTTGGCTCCCACCAGTACTAGATGGAAGATCATATTGCTGACGATAGCATACTCTGGTCATAAGTTTGAGAAAAACCAACTAGGAACTAAAATGAGAGCTTCCTCTGGACTGCTTACCTTGCAGTGTGAGGGCATTATGCAGCATGCAGACTCACTCCTCTGCAGGTCCTGCATGTGCCACTCCTGATTAGGAAGTCTCACTGGTGTAATGGTGGCATGTCAGTGACTGAGATAATCAATAACTCCCCAATAGTTTTGAGACTCACTCCACAGGAAGGTACCCATGTCCGGTACTGTGCACCTGGTCAAAATCCTGTGGCTGCAGAGGTCAAGCACCACAAGGGGAAAACTACTTCTTGTCCCACTAAATGGAAATGATATACTCATCAAATTTCCTTTGAAATAATTGTGCATAGATTAATGATGCCATCAGCATTGGCCAGAAAAGTTCCTTTCTACAGGGCTGTGGGGTAACTGCAGAGACCTGTAAGTAGTCATACAAGTGATGAAAACAAGGGACACTGACTATTTAACCCTAAGTGGACATGCGCATTACCCTCCACCCCTGCCCTCGTTATTCAGGGAACAGTGAAAAAGGCGGTAGAAAGAAGGTAAGAGCTGGGAGAAGAAAGGAGCCAGGCAGAATGATATCTGGAGCATGACAAGACCACCTTTGAGACCCCATCCTATCCTGAGAACGTACAGGCAGCTAGGGAGGAAGAGTTCATTTGGTCCCGCCTCTCCTGAGTTTTTATGGGCAGTTAGTGTCAACTGGAGGAGGGAGAAGTATTCTCTTCAGTGGTGTAACACTGGCAGGAGTCCCATGGTTTTGTAAAGAATCCCTTACTCATGAATCCCAATACAACGCAATGGGTCACTGGCCTGCAAAAATACACAAAATATTCACTTCCTGCAAAGAGGAAGTGAATCAGCAGGAGTTGGAGGGGACCATGAGAGGGTAATGGGCTGTGAATATGACAAAAATACATTATATATATGTGTGTGTGTGTGCGCAACATATGATTTAAAAGGTAGTTTCAATATTTTTTACATGTTTTGATTCTGATGAGAATTCTTGTTTGTCTTTATTTCTTGTTCTTTTAAAAAATATTCTGTATAACTGCACTTAAGATTATTTTGTAACTACCTTACACAAGTTAATTATGGTGTGACTTGTTATCATGTCATTAATATTTCTTGCTTGGAGTTTAAGATTCTTGGATTCCATGGTGTATGCTTTTGGTCAGCTCAAATTTGGAAACTGTTTTACTAATATTTCTTCAAACAGAAATTCAAATTTCATGAACTTTAGGCCTAACAGTTGATTGATACTTTGTTTTTTAAATCTTTCATTCTGTCACTATATTTAATTTCAGATCCTTCTATTTCTATATCATTGAACTGAATATTTTCTTCTGCAGTAGAGAATTTATTACTAAACTTATCCAGGGGATTTATAGTTTTTGTCTTCAGAAGTCTGATTTGGTTTTTATTCTTAACATTATTCTTATCTCACCCTTACCTTTTGAATATGTGAAATATAATTATGAAATGGATTTAACATTTTATGTGCTAATTCTTACACCTGACAGTTCTAAGTTTTGATTGATTGCAATTGGTTTTTTTATGGGCTCTGTTTCTACTTTCTCTGCTAAATTTTGATTGGATGCCAAACATTGTGAATTTGACCTTGCTGAGCACTGGAAATTTTGTCCTCATGTAAACATTCTGAATCTTTGTTCTGAACTACACTTAAATTAGCTGGAAATAATTTTGCTTCTCTGGGTCTTGTTTTTAGATTTGTTAAGCAGGATGAGAGTCATGTTTACACCAGAGCTAATTACTTCCCATTTCTTAGACTAGGCTTCCTTAGCACTCTACCCAAAGCTTTTTCATTTGGCTTGTGGAAATAGACATCATTCCTCACTTTTTGTGGTCAAGACACTTGACTCTCTGATCCTTTTGAGAAAATGTCCTGGTGCTGGATGTGTTAGCCACATGTACTAATATATTCCCTACTGAGCACTCAGAAGGGATTGAGGTCTCTTTCTTCCTCTAAGTCTTCTCCTTACTAGTATTGTACGAGCTTTGTCTTGGGCTTCCCAACTCAAAACTCAGTTTCACAACTCTGAAGAATGGTCAGACCTTACCTAGTTCTTTCCTCTGTGCCCATCATTCAGTCTGAACATTCTCTCATGGAGGTGAGCTAGACTCATCACAGGGCTTGCATAATTGTTTAGCATCAGGGAAAGGAGCCCATTGTCCTCTATTGTTTGCTATACAGTGTCTTGAAAACCATTTGTATCATATATTTTTTATTTCTTTAGTTTGTTGCAAGCATGAGAATAACTTGGTCTCTGTTAACTCGACAAGAAATGGACTTCCTTCCTTCCTTCCTTCCTTCCTTCCTTCCTTCCTTCCTTCCTTCCTTCCTTCCTTCCTTCCTTCCTTCCTTCCTTCCTTCCTTCCTCCCTGCCTCCTTCCCTCCCTCCCTCCCTCCCTCCCTCTCTCCCTCCCTTCTTCCCTCCCTCCCTTCCTTCCTCTCTTCCTCCTTTCCTTCTTTCCTCCCTTCCTCCCTTCCTCCCTTCCTCCCTTCCTCCCTTCCTCCCTTCCTTCCTCCCTTCTTCCCTTCCTCCCTCCCTCCCTCCCTCCTTCCTTCCCTCCCTTCCTTCCTTCCTCTTTCCCTCTTTATAATCTGACCAGGCCTTGAATTCATAATCTTCCTTCCTAAGCCTCCCAGGTGTTGAGATTGTCTCATGTACCCCCATTCTACCCTTCTTATTTAATTTTTAAATTGTATGATAATAAATCTATTTATGTTGAAAAAATTATATCTGAGTACAATTAAGAAATCTTCCATGGAGAAGTTAAATATCTCTTTCAGTTCATTCTTTAGAGTAAGTATCTCAATTTCAAGATAATCAAGAGTAGGTATTTTCTCTGTATTTCAGATGCTAATAATTATACTAATCAGTTCATTTTATATGATTCAATTTTGTTACAGCATAAGCCTCAATGGAAATGGAGGGATGTAATTTAGAATTGATGTGAAGACAATTTTATAAAAAGAATTTCAGAAACTCTGTTGTAATCATACTTTAATAGCCAGCTGCACAGAAAATATCTTTAGTAAAACCAATTAAGAAATACTAATGAACCTGTGATCTCAATGCCCTACATCAACTGGCAGTTCCTTTCACATTTTTGCCACTCACTATGGAGTTGCATGAATTCTGATTCTGTAATTTTCCAAAATAGTTTTACATTTTTTTCTTCTAAGTATTTGAGAAAAGGAGAATTTAGCCAGGACCACTTACTGTGGCCAATATTTTATTTTAAAGCTCTGTTGGAAATCTCATAAACATGTCTTAAATAATTCTGCCATGATGGAAAGCAAGAAAAATAGGACAGGAAGTTGTGTGAGGAAAGAGAGTTTATAACCAAGACTTTGAAGCCACAGCAATTCAACAATAAAAGGGAATGAAGAGTTAGGCTCTAGAGTAATTGAAACTTTTTCTTACATCTTTCTCTTACTTAAAAAAAGCATGAGTCAATATATTGTACCAGATGTGCTGAGATAAGTCTCCCAATAGAAAACACCTAAAATGCTATGGAAAATATTAAAGGTTATTTCTTTTGCTTAAGTCATTGCTGAGCTGGTGGTAAAAACACTTATTATAGATATGAGGTCAGTGCATAAACATGATTTCGTAAAGAAATCATCATCCTAAAAAGTTTGACAGGTAAACACTTAAGAAACAAGTTCAAAAGTGAGACTGAAAACAAATAGAGATTGAAAAATACTATATATGTATGCATTTAATGTGTGCAATGTCTTGCCCTCAAGATTTTAACACTCTCACTGAAAGTTAAGGGGCAATGCATCTACCTCTGTACTTGGAAATAACTTCTTTTTAAGAACATAAAAGTCTAAGTGTAAAAGTCATATACAAAGTATTAACCAATTATACTCACAAATGGAATCAGAGTTTTCATTACCTTGGGGCAGCTTGTGACAGAAAGCAAGAAGGATTTTCATTTTTTAACTGTGTTAAACTCCAAACTCAGCTTCTCCCACCTTCTACAATATTCTCTGCCAGTGCTTTGAATAACCTGTTCATCACAAGGATTTTTTTTCTGATGAATGGAATTGTGTCAAATGAAAATGAAATGAACCCAAGATAAGCCTGAAAGGGTTCCCATCAAATTTTTTAAAAATTTTTTTATCATTCATTCAATTGTGTGTGTGTGTGTGTGTGTGTGCGGTGTGTATGTGTGCGTGTGTGTGTAGAACCACGGGCAAATTCAGCAACCACCATGGACGCCTCCATCTCCTCCTTGTTTACTCTGCCCTGGGATTCACAGGCTCTGCCCTACCAGGACCAGAAACGCAGGCCGCACCCGCTTCCGCCCGGTGTCCATACGTGGGGTCTAGGATCCGAACTCAGGACCTTCCACCTGCAAGGCAGAGGCTTAACCCCTGAGCCACCTTTCCAGCCCCTCCCATCAAATTTATGTGGGATAATGTGAGAATAAAAACCATTACTCAAATGTCCTGAAGTATATTTAAAATATAGAAATCTGTAGGTCCATACTGATACTGAATATTAAAAAAAACTATCTTATTGATCAGCACATAGGACAAAAACTTGTTTAAAAATTGATCGATAGGCAGGAATGAAACATCTAGTCTTTTTAAAACTAAATTTGATTTATTTAAAAGTTTATTTTCACAAAATAGCATACAGTGATGTGAAAATAATTAACAACATTATCATAAACTTCTCTGAAACATCTAGTTTATTCTTTCCGTATTAACTGAGTTTTACTGATTATAAAGGTTGATAGGAAAAGACTATTAAGATAATTTAATACATGTAAACTTAGTTATACAATTAGAAAAATCATGTAACACCTCCTGATGGGATAAGTCATATGTACAATGATTACAGATGCATGCTAAAAGCAGTAAGAAAGGGGAATTTTGCAATGGAAGAGTTACTCTGACTCCACCTGAGTTTAGTGATTTAATTTAATATTACTCTGTTTGGGATAGTCAGATATTTTGTACCTTCTGATATTATACTATCAGATGTATACAACTCCACCATCAGTATACTTGCCTGAAAAGTTAAATTTAACTCAGTAATGTTTTTGGATCTGAATTTAAGTTACCAGGAAAAGTAGAGCAAAGAAAATTTGCAAAGCACACAAAGAACCAGCCATCTATATCCAAAAGGAACACTCTAGAATCAATGATTCACTTTCTTGGGCAAGTCATTCATTATGAGGAAAAGGGAGGAGGATATTCTTAAAGAATAAAGAAATAAGGGGCTGGAGAGGTGGCTCAGGGGTTAAGCCTCTGCCTTGCAGGTGGAAAGTCCTGAGTTCGGATCCTAGACCCCACGTATGGACGCCGGGCGGAAGCGGGGGGGAGGGGGGACGGGGGGGAGGTGGAGGGGGGGAGGGGGGGGAGGGTGGAGGGGGGGAGGGGGGAGGGGGGAGGGGGGAGGGGGGAGGGGGGAGGGGGGAGGGGAGGGGGAGGGGGGAGGGGGGAGGGGGGAGGGGGGAGGGGGGAGGGGGGAGGGGGGAGGGGGGGCCTGCGTTTCTGATCCTGGTAGGGTGGAGTCTGTGAATCCCGGGGCAGAGTAAACAAGGGGGAGGTGGAGGCGGTCCATGGTGGTTCGGGAATTCCTCTGTGATTCTACACACACACACATACATACACACACGTGCACACATGCATATACACACACATATACACACCCGCACACATGCATACACCCACAATTGAATAAATAATAAATAATAAAAAAATTAAAAAAAAGAATAAAGAAATAAGAGAAAGCAGCGATAAATCATTTACATGCATGTACTGGTCTCCTTTAGACTATGATTTGGAGCAACAAAATAATGCAATAAGACACATTTGAAATTCTATAGAACATAAATGCAAGAGAGGTAATTAGGTTATAGTCAGGGATGTCCATTAACTCATTTGCTGTCATAATGGGTGGAATAGCTTAAAAAATTCCCAAGAGTTAATGATGCATGCTACAATACTTCTGTATAAAATTGCCTCACATCCAAGATTTTCTTTTAAATATATTACGCTGTGTATAAAGGGAGAGGAGTCAGATATGCATAGGAGGCAAGAAGAGCACCATATCAATAGATTCTGAAGGTATATGATGAAAGCACTAAACTATACTCCCCTATTCTTAGTGTATATTAGTGATTCTCCAAGTAAATCCACAAACTATACAAGGACAGTATATTATAATCCTGCTGAATTGCTTTAGAAAGTTAATGTCTGATCAACATTGGAAACTGTGCCAATGTAATTCAATACACTAGTAGGTTAAAAAAAATAGGTATTTTGTTAGGTCCAGGAATTACCATTCAATAAGATTCAGCATTTATCTGTCATAAAATACTTAAACTAAGACTGTGAAAATTTTATTTTAAGATAATATAAGAAGAACTGGCAAAGTTTATGATGATGAATATGATAATATTCCTATTTGAGCATTACATGATAAGTAGGTACATAAATAGATCTCGTTGTACATAATAAATATGTGAAATTAATGTCAAAATGACAAGTAAAAAGGAAAAATTAAAAATATTTGCTTCATTATGTATCATAGTAAATTTGAAGAATTTGTATTATACGTTTATTGCTCATTTAAGTTTATGTTAGATGATCTTGCATTGCATCTCACCCTTGAAAGGGTGAAGTCTGGTTTCCACACCTGCTTCTAAATTCCCTCCTAGCACAACCGCTTTGCAGCTTCTTGTCTCTGAGGCCTAACCAATAACCTGGCATAGTCTATGCCCAAAAATGCAGCTGAAATAAAACAAGAATGCTCTGTGGACAGCACCAGGGTTTCTGTGATGGTAAAAAATTGAAAGATGTCATTGTGAGATTGCACTTTTAGGCAAGGGCAGAAACAGACTGTTTTGATAATCTTTTTCTTTTTCTTGGAGTCTAAACCTCATTCATTAAACCATAGTTCTAGAATGTCAGGGACCAAATTTCTTGTACTGACTTTATCTCCAGGAGCTAATGTGATGATTGACTGACATGCAATATATTACTTAAATGAGAGGATATCCTTGGCTTTAACTTACCTGGTATATAGCCCAGGTTTTTTAAATATACATTTTACTGCATTCTGTGATAATCATACTCGTTTTATAAATGAGAGAGCCATCAAGATATACTTGGTAGGGACTCAAAATGTTCTAATTTTTTCAATATTTTAAAATAAAACACACTTCCATCTTTTCTACTTAAATTGAAGTGTTCCTTCCCATGCCATGCTCCCTCAGTGTAGGACGACCAGGATTGTGTGCACATGAATACTCACAGCCATGCTGCTGGACGGGAGTCAATGTTCCCTGATTCCATTCTTCCTACATTCTTCTCTGACAGCCATCCACGTTTTTCTTTCCATTGTCAGTTAAAGAGGAATAAACACTTCATTGTTTCCCACTGTCTGGCGCCTGCTCCCAGCTTAAACCTAAGACGTGACCCTCTTACTTCTCCTAATTCTCCATCCATCCTCACTAAAGTTATCAGGATCGATAAACTGTTTTCTTCCATTTTTGTGTGCATGTGTGTGGAAAGGAGGATGCGTGTGTATATGCATTTTAGCACATAAGCATGTCTGCATATGTGTGTGAGTGTGGAGGCCAGAGGTAAATACTGAGAATCATTCTCCATTGCTTTTCTATCTTATTTTATTGAGGCTAGATCTCTAATAAAACCCAGAGTTTGATGGATGACTTGGTCTCCTAATCTACATTTCCATGTCAACATTTTAATCTTAACTCTGAATAACAAGTATGTCATGCTCTCTCATAATTTTAGTCTGCGCACATTCTCTTTTTTTTCTTCCCATTCAATCCCCACTGCTTGGTCAGTTGAAAATGTTTTAATCATCCTTGAATTTAGCTCAAATGTCTATCCTCTACATGAATCTACTATGACAGCGCAAGCTAGAGTGCACCACTTTCTTCTGCACTGCTTAAAGTGAACATTTTAACCAAAAATATTCATCTCAGTTTTACCTAACTTCTAAAACCTGGTCTCTCCTAGAAGGTAAAATGCCAGAGAGATGGCTTTTCATTGTTCCATTAGCTAGGCTTTTCATTATTCCAGATACCAATTAAGAACTCAATAAATGTTTGGATGAATATATACTAGGTGAATATTTTGTCACTGGATTAAGATTGAGTTCAGATAAGGCAGCCCCTTTATCTGCTAAAATAGCTCATTTCCCCATGGCCCCACCACACACTTTTTTTTTTTTTGAGAAAGGATCTTATATAATCCAGGCTAGCCTTCACTTGCTATGTATCAGACGGTGGCCTTGAACTCTAGAGCATTCTGCCTCTGCCTCCCAAGTGCCGGGATTATTTGCATTTTTGCCTGATTTAAAGAAAGGCTCACTCAGTGAACCCAGAGCTTGAAGGTTAGGTGAGACTGGCCTGGCTAATGACTTCCAGTGACCCAACTGTATCTGCCCACTGACCAGTCTTTCCTGTGGGTGTTTCAGTCCCCCAACTCAAATCTTCATGTTTGTGAAGTAGACATTCTCTCATTTGAACCATCTCCCTATCCCCCAAAGTTTCCTCTTAGCAAGTTAATTTTCTCAGGCATTTTGTCAATGTGACATAAACTGACTAATATACTGTGACATAAACTGACTAATATACTTTGTGAGAAGATGTTTATTATTATTATTATTATTGTGTCCTTCAAAATGTTCTCACGAACCCACATTCATTAAGTGGTAGGATTTTTTGCATGACTTTTTGCATTTAGAATTGTCAGTATATTGAAATAAAATGTAAGCATGTAGCTTGAGAAGAATATAACAAAGCCTAAATAGTTGTTTGCTTATTTAAATTCATTAAAAGCTAGTAACAGAACTAGAGGAGCATTTTTCAATAGAAAAGGATGAGTTTCTTGCAAAAAGCCCATCGTTCTCTTTCTAAAACATACTCTTTGAGAGAGGACACTCCTCACAGCAGCTTCATCATTTCCCTTGTCTACCACCATCCTGAAATAGAGTGTGATGTTTCTTTTTAGAACTCCATCCTCATGAACTAGTAAAGAGAACTGCTGGCAGGGGTGTATCAAATATAACTACATTATGCCAGTTGGGTAGGTTAGCTGAGGAGTTAAGCCTTCATATTTAAAGGTATTTTTGATAATTTAGTTGAGTAAGTTCTCTGCAACTTTTTCTGTCTACAGAACTTTTTTTATTTTGAAGAAGTTTTTTTTTTTTTTTTTTTTTTTTTTTAGAGGAAGCAGACACATTTTTCTAAACTAGCTGTTTTCAAAGAGAAGCAGCTGAACCAAGCTCTCCAGGTCTACGAGACCACCAGGCAAAGACCACCTATTGATTACAGCAATCAATACCATTAGCATTCCATTAGTGTACCACTAGAGAAAAACATAACGACTAATGTACAATTGCTGCCAGTGCAACAAGTATACTCCACAGCAGTTTTCACTAGAGTTAGGTTGATACATAATAACTCTTCATTTCCTTCTACCTTTCCAGGCCTCCCCGTTGCTTCCCTTCAAAAGGAAGCTTGCAAATGAGGGTGCCATGTGAGGAGGCCCCCTTTTCTCCTGTCTCTATTGCTACTTGGCCAATGCAGAATCTAGGGTGGTACAAAGTAAAACCTGTAGCCTTAACTCTAATATTTACACTGTAGATATCCAGAGAGGTTTGGAAAAGTGTCTCCTCTCTCCCACACCATCACCTGCCGCCTGGAATTCCTGTGCCTTCATTACTGCTTCCATCGCCACCTTCACACAAAGGCCAGCATTCAGAGACAACTTGAGTCTCCTACTTAAGCAGATAAAGAAGACACAAGGGCTGTGTTGTGAAAAGCAGATGCTGAAGAGCAATGGAAGGAGGTGTATTCTGTAGCTGATGTCAAGGCATGTGGCTCTTTCTTCTCTGAAGAAAGGCATTGTGATCTCTGCTCTACTTCAGCATACCTGCAACTGTGCAGTACAGGTGATAAAAAGACACAGACCTGCAAGTAGAGCCTTTGCCTTCACATCATGCAGCTGCAGGGAGAATGCCCATGGGACACTCATGGGTCAGAAGCAAGGTCCATATTAGAAATTAAAGAAAGAGAGACGCTCAGGAAAACCTGTTCAAGAAAGCCACTATCCAAAGAGAGAGTGGAAGAAAGCTGAATCAATGAAGACAGAAGAAGGGTGTTCAGAGTTCAGGGAGACAATCTGGAAAAGGGGGAAATGGAATAAAGGGGTGAGTAATGGTTTTCCATTCCAGTGAGCCAGGAATACAGAAAACACCTAGTCTGTCCAGCTCCTGTAATGGGAGCCTCCACAGCTCTCAATGGTGGCACCTCAAAGCATAATGGAAATCCCACTGATGAGCTTTAGTGGAAATATGCTGGGTTTCTTTCACTGGGCATGGCGCCAGGTTCCTGACAGCAGAGGTGATGAGAGAGGAGAAAACCTGATTAAGATACTCAGACTATTTGTTGAAAGACGCCTAGGTGGGTTGAGAGAACTGTGACTGAAAAGGAAAGGCTGGGAAAATTCATCATTTGGCCATTTCCAAAAGGGATCAAGAGTAACAGGGCACCACCTTTGAGCCAGACACGAGTCTGGTGAACAAAACCCCAGCGTGATTTAGAACTGTGTCCTTTGGGTCTGAAGCAGCTGGAAACATGTTGTACCTGCATGCTCTGAACTATGTGGGAGGATGAAACTTTTCAGACCCAACTATTCCTAAGTTCTTCAAGGCTGTCACCTGGGACAATTATGCTTCATTGGTTGACAGAGGGAAAAAGCTTTGACATGTTCGAAACTTAATCATGCCAATTAGAAAAATATAAAGTAAGGGGTGAGGAAAAATACTAAATGTTTCTGTAAAAATCATAAACTCATTCCAGGCATTTGGAATGAGAACTGATTTAGATGAACAGTAACTTGCATGCGATAAGCAAAACAGATTTCAAGATGGAAGTTTCTATGAAAAAGTCAGATTAATCTTGATTTATGAAAATGATAGTATTATTTTGTGAATAATATTTTGTAATAATAGACCACAGTCTTATTACTTCTTTCTATTCTCACACTTTCTATTCTGCACTTAAGAAATTCCTTGAATTTTATTTTTATATAACAGCTCCTATATTATTACATTATCATTATCCCACAAAAGTGTAGTCCACCAAGTGCTAACACAGATAGCATGCTTAATGAGAATATTGATTAAAATACTCTTGATTAACATAGCAGATGCTCTGAAGTTTAAAGCAAGAAAGAAAACTTCCAAAATAAAATCAAGACAATATTATACCAGTCAGCAAGGAAACATAAACTTGAGATGGAGAAGGCAAGACTGCAAAGAAAGACAAATTATGCTGACCATGGATGTCTATGACCAATTAATCAATGCCATTTGATGCCGAAGTTATTAATTGCCATTTGATGTCAAAGTTAGTAATTAATTCATTTGTGTCTTCACCACTCAGGCATTAAGACTGAGTTTCATAACAGTTTCCCATGTGTTCAGCTCTGTTTTGGGCACTGCTGAGACACAGAGAGATCAAGCAATGTCTCCTCCCTTGAGAATCTAGCTTACAGTGTAATTGGGAAGAAAATGTGATAAATGGACTGTAGTTAGGCTGATCTCCACAAAAGTCATTTTGGAACCCATTAGATCAACCCATACCTAAATTTAGTTTTTACCACTACTATAAGTATTACTTTGGGCAAGTGAGTCCATATCACTTGGCTATGAGATAGGCAAATTGATAGAGCGAGTTTAATGTTTACCAATTTTTTAGCTGGTGTTCAGCAAATAACTAATTAATATTGGCAATGGCAGCAACAATTCTGATGGTGATTGTAGCCCAACACCAGACACAGTACAGGTGTCCATAGAACCACAGAGAGAGGAATAATCCTTATTTGCCAGACCAACATGTATACAGAAAGATGTCGACTTCTTTAACCAGCTCCCTCCATTTTATTTACCTGCCCGGGGATCTTGCTGGGTCTTCCTCTTCGACTAGACAATTTCTTACAGGTTTGCTCAGGACCTAACTCAACCACTGATATTTTACATTCTGCCCAGAGCTCAGAACTTTCAGCCATCAAGTTGATACCTGAAAGTTGGCATGATTTAGACTGGAAATGTAGGTGGTAAAATGGTTGGAAGAATGGTCAGTGCTTAGTTCACTGTGGAATGTTGAGGATCATCTCAACAAGTGAAGGTCAGAGAGAAATGCAAAATTTGAGAGATATTCAAACTTAAAATTGACATATTTTATTGACCATTTAAGTAAGAAGTCAAAACTATATGTCTAGCTCTATCTGTTTCATAGCAGGCGAAGAAGGAGAATGGTGGTATTAACTATGAAAATAAATAATGCTGTAAAATCAGACCTAGAGGAGTATGACTTTAAGCCTAACAGGGCTTCTGGATAATTTCATGAGAATGCTGAACAGGGGGGTCTGGGTAGAGAAAGGGATTTGGAGTCCCATAGGACACTCCTGGTTTCTTTCAGACAGATACAACCAATTTTATCCTATGTGACACATACATATTTCTACAATGGCAGAAGTGCTGGTTGTGGATCCTAGGTGTCTTCATACCCCATAAAGTCACAGTGATCCTCCTAGACATTTGTAAAGGGGTGCTTCCCAGAAGCACAGCTGAAGTCAGAGGTACAAGTTCCTCTCCCTGAACACATGCTTGCACAAATGCGTATTTGTAACCATCTTCAAGGTAATGCAGCAATGTGATAGTTACTAACATGATTATAATTAGCACAGTTACAATGATGAAAACAATTCATTATGACAGACATGATTTAAGAAGCATAGGGCAAGCACGGTTTTCTTCCAAATGTGGTCTCTTTGCCATAAACCAGAGGGACACAGGGCAAAACCTTGCTCTTTGATTTATTTTTCCCCTTTGTGGGCGTGAGAACACAGTCAGTGGTGCTTTGATATAGTTCTGTTAGAGCATGTGATACTTTCCTCGACTCTTCTACTACCACGAATGCAGGTGACCGGCCCAGAAATTGGTACTTAAAATAGCAATCAATTCCAGAGAGAAAGGAGTAAGCAGGGACAGAGTAAATCAAACAGCTTTAGGGAAGGAGCTTAGAGTCAGATTTGGGCTCCATGAGAGGAAACAGAAACTAAGCTGATGCCATGATAGAGAAGAAAAGATTCTATATGGACAGCATATAGACATATATGCTAAGCCAGTTGGAAGATGAGACTCAGAGGTGCAAGGTGCAAGAGGTGACTCTTAAATGAGACACCCCAAACCCTGGAGTAGCCCTAATACTGTGCTTTCAGAGTGTGAATTTTATAATACATTTCTTGATGGAATAAATAAGATATTTAAACCACAATTAAATCTCATATTTCTCTCTTTTTTAAAATCAATTTTTCCTCTCTTCTATTCTTTTCTAGTCAGTTTTCAATGGACAAATCAAGAGAACTTTTGACATCCACCTAAAGGAAGATTAAAATCAAAAGAGATTTGGTGAGATGGTGAAAAATTACATCAGGGTATATATCAGTTACTGTAACTTTTCCTGGGTTTCTGGGTTTCTATCAATACTCTAAGTACATTGATGATGATCCACACAATGTGATGATGATGGTGTAGAGTCATTGAGCCTATTGGAATTTATCCTGATGTGCGAGTGTCAACCATCAGAAATCTGTGGACAATGAGCAAAAATAGATCTGGAAAATATGGAACTAGAGCAATTATATATATATATATATATATATATATATATTAGATATATATTAGATATATAAACAAATAAAATGGAAATTCACCCCTATTGGAAATGTATTTCTGTATACAGTTACAAATATATTCAGTATTTTGATGACCAATTCAAAATAACATTTATGTGAATCATTGTGCTCATAAAACACAAAGCTACAGCAGCAATACAAATAGCAAGTGTCTTGTAAGAGGATATTATGAAAGAACTTATAAAGGTTTTGTAAATTTGACAGAAGTCTAAAAACTTATATGACATTACTAACACCAAGCAATGAAGTAAAAAAAAAAAAACACCTTAAAATAATACCAATGAAATTGTTTTGATTGACACTACTGAGGAAAGGCTGAATTATAGTACTATGCTTGCTGAAAATTAATATTATAGACTTGTTGCACTATAACAGTGAGATGAAAGTATATACAATTTACATATTTTGCAATAAATCTTGTAGAGGCAGATCAATACTTAAATTAAAACCTTATTCTTCTATAACTTGAAGATCACAGAAAGAAGGAAGTGCTAGGGCTGGTTGTAATTATAAGAGCATAGAAGACATTATGTTAAGTACTAAATGTGAGTGAGCCAAAAGACACATTCCATTCCAAAGTTAGGTACTCTCATCAACCATCACTGCTTAGAGCATCTCAATAGATACTGTGTCTGTTGGTTTCTTCCTGTGATAAAGAAGGTTGTGTGAGAGCCATGTGCATTGGGATCCAGCAACTGGAAGGACCCTTAGTTTCTCTGCATTGAGGGAAGTGAACTTCTTGGCTAGGTACTCTGCCCTTTTCCTTCTTTATGTTTTTCTGTTAGCTTTGATAATGTAATGCATCCAATTTTAAAGCTGTGGCAAAGAGTATTCAAAAATTCACTTAAATACTAGGCAAATTATTTTAAGTAGATGGAATTTTAGACATTTACAAGCTTTTATTTTTGAAGTGTTTCAGGGCAAGTAAAAACTTCTTGTTTTGACTGTTGCTCACTGTTTATAGCCCTTCCACAGTTCAGAATATATTAGATACATCGCTATGACCTAGGAAAGAAGGTTTATGTAGTACTATTAGAGTGGTATATATTGAATGTGAATTATCCATTGTGACACTCAATATATTAGACTGCAGTCCTGGCATGCTCTTTTCTTAAATTTATTATTCTCATTATCACTTGAATTTTATAGTACCTCAGACAATGCCTCACATACAGTGCCTGCTTCTATTTGTTGAATGAGTAAATGAATAAAGTTTTCATTGATGATTGGGATTTGGTTTCTTTATTCATACTCAACACCAAATTAGATCACTGCTGTATCTGGAACTACTGATGGCCTTCTCTCACAGCAGCCTGTTAGGTCTCACCAGGTCAGTGCCTTTCTTTCAAATCCTTCCTAATGGAGTGGAAATGAATAATTAAGCATTTTAAACTGTGTTGATGTAAGAATAAGTTTTATGTGGAAGACATGGTTTCCTGGGGGAAATAAGTGAAAATTTAAATGTCTCCTAACAACATGGCTTCTGGAGTATTTGAATGTTCAAATGTATGTTATAACTTTTTAAGAGAAGGGGCAGAACTTTGAAAATCTAATGAATTTAAACCCCTACAGTAATGATCCAGAAAGGAAAATTGTGATAAAAGAAGCCCAGAGAAAAACCTACATAGATAGTTCAGGACAAACAGATATGTTTTTAGGTCATTTCTGGTCTGAAGAGAACTGGCTCAAATTATCTTAGATCGGTATGAGTTCTACTGATATTTTATCACACTGACCACAGATTTTTTTTCTGGCACCATAGAAGGACAGTAGCAGAGTGATTCAAATGTTTAACTGTTATGTGGAATTTAGAACATTCTGAATGTCTACCATTCAATGCCACTGCAAAGTCTGACTCGTCTAATTTGAGGAACTTAGCAAGATGAATAGTCTATGGAGGATCTGATGGAAACAGCATTTAAAACCAATACCATAAAAACAGCTGCTAAGTTGACCATATTTTCAGTGTCCCTTTACATGCAATTGCATCTTTGAGGTGGACTGCCCTAGGCAAGTCAGCTCTGGGGGTCTTTAAACTATACACACCTCATTACAGACATTAGCCTCAAAGTGCTCCATCTTTATGGACGCTGAGAGAAAGCATGGAATTGAGTCCAGAGTGGTACATTCAGTGATGAATGACCTTGAGACATCTGGAAATCCTGTTTAGATCAGGACAATGAGGTATATAGATGCTTACCAGGCTTTCAGATGTTAAGAAAATACACAAAACACTGACCTCTAAATGCTGAAATTAGTATATTTAGCTGATTTTAAACAATATTTTTTGCTATGCATTTCAACATCTGGAATTCAGATTAGTCTCTTAATCTAATAGCAACTGGCAATCACTTTCATAAATTCAGAATAAAAACTTGTGTATTTGCTGAGTCGTTGGTTGAGATTCTCAGGGGAGTGTTCTTTCTTCTTCTTCCTCTAGTTCAGATGTTGAGAACTGCATATATTCCCATCATCCTCTCTTACATGGTAGCTTTGCTTGTGTCATTTCCTCATGTCATATGAGCATGATCCAAGTGTGTGCAAACTTAATATTGGACCCTTGATTTGGAATCTCTTTATGTGGTATATGTAAATAATGGCTCACTCTCCATCAAGGACTAATTAATTCTGTGGCATCCTGGGTCAAAGCTATGGGACTTGCAAAGCTAATCTGTCCTCTGATCTTAAGAGCAGCAGCAAGAGGCAGGGCGTCCTAGGATAACAGTGTCATGATGAAAAGAAAGCAAGGCACTTTTAGCTCAGACTCTGGACTTTCTAGGGTGTTGGGGTATCATTTCAGTACTACCACCTGTGGACAAAGGGAACAGAGAAGAGAAAGAGGAAAAAAATCAGTCCAGAAGTCTAAATAAACTGACTGATAATATATCCAGCTTTAAAAATAATAGATCCTTTCTAATGGGGTGACATGAATAAAAATTATCATCATAGATTCTGGTACAAAGTAAAATAAACTTGACTGGTGTTAAGATGTAAATGGGTATTTGAAATTAGACTTGAGATCCACATTCTCAGGACCCTTCTCTAGGAAATATGCCCAGTATTGATGCTTTTAGTTTGCAATGACAAACTGAATTTTCAAAGTAACTGTAAATGTGAGTGATCAGACCTTCACAACTACAATGGAACATAGAGGTATATTTTTGGTAAGACGGAACTAGTTTTAAGCAGCTAAAGACTTTTACCAAATAATGATAAGCAGCAGGGGAGACTAAGGTTTTAAGAATTAACAGCAATCTTCCTATGAACTAAGTCCGTATCTCATCTTGTACTGAAGCACCTTGTTTTCTTAAACACAAAGATCTCATCATTTCCCTACCTGACTCCGTGTCTGGAGCTGAGGTCACCAACTAGATAGTTACAAGGATAGAATAGTGCAGGAAGCAAGCCCTGCTTGAACGCAAAAGACAGCACATTCTCGGCTGCAGAGAGCATGAGCCCTGGCTCTTGGGTTATAACAGAGACCATTCAGGTCCCCTGGGGGCGAGATCCAGCCTAAGCATTTCCCAGCTTCACTGGTCTAATTCAAATACTGAACAGCATCAAAGGATTCCTTGTAGAGAAAGGCCAGACCGAAGGGAATAAGTAACTTCAGAAACATCTGGAGAACAGCAGGCAGCATGCAGAAGACCCCCCCTTCCCCTTTCATGTCTACATCACCTATGCAGAACAACAATATGCTTATAAATTTTGGTTCATTCTCTAGCACAGCACTCTTCCAATGACCATCTGTATCACAGATCCAAAGAAATTAAAATATGTCCTACTTAAAACCCAGGCAGAATCAAGCCTAACTAGCATCGTTTCCCACTACTGTCCAGTTGCAAATGCACATCCTCAGATATTGGCCCCCTTGCTATTGAGAAGTGGGGGTCTGGATAAATCCACTTCAGGTTGGACTTTGGTTCAGAGCTGCATCTGAAGCTGCAGAAGACATTGTGAACTGACTTCCTGGCTACCTACCCATCTGATTTTGTCAAATGTGCACTGAAAATGATCCATTGCATCACATAAAGTGCAAATTCCAAAGGTGTCTTTCGGGGATAAGTGCAGCATGCTATTGCTGATTTCATTCCTCAATGGATAAGGGTTCTGAATAAAGCATGAGAGATTAATTCTGCCCTGAATGCATGTACATCAGATCTTGCCTCACAACAACTAACACTCACGTTTTTCATTTTCTCATCATGCTAGTTTCAAAAGATGTCACCTCTGGCCAAGCATTTGCCTCATTTTTTAAACTGAGTAAACTCAACCCGGTTTTCTCTAAATTGTGTTTTGAAGTACAGTTTACAAACCATCTTGCTGATGGTTTTCTATGTATGGCACAATTCAGGAAACTTGGAGCAATGTACACCTGGAAATGGAAATGAGACCAGGCAGGGATGAAAAGGAGGCAGGGGGAAGTCACCAACAAGTCTCTCCTGAAAAAAATGAACCATTTACCAAGGTGGTGCATCAAACCTCAGCGTAGGCAATAAATAGGACTACTTCTAAAACCAAGGTTTCTAAGAATGTGTGAGCTACTCTCAAAGACAAATATTTACTATGACACTTTGTGAAATAGCTAGAGGCAACAGATGCAGCCCCAGTACATCCCTATTTATAATTCAGCATAATGGGAAGCTTTCTTTTGTCAAAAAAGGTGATAAAGTATTCATTCCATTTAATAGTGTAATACGAAAAATAAATTCTTTCTTTTGCTCTAACCTGCAGTTCTCATGCTGTTTAGAATGGAGGTTTATTTATAAACTCTTTTCTGGATTGTTGACTTGTGGTAAACCTAATCCAGAGATACAAAATGAATAATTAAATTCTTGTTGGATTTGCAATTGATTTTCTTTTATTTCTGCATAAAGCCACTCTTTTAGCCTGCGGTCTTCATTGTTTGGGGATACAAAAATAGGCTTCTGGTGATAAGTTTAATGTAGAGTAGTTCATAAGACTTATCTCTTCTTCCTCTTCCTCCTCCTTCCTCTTCTCCCCCAGCTTTTGATAATATATCTATCCTTTTTCATTTCATGCCATATATACAATGTCAAAGATTACTATTTTTCCAATAAATATATCTTTAAAGCCAAAAAGAACCTGCTGAAAAACCCAAAGAACACTATAAATTCTATCACTGGAATTAGGGAGCTTAACTCTTTCACAAAGCACATGAACTTCACAAACAATATCTTCTTGACATGACAGGGCTGTTTAATCCATGAATTCACTGTATGTATGTATTTCCACAAGACCTGCACAGGATTTGGCCTATCAACAGTTAACCATAGAATGAGAAAGATTTCAGAGGACCCACACCTCCCTGAGAGACTGATGAGGGTTAATGCTAGATAGGATAGGAGGAAGGGAAGATAGTTTCCTCAATTATTTTACTCCTGATGACATACAATTCATGCTCCAGCAAATATTCAGACACATTCTAACAAATGAAATCAGATGAATCTCAGTGTGTCACACATGCAAAAAAGATAAGGAAGCAGGTGGGAGATAAGCAGGGAAGAAGGGTCATGATGGGAAAAGGGTTAAGGTGTGAACATGTTGTAAGTTCATTGTATTCACATATGAAACTCTAAAAGGAAAAATTAAATTAAAACACATCACCTCCAAGAAGTAGAACAAGGTAACCGGCAACTACTTTATGCTGCTCATAGACTGTCCGCTTGTGTCCCATCTTTTCCTTTGACTTTCTCATGCTCCATCCTAGCTGAACTTCAAAAACTGTGCTCCTTGTATGATCGTCTTCTTGTACCAGGATGTTTTGTGGAATTTTTTTACCCAATCCAGACAGCCACTAATTAAAGCTGCATTGCTTCCACATCCATCATCTACAATGCCTTCAGCTGTAACAAGCTAACAAAGAAGTCGGAAGCTTGATTAAAACTGGTTTACACCCCAAGTCAGTTGCCTATCAAAATAGAGAGGGTTGATGCATTTCAGAGATTAGCCCTGTCAATAAGAACTTAAATTCTTTCTTCTCTGTCTCTGCTGTTGGCTGTGGTTTCAGTCTAAGGCTAGTTCCTTCCATAGTTATAGGATGACTTTCAGGAATAATGAGCATCTGACAGGAGAGTGAAACTGTTTTTCTCCTAGCAGTAAGAAAGTGGAATTTAGGATGGGAAGATGGCTCAGGGGTTAAAATTTTTGCCTCACAAACAAAAGGACTCCAGTTCATATTTCCAGATCCCATGTAAAAACGCTGAGTAGAAATGTCTGCATTTCTGGTTCTGAAAGGTGGAGCCTGAGAGAGCCCAAAGGAAAGAAATATGGAAGTAAAACAATTCAGGATGATTCCCAGTGTCACAGCTGGGCCTCTATAGGAACACACACTCAAGTGTCCTATGGTCCACAAATAAATAAATGAAAGTGTTTTTTCTAGAAACCATTAGCAAGCTTTTTGTCCACCCTATCTGGCTTTGTCTCTTCACTTCCAGATGTTAAGGGTACTCCTCAATGCTCACTGTGTTCCCAAATATCTTTACTAGGTTTCCTTAATACAAGGTGCAGGTTAGAACAGACTTCTGAGTGAGAGGCTTTTAGTGTCATATCTAAGGTATTCCACTATGACTCCTATAGTTTGTCATTTTTCAGGGTGCTTTTATTTCCTCTCATGTCCAAAGTACTGTGAGCTCTCTTGAACACATAGACAAAGTATGGTATTCCTAGGCAATTAAGTGAACTATAACAATACTTTTTAATATCCATGTTATAATAAAATTGATAAAAATAGTTATATATATATATGTATTTCAGTTCCTCAGATTTCAGTTGAAAGAACTTTAGGAGTTCCTTGTTTAGTCTTCCTCTTATGCATCCATTTGTTCAGCATTGCATAACTCTTTTCCACAGTACAACAAAACTGTAATAATGAAGTTCACCTAAGTAACCATGTTAGTAAAAGCAACATATTGGCATTGCTTAAATGTATTCAGACACACTGCATTATATAATTTATCAGAACACTGTTTATCACTGTAAGGCAGTTGTGATATAAAGAGTTATATTTGTAGGAAATACAGAAACTAAAATTTAGGGGAATTTTAATTAAATTTTATTATGTTTAGGTGTAGTATTCTGAAATAAGCACAATATGAGTTTCTAAAGATTAACAAAAATCTCAGCAAGTATGGAATCTCCCCTAAATATGTTTCTCTAGTCTTTTTGATAAAAAAAAAAAGTATTGAAAAGTCCTTTAAGATCTGAAAAGACAGAGTAGGATTTAAAAGATGAGAGCTGCAACATGGAAAAGTGGAAGAATGATCTGAAGTATTAAAAGTTTTTCTTATATATTAGGTCAGGAAAAATAAATGTGATCCTCCCCTCCAGGCACAAGGCCTGGTTTTGCTGTTATTAAATAGCAATGGTGTGAATCGACAAGAGACACACAACTCATTCATAAAAGCCAGGAAGAAGGGCTCATGTAGATCATTCATCTCATAGCCAAAGCAATCATTTTTCTTAGATGACCCCAACATCCAGCCTAGAGTTAACCACCATAAACAAATTAGCACCTCTGGTGTCGCAACATACACTGCTATCCCATCTTGTTTATCTTGGAGTTGCCTCATGTACAGGCTTATATTAGAAAAGGCTCAAGTGCTTTGGGGACTCCACGGAGAATGACTATGAGGTTCTGTGTATTTATCTGTGCGTTAAGGTAGAGGCCTTAAGATGCATTCTGAAAAAGCATGAGTATATTGGCTTCGGTTTTCTCATTGGGAGTTGTCAGGGCACTGAAGGAAGGCGGGGGGGGGGGGGTTCTCTCAAGGCATTCTTGCGTGTTGTTCCTCGGTACTCCTTGGAGGATGCTGGCCAGCGAATGTTCAAGCATGTGGCTGTGCATGCTGTAGCTCCAGATGCTTACCATGGGATCAGGGCTCTTGTGTGAACTGCCACATGAAAGCAAAGGGTGATCAAGATAAATGAAGTTTGGAGTGGTCAAGGATAGGACAATCCAGCAAATTCAGATCAATTTGTATCTCATTACCATGGCCTATCTTTGATGATTTACGGTATCATTTTCTGCTCTGAAAATACCTATGCATTTCATTGCAGAATTTACTGAGCTAGGGTCACATGATGCCCCACAAGAAAGAAAATCACTTCTTGGTCTCAGATCAGATTTGATAATGGCATTCTTGAGCAATACTTATTTTAATATTGTGAACACTATAAATCCTAATCCTTTGTACTAGCTGCTAGAGTAAAATTTGTTCACCCATTACTAATCAACACATACTACCCTAGGGCAGATATTTTGCAAATACTAGTTTTTAATGAAATATCACTATTGTAGCTTTTTAGCAACGTCAAATATTTGTCATATACTTATCTAATTGTATATATTCTTTGCTATTCACTTTTAAAGCCATCTCTGTGTCTCTCTGTGGGGAGTCTTCAGTCACATGTCTTGAAACGTATAGTCTTAAAATCATTTGATGTATGACTGAATTACATTTTTTTTACTCCTTAAAAAATCTGTGGTATTTGTGTATGTGTGTAACATTCTCATGTGCAGGTGAACATGTGTGTGCATGTGCATGTTGAGTCTAGAGAACAACTTCAGCTGTCTTTCCTCAGGCAGTGACCACCTAATTTCTTGACACAAAGTCTTTCACTGGCTAGGAGCTTGCCAAGTAGACTAGGGTGGCCTGTGAGCCTCAGAGGATGTCTGTTAACACCTCCCCAGCACCAGGATTACAAATATGCTCCACCACCCCCAATTTTTTACACAGGTTCTAGGGTTCACATGCAGGTACCCAGGATTTACCAACTGAGTCATCTCCTCAGTGCTAATTTTATCCTAATAATATGGTGATCACCTCTACCTTTATTTCTAAAGTATTCACTAAGGATTAATTCATGTATGTCTTGAATTATTCCCTGTCTGTGGGCATGTTACGAAGTTTAATAAGACCATATTACAAAGAACTTTCTCCTATCGGGATATGGGATATGATTAGTGACATATGATTATGGTGTTTAATTCTTCATAACTGTGTGAATGAATGTTCACCACAATTATACTGTGCGATAGGCATGCTGATGGAAGGGGACCTGGGCAGGCAGCTCCCTCTCCTCCATGGAAGTGCCACAGAGCTGGAAGTATACTTGATGTTAAGGATCAGTTTTTAAACTTGAAACTGAACTAAAATTGAGTTACAAACATGGACTGATTTACAGTTTGTTCAAGTATGTAGAAATAAGCTATTGGAATAATTAATTGGTATTACTGATTCGAAGCCTCCCCCCAAAAATTAAAAAAAGTTAAACAGCTAAATTAAAAAGAGTTAAAGAAAAAGGAATTGTCGAAATAGAGAAAAAGTTTCCTGGGTCGTTTCAGAAATTTTTGAAGCATTCATTTTAAATATATTGAATCTAAGTGCATATTAGATTTAATTCAACAAGATTTTAGATGAAGTCTTTAACTCCCACCATATCACAGGGGAAAAAGAAAACAATGAAAACAGGGAAAATAGAAAAGTTACAAAGGAAAAGGAAATCACTTACAAAGAAAAGGTTCTCAAAGCACAGACCAAGAATGTACAGACAGTTATTCACAAACTACTAGTGAAATACAAGCAAACACTCTCTTTATTAGAGATTATCAGGTTAGTTTTTTGTCTTAACCTTATATTTTGTTGGCGTGATGACTACATGACCCAAACAATTTATTACTTATTATTCAGACTCATGGTTTCAGGGGCTTTGAAATCAACATCAGAACTGAAGGAACTGGTCACACCATATCCACAAGAAAGCTGCCAAAAGGTCATACTTTCTGATTTTCTGCTCTGCCAAAGGCAACAAGTTTAATCCATTTTACCCATCTTGCCTAGGGGTGGTGATACCCACCACTCACTCATAGGCTTGTTCAGAGGCTTCACTTAACTAAATTCTTCACAGATATGCCTGCAGGCTCTGTTTTGGAGTGTCAAATTTACACTTAAAACTAATTGTTATAGATACAAACAATGAAATCTGATACCTTTTTATAGAAAATGCATACCATCCAAGGACACAGAAAGATATCTTTATCTAAAGATACAAAGTGAGTTGCCTATTATTATTCAGAATAAAACCATGGATAGTTTGGCTAAATATCATGACTGTGGCTAAATATCTGTCATCTTGACACTTGGGAAGCTGGCCTTTGAGATGCTCAGAGAAGACAAGTCTTTACTGCTTTAGTGAAGTGAGAAAGCCTGACCACTATGAGTAGTGCCATTCTCTAGGCAGGTGGCATGTACAACAGTGTGACTTATACAGAGATGGAGAGAGCACACATATATTCATCCTTTGTTTCCTGGTCCTGGCTGTGGATGTGCAATTGTCTCAACCTACTACAGATATGACTTCCAGGTCATGATAGACTGAAACCTTGAGTTGTGAGTTCTACTCTCCTAATTTCTTTTAGTCAGTTATTTGCCACAACAAGGGGATAACTTGCTAAGACACTGACAAAACAAGTGCAAAGCAAAAATAATTGATGGGAGTAAAGGAGAAAACTAAATATGAAATGTTGTCCAGTCACATTGGTGGAACTGGAGATGCCCAAGTCAGTTTTGTGTTGATGACTTTTCTAATGTACTTGGTGTGACAACTCTTTTGCTTTTGTGTGACTGGCAAGAGCCAGTGCAAAGTTCAGTGGCTCCAGGAGCAATTGGCAACTAGATGAGAACACTTACGAATACACTATGTTTACTACTGACTTGTTACATATGGGAATGGTGGGATCTTACACACTGGTATTTTCTCTGGGCTACTGTATAAACCAGAACTTCTAGCATAATGTAAAGCTAACTCCTCAAAGAACATGCAGTCTGTGATTTGACCTTACAAAGGACTGCCTAGTGGTGAGAAGAAAATTCATAACAGACTCCTAAGGTACTTCCCAGGGGTATGACCTGCATCTGTGACCCTGACTCATTAGACCAGCACTAGTTCTTGAAGTATTACCTAGATTTCAAATCTTAGTAATACAAAAGAAGAAAATAAGAGTAGGAGAGAGAAAAGTCAATCTTATTTGCAGATGATCTGATTATAGACATTAAAAACTACGAGAAAACTCTTAAATCTGAAAAGTTCAGCAAAGTATCAGGATGCAAAATTAGCATACAAAAAATCAATAACCTTCCTGCATACCAATGAAAAACACTCTCAAAAAGAAATCAGGCAAACAATTATTTTCACAATTGCCACAAAAGGAAAAAAAAAAACACCTTGGAATAAATCTGACCAATGAAGTGAATGACCCCTAGATTGAAAACTTGAAAATGATACAGAATAAAATTGAAGACACTGGAAGATAGACAGCGCCTCTTGGGCTCGGGGGACTAGAAGAATTAGTATTGTGAAAATGGCTAGACTTTCAAAAAACAATATACAGATTCAATGTTGTCATCATCTAAATTCTAGCACTACTCTTTTTTTTCCGGCATTACTCTTTTCAAGTAATATAGAAAACAATCCCAAAATACACATGGAAGCAAGATACCCAAAACAATCTCAAACAAAATAATAATAGTAATAATAATAATAATAACAATAAATCTTGGTGATGTAAGAGTAATTGATTGGAAGTTATACTACAAAGTCATTAGTTAACAAAAACAGAACATTTCTGACTCAAGAAATAGACACATCAATCAGTAGATTAGAACTGAGGATACAGATATAAGTCAATGTACCTTTAGCCATCTGATATTTTCATGCAAGTGATGAAAATACATACATACATGAAAATGTTCTTAGATTATGCAATATTATGCACAATACATATGGGATGATGTAAGAATATAAAAAAGGCAAGAGAACCCTCATATACCTTATATATCATTGATTGTCTTGTAAATTACTAAAGTCGTTATGGAGAGCAATATAGTGGTTTCTCAAAAAAGCTATAACCACATAGAACTAGGCCAGCCTAATCTCCCTCCATCCTGAAGCTTAGGTACATTTGCGGAAGAGGGGGCAGTAAGATTGTAAGAGCAAAAGGATGGGAGGAGCAATGATTTGCAAGATTCTCCACGCTAATTAGGGCCGAAGCAATCATAATAGGACTTTGCATGCCCTGCGCAATGTCCAACACACTATTGACCTCACAAAGTCTAGCATCAGCTAAAGGCACCAAGATCCTTGGAGGCAAGGGATTGACAGCCACAGTAGTGTTCCTATGCTTAAAGGGAACACGAGAAAGGGTTCAGGGAAATGCCACTGGGTCCTTGTAGGTCATCGGAGAGGAGGACCCAGAGGAGAGTTAGGCATACACAATAAAGGACTCTCTGGGAATTGGGGGGGAGGCACTGGGGGATGGGGAGGAAGGAAGAGGGAGCAGGAGGTTCGGGGGGAGGAGGAGGGAGGGAGGGAACTGGTCTACCTATTAAGTTTGTATGAGTGGAAATAATAAAAAATGTAAAAAAAAAGCTATAAATAAGATTAGTGTCTAATCTAGAAAATCCGTTACTAGATATACAACCAAAGAGAGTGCAATCCATTTGGTGAATATGCATTTCCATGAAATGCATTTCCAGAAATAAATTATAAAAACATAACAGCATAAAACAAATCAAATAATGTTGCATAATAATGCTTACTCCAGTATTATTCATAATAGACAACATATGAAGTATCCATCAATAGGTGAAGGAGTAAAAAGTGTGCATCTATTCAGTAAATTTTATTCATACTTTAAAAAGAAATACAGAAAGTTCTGTCATTAGTTAATGCAAGAATCATGAAAAATATTATGTTAAGTGAAATAATCTAAGCGTAAAGAGACAATATCATACAGTCAGTCTCACAGAGAATAGGACCATGGTTATGGCAAGCTAGAGTACCCTAGTCCCTTGTTGACTCAGGGAAAAGAAGATGTTATAATAGATATAAAGTCACAGCTAAGAGGGATAGATTTTGTGCTATCTACACAGTGCAATGACTGGTTAGTGACTAGAAATACAGTGTATCTTTCAGAATAACTCAAAGGAAGTATTTGAAATATTCTCACTCCAAGTAAATGTAAGTATTTGAAGGAACTTGAATAAACCTAATTTGATCATTCCACAATGCATAAACAAATCAAAACACTGAGCTACATAAATACACACAATTGCTATTTTTCTAATAAAATTGGAGTAAAATTTTAAATAAATAATGCTTATGGCTAAAATATGTAAATTATAGGAAAAGATAAAACAATTCCGAATATTTATGTGCCTAATACTATATATAAAAACAAATTTCCAGAATTATTGGGATTATGAGCATCAGATGAGAAATTTTAAATTGTATCATTATTAGATCTAACTTTTTAAAAGTTAGAACAGAGAAAATGTGAAGAATTAGTTCATTCCCCTGAACTCATCTTATAGATGCTGAATATTCTTTTCAATTCTCCAATAAGGCTACAAATGAAAAAACCCTGAAATAGAACTTACTATTTCACAGATAGGGTTTCATGATTACATTGCAGTAAAGCATAAGGTTAAGAATTAGAGAGATTAAAAACATAATTATCTATAGAGATTTTAAATCTCTATTTGCAATTAACAAAATATTGGAAAAATCTCAAATGCTTATTGATGATAAAACTGCTAAAACATTAACACATGTTTATACATTAGAGAATTTTATAATGAATATAAATGGACTAAATTTGGTACATGTGCCAGCAGAAATAAATTATAAAAACATAACAGCATAGAAACAAATTGAATAATGTTGCATACTAATCAAATAAAAAATTTAAAGGCAATATATTGCCATATGTAATACATATATACATATATATATTAGTAATAATTGAGACAACATGAGAATGTTGGGTACTGCCTTTGGGGTCATAGTCTAATGAGAAGAAGGCTTGTATAGGAGGCTTCAAATATGTTCCCAACAATAATGATGAGATATTAAGAATGGACAAGCTTGGAAATAGTCACACACACATATGAGCATGAAGAATGTCCCTGAATCTTCCTTCTATAAGAATAAATACACTTCTACCCCAGCATCCATAAATCCTCTAATACATTCTCACACCTTCAATTCTGTCCATGGAAACAATAGAAATTTGTGGTGATTAGATAATGGAATGAATTTAGAGTTTGAAAGAAGGAGAGGATTATTGAAAGGTATATTATTTTAATGAAATTCAGTTACTGACTCTCAAGAGTAAGTGAGAAAGACTAGGAAGAAATACAAAACAGCAGAGAAATTTTACAGACCAGAAGGCAGCAGAGGGAACTACAAGGACCACATAAAGCATACACTGTAATTCAAGATCCAACAAGCACTTAAAGCATTAAAGAAGTGGGGTTCCTTCATGAGATAAGCCAATTCTCAAAAGACTGAGAAAGGAGAGAAATCCTTTGCATTTTTATATAGAAATCTGATAGCAAATTTATAGGGAGGCGGACTACTATCTTGGAACAGAAAAATGACTCCCAAACCTTGTATCCCAGTGTCTTTATTGTAAGAGACTCCCTAACTCTGCAGATTCCAGCAATTACCTTACCACTAACCATCATGGTTAAGAAATCACAGAGGGCTGGAAGACTGAACCATATCAAATCGAAGGTTCAACACTCAGCAATTTGTCTTTTTGCTCTCTTTATTTTGAAATGATAGAACCAGTGATCACTTTTCCATAAACTAGAAGTATATTTTCAATGTTTTTAAAAACAACATTTTAGCACTCCTTATCAATTGTGCTAGGTAGTGAACTCTGGAAAGAAGAATGTCCTTAGAGCAAAGAAGATAGCAAAACTAGTAACAATAATCTGCTGACTTTAAAAAAAAAAAAAAAAAAAAAACAGGTGCTGGAGAGATGGTTCAGAGGTTAAGACCCTGTCTCACAAGCAGAAGGTCCTGAGTTCAGATCACAGGTTCCACATAAAAAAACTCCAGGCAGCCTACACTTCCGTTCCTGGTGAGTGGAGCCTGGGAAATCCCAGAATAAACCAAAAAGGAGGTAGAAGCAATCCAGAGTCACCTTTAGTCCTCCACAGGGACACATAGTGCCTTCTGATACACATGGACACGGACTACACGTGCACACACACACACACACACACACACACACACACACTTTTTTTTAAAGGGCAGCTAGGTTTGCCTAAAAGCAAAAAGATCTGAGTTTGAATTCCCACATCTCATATAAAAATGCCTGGCATATATGGGTCTGAATATCAGATCCTAGAAGGCAGAGCTTAGGAAACCTCAGAGCAAAACCATGAGGCAGAGCAATACAGGATAATTCCTGAAGACACCCTTCGGCCCCCACAGACACACACACTTAAGTATGCCAACACACACACACACACACACACACACACAATTAGAAAGCGTAGTTAAACATGGGTGCAATGCATCACTAGTATTCAGATATCTGCATTATCATACATTCTAGCACTACCTAGCACTATAAAATTACTATCATTTAGCTTAGAATCAAGAAAACATGTGTGTGGCATGGGAAGGTTGGAGATAATTGAAAAATAAGGACGATAAGTAGTGTTCTCACATCTTTGAGAACAAATCCTGCCATCACCCCACCTGGAACTCCCTTCCCAAATCATGTGTCTAGACACATACTAGGTATAAAGCAAGATGACAGCAAATATTACTGGAATGGGCAAAACTACAATTTAACATCAGTCAAACATTTAGAAATTAATCAGAAGCTGCATTTAATTCTTGTCTTTTTTAAGAAGCTGGATGACTTTTGGGGGGAAGATAATTATTCTTTTTATAGTTAAAATTCAAACAATATTTTTGTAACTGCTAAAAGTTACAAAAACTTACAATCACAAGAATAAACACTCTTGAGAGTCTTGAGTAGAAAAAATACTGTGGTATTAGAATAGGTATAAAAGAATGGACCAAATCTGTTTCTTCTTTCTTACATGTCTTTCACATTACAGGGAATTCATATGCAGCATGCTGTGCCCGAAACTCATTACACAATGGTATTCAAAGCACTTTCAAGGAAGAAGGGAAAATGCATTTTTTTTACACCATGGGAAAGGAACTCCCTCACTACTTTGCCATAGGACGCTGGACACTTAACCAAGGAATAAGTAGCACTATCCCTGCATTCAGTTCATATCTGTAAACTGGCAACAGTGGATCTTGGAGGCTAATTTTGGAATCTGGAAAGATGATAGAAATAGAAGATTAGGGAAATGTCCAAGAAATAAGACAAATGGTCAATTTTGAGGAAAGATTTTGTTGGAAAAGTTGGAGATCATATTTACTATGGTGACTGTCACCCATGTAAACTTTATCTGTAAACTGTCCCCATTTGAATTCACGCACTAAGAAGGCAGGAATGACAATAGTAACCTTTCTGTCCTCGGAGCGTCTTGTACAACTGAAAGAGTTCAAAGAATATTTCCCACGGAGTGAGAAAAAAATGGGAATACAGATACATAGCATGGATTTAGATTTACAAGGAGATGGTTTACAGCAAGGCGATTCTGAGGTGCGAGGGAAGAGAATGAGTGGTCAAAATTAAGGTAAGAATCCATTTCTTTCCAGGAAGACAGGCAAATAGAATCAAGAGAGCTGGGTAAACATGCAGAAAGAGAAAGGAGTGATTAGTAGTGATAGATGGAGAGAAATGTCAGCAAGGGAGAATCAGGGAGAGAAGTAAGTCTAGTTTAGTGCACAGCAAACATGAGCAGGAGGCACAGGAGCTGAAAGGAAGGAACGTGGACATCACAGGAATGAAAACATTTCGTTCTTCAGGGAAGTGAGCGTTTATGGATTCACACTCTTTACATAAGAATTCCAGGGAATTGGAAAGCAGAGAGGGGAGGGCATTGAAAGTGTTACCATCCATAGCATTTCATCTTCCACAACTAAGTATCAAGCATTCACTGTCTGCGACCACAAATGTGCAACCTAGAGCAGAGAATATGTTTTCCACAGGCCAGAACTGCTTGAATGAGTGGCAGAATATGGAGCATGTGTAGGGATCGGGCCTTTGGCATCAGAAGCTGCATTTAATCAGCCCCTAAAAGGTTTGATGGTCAGAAGAACAGGAATGTCCCTTTACTTCTCCACACCTGAACCCATCTGCATCAGAAAAACAAAGTTCCTTCTGGATGGAACAAAATAACTTCGGGGTGTAGGGATGTCTTTTAGGTCCAAGCAACCTTGCTGGTACAAATGTTTGGTTCAGTGGAGTTCCTACTTTTCTCAAGTAGGACATTGGTAGGCTAGCATAGGCAGCGCTAATCTGCGCTGGCTTGGCTGATCCTCAGGGTTGACTAAGCAGAGAAGTATTTCTCTTTTCCAAGCTCCTTCCATGTCAGAGAAAGATAAGAAACCCAAGAAGAACCTGTAAACAACATTTTCAATATTTAAAAATATCCATTTTACTCAGACTTATGCTTTATGTTATTTCTTATCTGTCATGATGATACATCCTCCTCTTCTTAGTGACACATTTATAATACTTGTGAAAATTTGTAATCATATGAACTTTAAAATATGCTTGAATATAATAATCTAAATATGAATAGCTATAATAAGAGAAAACAATGGGTTTTGAGACACGAGAGGTGAATATTTATAAATTCCTACAGGGGAAATCTTAGTAAGGCTGGGGAGTAAATGCAGTTTGAGTTATTTAGTAAGGCATTAGAGATACATGAAGATGCAGAGTCAGGAAAGTTTTCACCCAAGTGACGAGCAAGCAGCATCTCCATAGGCAGCAGGGACTTGGAAGTCACAGAAAACAAGGGGGAGTGAAAGAAGAATGCGTTCAGCCCAAGCATACACTGGAAGAGGACCGAGGTTCTAAACATTTCTTTCTGAGTAACTGCACATACAGAAGGTCTCTCAGACCTGCTTTTTAAAATACGTCTATGCTCATTCCTCCAGGTTTTGACCCAAAAGAAAGTGCTAGTAAGTTTTCACGGACATAAAAAGAGTTTAATCAGCAAACATATGTAACATAAGCCAAAAGAAAATTTTGGTTGACACTGTCATTTGAGCACTCACAGAATATAAATTAGGTAAAAGTTGGGAGGAAGATTTTATTCTTATAGAATGAGAAAAAGATTGAAAAGTGAAATATTTATACTTTAATACTAGTCAGTTAAGGTATTTTTTTCTGATATACTACATCTACATCCTTTCCTAACCATACCAGGCCACTTTGGTTTCAAGCTTGTACTAAAGGAGGAACAGGAAGATATTTGAAAAGATAAAAGGTATCTTCAGAGGCAAGACATGGAGCGTCGGTGTGGCCTTGTGGGGACTCTCATCAATCTCAGGATGGAATTTGAAGTTAGTAAGCCTACAAGAAACTGCATGTCTTCAGAGGCTGATGATCTCAGCTGATACACAGGGACAATGCTGTCTTGGGTGTTTGTTGAGGGTGTATTTATTTTTTACTTGAATGCTAATGAGTTTGGAGAAGCAGTCTGTAATAGACTGTGGTTCGCCTCACATACCATTCAGGCAGTATAAAAGGACCTGCATCCGAGCATGAACTCAGAACCTCATCCACAAGCTACTCAACTGCTTCAGCCAGACCTTCTACTCCTGACAACATGAGCTACTCTGGAAACTACTATGGAGGCCTGGGCTATGGATATGGTAGCCTTATCTGCGGCTATGGTGGCCTTGGCTGTGGCTATGGTGGCTTTGGTTGTGGCTATGGTGGCCATGGCTATGGTGGACTTGGCTACGGCTATGGTGGCCTAGGCTACGGCTATGGCTGTGGCTGCGGCTCTCCATTTGGTAGATATGAATACGCCTGCTATCGTCCTTGCTGCTATGGAAGATATGGTTCATCTGGCTTCTAGTAAGAAATTAGGATGGCTGCTCATCCTCAGTCATTTTCTTACAAAGTACTACAGCACCAAGATTGTAGTTATTATTATCTGTCCAAATCTGATGAAATTTGTCATTGATCATCATGGATCACATGGAACTCTATTGACTGCTGTGATTTGCTACCAATTAGAGGACTAATCTTTGGATATGTTGTTAATATTATATATTTGATTATAATAATGATTCATGATTTACATGTGGGAAGATTCATATTTTTGCCTTTCTCATTAAATAATTAATTACATTGGCAACCTGATTATTTCATTTTATTTGCATGTGTGTGTGTGTGCGTGTGTGTGTGTGTGTATGTATACAAGAGGTGTGTGTATATACAAGAGGGTATTTGAGTGCACATGTCCATGAAGGCCCAAGGGTAATATCAGAAATCATCCTGAATAGTTGCTCTACCTCCTGATTGCTTTGCTTTGGGATTTCCTAGGCTCTTCCTTCCAGGGCCCTGTATGCAAGTCTCCATCATTTTTCCTGGCATTTTTTGTGTGGGATCTGGGGATCTAAATGCAGGTCCTTTGTTTGCAAGACATAGGCTTTAACCCCTGAGCCATCTCTCCAGCCCAGCCAACTAATTTTAAAAAATTAAATATTGTTTCATTTGACTCTAAACAGATTAGAAAAATTGATTTCAATACGGACAGAAACATCCAAGGTCCCAGATCAGAGGTTGTTGTTGTTAGGCCATGCTCTCTAGTGTATTCCTGTCACTCTCTTCTTTTGTAGATTCTCCATCCATCAATGTTACACACAGAAGTCTTTTGGAAACATACCTGTAAGGAGGACTAACCTTGCAGAACCATGTTGTAAACTTTATTAGTGAGAATGTCTTTCCATAGGTATCCAGCAGAGCTGAGAGGTAATTTCAGGGAAGTCCCAAGATGGAAACCATGATGCTGTCCATAATCGGTCTCACACATATTTGAGACATATCCTGAAGTCCTGGCCTCTTTCCTGCCATTAACACATCCCTACACGGGTTCTGTATTTTATGGCTTCTGTTCCTTTGGAGATACTGACTTTTTATTTTATTTCCTCTACTGTAAGATTCCATATACCTGAAGAAGTTCTCCAAAACAAACATCCCTCCCACTCTTCCCAATTTCAAGTAACTTTGTCAATTAAAATAAAAAAAATCACTTTACCACAGCTAAAAGAGAGAGTGCCTAAAGTTAGAAACATATTTTAGAATCACGTCTTCTCTTCAAGATTCTAGCAAAATTAAAATTGCCAGATAGCTCTGAAACAGAAAACCCCACAAGATATGTTAGCATACATGGTGACTGGAATGCATGCATTGCTGGATCTCTTAACAGAAAGATGAAGTCTTCCTTGCTTTCTTAAAAACTTCACTTGTCTTTGGATGTGAGGCAGTCCTTTTATTTTTGCCAACGTAGGAAGCCCATTTCTAGTCATGGCAAGCAGTTAGCTTTAAAAGGTGGTCTTTTTCCAAGGCGTTTTGCAAGAACAGTTAAGAAACTTGTCACCTGTCAAAATTCTTTAGCAGCAAGTTGAAAATCTACACAGTCATTGCCTGAGTGTAGTTTATTACCCTTGTGTGGCAGGAGGTGCTGGAAAAGCAGAAGCCCTCAAGAAGTAGCCAAGATGTAGTACAAGAAAAATATGTCATTGTGCTCTCGAGAAACAGTATTTTATGGGCAATGGAAAGGAAAGGGGAAATATCTAAACCTCTGCACTTTAAATAAAAGGTGCAAACACTGATTTTTTTCTGTAATCTTTTGACTATCTTAAAAATGACCCTTACTGATCATGGATAAACATATTATAGATTGAATGTTAAGAGTGTGTCAAAGTACAGGTCTCCCTCATCTGCTCCAAATAAGATTTTAGAGACATAGGGTGCATTTTTCTTGTTTCAAGTATTAGCACATTAATTGTACAAACTTATAGATTTCAGCATGATGTTTCTATGCATGCATTGTAGTTACCTTGCATGATACTGATAAACTCATGCATGACCAAAGGGCTTAAGGGAACAAAGGATTTTATTTTATTTTATTTTTTGTTGGTTTGTATTTGATTTGCGAATTTTTTTAAATTTATTTTTATTATTTCCACTCATACAAACTTAACAGGTACATCGGTCCCCTCCCTCCCTCTAACTCCACACACCCCTCCCTCCCCATCTCCCATTGCCTCCCCCTCCCATCCCCAGAGCATCCTTTAATGTGCATGCCAGACTCTCCTCTGGGTCCTCCTCTCCGATGAGGTGCAAGGACCCAGTGGCATTTCCCTGAATCCTTTCCTGTGTTCCCGTTAAGCATAAGAACACTACTGTGGCTGTCAATCCCTTACCTCCAAGGATCCTAGTGCCTTTAGCAAATGCTAGACTTTGTGGGGTCAATAGTGTGTTGGACATTGCGCAGGGCATGCAAAGTCCAATTATGATTGCTTCGGCCCTAACTTGTATGGAGTATCTTGCATATCATTACTCCTCCCATCCTTGTGCTCTTACAATCTTACCGCCCCCTCTTCCGCAAATTTCCCTGTGCTTCAGGATGGGGAGAGATTAGGCTGGCCTAGTTCCAGGTGGTTGATATAGAGTCTCTGATGTTCTGGATTATGGTTTGTTGATTTTTTTCACTTTTGCTGCTCCTGCAATGCCCTTCACTCCATCCTGATGGGTATTGGATGTCACCCCTTGCAGTCCTTGATGGTGGCCTATTTTCTCTGCTGTAACGTGGTCCCCTCTCTCCTTGTTTCTGGTATGGCCCTCCTTCCCCATCCCTCCTGTTCATAAACTTTGCAATTACTGTAGGTATTACAGAGAATTACCCTTAAGCGTCTCTAAGTGGGTTTGGTACTAGGAGCCACCTATTAGGGAGTACATACGGTGCTTAATTCTCTGTGTCTGGGATACTTCACTCAATATAATTTTTTCTAATTCCATCCATTTCCCAGAAAATTCCATTAATTCATCATTTTTTATGGCTGAGTAGCACTCCATTGTATAGATGTACCACATTTTCCTTATCTACTTATCAACTGTTGGACATTTGGGCTGATTCCATGACTTTTCTATTGTAAATAGTGGTGCTATGAACATGGTCGTGCTTGTGCTATCGAGGTGAATTTTTACTGTATGGGGGGTTATTCCCAAAAGTGGAATAGCAGGGTCAAATGGCATTTCAATCTTTAATTTCTTTAAGAATCGCCAAACGGCTCGCCAGAGTGGCTGTATGAGCCTCCATTCCCACCAGCAATGCAGAAGAGTTCCCCTCTCTCCACATCCTCTCTAGCATTTGGTGGTGTTTATATTATGGATTTTTCCCATCCTGACCGGAGTGAGAAGATATCTCAGGGAAGTTTTGATTTGCATTTTTCTGATGGCTAAGGATGTGGAGCATTTTTAAAGATATTTATTAAATATTTTAATTTTGTCCCTGGTAAAGTTCCAGGGCCCATTTTTTAATTGGGCCATTTGTTTCCTTGGTGTTTAGTTTTCTAAGTTCTTTGGGAACAAAGGATTTTATTATGGCTTATAATTGTCTGGTTACAGTTCCTGGAGCTTGGTAGGAGAGTCCACACCAACACCAATGACTGGGAAAAATGGCTGCACCAAATTTACAGGACTGATGAGAGGGACAATCTTCACTTACCAGATCAACTTGTTTGGCCAAATATATCAAAGGATGCCAACTTCCTTAACATGCTCCTTTAGTCACCTGCCCAGGGACTAGTCCCACTCATCATAGGTTAAATCTTTCTTATCAATTAAATAATCTCCTACAGGTTTGTTCCAGGCTTAATTCAACTACCAATTTCTCACAACTGTGCTTACAGTCTTCAGTTGTCAAATTGACACAAGTATCTAACCGTGACAGTATGCACATAGCATAGTTGGTAAGTCACTTTCCCTTCTGACCCTTCTTGCCCCCATTTGACCCTGACTGCCCCTCGACGAAAGTCCATATTCATCTTTTATTTTAAGTTCACTTATGCTGTGTCCGGCTTATTTTGCTTAATGTGATGTGAATGGTTAATATTAATTGTCAACTGGCTATCTGGGAGTGAGGGTTCTGAGCACACCCGAGAGGGATTCTTTAGATTAAGTTGGCCTCTCGGCATGCTGTGATGGATTGTCTTGATTCCATAGTTGATGTAGCATGACCCAACCCATAGTGAGCAGGACCACTTTGGAGCCAGGAAATGTAGACTTGCATCCAAATGGAGAGGACAAGCAGGCACTTCTTGATTGTGGGTATGATGTGGCTGGTTTGTGATGCTGAGACTTCTGTGCTGTGATGGACTCTCTCCTCTATGAAAGCAAGAACTGCGAGTCAATCAAACCCTCTCTCTCCTATGAAAGTAGGAAGTATGAGCCAATCAAATCCTCTCTTTCCTGAAGCTGTTTAGTCAGGTATTTTGTTGTAATAATATGTAATGAAATCAAATCACATTAATGTTCTCCATTTACACTTTTTCTGGAAACTTTGATCGCTTTTTAGAAAAATATTCCTTTTATTTATAAAGGAATACTTTATATTTATTTAAAAAGTAGGAGAGAGAGGGGGAGAGCAAGAAAAGCTATTTCACTGGCCCAATTTTTAAAATTATCTTTGTCTTTTTGCAAGGCCAAATAATATTCCAACATATAGCATGCAGTATTTAAAGGGGTTCAGTTTTCCTCTTCCTTTTTACAGATCCATTGAATGATGTCATGACATCCCACTAAGTGTAAACATCAGACTTCAATACACTTTGACTAAAGGAGGTTTCTCATTCTCTATAAAGAGAAATACTCCTTTTTATTTTGCAGGAGAAAGCCTTTGCTCTGATTTCCTTAAGTCACCAGCCACGTGGGATGACACAACACCAAGAGAGAGAATAGATGATTCTTAATGCTGCATGAGATCCAAGAGCCTTCTGTTTTCCAAGCCAGAGAATTACAACATATATATATTTATATATACACACATATATGTTGTATAACATATATATACATATATACATACACACCTATGTATATATTATATAGCATATATATACACATATGTATATATGTAAATTATATATTAAAACTTTTATATATTATATATTAATATCTGCCTCAACGAGTTCCTCAAAAAACTCAAGATAAAATATTTACAAAGTACCCAGCACAAAGCAAGCATTCAGCAAGTGGGAGTTATTAATATTATTATTGTGCCTTAAGAAAAGACATAGGGAAAGAGGGGTGAGGAGATGGCTCGATAGTTAAAGCCTTTGCCTCAGAAGCAAAAGGAACAGACTTCTGATCCCCATGTCCCAGGTGAAAATGCCTGTGTGGCACCCCACCTGTAATCCTAGCCCTGGAAGGTGGAGTCTAATGGTATGCTCTGGGTCTAATTAGAGATACAGGCTCACAACAGTAAGTTTAAAGAGTAATGGAAGGGAGTTCTCAACATCACCCTTGGGCCTCCACAGGCACAAGCACTTAAATGAACTCCTATACATAAACCCACCCACCTGCTAACATGCATACACACACACACATATGTACACTCAGACATCCATGCACACACACTTGCACTCCATAAAACACATAAAAGAAAAACAGACTCATGGATTATTAACAATTTTTTTCAGCAGGAACAAAATTCATCTTCAAATTTAAAGAAAAAATTAATCAGAAAAAAAACCACAACAGCCCTTTATTGATTAGTCAGAATTCCCTATGTATTGCTTTAAAGTCAGTTGCAGGAAGGAAATCTGATTTGCAGCATGTTAGATGATCAAGGTCTAGATTGAGTTTAACTATTTACAGGCCAGCATTCAGCTTCATTATCTAAGCCAAACATGTGACCTTTTTTCCCAGGTTAAGTCCAGTCACTCAAGTACCTTTCGCATGCATGACTGCAGCCAGCAGGAGAACCTAATAGTCTAGAGAAAAGCAAATTAATTCTCAAATACACCTTGAGGAGCACAGGAGGTAGAGCAGCAGAACCAAGGCTTACAGAAAGGTCTTTCCATACAGTCTGATTGGGGCAGTGATGGCTGTGCCAGAAAAAGGGCTCACTTCCCTTCAGATGCAAACCCATTCATTCCCAGCCTGGGCCGCCCAGGACGCCGAAAACCAGGACAAGAGGGAGAGAAAACGGAGTGGGCCATCGCCTTAATGAGAAAAACACAGCGCGTCTTTTAAATGAAGTTCTTTTATCTAATGTGTGAGCTCTCCAGATTGACTTAGTCGTTTAGAAGGTTATTTTCAAAAAAGTGTGTTTTTTTCACTCCCCAAGATTTTTATTAAATTGCTCTTTGCCTCATGAGTAGGTAGCTACATTTTATGTTCTTTTCCCAGATGGGATGTCCAGGAAAGCAAAATCAACAAGTACAAAATTATTTATAACTTATAAAAAACACTTTGGTTAGTGGTAGGGGAAGAGAGAGAAATAACACGAAGTCCCAAAGTGCTTTACAATAGCCATTAAGAGTATATGTATATGTGTATGTATATGTAGGTATATATAGTACTTAATTTTATCATTCTTTTATCTCAACTTTTATTAATAAATTTTATTGTCTAACAATGTTACATATCCATTAATATGTTCTGATTACTTTCCCCACACTCTTTTGCATTTTTCTCTCACTCTGCCAATCTTCCTTTCCTCTACAAATCTTTTTTTGATATTTATGTCTAGTCTTTGACACTTTTATTTCTACCTCTGTCTTATATATTTTACTTCTCTCCATTTATTGTACACTCTCTTTCTGATTTATCAATTTTACATGCATTTGAAAAATTCATTTCTCAGTCAGTCTCTTAGAGACTTCTATCTTATAGCCTTCCTTTCTCTATAATATTCTTCCTGAATCTTTAATAACAAATTTAGGTTGAAAAAAGCTTATAAGGGCCAGTGAGATAGCTCAGCAGGTGAAGTGCTTGCCATGCAAGTCTGATGCCTGAGTTCAGATCCCAAGAACCCACGGAAAAGTCAAACATAGTGGCTCGGTTGTCTGCAACCCCTGTGTGCTTACACTGGAAATGGGACACAGAGACACAGGAATCTCCCTAATTTCCAGCTCTCCCACCCTCAGCCATCTAGGGAAAAAGAGACTGAGTCTCAAACGGACAGAAGGTGGGGACTGGTGGTGTCTGGAGGTTGTCCTCTGACTCCATGTCACACATAAGCATCGAGAGAGAGAGAGAGAGAGAGAGAGAGAGAGAGAGAGAGAGAGAGAACTAAACTGGAGGAAAGGGTATTGAAACAGTGAAAAATCTTAAGACCATAAAAAGAGTTGAAGAAATAAACATTGAAAGAGAGCAGAAAGCAGGAAAATGATTGAGAAAAATGAGAACTTTGGAACGGGGTCCACGCTTACTTTCACAGCTCCTGAATCCTCTCTAAATTCAACAATACCATTCAGTGTGTGGCTCCACTTCTCACGCCCGGTGGAATGGGAAAACAGGAAGGGGACTCTAATGAAAGCCCTCAATTTCCAGTGGGACACCAGAGTGAAGGAAATGAACCAAGAATGCAAAAGTGGGAAATGAGCAGCATTTCCTGCTTCCTCCCTCACACTTGCACTCCGTTTCTGCCCCTTATTTCTTTCTGTTCCATTACATAGTTTGTGCCTTTGTTCCCCAGTCATCTTTTTCCTACTTCCTATCGTCTCCAAGGAAATTAACATCTCCTTTCCATTTGATATTAATTTCACCTTTGACTAGGCAATGAGTCTTTAATCAAAATTAAAAATACTAGATATTTTAAGTTTAACGGCTTTATGGAGATATTGCAGGATGCCAGATGAAAGAACACGAAGCAATCTTTCCTGTCTTCTCTTAATTGACTCTTCCTCAGAAGAGGAAGAGAGGAATGAGGAGGTGTCTTCTGCTAGGTAGAAATGTGGCATAATGTAACTCCCTTGGTGAAGGCTGAAGCCAAGATGCTGGCATTGGGCTATCAGCAGCCCCCAGGAGACTAAGAACCGTCTGGTCATTTGTCTCCTGAGAATAGGGATGAGGACTGTGACTTGGTATCCACACCACACAAACCTTTCCAGTTCCAAAGAAATTGGAATGAGAAAACGCCACATTTGCATGATAGTCTGAGGAACACTAAAAACTGCCTCTTCCGATTAACATAAAACCATTAAGAGAAACAAACCTGTGAAGGCTACTGTGAAAATTTGGCAAGTGCCCCACTGTGGGCACAGGGAGCAGCACCGGAGAAGCTGCTGTTTGGCTTCTCCAATGGGATAGGTGCTGGATTGTCTGGCTGACGGATGCTCGTGGTCCAGGCTTACTCCCTTTTCTTTTAACCTTTAATTTTTAAAAATTCTTTTAGTATTTCATGCTAATTTGCAATATTTTCACACTTTGATCCCCAATTCCATACTCTCCCTTCTTCCCATTCTTGTTCCCTGCCAGTCTCCTTCCTATTTTCCTGTTTTTCCCATAAGTGGTCCCCCGGAGTTTCATCTGAGTTTCCTTTGATGACTCGTGACTGAATACTTGCTGGAACATGAATCATAGATCAGTGTGTATGTACACCACCGAGGAAAGCATCTTCCCTTCCTGTCACTTAAGCATTGACCCTCATCGGTCTCTCCGGGAGTTGTGGAGCCTCTAGGGATCTTTCCACTTCCATGTGAAATGTTGGTAGGAGAAATGCCGTGCAAGTCTTGTGGAAATAGACATACATAGGTGCAGCGGCTTTGTGGACACAATAGCCCTGCCAAGTTTAGCTTTACTTTTCTTAGACAGGAAAATTGATGAGTACCCAGAATATATCACTCATATTCCACAAAGTGTTATTGTTACCTCTGTTAACTCCACATACCCAAAGGAGGCAATCCCTTAGGAGTTGAGTACCTAGCACTGGGAAAATAATGGGAAATGCACAGGAATGGCTTCTGGTGATGACATGGTTTTCTTTCTGAATTCTAATGCACCTAATGTGTGGGCAGGACTATCATTTGCTTTTTATTTAAGGCTTCTTTCAGTGAAATGATTTTTTTTTTTTGCTATTGATTATTTCTTGATAGGAAAACATAATATTGGATACACTCATGGGTAACATGTAGTATTGAAAATCCTTTCTTTTGAAATATTTTATAATGTATGGTGATAATTGCTATGTGCAGGCACTCTGCTCTACACCAACCATCAAACCATTTCATTTCTCTCTCAAAAGACCACACAGACAGATGAGACTGAGATTAACTTCAAATATCTGTTAAATGGGTTTCTTCTGGGGATTAAGTATGCTATGTGTGTGAAGTAATAATATTTTAAAAAATTCTGTCTTAAGCCATTTTTGAAGCTTTGCATTGGCAAGGCTAACTATGGCAAGTAAACAAAAAAATCTGACAACTTCTGTATGGTTTCCTTTTCCCTTATCAATAGGCCAATGTCACTCTTTAGAACTGCCTCTTTCAAGGGGCTGGAGAGGTGGCTCAGGAGTTAAGCTTCTGCCTTGCAGGCGGAAGGTCCTGAGTTCGGATCCTAGACCCCATGTATAGACACCAGGTAGAAGCGGGGACGGCCTGCGTTTCTGGTCCTGGTAGGGCGGAGCCTGTGAATCCCGGGGCAGAGTAAACAAGGAGGAGGTGGAGGCGTCCATAGTGGTTCCCGAATTCGCCCGTGGTTCTACACACACACATACATACACACACACACACACACACACACACACATATACACATACACATACACATACATACACACATACACACACATACATACACACGCACACACACCCAATTGAATAAATAAAAAAAAAACTTAAAAAAAAACTTTAGAACTGCCTCTTTCATGACAGCTCCCAGGATGGGTAAGGGTAAGTGATATCATAAAAAATAACAAAAGACAGTGGTTCTGAACTTGAGCTTCATAATAGATTCATATGGAGAGCTTTAAAAACTCCTGGTGTACTCAAGTCTATAGACTCAGAATCACCTTGGGTAAGACCAGACATCTATGATTTCAAAATTTCCATGGGTGATGACAAGATGGATATCAGGTTGAGAATCACTGACAAAAGCCACATCAGAGGAAGAGGGACTGAAAGATTCCAGGATGGAGTAAAAAGTGTGTTCTTCCAAAAGCCTGGTCTTCAATAGCTGCCAAGTACAGAATGACTGCTGCACCCCTTTCAAGGGGACGTGGAGAGACACATGCCATGTCCTCCCCACTACTCCTAGCATCCGGGTGGAAGTCCTGTGGGAGAATGTCCTGACATAGAAGAAAGGCCTAAGAAGACGGGCTTTACCCTTTGTTATTGAGACTCGAGCAGGGGACTGCCTCATAGCGTTCTTCTTGTACTAGCCCAGAGTATCTAGTTGGTGGGGCCAGATATAGATTTCCAGTCCTCCCTTGGTCCTAGGAAAGCTCCTGTTGACAGTACTAGGCAGAAATGGAATACACCATTGTTAAGAGTGCAAATAGGGACCTGAAAAGAAGCTTATTGACTCATCTGTGTTTCAACCCCCAAAGCAGAAGCTAATCACCTTGCGTTTAGACATCATCTTGGGAGGGAGGATCTGAAAGTACTGTTGAAGACTTACGACTACTATTCTGTGTGTGTGTGTGTGTATGTGTGTGTGTGTCTGTGTCTGTGTCTCTGTGTCTCTGTGACAGTGTTTGTGTCTATACACTTTAGGAATCATCCTGGATTTTTCTACTTCCTTTGTGTTTTGCTCTGGGGTTTAACAGGCTCTGCCTTACAAGGCCACGTGGGATCTGAATTTAGGACCTTGTACTTGTGAGGAAGAGGGTTAATCCTTGAGTCATTTCTCCAGCAAAACCTGGTTACTTTTAAAGCAAGACGACTTTCCACACTGTCTTTCCAACAGGACAAGAAGTTTATGAACAAGATTAATAATTCAAAATAAATAATTTTTTTAAAATTTTTTTATTATTACTATTATTTATTCAACTGTGTGTATGTGCGTGCGCGCGTGTGTCTGTGTGTGTGTGTGTATGTGTGTGTGTCTGTGTATGTGTAGAACCACGGACGAATTCGCGAACCACCATGAACATTCCACCTCCTTCTGCCCTGGGATTCACAGGCTCCGCCCTACCAGGACCAGAAGCGCAGGCCGCCCCCGCTTCCGTCTGGCGTCTGTACGTGGGATCTGGGATCCGAATTCAGGACCTTCCACCTGCAAGGCGGAGGCTTAACCCCTGAGCCACCTCTCCAGCCCAAAATAAATAATTTTTAAAAAGATATTGCATAGTTTTTGTGTGTTTGTACTAGGTTAAATTTCACACAACCCCACAGGGGGAAAAAAAGTTTGGACACTGCTCAGCCAAGAAAAAATTATCAATAAATGTCAGTTGGGGTTCATTTTGCAATGCAGGGATTAAAGATCAAAATTTTAAGGACTGGAAAGCTTGAGTAAAAGTAACTGAATCCTAGAATTGGATGAGAAAGAACTCTAGAAATAATCTGAGTGAATCCTACAATTTTAGTAACTGTAACAGCATGCTCCAGATGTGAAGGATCCCTGAACCCTAGTCTTACTCTTGTGGTAGGAGTGAGCATGTGGCCAGGATGGTTCTCCTTGACGTGAGGACGAACCCTCAGCTCCAGCACTGGGAACTCGCGTAAGGAGGTAAAAAGTCCCATAGTTTTCATCTTTGTCTAATTTTAGTGTTATTCTTATGATGGTTACAACTTTATTATGATTCATCCCATATTTCAGTGTGCAAAGAGGAAGTGGCTGTGCAGATTGAAAGCATATATTTTAGAGAACCCCACATGTAACCAAACCCTTCAATATTGTATTATAGTTCAGATAGATGGGAACTAACCTTCAATTAACAATGAAACCCAAACCTCTTGATGATGCAGCTTGGTGACGACACACTTTTGCAGTGTCAGAGCACACACATTAAGTGCAGGAAATGAAACATGAAGCTGGAGATTTGGTGGTTTTGGTAACAGAGAAGGACCTGAACTAAGGGTGTGAAGATCTCAGTTCAAGTTCATTATTAGGACCTCGGGTCAAACTGCATCCTAATTTCCTTCTTTTCTCATCAAAAGATAATTGATCCTTGTCTTTCTCATTAAGTGAGTATATCAGTCAAATGAGAGAAATAACTTGAAGGCCTTTGTCAACTGCAAAGGCAATTTGCATGTGCAATATCATTACTCCAATGAATCTAGGTCAGGACATACTATTTATCCTGATGTTTACATTCATTAACTTCTTCCTTTACTCTATTTTCCTCCTACAAACTCTAGTGATGACATTTAGTATTTATTTTTGGCATTATCTTTATCTCTAAGCTGCCATTTCTAAGTCAGTTTCTAGGTTATTTTTATCGTGTGCTCTGAATTGCTTTATGGCAAACAAATCTTATTTTGCTTCCTCTAAACTTATAGATTTTGCTTTCTTCATGATTTATAGGGAAATGCAGCTTTCAGGTTACCTTTTGGGTTCAAGTGACTGTTGTCTAAGCCTATTTCTATATTAATTAAAAATTCCTTTTGTTAATAAGGTATAGAACCACAGTGCTGTTAGATTACCCGGAGCCTCATCTCTGTTGTAGTATTTGATAGTGAGAAATAGGCATAATCACAGGTCTACTATTAGAGCCTAGCCCTAGGCCCTTGTGGGGGAGAAACTTAGTTTTATTTATATAAAGTATCTGCCCTGTAAGTTCTGGGTTTCATCAAAACCGCATGTGGCTTCAGTGAGATATTCTAAGCTAGAATACGCTTTGCCTCCTCATATCTTAAGACCCACATTTACTTGTGATTGCAAAACGCATTTTCGAAAATTCAGGACATCATAAAAAATTAATAAACTTTATAGTAGCATGTATTTCATGATTCTTAAGCCTTGTTTAATATAACTTTATTATCCTTCTGTGTTTAACCAAATATGTTCAAAGAATTATATAAACCTATCAAAATAATAAAACTGTTACTCTTTAGCAAACATATATTTATAAAGCAAATAAAAATACCTAGTTAAACCTAACAGTAACAACTCAGATAATATCAGATTCCATTGGGGGGGGAAAGCCTCTGTCAGGCTAGTGTATTCTTAAGGTTTGGCAATATGTGTGGTTTGCAATGCCATATAAGTTCAGATGCACTCCACCCTTATTAAAATGCCAACTGAAAGAGACAGACCTTGGGTGTATAATCATAAAGTATTATTCTAATGATGGAATGCGTGATAGTTATCCTGAGCTTTACATCAAAAAGCAAACATAAATCAAGGTCATTAAACCAGGTTAGACAATGAGCATGTACACACACACACACACACACACACACACACACACACACACACACACGGCATTATAATAGCACAAAATAACACAAATACTGCCATCCCAGATATTTTATTCTACTGGAGTCAAGGGTGAGATTTAAAGTAAGATTTTTCCATAGATATATTACTACTGCAGTATAGCAAATAAAAGAAAGTTGGACATGAAGGTTAATAAGAATTCCTACATAAACCCTTTACTCTTTTAAGTAGTGGGTTTTTAAGAAAATATCTTGTAACAATAAGGACAATATCTAGCAAAACTAATTCTCCTTAGAATTTTTCCATGGAAGTAGTTTATTTATCTCATGTGCTAATTTTAGGATTTGAGATTGTCGATTAGGCAAGTGTTGTTCAACTTCTCTATCTTTAGAAAGCAAGAGCAATATTCTCTGTGTTCACTTGGATTCAAGAAGGTATGTGCCCAGTTAGTAGTTAGATATATATGTGTCAACTTGACAGTTGCAGGTCAAGCTTTCTGAGCATCTGTAAAGAACTGACAGCACAAGCTCTAAGTAAGAGTGCAGGACATCATTTAGTTGATGGGGAAGGTGCAGCTCATGATGTGTGGGACTAGTCCTTGCACAGGTGAATAGATGGAAGAAGCGTGTTAAATAAGTTTTCTTCATCATACTTGGACAGACATGCTGCTTGGCAAGGAATTTGCCCTTCTCTACTTGTGCATATGGTGTGTCCAGTTTTCTCAGCTCTTAGTGTTGGTGTGGACTGTACTGCCAAGTAGGACTGAGAGCTGCAACTGCATAATGTAAACCAAGAATAAAATTCCTGCTACCCCTTAAGTTATCTTGTGGATTTATCAGCAACATACAGAGTAACATCAAAGTCAACTCAGTGGCTTTGTTGGATTGAATATGAAGTAGTTGTGCTTTCTTTCCAAGAAAGATGTCTTTGGACAGGCATTATTTATGATAAATACATTTGCACACATGAATCAAGAGAGAACATCTTGCTTAGATGTGGATTAATGAGTAACATGAAGGGTATGACAATTCCTGCTACTAACTGTTCTGACAGAAATATGACCAGCTCTCATTTATTCAGCCCCTAGCAATATATAGCACACTACTTAGTGAAAACTGGAAAATTAGAAAGCGATAATTTCTGAATCTGTTTCTTAATATCAATATTGTAAAGCATAGTAATGCAGATAATTTAATGAACAGCTAAATTGTTATTCTAATCTCTTCCATAGTAATTATTAACCCTCTAAATAACATTGTAAGTAATGATATTAACCATGTTGTGAACATAGGTGGAAACAGAAATAAATGTCCATAGAGTTGTACATTCAGCATCACATTTAGGTTTATAATCCACGTGATGGGTGGATGGGTAGGTTGTGTGGATGGAAAAGCAGACACCCGTAGACATGAAGAAGTACTCTGTACATATAGAGATCTAGTTTTCAATCATTCCTGATTTGCAGTGAGAAATTTGTGTTCACCTTCATGGATCAAGCACCAGTCTCAATGTATTGTCATATAGTGGCTTAAATAAGATTGAAAGCTCTGGAAGATTTCCCGTTTCTAGGCTCACTGCTGGGGTCCAAGAGTGTGTCTTTGCTGAATGCCTGAAGTCTGTTCCCAGGCCTTTAAGATACTTCTCTCATTTGATCAACTATCTTTAGACAAGAGAAATAACAAACAACAAAAAACAGAGAGGCGAGGACACAGTTTGACCTGAAGTCTTAATAATGAACTTGAACTCAGATCTTTACATCCTTAGTTCAGATCCCTCATTATTATTACACCACCAAATCCCTAACATCATGTCTCATTTCCCTGCCCTGAGAGTGTGTGCGCTGGTGCTGCAAAAGGACAATAGAACTTATAGTATTGCAGAAACACCCCAGGTCTCATACTCCGGACGCTTCTGTGTGTGCTTTAGTTAGACAGACATATTCTATTTCATTATTTTATGAAAAAAGTTGAGACTTTGAGAGTTTAAGGATTTGCCAAATGACTCACAGGTCAGGTGGCAGAAGGCGGATTAGAGGGCAGAAACACCTGTCTTCAGACTGTGTCTGTACTCTTGATGTTCACTTGCTGGCTTCTTTTGTTCAAAAATATTATTTTTGATGATCATATAAACTGTAATCTGTAGTGAAATGTTGATCACTATCAAGGGTAATGAATGTACTTGATCATCTACGATCATTGATTAAGCCAATATTACACTTATCATTTGAGAAACACTCACATAGTGCTGTCATTGTTAAATCATAGACATTAAGTGCTTAGCGTAGTTGGCCTAGGGGTTCTGCTCTTGGTCCCAGATTTTGGTAAAGAAAGAACAATGACAGTCTTTAATTTATATGCAAACTGGTATACCTTCTTACAATATGCAAGATACTTCACACAAGTTAGGGTTGCAGCAGCCAGAATTGGACTTTGCCTGACCTGCACAATGACTGACATGTCAACGACCCCTCAAAGTCTAGCATGGATTGATCACAGGGGAGAGGGCTCTAGGCAGTAGGATCCTTAGCGGCAAGGGATTAAACAGTCATAATAGAATTCTCATACTAATAGGGAGCCCAAGAAGGGGCTCTGAGCTATGCCACTGAGTCCTGAACCCTCAGTAGGGCGGAGGGCTCAGAGGGACATTTGTTATTCACACAAAAGGATGCTCCAGGGGATGGAAGGGAGAAAGGGGGAGGCACTGAGAGAAGGGTAGGAGGGAGGGGGTGAAGGAAGAGGGGAGGAGGAAAATGCAAGGAGGAACGACTGGGGAGGGGATGGAGAGGACTGGGGTACCTATTGAGCTTGTATGATTAGAAAAAAAATAAAATGTGGGAGAAAAAAAGTCTAAATATGGCATTAAATAGAAGTAGAACTGAGAAATATCTCAACAATTCTATTAATATAGAAACTAAGCAGTTAGCTGTAGCTTATGTAGAATAGGAGATTTGATAAATTTGGTATTTTTAAAAAGGAGAGTTCTATTTTAGGGAATTTTATACTGTATTTACTAGTTGCAGCTTAGACTCTTAAATCAGATTGCCTGGGTTGAATTCTCTGGCTATCACATACTACTTATGAAATCTTGTGCAAGTTCATTAGTCTCTCTAAACCTCAGTTTGTTCACTTGTAGGATTGGTATAGTAGTTGTTTCTATAAAGTTGTAAATGACATTACTGCAGTTTTTCTAATTTTATCATTTTGTATCTCATTAATGGTAATCCCAGGGCTTCATCCAGGCAGGGGTTTCTTTCGTGCCAACTTTCTATTATTTCCATTATATCATGCAATGTCCATGAAAAAGACCTAATGCTTGGTTTTCTGAAAGATTCCCTTCAAAATATTCTGATACTGGTAAGTGATTATCATCTACCACAAATGGAAAAAAAAATGTGAACTTCATGTGTTCATAGGATTTCAGTCTTACATATTTCAAAGTCTTTCTATGTTTTTGATCTAAATTTCTAACTATTATCTTTGACAATTTGAATTTTGGTGGAGACCTTTGAATGAGCAGAATACTTTAGTAAATGAAGAAGAGATTTTCTTCTAAGAAGATGAGGGTCCAGTAGGACAAGGTGAAAGAGAAAGGCTCCTTCTGAAGAAGTGCTACTGTTTTAGTACTTAGTCAATGTGGTGAAATTATGCATTTGCCTACAAATGAATAGCACACAAAAGAGCAACTTATTTTCATATGTCCCATACTGGTAGTTATTGTCTCCAAGGTGAGGAAATAACACATGATACTACTTAGCATATGCATAGAAATGAGCATTGTGGTATGGGGCAATGAGGAAAGTAGTGTGGACAGTCAGAGAGAGAGATGAGGAAGGTGGTGATCACCACAGGAGCAGGCCTCTCATGACTCAGTGATTTCTGTAATGAAAAAAAAAGTGTGCAAGCGATGCAAAACAAACAAGCAAACGAACAATGCAAATAAGGAAGATGATAGAATTCACCTAAACTTAATCTCTTATCCTACTTTTGTATTCCATTGCTGTAATGAATGCTTGGGCAAAACAACTTAGAGAAATTAGAGAAGTTTTATTCTAGCTTGTGATTTCAGGGGACAGTCTATGCTTGCAGGAAGTTAACAGTAGGGCCCAGCAAACTGACCAACCATCTTATCCACGGCAAGAACAGAAAGGAGCAAGGACCAATGCCACTTTATAGTTTGCTAGTTTGCCCTCTCTCTCTCTCTTTCTCTCTCTCTCTCCCTTTCTCTCCCCCTCTCTCTTTGTCTCCACTTGCTTAGGGAATGGTCCCACCCACTATGGGCTGGGTCTTCCCACATCAATAATGCTATTAACATGATATACTACAGGCCTGTCCAGAGATCTGCTTTGACAAGTAATTCCTCAAAATTGCGCCCAAGCGCTCGGCTTTCTAAAGGGTCAAGCTGACAGGTGAAACTGTCACAGGAGTCAAGGTACATACCAGAAAGAGTAAGGCATCCCTCTGCCAGGTTGCTTTCCCCACTGCTCTCCAGGTCGGGTGGTTCCAGCTTCTGGAGGATTTCCGGCAGTTCCCTGGCTCTGACTCTTGCCCAGCAGGCTGTTGTCACCTGAACTTTTGAGACGCCTGTAGTCCCTGCTCCCCTTGTGGATTCATGCTTACTCTTCCTATTTAGCCTCTAACAGTGTTTTTTAATTTCAGCCCTAGCCATGCATTAGAAATGTGATCTCAGCATTTCAGTCAATTTGTTCTCTATGTTGTATGTTTAGACCTGTTGCAGGGCACTGTCATCTTTCCTTTTTCAGTGACCTTGATAACGCTTCTCCTCTATCTATGATTCTCAGGAGGCTCTCTGAAATCCTTTTTTTCTTTTCATATTCCTTCACTTTTTCCTTCAATACTTTTCCTCCCTCCTCCTAAACCAAAGCTTACTTGAAGGCATGTTAGAAAGAAAGTCTCAGTTCCAATTGTATAACTCTTCAGGCATTGATCAGAAGGATTTGCTACATGTCACCTTGTTATCTCAGAGACTTACCTCAGCAATATTCTCAAGACAATGATCACTGCTTGAATTTCATCAGTGTTCCTACTAAAAATGCAAAAAAAATGCACAAAACAATCCCTTCCTGGTTTTATAATGAATAAACCAAACCACAGAAAGCTAAGCAATTTAATTCAAACTCTCATGAGTTAGAAGAGGCAATAGAAAACTAAACATTTATCTTTCTTCTAGGCCTCCACCAAAGAATTAGTAAATCTTATATGCAATGGTCAGGTAATAACAGGAAAATAAGAAATGGTATTGCCCACACAAGTGAGTTTATGTTTACTTACTGAAGAAGAATCACGTTAACTATTGCCAACAATATGTGGTAGGGGGTCTCCTGCATGACTTGGTAGAGTGGAGAGGAACGTCAATCAGAACTTGACCTAGATAGAAAGTACCCCCAATCCCTAAAGAAGAACATAGGTGGTGCGCTCACTTAACAAACTGTCTTTGCTTCGTCTTGGGCAATCATTAGTTGTTTAGTCCCAATGTCACTCTTAGGTGTGAGGGTGAGCAGGGAAAATTCCAGTATTAACAATAATCTTCCTCTCCCCAACATGCAAAGTAGTTTAAGTACCTAATTAGAAATACAAACTCTTTACCATCCATCTCAGATGTTCTTGGAACAAGAGGAAGTGTCGACATTATGCTTACTTGCATTATTTCCTTTGCCTATTTAAATTTCAGCTATTGATAATATAATAAACCAGAGATTAAAATAGGTGATGTCTCACAACCCAGGAACTTTAGTACCTGGTATTTGATTAGCTTAGTCATGGGCATAGGTCCCACTGAGGGAAGGAATGGTATCTTTATTAGCTGGCACTGAACCCACCTGGCTTAACCTCACTGCCCAGACCCAGCTAGGAATGACACTAAATGGTCTTTATTTATAAGACTGAATTATAACAATATGTCCAGGAACTTAATCATCTATTCTCATACATAAAGAGCCACCAGGAAAATAAATGTCAACTCTTTAAGAACCAAAACATTACGTAAAGAACATTTTGCTGTTCAGCAAACTTCCCTCTAAATAATTAAAATGCATTCGAGTTGAATATATGAAATTTAACAGGAGTGGACCATGGAAAGAAAAAGTTAATTGTTACAATTTTCATTTCCTGAGTTGGCCTCTGTTCAATCAAGCAATTATTCTGCATTACTGCAATACTAGACATAGCTGAGATTTCTGGCGATCCATAATATATTTGTTCCACCGTATTAAGCACCTCATCAGGTCTGAATTTTTCCCCCCTTGACTATATCTAAATTGATTTTGCAACCTTCTTTTGGTACCAGAATTAGATGACTAAAATTTTTTTTCTTTATAAATCTTAATTTGCCTATAATTGTAGCTGAGAAGCTTTTGCCCACTGATATCAGAACTGTCATTTTCTGTTTTAGTGTAGAATCTTGAGAATGAGGAGCTTGACAAGGTAAGCCCAGCTGGTTGCTCAGTGTCTATGAATTTCTAGATTTTTTTTTTGTGCTTGACAGTACTTCCACCCCATCTTTTTCTATATGTAATGCAACCTTGACCTAACAAAGCTCCTCCCTCTAGGCATAAGAAGTCTTTTATACTTCTCCTCAACCCTAGACAGCAGGCCTTTCCTAAGCAGGGACTGGAAATTGTGCCAAATTGCCCATAATTGTGCATGATGAATTTGTAATGCAGGCTAAAACTTGCTGGAAACTCAGCTGAGACCACCAAACTCATTTAGTTGGGTTTGGTCACAGGCCAAGCCTTTATTCACTAAGCTACAAAGTCTCTGGAGCTTTTATTTGCTCACAAAAATATCTGAACCCAGCACTAGCATCTTTCTTTGCATGGAAACTAAGTCAGTTTGATGTTGCTTCTCATAGTTCTGCTCCTTGAAGTCCTCCAGAGATTTATATGTTGGAAAAAAAGAGAGGGTTTTGGAATATAACACAAACAACTCTAGATGCTGAAAAATTAAATTTCCCTTATTGCTTGCTTTAAGGAGCAACACGTCTTTAAGATCAAAGTCATTTATATCAGAGAGCCTACACATCCACACACACCAAAGCATACAGTCACAGACATTTATCAGAAAATAACTTCTAATTTCAAAAAGAATCCTATGAATATTGGATATAAAGTCCAGAAAAAATACTCAGTAAAAACTGAGATTCTATCAAGTGAAACTCACTATAAGGAACTACACCAACATCTTAACAGCGGTTATTTGGAGAGTGAAATGATTATAGGTGATTTCTGTGTTCTTCTCCTTATTTTCTAAATTTTCTATAATGTGACTTTAATACTCTTTAGAGTGGAAAAATACCCTTATTGGGAAAGAACTCTAGATACTTTGCAGATGGTTTCGTTCCTTCTCCTGCCATTCATATAGCACTGTGAAATGTAAACCTGTCGACAGAGCAACACGCTTAGGCACCCAAGACAAGGGGTGGGTGGAGAGGAACAATCGCATCTTGTTTTCAGGAAAGCTCCACACGCCATAAGCTGGAAACGCATTTAACAATCTCCACTGTAAAATTCAAATGTGGAGGTGACCTTCTTACCAGTTGTTGACTCCTGAGATTTCCTCACATTGTGATTCATTTATTTACCTAGTAGAATGAAAATACATTTTGGAAATGATAAATCGGTATATTTTGGTTCATTTTCTTAAGGAAAAAGGTAAAAGGAAAATACCAAAGGCTGATTAGTCACAAAATGCAGGAGGAAGGTAGATTTCTCCCATGCTCTTTACACCCACATAGAAATAGGTGGCTCTTGTGCGTTTTTTTCATGTGAGAATTTCATACATTCTCAAGGAATGGAGTTTGCTTCTGGGTTTGACTGTTTTTGTTGTCTGTCTCACATTATAGGGTGGTACAGCATGCTTGTTCCCAAAATTAATTGATGATGCTCTTTCCTCCAATAGCTAGGAAGATAAAATCTTTCCCATTTTGTCACAGCTGCCTTTGGTCATCCTTAACCTGGGCACCTTGTCTATGCACCCAAGGCACGAGGCAATGGGGATTCTGTTTATTCTTCTTAAGAGGTAACCAAAGCTCTTAGAGTTTAACATTCTTCCTTGGAGACTTATGTGTAGCAAAAGACAGAATAGGAACAGCAAAGGAAGTAAAACTGAGTTTCTGATATCATACAACACGGTGCACTGACACCACTGCTGGCCCTGGAACCAGTTTCTTATTCCTTCAATATGTTTTCGCATAGCTGCTAGATGGTAAGTCTTCATGCCATTATTGTGCAGTTTTGCTTTCAGTTCAACTTGATCCAATCTGGTGTTAAAACAAACGAATGAGAGCAGTAGACAGGGGCAGTTGTCAGGGGAGCAAAAGGAGGTATGTATCCTAGGAAAGCTATAATAGACATATGAACCTTGTGTGTATGAGCATTGTTCTAGGAAACCACATCTGAACTTCCATTAATGTGAACAACTGCACTAACATAAGTTACTAGACACTGTACTCTAAGTTTAGATAAAAACTTTGTTAGATGTTTTAATTTGTATCTCAGTAACAACAATTCAGGAGGATTGACTATTTATAATAGTGAAATAAGTAATAACAACAGTAGCAGTCATTTCCATGGAGCTGAGGATCTTGGTACTCAAAGAGGTAAAACAACTTTTTTACAGTTACTTAAGACTTGAACTCAGGTGTATCAAATATCAAGGTAGAAAGTGTGTTGGGGTACAATCACCCTCTTGGGAGGGGACTTGCAGAATGATGCTCAGACTCTAAAGGAGAACACCCTTAGAAAGGTTTAAGATGCTATGAATCATGCTTAATACACAACCTTAATGATTGATGTGGCTGATGGCTCACGAAAAAGGGCTAAAGACCTGGAAACACATCTTTTGGCTAATGAACACCAACTGTGCAGTGGCCTCTCTTAAGAGAAGCCAGCAACACTGACAGACACTCGGTGCACATACCTCCCTGGTTAGTAAAATAAACCACAATTAGTAACCATTGTCCTTCCCCTGTGTGCTCCCATTCTGTGGGATGGTTTCTGAGAAGTGAAGAACATTGTTAAACTGTCAGTCATCGGTTAATGTTTAGAATAAATTTTCATCAAAGATGAGGGAAGTCCGACATGCTTGAATGACACCGGATTCTGAATGCTAAGGAATGGGAGGGTCAGGAACTTAAAGTTCTAAACAGGCCCAGGAAAAGAGCACAGAATCTCTTCATGAACAAAACTCTCTAACAAGTAAGCTCTTAATATTTGTACTGGAAAACCACTCCCTTCTGTGTGCGCCTAAGTTTGGTTTGCTATATATGCTATAGTTGTGAAAAATCATTATAAAAGTAAAATAATGGGGACTGGAGAGATGGCTCAGTGAAAAGAGCATGAGGACCTAGGTTTGATCCAAGTGATCACATAAAATCTGGGCCAAGCAGTGAGTGTTTCTACTGTAGCACTGGAGGTAGCGACAGCTGGACCCAGGAACTCGCTGTTTATCATGCTAGCTGAACTGGTAAACTCCAGAGTTAGTGAAAGAGCCTGTCTCAAAAACACGTAAGTGGAGAAGTGTTTGGGAAAGACATTTTGACACAAGTGCCTTCATAAGTGACCATATCCATGCATATGTACACACACACACACACACACACACACACACACACACACACACGTAATTATTGAGTTGATCTTTACCTCAATGTACTACCAAAATGAGAGAAGAACAAACTGAAATTGATTCAACTTTGAATTCAAATCAATCCAGTTCAAAGTTAAAGTCATTGAGTGAAGAAGAGTCACAGAAACTTAATATATCCCTATGACTCTGAAGGCTTGTTTTCGCCAATTTCCATGATCTATACTAGTCAGCATGTGATAGTGGAAAACATTTCTAATAATCATGATTGAAAGTACAAGTTGACACAAATGCTTGTATGTGAATGTGCATAGTAGTATTATTTATTATAGCCAAATCATGAGAAATTAAAGTGACCGAATGGTGAATAAAGAAACAATATAGCACATGCATACAGTAGAATATTATTTGGGTATAAAAAGGTATATGGTACTGATATATGCCATATTATGGATAAGCCTTAAAGGCAGTATGTTGTTTATAAGACAGAAAAAAAAGGCCACAAGTTGCAAAACTAAGTGATATGAAATGTCCAGAATGGATAGGAAACAGCATGCAGATTAGTCATTTCCAGGAAAGAGAGGGAAGGGATGATTTGGGAGTGATGGTTTAATGTGAGTAAGGATTCTCTTTAGAGTGATGAAAACATGCTGGAATTAGTGGTTATGGTTACACAACATTTTGAATATGCTAAAATCACAGAATTTCAATTCAATATGCTGAGTCTGGCATTAGCTGAATTTTATCTGTACAAAAATTACAAAAAAACTTAATGGTGTAGTTTTCCCATAGAAAGAAAAAAGAAATGGAAAAACCACTAACTATTAACTGTAGTTTCTTCCATACGTTGTCCTTTAGTATGTGGGAAGAATAATTCTGTAATTAACTAACATTCATTAAGCTCTTTTCCTGGCCAGACACTACACCATACCAAATACAGTTCTGTTTTAGTTCTCACACAACCCTAAGTGTCCATTGGTATCCTCATTACAGAAGAATGGCCCAAATTCTTATGTCTAGTAAGATGCCCCACCAGGACTTGAACTATGTATGTCAATTTAGTCTAGACACTTACGTTTTCACTCACTATTCAAAATAGCATCCATCCCTGGAAACCAAGATGAGAAGGTCAGATGGACAACAGGGAAATCTAATGTATTCTTCTTAAAAGTCTGATCTGTGGGAAGAGGGTGGTGTCAAGGTCTGAAATAACAATGCCATGTATAAGGATGATGCATTTACAGATGCACGATTATACATGGGAACTCTCATTTTCATGTTTTCCTATTCCAGGTTATGGAAAAACAAATGAGACACACATTCTACCTTGCAGCTGGCAACATGTAGACTGTTGAACTTTTGGCATTCTGTTTGACTACACTTAATAAATACATAACTTACACAGGATAAAATTCAGATGAAGAAAAGTAGATTCAGATTCTGAAATTTTAGCCTCATGGAAACTTGAATTAGTAAAAGAAAGTCTTACAATGTTATAGGAATGTTTACAGCAAATCTTTGGTTGCAACACAGTTCTATAGAATTCTGGGAAGAATTTAGGCATCCTTCTGTTTTGAAATCTCTGATGGAGAGCTCCTAATTCCCTTTGGGAATGCATAGGATAAGGAACTCTATCTTCTTTATTAATCCCATTTATTAATTTTCTATGATATTAATAATGCTTCCTCCAAAGGGATTACCAACTGCTGGATCTCAATGCATTTTTAATTAAAGCTCTTAATCAAAACTTTCAGGTCTCTTTACCAGGATCCTTCTGATGTAATGCAGAAACAATACCTTGCTTGGCACGGTCCTACTTACATTTTAAAGCTATAACCTTAAAAGGTTTCTGATGAGAGCATACACTCTAGGGCCCTCTCTTTAAAAAAGCATTTCCTGACATGTTTCTGATGCCTGGAAATTTTCCCCAAATTCAGAGAGTGAATGACTCAGTATGGCTGCCATGTGCACAGGCTTGAGAGATGGGGCCCAGACAGATTGAAGACCTCTCAGCTTTGATAGCACTGTTGAATATGGATTCAAAGAACCTCATGTAAACATTACTGAGAAATCATTGCAGGAATGAAGCAGGGCAATTGTACATGAGGGGTGGTGGAATTTTAAATGGAGCAGAGCTCAGCACAGATGTCTACAATGTGTGTAGCATAAGAAAAGCATAAGAAAGCCTTCATGCCTTTTAGAGCATGAATTAATGGGTCACAGGTCATTCTTTCTTGGTGAGACTCAGAATGTGGATTACATTCTCCATTTGTTGAGACCTACATTGGTTACCCTGTCTCACCACTGTGGAGCCTTTTCTCACTTCATGTATTAGTTCCATTATCAGTCTAAGAGCATAGCAAGCAAGGAAGCATTCATTTCAGCTCTCACTGAGGGACAGTCCGTCATTGCAGGGCAGACATGTTCACAAGAGACAATCTCAGCTGTGGTGGCAAGACTTGAGGCAGCTGTTCAGGACATTTCAGCAGGCAGGAAACAGAAAGGAAGACTGGTGCTCAGCTTGCTTTTTCCTTTGTCCATTTTTATTTTAGATCCAAGCTTATATTATGGTGTCCCCCACTTTACGTGATCTTTTCTCTTCAGCTAAACCTCTAAAGAAATCCCTTACACATGTACACACACACACACACACATATACACACACACACTCACACTCACACAGAGGTGTGTCTCTTAGGTGATTCTAAATCCAGCTAAATTGACAATGATTACTTATCATTCCTTCTGATTCCAGTGTCCACCTCATTAATTCATTTTGACATCTAGAAAGCACCAAACTAAATATGTATCTTTAGGAAAAAAGTGATATATGCATTGAATAGCCAAATAGATTTTTTTAGGTTGCAGATCGCAGCACCTTAAACAAAAATAATTATTGGTGTACCTAAGGAAAAGAAAAGAAACCCAAGCTTATCTAGACAATCCTTTTAAGTCTTTTGCTGTAGCTGTACTGAAGGTAGAAAGGTAACCAGTTATGGAATGGGCTCAGTGGAATGTACTCTAGAATGCTGTAAAACAGAACAGTTTTAGAAATTGGTGTTTCTTACCACTGTCTGACCAGTGAGATACAAGTAACTTGTATTAACTTGACATCTGAATTGAACCTTTAAGAACACCTGTGAAAAATTACTTAGTTGGTCAGCCCTCAGCAAGTCTGCAGGAGATCATCTAATTTATATGGGAAAATCCAGCCCTTGGTAGATGGGACTATTCACTGGGAACATAGAGAAAGATCTGGTTGGAATTTGGCAGACTGGAAAGTATGTCTTCACTCAGTTCTTCTGTGGATATGGTGTGGCTAGTTGCCTTGACTCCTAATGTTGGTATGAACTTTCCTGCCATCCATAGACTACAAGCCAAGAATAAGACCTTTGCTCCTCTGAGTCATTTGTGCCCTGTCTTCATTCAGCAATGGAAAGATGGAACTAATACATTGGCATTCAGTAACTGCAAAAATATGCCAAATAGTTTTAGAAACATCCCTTTCTGTTTTTGAAAAAGTGTTTACAATTTTAAGAATCCTTGGTATAGAATGAGAAGTGAGATGGCTAAAACAACTATGCTTGATTTTTTTTTTGAGCCAACTTAAGTTTCTTCTGTAATACTAAAATATACATATTGACATACTAAGTCTTTTTTACATAAAAAATTAAACTAAAAAAATACCGTACTGTGTATTTTATCTTTTTGTATTTTTTATCATACTGCATTTTTATCATTAAGGAATTGCTTCTAGAAATTCCAAATAACTGACCTCTGGATCATTTTTAGAGCAGACCTGTTTATTTTCTCTTACAATTGTCTGGTTATAGTTCTGGGTCTAGCTTGGCAGGAGAGCATGTACCATCATCAAAGGGCCAAGGGAACTGGCTGCACCTAACAGTTGAGAGAGAGACAACTCTTACTTTGCTAGCCCAGCATATCGCCATATATACAAGAGAATGCCTCAACTTCCTCAATCAGCTCTCTCTACTTTATTCACTTGTCAAGGGCCTGCTTCTATCCACTGTGCATTGGGCCTGTGTCACCAGTCTCCTGTAGGTTCATACTGGGCTTAATTTAACTACCAATTTTCTATAAATATGCCCAGAGCTTGAATCTTCAACTTGAGAAAGGCCACACAGGGGATGTGTATCTGCAGACACAGGGGAACAGGATTCTGGGCCTTCTCAGCCAGGCTGTCTCCCTTCCTGGATTTCCATCAGGGAGTCTGTCTTCATCTCCTGAGCGTTTTCTGGAGTCCAGTGTGAAAGAGAGTGGAGGCCGAGCGGCTGCTCCTGTGTCTTCCTTCCCTCAGGTCATTATCTCCTTCTGATCAGGAAGTGCAGCACTCTCCCTCTTGCTCTGCCTGTGTTCTCTCTGGGCTAGAATCATTGGTGTCTTCCATATTCTGTGCATAGATGAGCAAGCCAGCAACAATGAACTCTTGGGCGTTACAGTAAGTAAGTGAAACTTCTGCTCTATGAGATATGGGAAGAAATACAAAGAAAAGATTGCAAAAGTCAAGTTCCTGCACTAACATTCCATAAGAGTATTCAACCTGACTTGAAGGTTATGTGATTATCAGGTGTAAGAGACATATGTTCACATTCACAGAAGTCCCCCTCATTCTTGAGGAATGCTCCAAGATACTCACAGTTGCCTGAAATTGTACATGTATAAGACAAATTACGGTAGAGTTTTCTATACACAAGATAAATTATGGAACGGTTCCCCTATACATACATACATACATGCATACATACATACATACATGCATGTATACATATGTACACACGTACATATGTACATATCTGTGATAAAGTTTAATTTATGACAGGCAAAAGAGATTAACAATAATTGATATAGCAGTGTTTTGATGTTATTTTAAAATTTACATTATTTTAAACTTACGAATCCCTTTCCAGCTTGGCAGAATGACTCTTGCAAAGAAGGGTGATAAGAAGTGCCATTCTACTGTCAGTGAGATGGTAACCTGAGAATGAACTGTCAACATTCACAAACACGTCAGTGGGGTGGGTTTCAAGAAGCATGCCACTTGGCCACTCAAAGAAATTCAGAAATTTGCTGTGAAGGAGATGGAAACCCCAGATATGTGCACAGACACCAGACTCAATAAAGTCATCTGGGCCAAAGGAAAATGGATTGTTCCATACCATATCCGTGTGCACTTAACCAGAAAATGCAATGAGGGCAAAGACTCGCCAAACAAGCTTTACACTTTGGTAATCCACATCCTTATGACCATGTTCAAAAATCTACAGCTCCAGGTGGTTGATGTAGAGTCTCTGATGTTCTGAATTAGGGTTTGTTGATTTTTTTTTCAGTTTTGCTGCTCCTGCACCGCCCTTAGCTCCATCCTGATGGGTATTGGATGTCACCCCCTGACCAGAGATAAAGGCTGTTAAAATAGTCTTATTATAAGAGTAGATTTAAAGGTAGATGGAATAAGAGTAGGAGACCTTGGTGGGGGGGGTCAGTCTCCCATTTGCAAGATGGTTACCTTCTATCTTCCAGACTGTATACCCTCCCTTTCTGGTGAGATCATACCCCATCAGTCGCAAATGATCAGGAAGGAAAGTCTGTGAACTTAACCAGATGTCTCATTACTTACTTGCAGTCTTTGATGGTGGCCTATTTTCTCTGCTGTAACATGGTCCCCTCTCTCCTTGTTTCTGGTCCTCTCCCCATCCTAAAGCTCAGGGAAATTTGCGGAAGAGGGGATGGTAAAATTGTAAGAGCCTAAAGGTGGGGAGGAGCAATGATATGCAAGATACTCCACACAAGTTAGGGCTGAAGCAATCATAATAGGACTTTGCATGACCTGCGCAATGTCCAACACATTATTGATCCCTCAAAGTCTAGCATGGACTAAAGGCACTAGGATTCTTAGAGGCTAGGGATTACAGCCACAATAGTGTTCCTCTACTTAAGGGGAACACAAGAAAGAGTTCTAGGAAATGCCACTGAGTCCTTACACCTCATCAGAGAGGAGGACCCAGAGGAAAGTTTGACATACACATTAAAGCATGCTCCAGGGATGGTGGGGGGGAGGTACTGGGAGATAGGGAGGGAGGGAGGAAAGGAAGGGGCAAAGGGGGGAGGGAACAGGGAGATCCAGGGAGTGGTGGAGGGAGGGAGGGGACAGAGGTTCCTATTACGTTTGTAGGGTTTTTTTTTATTATTATTTATTCAACTGTGTGCATGTGCGTATGTATGTGTGAGAGCACGTGTGTATCTGTGTGTGTGTGTGTTGTGTGTATGTAGAACCACGGACGAATTCGGGAACCACCATGTACACCTCCACCTCCTTCTGCCCCGGGATTCACAGGCTCTGCCCTACCAGGACCAGAAGCGCAGGCCGACCCCACTTCTGCCTGGCGTCTATACGTGGGATCTGGGATCCGAACTCAGGACCTTCCGCCTGCAAGGCGGAGGCTTAACCCCTGAGCCACCTCTCCAGCCCCCCTATTACGTTTGTATGAGCAGAAATAAATAAATAAAAAATTTAAAAGAAACTATAGCTAATATGAATGAGAACTAACTGCAGAGTGTGCAATAAAGCTGTAAAAGCATCAAAAAACCTATGAATTAAAACTATAACCAACTAGTTGCTTACATTATGGTATATCCATACAAGGAAACACTACACAACTACTTTAAAAGGTGATTAATATGAATGTGTGTTTATAAGAGACAAATGATGAGATATACTCTAGTATGGAAGGAAGCATAAAAAATGTCACTTTAGTTTAAAATAATAATTATTATTTATAATTGCATTACAGAAAAAGTCTGGATGGATATAGTCTAAAAAGTTAAGGTTTTACTTTTCTGTTAGTTTAATTTATGACCTTACATTTTTCTTTATATTTAAGTATATTTTAAAGTTATCTTTCAACCTGTATGTACTGAATTTATAATTAGGGGAAAAAATAAGGATATTCTGACCTTGCAGGCAAAAGGGCTTTTGAATTTTCCGGATCTACCCACAACTCCTGCAAAGATGGTAACCCCAGTGTTTCAGAATCAAGCAAAATACAAGCAGTGACTATGACTTTCCATTGCCCCCTGGTGGAAAAACAGAGCAACTTTATGGGTATTCTTAATAGCTAAAGGATACCCATGAAAGATTTGTATCTTAAGTCAGATACGCTTTTTAATCACAGGCCCAGTGCCTGCATTTTGGGGGAATTAAGCCAGAAATATCTCCTTTCCCAATAAAAAAATTACACCAGTGCATTTGGGTACCTATAAAATGTGTAAACTTGCAGTCCAGTTCCTTTGGGGATCCATTTCTTACAGTAAGTTATGATACACCTCAAAACTTATTTCAGTTTTGGTTACTGAAAATAAAGAGTCTTGACTGAAGAACATTTTACTTTGTTTCAAATGAATTAAGAAAAAAAACAGTACAGGGCTGGAGAGATGGCTCAGGGATTAAGCCTCTGCCTCATAAGCAGATCTGAGTTTGATCCCATATCCCACATAAGAATGCCTCAGTGAAAAGGTGATGGCATGCACTTCTGGCCCTGAAGGCGGAGCCAAAGAAACCCAGCCCAAGGCAAACAGTAGACGGAGCAATTCAGGATGAATTGAATCTCCCTTGGGTCTCCAACAAGCATAAAGAATACTCTCTCTCTCTCTTTCTCTCTCTCTCTCTCTCTCTCTCTCTCTCTCTCTCTCTCTCTCTCTCTTCCTCTTTCTCTCTGTCTCTCTCTATCTCTCTCTCTCTCTCTCACACACACACACACACAAAGTGAACACTCAGAACTATGACTGATACATGATTAATGCTAAATAAGCATTATCAGTTTTACTACTGCCACTGCTTTTACCTTGGTGACAGAAGATACTCAAGAGATAAGAATGCAAGTGAAAGGGGCTTGTAAGGTACTCATGGGCTTGTATTTGAGGTTATGACTTGGGGACTTGGGGAGTGAGCTGGTGCTACAACAAGGCAGCCAGAATAAAAGCTTACTTTTCTAGGAGTGCCTGTGTCTCCTTCTAGCACTCCAAGATCCACGGCTTTAATATATAAGTACAAAAACCCATGGCTTTTACACAAGTCTAGTCTCTCATGGCTTATTCCTGACTGTACTAAGAGCCTGTGGTGAACCTACTGAATAGACATATTTGTTTACATGTGTTACATTATGTAAAAGAATTCTTAAGAAACAAAGCCTGTCATGGAAGTCACATCTCAGCAGAAAAGTCAGGTGACTGAGAAGTCGGGATAGAAGCTGACTTATTTGTTCTTTCTGGAGCTTTGACTTTTTGCGTCCCCTGTACTTGTCAACCAATTGAAAATAAAATAAAAAAATATTTGATAGTGTATTACGGGAAATGAATCAAAACTGTTCAATATGAAAGCATTTTTTTTCAGATAGACTGGAAAATTGAGTGTTATATCACTAGAATACAAAGGCAGATAAATGACTACAAGTAAGAATATTTCTAGTAATTGGAATGGAAAGAAAATTTGAAAGTAAGCCCTGAGCTAAAGAAAGACAGGAAATTGTCAGTGCAGAGAGAAGACATGCACTGCAGCTATCATAGATGACTGACAGGACAGGGCTGTGTGCAGACACTGGGTACAAACTGGTGAGAAGTCACTCCATCTAGCACAAATTCTCTAGATACTGACCTATATGGGACACCTATAAGATTTAAAGAATCATATCCTGATCTACCTCACAGGCCGGTCATTCTGCATCTTACAGTATCTGCTTTTCTTTCTGTTATGTGGATTCTGGGGATTTGAACTCTGGTGACCAAGTTTCCATGCAAGGACTTTCACCTATTGAACATCTTGACCATGATTGTTTGTTAAATATTGTTAAGTTCATACTTATTAGGACAACAAATTTTGGTTGACAATGCTACTCAAAGTGGCTTCAAAGAGTTTCAGAAAGACTTGCACACAAGCTCCCACAGGGTGATGTAGAAATATGTAAAAATGGAACAAATCTTTTTAATTGGAAGAGCTGACTGAGCCACGTATTTGGGGTATATTATTCCAAGTACTCTCAGCAAGTCTACGGAAAGGTCGAAGTTAAGGAAGTGTGGCCTCGATTTAGACAAGAGATGGTGGGCTAAACCTGTTTCCTTAAACTTTCTATATTTCTGTATCCATATCATTTATAGCATCTATATCTATCTACATATATGAGAAACATAAGATTAAAAACTGTTCTTTTAATTATACATTCCTTTTCTGTTCGTAAATACAGCTAATCACACCTTGCAAGTTAACCACAGAAACACTAAGAAAGAACAGCAAGGCCACACAACTTAAACACCTTTTGAAAGAAAGAAAATAACTGAGGTTTGGACCACACACAGATACTTTTTTTTTGTCTTTCATCTTAAAAGTTATTTTTCTCTCTTCTGAAGAACCGCCTTGCTTCAACTCTTCCCCTGCCAGATGATGTAGTACTTTGCATCATCATAGTAATCCAGATGCAAAGCATTTGTTTCAAACCAAAAAATCCCTATCTAGCAGCCCACTTATACTTGATATTATCTTGTGATCTCGTTATTTCAAAACAAAGAAATTCTACATTGATTAAGAAGTTCCATCCCATTTTGGAGGCACAGTTTTTCTTTACTGTTAAAGACACGCAAAAGAATGCTGGTTCACATACACTTCCATGTTACAGTGATAGCTTCCAATTCTTCTCAGTCCAAAATCTCTCAAGTTCCTGCTCCCTTTTCTTCTCACCAAAACATTTGAAAGTAGCATACTCTGAATTTTGCCTTGAGACCAATAAAGTTTTCCTGCCAAATCTATAAAAGCGTGAGGTGGAGAACTGTTCATTCTAACTCATTCCTGTCCCTAACCTTGTAAAGTTCTCTGTCTAGCTTCGGTAAAAATACATCCATCTCCTTTTCAGGTGAAGGAGAAGTGGAAAGTCCAAAGACTGCCATTATGTTATGACAGTTTCCATTGCGAGATAACAATGCCAAAACAAACTCCCCAGAATGTGTTTTATTCCTCAAAATCCATCTGTGGAGTCAAGAATAACCCCACTTTCTATTCTGGCAACTGTCTTGACTTTCTGGGCTTATACTCCTCGGTTTAAAGAGAATATGTTTTCTTCTTGCTCCTCTTCTTTTGCATTATGCAATCAATCCACCTTCAAGCTTACTCCAAACTTGTGGTTGCAGGTAGGGTGCAGGGAACAATTAGGAAAAACAGACCTTTCATTTGCTCTCTGATTTTCCACAGGGACCAAACTCCTCAAGGCATGTAACATTTTTCCACCTCTAACAACAGCAGCCGCTGCTCACACACTCAGAGTGCTCTCTCTCTCTCTCTCTCTCTCTCTCTCTCTCTCTCTCTCTCTCTGCACCTGGAAGAATAAAGCCATTGTTCCAAGGTGTGCAGCCCAGCACAAGTCTGGTCCCCAGCAGCCGCCTGAACAGTATTTTGTGGTTCTTACACACCTGGGGACCAGGTGGGTATGTATCAAAACAAACTAGGAGAGACGAGTATGTGATGGACCATTTGCCACATGCTAGTTAAAACTCTTTTCAAAGTTTGTCCTCCCCCTTCATCTCTTGGAAGATATTTTTCCATTTCTGGTTGAACCAGGGTCCAAATGACTACAGACTAATACCCACGTTGTACTTTTTGTCTTGAAAGAATCTAAATTTGGTCCCAGCATATTTCTGAAAGCCAAATGCCTCAAGGAGTTGGGAGGCAGAACTTCCCTCCTTTAAGTTAACCCAAGTAGACAGTGGCATCTAGCCCTGTGTTTAGGATTTGCGCCTCAATCAGGGTGATCTAGAAATGAATGAATATCACTTTGAATACATTCCAAGCTGATGGAAATAGGAAAATATGTTACTAGACTGAATTATCTAAAGCTGGCATAAGATTCAGGGAAATAAGACAAGCAGATTCTTTTCACTAATGGAGATCCCTTTAGCTCTCACATAGGTGCAATGTAATTGCATTTCCAACTGATTAAATCCCTCAGTGACATGTTGAGTTTCATCATATTCTTTTAACAAAATGGGGCATACCAGGGCTAGTGCACAAAACTACAAAGCCCAGAGGTGAAGTCTGAATTTAGAAGCTTGCTATCTGAACTTCTATTCTTCTCTGTAAGTGGTAAGTACCAGTGTTCTCTGGGTAGCCGTTTACATGTAGCCGAATGTTGTGACAAGCAAGATGCGGTCAAATTACCAGTTGTTTGCAACAGGGATGAAAAGTGACCACCATTCATGTAAGTCTCATTTATCTGGGACTGAGGTCAATGTGATGGCAAAGAGGCTGACTTCAGAGACCTTCTAAATCCAAGCTACGTCTCTGTCAACGCAAATGCATGTCTTTTGGAAATGATTTAAATTCTCTCTATGTTTCTTTTTTCAACTGCAAAAAAGTAGTACAATAGTAGTACTTTTCTCACTGGGTCATTATAGTGATTAAGTTAGATAATATATAAATACTTACAATGACTGGCAATACATGCTCGATAAATGGTAGTTATTTTTTATGTAGCTAGTATATTTTATATAGCTATAATAATGTACATTTTATAGTATTTAAACTCAAAGTAGCCTCATATATTTATACAGAGTGGATTTACTGCAAAGAAGGTGAAGATCTAGATTCCCACCTTGGCTCTGACTTTGTAACTTACAGCCCATGTGATACTGAGTGAAGCATCCAATATGTACTCTGGCTGCTTCATGTGTGAGTTGAAACTAGCAGTTAGGATCTTGGTACTATTTTCCATCTTTCCAAAGTTATGCAATTTAACATGTCCCGGACATATACAATGTACTTATTGTGGAACAACTATCTTTATTTTTGTTTCTTCTCCTAAATGTCATAAGACATCCCCACTTTATGGATGATGACAGTGAGATTTAGAGAGATCAAGTAACTTTGCTGACGCTATTATGCTCCCAAACTGCAGGCTGGAAGTTCAGGTCTGTAACTCGGTGTGCTGGTGCTAACCAGTGTGACTGCCAGTCTGTCCCGCTAGGGACCAGTTTAATGAAGTCAATAACATTGGTCTCCGTTTTAGTCATCCAACTAAAAGCAAAACCCATTATAAAAAGAATGCTAAATGAGCTCTCTATTAGCAACAATGGTTATTTTCACTCCTAAAGAGATTAATAAGTGTGAGAAGCTAAATTTAAATCTACAATTGGCTAGAGATTAAACTAATACAACTCTGTTTTGGAAGGAAGCTTTTAAAAGGCCCGAACTTAACTTTTCAAGTTAACGGGATTCAAGCTTTCAATGCTTTCCTTTCTCCTGCCCTCTGACTAAATTCAACTTTGTATTTTTCATCTTGTTTTTGGACTCTTTCCAGGTCACCTCTGTTAAGAAACACAAGGCCCTTGGCACTGAGCTTTTGGGAATGTGCCCACATCTGCCTCTGAATGTCTGCCTGCCTACCTTTGATGCGGCAGTCAACACCTAACTTAAAACAAAGCAGGGCTTGAAGGGAGAAGCTACCCAGAGCACAATGGCTCCAGCTCACCCATCAGTGATATGTATCACCAGCAAAGGCTCCCAAACCCCAAACAGCTCTGCAATGGGAGGCAGGGCTAGCCAATTTTCATCCAGGGAAGGAAAAAGAACAGTGCTACATTAAAGAGGAAGAAAGGAATAAATGATGACAGCTGTGCTGATTCATTGTTTTTTTAAATCATTTTGAAGCATTCTAACTATTTTGGTGTCATGTAGATCCTTCCCAGAGCTTAAGAGGTTTCATTCCTATGTGTATATGCACTTTTATTTATAATAAGGTTTTCATTTTGACAGGATACTTCAGCTGAAAATGTGAAATTCTTCTTTGCCTTAGTTCCTTAGAATTGAATATGTCATTCATCATCTTGGTGGTCCCAGTAAAATGCCCAGGAATTCTCATCCCATTTTTCAATAGTTGCATATCTACCCATATGGTAACAATATCACCACAATCAAATTTCTGCTACCAGAGATATCAAAAAGTTCAACTTCGCCCCACACCCATGAGTATTTTCCTGTCTCCGAGAGGTAAATTTCCATCTCTACATTAGTGGAAGAGAATTAATGGGATATAACCTAAAGTAACATGATCTACCAAATGTAACCTATTGCTCCAAAAGAAATGAGTGACCGCTCACATAAAGGGGAGGGTGGTAGATGAGCTCAGGCATGTTTTTGTTTAAAGACGACCTGTCTACAGAGAACTGAGCTGGAACTTCGTAGCTGCAAAGCAGGCTTCAGCAGCTAGGGAGCTATGTACTGACATCAGAACAATAGCTTTCTTATTCTAGGAAGCAAAGAGGAAGAGAGTCTGGGAGAAGGATGAGCTGTTGCTGGAAAATGAGTGGCCACAGGGACGTGTTGGGGCCTTCCCAGTTCCAAGGGGTCACCTACAGTCTAGGGGACTGTCTGCTTTAGGGTGAGTCTTTTGAGTAGCAAGTGGAATCAAGCTGCCTTGGTGCTCTCTCTTTTCTCCTGGATTAGCTGATGACTTAGGAAAACTCTATACCTTTGTAGGATTCTGCTTCCCTAAAAAAGGAGAAAATCCAGCTGACCCAAACAGAAAGCTGCTTTTGTGTCTGAGGTTTCTGAGAAGTGCAATTTAATCAAACAAGCTTTTCTCTAGAGAGTTGGAACAGAAAGTAGAAATGGCAATAAACACTCATTTTCTAAAAGCTTTTCTGTACTAGAACCTATACAGTATCTAACTACCTCCATAACCTCATGGGTAGGCTTTCTGGGAAGAATTCTAACTTACTTGGAGTCATCCAGTTAGTAAGTATACAACTCAGACGAAACTCAGACACATAAACGAAAGCTTTTAGTTCTGCTACCCCACAGTTCTTGACTGCTCAGCCTCATTTTGAAAGATTTGTTGACAGGGGTCTGAGAGTGCCGGTGCTGGCCACACAGGTTGCTCAAAGTTCTGGAGATGTGCAATGTTTAGAAATATGAATAATCCAGGAGAGTACAGTCTTACCCCTAGTATAAGGGTAACATTAGGAAACTCAGTATGTGCTACAGAGTGATCAGTGATGATCTATTTGGATGTGTTTGGTAAACTGAAACATATAAGGACTTCTAAGAAGCAGAGAGCTAATGATGGATATGTAGCCCAAAGAGTCGGAAGTGGGGTTAGGCATGGGTGGTTCTTGGAATGAGGGAAGTCAAGAGCAGAAGCAGGAGCAAAGTGAGAGAGAAGACTAGATCTGTTCCGTAAAGTGACTGGAAGCCCCGAACATGACGTCATCTGTACTCCTTAGGTGGCCTCCCCACAATCATTTCCTTACCAGGTGTCACTGGCATTTATAGTTTCAGAGAGGCTGATGCAGCTCAGAGTTCTGCAAACCTGAGATGTGTGATCCAAGGACCTCTCCTATGGAAGCAGATCCTCTCACTTTAGGAAGCAGGTTCATGGGTTCTATTATTTACGCAGTGACCAGTGTGCTGTCCGATTTGGGGTCACTGGGGAACCATGATGTGAAGAGCAACAAAGAATATTTCTGTTTCTGGATGATCTGAGCACTGTTCCAGGAGAGAAGGAAGAGCTTCCAGATATCTGGACATTCTCCCCATGTCTGCCACAGCTAAGCCTTTCCACTAACTTTATGATCTTGCCGTGCAACTCATAATTCCTTGCCATCCAAAGAACCTCAGGATTTGTCTCCTGAGATTCTCATCATCAACAAAACCTATTTATGAATCTTACATAGCTGTCATGGACATGAAAGGCTCCAAGGGACAGTGTTCCAGATGTGGTACAGAATAGATCTCTTAGAACAACTAAACAAATCAGGCATGGTAGTGTGTGCCTGTAATACAAACTCTTGAGAGGTTAAGGGAGCAAGATGGAAAGTTCCAGGCTAACATAGGCTACACAGTGAGATCCTTTCTTTAAAAAAGAAGAAGAAAAAATAAAAATTAAAAAAAAAACCTAAAATGGCTAGGTGTGGCTCTCCACATGAATAGTCAGGAGGCTGAGGCAGGATAACAACTTAGAGGTCAGTTTGTGCCGCCAAAACCATGTCTCAAAAAAACAAAACAAAACAAAACAAAACAGTGAAACAACATAAGCATTTTCCTTCAAAAATTGCATGAGTTTTATGAGGATGAAGGAACTAAATGAAAAAATTAAGCTTAATGAGTTTTAGTTTAAAAAGAACTTTAGCATTAGGGGGGATAAAACTTTAGTTAACGACTGAGACATTTTTTCCATTTTCGTGATGAGATTGGTGAGTTCTAAACTGCAGAGATATCCTTTTGGGGAATTATTTAATGTTACCTTCAAACAGACATGGTTCTTCTGGGTTAGAAGTTGAGCATGTAGGAATTAGTACTGAAGATGAAGAAATAAAGCTGGAATTGAGCAAGAGACAGTCTGTAAGACCTCACAGAGTTCCACACAGGGCATCATGCCCCATTCCCCAGTGGAGCAATGCTGCTTCACTAGAAGCAAAGCTGTTTTTGTACAGACTGAGCTTGGAGTCTTTACCAGAGAGCCAAGGATTCAATTGATGGAATGTTTCCAAGCATCAGAGTACAGATGAAATGCACTGGAGTTTATTACATCTTCTAAGACAAATTCTAAGACGTCTAGGGAGCTCAGATGGTGCCGCCTAGTCACTACTGTACAAAGATGTGAAATAAGTTTTCATCTCCTCATTCTTAAACTGTTTGCTGTGGCATAGACATGTGAGAAGGTAAAACTCCACAGACAGGGTTAGAATTAAGAACTATTTCAGTTCAATTGCACTGACTACCAAGGACACAAATATATTCCCTGGGAGTCATCCATCAGGACCATATACTCTCTCTTGGTTTACCAAGGAAGGTTGAGTTTAAGCCAGGCTGGTTCCTGCTGGACTGGTGCTTGTAACTGATACTCACTTCATTGATCACTGCCAGGCTTCTGATGGAGGAGGGAGAAATCTCGGTTTTAGATATTAATGTGTGAAGGAGAAGGGAGAAGGGGGAAAAGGAAGTTAAGTGGAAAGGTTTAGGATTGTGCCTGAAAGCTCGAAGGGGAACAAAAGATTGAGATGAATGAAGCTTGCGTCAAAAGAACTAAAATCTGCACCCTCAAAACCAGCCACCAAGCAGAGTACAACTTCAAGGGAAAACATTTGAAAAATATCATGCAATCCAGTAAAACTAGACTAGCAATTCCCTCATCTCGCACTGGGGATTAACTGCATATAGATTCTGTGGTAAGAAGAACTTTCGTGAGGAGGAAAATGAAGATAGGATTGTGCTTGAGGCAGCACAAGAGGACTTTTTAATCTTATCTATTATTTGATTATTTAACATATCTAGTATTCAATTCTACATAAGAGTTCAGCACAGAAAGAACATGTGCATCATAAAGCATTTTATGCTCAAAAATATTAATCAAACCAAATGGACATCAATCCAATGTATCTTAGTTGTATATTTAATCTAAAAGACAAATTGGTGTCATGCCCAGATAATTTTTTCATACAACTTTGCTTTTATGTACATTTAGTACAGCAATCTTCACTCCTTTTTAAAATATCTTCTTCTACATCTATATCAGCAATGGGATAACATTAAATATTAAGGTCCATAGAAGCATAAAAGACCATACAGATATTTAATGGACTTGGACTATATTGTAAGTGACAGGAGATGTTGTGTAGATTTCTTTTCTTGGTTCTCTGAGAAAGTATTCTGGCAAAAGCAACTTATGGGAAAAAAGGTTTATTTTAGCTTACAGTTCAAGGGTAAAGTCCATCATGGCACAAAAGTCTTGGTGGCAGGAGACTGAAGGAGTTGGTTATGCTGCATCCATAGTCAATATGGAGAAGCACATGAATGCTCATTTCCAACTCAGTTTCACTATTGTAGTCAGCCCTGAATCCCCACCCAGAGAAATGGTTATGCCTGTTCTTAAGATTAATCAATATCTTTCCAGATCAGTTAATCTAATCAAGCTGGAAATGAGTTATACTGCTGTGAATGTCGCTAGGTTCTCTAAGGGATGGCACTGCTGACTTTTCTGCGAGGATTTCAGTATTTCTGGGGTAAATCTAATCAGCAAAAGGTTGCTGGCTGACAAGAAACAGGATGGGAGTACTGAGTACCACGTGAGTTTGAGGTTTGAATGTAGGGGAAAGAGATGAGTAGAGGACAGCAGATGTGAAGTGGGGAGAAGGCAGTTTACAAATACAGGGATATCTTGAACACATTTAGATGCTGGAGGAAGGAACCAGCAGAGTAAAGATTGAAAGTAGAAGACAGAATAATCAGTTGTGAGCCAGGTGCAGTGGGAACAGAGAGAGGCCCTACCTAACAGGAAGGAAAATCACTATAGCACAGGCAGGGGAGGTGGTGAAAAGTTTCATGTGGAGAACAACTTTCCTCTACGCTAAGAGAGAGATAGAAGAGTCAGGTTAGAGCTTTAAAAAACAACAGAGAAAAGAACAAAAAATAAACTATGTAAAACCAGGGAGAGAAAAGCAGCTATGGAAAACAGACTGATGATCAGGTAGCCCTCATAGTGTAGTCGAAGTGGTATACTATTCATTGATCATCGTGAAAGAAATGTATGAAGTTCTATACATTTCTCCATTGACCCTCAGGATCCTGAAGATTCTTCCTGTTTGCCTTCATATGTGTCCCTGAAGCATGCAGGCTTTTCCAGCCTCATGCCTGTCACAGTTGCCAGCACACAGCCCAAGTGGAGTACAGGACTCTCCCTTTCTTAGAAAGAGTCCGGCTGATCTCCCAAGTTCAACAGTTTATCTGTCACATCTCCCATTACCATTCTTCATTATTACATGTACACATGCTTCTCTCTAAAGTAATTTAGATCACCCAGAGGGAAAAACTTCTTTTAAAATAAGTATGAACTGAAGCACCAATGATTGTCAGCATGCTAAAACCTGTTTGTTCTGCACATGTATTTGGTTTATGAAATAAAAATCCTCAACTATTTCACTTAGATGAATGAGTAAGAGGACAGCAGGCACTAGCATTTGTCTCTCTGGGCCTCAATCTTGATTGCATCACTGCCTAGCTATGGAACCCTGTGTTAACCATGAAATTTTACTGTGTCTTACTCTTCTCACCTTAAGATGAGAACAGTAATAAAAGAGAAACCTATTGGACTAACTCAAAATGAACCAGTGAAATCAAAGGCTTGAAAGAATCTGGCACACAGTGAAGTTTGCATGAATGACCATGTTATCATTATACTCTATATTTCTGCTTTAATATGTTCCCAAGAACATGGATATTTCTATAAATAAAATGTGATATCTATTTACAAAGCACAAGGATAGAAATCTAAAATCTAATCCAACATTTTTGCTTTAACTTATTTGTATTTATGATTAAATCATGTCTTCTATATCTAAAACACCATTTAGAGCTATATTAAGAGCTAAAACTTTTTCATAGTAAAATAATGAATATCTTTAGAATGTTATGTATACCATAGGTTTTGCTTTTATACATTTGATTGGAGCAATAGTTACCTTGAATATCGTATTGCTTTTCATTCACAAATTTAGAGCAATTTTATTACAGTTTTTCTTTTGAAAAATTAAAATGTCTAAGAATGTGATGAATGGCTTCAAATATTCAAATAATTTCTTCCACTTTAACTTATGTTCAGTCAGTATACAGGCTGCTAATCCTTTGTGGACACAGAATATTATGAGTAAAGAAAATAGAAATATGGCTTCCTCTCAAAAGTTAAACGACTAAAGATGTAGGTGATCCTACCAAGCTGCTTAAATTTTCTTACATCCTCTCTTGTGGAAAATACGTCCCTAAAGGTAATATTAAGTCCAGCTTCCAAGAACACAAACTCTTAGACATTTCACCAGCATTTATTTTATTTAAATTCTGATGTTACATTTTTTATAGTTTAATTGAATTATTAAAATCCAGTATGAATTACACTGTAATAAAACCTGAACTTGTTTTCCTTGTATTTGTGATAAATTATGCATCAAAGAGTCTTGTTTCAGAGCTCTTCCCATTAATGATAAGTTAATTAGTCTATTTGATAAGACCTTTATAGAAATATTTCCCAAAGTTTTCAACTTGAGTAAGGCTAATATTAAAATCTACAAATTCCTTATGGTACTATGAAAATCTGGAAATGCTGAAACAATATTAAAATATGTCAGTTTTTCCAAATAACTTCAAAATCACACAGAATAGCATCCACTGAGCCTCTGTTTCTTTTGTTTCCACATCTAATTCACTCAAGTGCAGGAAACATTTTTAGCATTGTGTCTATACTGATCATGTACAGGCATTTTTCTTGTCATTATTCTCTATTATATAGTACAACTATTTATGTAGTCTTTATATTGTATTATGTATTATGAATCATATAGAAATAGTTCATATAGTTTATTTACAAACACTGTGACATTTTTTAGATGCAACTTCAGTGTCTGTGAACTTTGAGGTCCATGGTCTTATATTGTGTGAAACACCTCATGGTATGCAGAATATGTTCTCTTTACATAGTTACTATGAGGTTTTCTCTCCTCAGAAAATTGGGCCACAATAACCAAACTCATACAGCACTTCCGTATAGATTACCATGTGGAAACTATATTGTGAAGACTTTAACACACCATTTCAGCCTGGAACCCATCAATGTCCATGACACGAGCTGAGTAGCAACTTAACATATTTCTCTCTGTGGTGTGGTATGTCTTAAGAGTAGAATTCAGGGAAATAGTAAATAAAATATTCAAATACATTGCTTCATTCCAGTTTGAATCAGTGCCCCAAAGATAAGAAGGATATATCTTCAGCTGACTTCGGTTTGTTCTTCTAATTTTTACTGTCATTACACAAAGATATTGGTACATTTCAGGATGCAATTCAGTCTTCAAGTTATTGAGGTCTGAATTACCAGAGTTTCTATTATGTGTTAGTCTTCAAGAATTTTAGATGTATATGTACATATCAATTCTCTTGACTTGTATAACAACAGAAATATTCAAAGACCCAGAGAAGAGAACAATTAGAAAATTACCCAAATGAAAATACTCTCTCAAGAAATGATTACTATGCAAAAATCTATACCCTTTCAGGAGATACCTTCATCATTCTTTAAAAATTTGTGGTAATGGAAGTCATAGTTTGAAATAAAAGGGTAAAGAAGTCTACATTCTAGCTGACTTCTCTTTCTTAGTTGACTTCTCTTTCTTACCTCTTGAGATCGTGACCTAAATTTACAAGAAAGTGCATTTGTGGAAGGAGGATTCTGCCTACTATGCAAATTTGGAAAAACTGGCAGAAACTAGAGAGATGAATTGACTTATTTAGAAAATGATTAGTAAGTATGCTCCATATTGAAAACTAGGCAAAATATTGACTGGAAAATACTATCATTAGGACTAAGAACTTCAAATTAACAAGGCAGTCTACAATGGAAGATTATTTTTATGTGATTTTTGAAAAATTATTAAATCTTAAGTTCCCAAATGTATGAGTACATGCAAGTAGATGTACAAGTGCACAAGCATGTGTTAAGGAACTTAAGAGCATCTCTTTGTTGAAAGCCAGTACCACAGAGACATGAAACTTGTCAGTCATTCATGATGTAAAATCACATTTTTTTCTCTAATAAGTACTCTAGGAACCAGAGGCAGATGGTTCAGGCCTTCTACTCTCCCTGTGTGGTTTACTGCATTATTTGCTCACTAATACTCTTAAGAATTCAATATTATTGATGTCTCTTTCCCATGACCTAGACTGAGATTACAGAAACAAATAGCCTTGTCCATCTACCCTCCCTCACCATGTAGTTGCTGCAGATCTGAACTTAGGTCTTGATGCTTGAGAGAGCTCTTATTCACTTAGTTATATCCCTGGAACCAGGAATAGAGAGAGCATTTTGTTCCTGTCTTTTAATCATTCTCTCTTTTCCTAATAAAGAACTAACTGAATTTGGTGTAACTGGAAAACTGTCACAAATCAATCTGTGCAAAAATGGCTTGGTGACATTAAAAAGTAACCTTACCTAATATTATAAGTATACAATAAGTAATATGAATAAATATATAATAAGTAACACTTATTAAAAACTGTCAGTATTGTGTGTGATGATGTGTGTGCATGCCTCAACATGTACATAGAAGTCAAAGAGGATATTGGTAGATTTGATTCTCTCCTTTTGCCTTTACGTGGGTTCTAGGGTTTAAACTTGCATCATCAGCTTTAGCAGCAAGTGCCTTTACCTACTGAGCCTTCTCTCATGCCCCTGACTATTTTGAAACCTTGATAGCTAGATCTTTTACTTGCTATGTAATTCATGAGAAAAATTCCTGATATTATAGCCACTTGTGCAAAAAAAATTATATCGTGGGGTGGGAAAAAAGAAAAGAAAATTGTGAACAGAATGTGTTACTGAGTTCCTGTGAGGTGTCAGAGTTGTGTGTTTCACGTCCATAACCCCATGGTGTTCCTTATGTGCCTGCAGGTTATGAATGAGACTCAGATGTTCACTAAGCTCCTGCAGCTCTGAAGGGCCAGAGTCAGACTTTAAATTCAGATATGAAAAGGTACTGAGCTCAGGCTCCTCACAGTGCTGGCAGCCTCCGGATACTGACCTGATCTCAGGCTATCCAACAAATCAGGGTGTACGACACTTTCTGTCTTAGCTCCAATTCCAAAAGATTTCAGAACTGTTAAGTCTTTAACAAGCTCTATTCTGTCTGAATAGCAAACTTTTTGAAGAAGAATCATGCTAGTGGTTATAAAAATAATTACATGAAAGCATAACTAAAATATACAATAACATGGGGCACATACTTGGATTTTTATTACTACTTGCTCATGGGGAATTTTGAAATGGGCTTCTCTTATTTGCATGTAGAACATTCATCCATAAATATAAAACCGTGAAAACTTTACAAGAATCCTGGTCTTTGCCCAAATGTTACATCAAATGTGTGTTTGCATCTATGTAAGATACATGGGCTGGACAAAGTCCAATCAGAGGTATAAAAGGATGGCAAGGAGCGTGCCTTTCTGATTATATAATATACTGACTTTGTGCTTGTGCTAGAGGAGCCGTTCTTTGCCTCCAGCTCCTGAATTTACTACAGCTGCCAAATGCTTCCAAAACCCCTCACTCTCAATTCTAGGGCTGGAGAAATTCCACAGCCTCAGGAGATCAAGTTTCACATCAATATTTTGGTGGGCTCCTTGCCAATGTCTTATCAAGGAAAAATACAATTATGGGCGAGACTGATTCTGTAATATTCCCCCCTTCTGTCTCAGCTGCTAAAATATAATATAATAAAAGTGATATAAGATACTGCATCTGCCCTTTTGGTAATTCTATTTTCATTTTAGTTCCATTGCTGGATTGAAGACGACTACAATCCATGCCAAAGCTACTGATGCTCATTCCCTAAAGCTTTAATATCTAGGGCAGAAATACTGCAGTTTAAAATAGAACTCATGACAGAAGAGAAACATGCCATGAACAGAGAGTTGGGGTTCAATGGCAAAAGTGGCTTTGTTTTCTTTACAGAAATATACCAGTGGAGAGTTCAATTATATACCGCAAACACAGTTAGCAGAAAATCCTTGATAGTTTGTTCACTTTGTTTTTGGGTCCTTGGAGGTTTGTGTTCTACTAGCACATGTCCTACATTATAATACCAAGACTAATTCTCATTGTTCATTCAGATATTCCTGTGCCAGGAGGAAGGCACAATTTGATCTATTGATATCTTAGCAATTGTAAGTAAACACAATATGGCTATATGATACTTACAGAGTTCTTTTTAAATACAGATCCAAACAAAGCATCTTATGCTAGCTCACTGTTTATCAATTATTGGGTTAAACCAAGTCAGCATGATGCCTCAGCATGGTGCTAAAGATTTTTCTTTCATCTTGCTAATCCTAATGCACTTAGTACCTTCATCTCTTGCTCTTCCCTGTACATATACTTTCCTGTGTAGCCGCAACACTTGACATATTCTTACACCTTCACTACTGCATTTCACTGTCTACTTTGTTCAACAGTTCTCTTTCTGTCTTGGAGTAAACACCACTAAAACGTACATGTGTGATGCACCCCTGGAATTCTGCCATTCCCACTTCTCCTTGCCCAGCTGTAAAGCTCCTTTCAGCAAGATTATCCTTATTTATTTCCATGCTGAACATCTAGAGCAGTGAATGGCATGTTACTAACACTCAAACACTGGCTAATCCATGAGTCTACGTGCTTGCTTCTAGAAAGGTCCTGTATTTCTAAGATGCAGTCTGTAACAATTAACTCATGTGATGCATCACCTCTGGTTGTATTTCTAGACAACTTGGATTGACTTTGACATAGGGAGCTACTTGGGCATCATATTCAGCTTAGATCCCAGTCTTAATACTTTCTACTGTTTAAAGTTAGGTTAATATACCAGATGTCTATAAAGCAGAAATAACATTTTCCTGGGAGGACTATTATGTGACTAAATCACCTGGCACAAACTTGTTGTTTGACGAATGTAAGATCCATTCATGAGATCAAAATACAGGGTTTTGGTTGTAAATGCAAGGAGGATGCTGAGGAAACAAGGCGTGAGACATTTTCATTCATGAAACGAGGCAGGTTGGCATGGGATACTCATTGGCAAAGTGCATATATATCATTGTGCAGCTGGAGGGCAAAGCCAGCAGAGTAGGGAGAGTCAGGAATAGGGACATAGAGAGGACCAATAGGAAAGTTAGGAGCCCAATTCCTGATTCCACAATAGCAGGAAATGCTGACAATAATGACTGGTATTTAGTAAAAACTGTGTTGAATGTCTCACAAATGCTGTCTGTACTACCCTCCTCCATGGGCTCAAACATTGTGCAAGATCAGCCTTCTTTTATAGACGAGGAAACTCAGTTCAAGCTTCTGGTAATAGTCACCTTCTAAAACTTGTTGAATGGCCACTGGCCCCATCACACACTTATTTGTTTCTGTACCTCGTCAACTATGGACATCCTATTCATTTCATCACATAGAAAAGGAAAATTTATAACTATTATACTGATGACAAAGTAGGAATCAATAATTAAATGTCTGAGAATTATACCTGACACATACATGTTTGCTAATACATGTCTGACAGTCTGAAATCGTAACTCCAAGAGGTACTCCTTGAGGCTGCCTCTGTACCTGCAACCCAGTCCTAGCCATGCAAATGAGAAGCATGGAATGAAGAGCTGGAAGGCTGCTGAATAAATGCATATGTAAACCAGGACATAAGCACATGTGTAGATGAATAGCATGTGTTCTGAGGAAAGGCATGGGACTTTGGTTTTGGCCAGAGCCCTTGAGGTACATGACTAGATTGATGTTGCTGATAAAGGATTGAAGACCCTGATATAAGCCCACAAAATTACAGCCATTTGGTCTTTGACAAAGGGGCCCAAAGAATCCAATGGAAAAAGAACAGCATCTTCAACAAATGGTGCTGGCAAAACTGGATCTCCACATGCAGAAGATTAAAGCTGGACCCGTACTTGTCACCATGTACAAGACTTAATTCCAAATGGATCTTGATATAAGGCCAGAGACTATAAAAACCATAGTTGAAAGGATAGGGAACTCCCTCGAGCTGATTGGGCTAGGCCAACATTTCCTAAACAGACATCCAATGGCACAGTCACTGCTACCAACTCTCAACAGTTGGGATCTTGTGAAATGAAAGAGCTTCTGTTCAGATAAAGAGATTGTCACACGAGCTCAAAGGCAACCCACAGAATGGGAGAAAATCTTCACTAACCACATATCTGACAGAGCTCTACTGTCCAGAGTGCACAAAGAACTTAGAAAACTAAACTCCAAGGAAAACACTGGCCCAATTAAAAAATGGGCCCTGGAACTTAAAAGAAATTTTAACAGGGATGAAATTGAAATGTTTAACAAATATCTTCAAAAATGCTCCACTTCTTTAGCCATCAGGGAAATGCAAATCAAAACTTCCCTGAGATATCATCTCACTCCGGTCAGGATGGCAAAAATCCACAATACAAACAACAACAAATGCTGGAGAGGATGTGGAGAGAGGGGAACTCTCCTACATTGCTGGTGGGAATGCAGGCTCATACAGCCACTCTGGCAAGCCGTCTGGACATTCTTAAAGAAATTAAAGATTGAAATGCCATATGACCCTGCTATCCCACTTTTGGAAATAACCCCCCATGCAGCAGAGGTTCACCTTGATAGCACAAGCACGACCATGTTCATAGCAGCACTGTTTACAATAGCAAAGTCATGGAATCAACCCAAATGTCCAACAGTTGACGAGTGGATAAGGAAACTGTGGTACATCTATACAATGGAGTACTACTCAGCCATCAAAAATGATGAATTACTGGAATTTGCCGGGAAATGGATGTCATTAGAAACAATTATATTAAGTGAAGTATCCCAAACCCAGAAAATTAAGTGCCATATGTACTCCCTAATAGGTGGCTCCTAGTACCAAACCCACCCAGCCCACCTTGAGACACTCATAGGTAAATCTATGTATTACCTACAGTAATTGCAAGGATTATGAACAGGAGGGATGAGGTTGGAGGGCCACACCAGAAACAAGGAGAGAAGTAACCATGTTACAGTAGAGAAAATAGGCCTCCATCAAGGACTGCAAGTAAGTAATGTGACACCTGGTTAAGTTCACAGACGTTCCATCCTGATCATTTACAACTAAGGGGGTATGATCTCACCAGAAGGGGAGGGCATATAGTCTGGCAGATAAAAAGTAACCATTTTGCAAATGGGTGATTGACCCCTCCCTCACTGAGGTTTCTTACTTTTATTACATCTACCCTTGAATGTGCTCTTATAATAAGACTCAAGTTTGACGGCTTTTTGTCTCTAGCCAGGGGGGGACATACAGTGCCCAGCAGGATGGAGTGAAGGGCATTGCAGGAGCAGCAAAACTGCAAAAGAAAATCAACAAACCACAATCCAGAACTTCAGAGACTCTATATCAACCACCTAGAACTAGGCCAGACTAATCTCTCCCCATCCTAAAGCTCAGGGAAACTTGGGGAAGAGGAGGTGGTAAGAGTGTAAGAGCAAAAGGATGGGAGGAGCAATGATTTGCAAGATACTGCAGACAAGTTAGGGCCAAAGCAATCATAATTGGACTTTGCATGCCCTGTGCAATGTCCAACACACTATTGACCTCACAAAGTCTAGCATCTGCTAAAGGCACCAAGATCCTTGGAGGCAAGGGATTGGCAGCCACAGTAGTGTTCCTATGCTTAAGGGGAACACAGAAAAGGGTTCAGGGAAATGCCACTGGGTCCTTGTATGTCATTGGAGAGGAGGGCCCAGAGGAGAGTCAGGCATGCACAATAAAGGACTCTCTGGGAATTGGGGTGGGAGGCACTGGGGGATGGGGAGGGAGGGGTGAGGGGAGGGGAGCAGGGGGTTTGGGGGGAGCAGGAGGGAGGGAGGGAACTGGTGTACCTATTAAGTTTGTATGAGCTGAAATAATAATTAAAAAGGTATATAAAACAGTATAATGCCTATTTAAATGAGAAAAACTATTGTCTTCATTTTGAGTACTAAACCATGATTTTGAAAAGTAGTAAATCTTTAGGTAGCAGTTACATTTTAATTGTTAAAAGCATAGACTCAACATACATATAGCTGACATAATTTGGGGGTATTTCTTGGGCCATTGCATTAACAGGAAATGGTCCTTGCTCTTCTTTTACTAAATTTTCTTCCATTTGTATTTATCAGATTTTTCTTCAGAAATGTAACACTAGGGGGCTGGAGAGGTGGCTCAGGGGTTAAGCCTCTGCCTTGCAGGCGGAAGGTCCTGAGTTCGGATCCCAGATCCCACGTATAGACGCCAGGCGGAAGCGGGGTCGGCCTGCGCTTCTGGTCCTGGTAGGACGGAGCCTGTGAATCCCGGGGCAGAAGGAGGTGGAGGCGTCCATGGTGGTTTGCGAATTCCTCCGTGGTTCTACACACACACAGACACACAGAGACACACACACACACACACACACACACACACACACACGCACGCGCGCGCACGCGCGCGCACATACACACGCATCTGCACACAGTTGAATAAATAATAATAACAATAAAAAATTAAAAAAATAAAAGAAATGTAACACTAGGGTAAACTTGAGGGTGTCTTATTCATTTAGATTGCTACTACTAAATTCAGTAACCTGGGTGGCAAACTGAAACAATTACCTTAACCTTCAGATACTCTTCCTAGATTTATAATTATTAAAATGTCTCATCATGTAGGATCATGTAGTTACAAGATAGTCCCTCATTGTTTCAGACACAGATGACACTAAGAGGAGGTGTGTCCGTTCTTCCTTATAGGATAAGGCACAGACTTTGGCACCTTCCTGCAGGTTTTCACATCCCAAATCTGCCACATATTATCTTTCCAATCTGGGGTCATTTACTAAATTCACCAGGCCTCAGAGTCCTCATCTCCATGTAGAGGCAATGAACAGTGGCTAAGTAGACATACAGGTTATTGTGACAGATTACTCAGAAGACTATGAGTTCACAATGAAAAATACTTAAATGTTAAAGGATATCCACTATACCATAAACACAAAAATATCAGGTAAATGTTGCTCATTGTTAACTTACAACTCATGTCCTTAGGCACAGAGGACTATTGTGATAAGGATAAGGATAACCAAACTACTTAGGGGAACAATGGGGGTTTATTTTTGCTTACAATTCTCCATTGTAGTTTACAGTCCAGCTTGGCAGGAGAGTTCATGCTAACACCAGAGGCCCAGGGAACTGGCTGCACATTATCATTGAAATCTCACAATCTGAAGCCACAAGACGTACACTAAATGAATGAGAAGCCAAAATGGGTAGACTGGTAAGTTATAGTTTTGCCCCAATGTTTCTTTTCATCTGAACTCAAAATATATCTCTTTCACCAATCTTAGCTTAGGCTCAGGAGTCTTCATAATCATTTTTACCTTAGACCAAAGATGTTTACAACAGACTTCAATCCATACAAAATAAACGACTGAAGCAAGACCTGGGAACTCAGAATATAACTGCCTATCTTTGCCTCTCTGTACCTTAGAAATTTCCAAGTCTGCCCCCTAAGTAATCCAGTTCATAAAACGAGAAGACACCTCCTCACATGTTATTCTTTTCCACAAGTAAAGAGGAGATGAGTGCTGAAATGGACTGTTCACCTTAACTTCTACAAGAGGAGCCCAAATTCTCATGTATTTTGTTGGAAGATCATGTTGCATTATATGTAAATCCCAAAAGTTAAAGAATATATAGGCTCTTCGGTAAAGACTCGACCACAGGGCTATTAAAAAGGTCTCCATTATTGTGTATCCTTTTGGAATATATCATTCACATCTAGAAAAATGCAACCCTACTGTGAGGTAATGGTGAATCTGTCAGTCCAAGTTCATTTACATCTTACTTGACTTTGTAAGATGCAGAGCCCAAAGAACAAAGGTCCAGGTAAATTATCACAGAAACCAGAGTGTCACTGCTGCTCTGTAGTAGGAAGCTGAGAATAAACAAAGAATGACTCACCTTTATACTCAATAAAATTCAATATCTTTATCAGTTTTATCATTCTAAACTAAATAATCATTCTTTGTTTGCTAAACATATCTTAAAGATATACTTTCCTGGCTTGTTTATTCTTTCCTTTGTAGTGGTCAAAGTGGGACTTATAGATAAAATATCAAACTTGTCTCATTTTTGTTTTGTTCAAGGTTGACTTTTCGCTTAAGTCCTATTTCAAGCAACAGATTGTATATCACTTAAATTATGGCAAGTAGCCTTGTGTTAGAGACATTCTTACATAAAAGTTCCTCATTAGGGAAAATGCCTTCTGAGCATAATTGAATGCAGCAAAGAGGTGAAGTGTATGGAAAGCAGAGCTCTGATTTGCCAAACAGCCTACTACAGTCACCAAGGTCAAAGGGATGGGTGGAACACACAAGGCCAATGTGCGAAAATCCATTACTTTGAAGAAACGTGCTAATGCTTGACTGTTTCTAAATCAATTTTTTGATTGCTATATATGATGCTTGATTTATATGAACCATCAAATGTACAGTAAAATGTATTTTCTCACAATCAATCAAATCTAGATCACACTAACACACGGTGACATTTTTGCATTATTCTCTAGTGGCCAGACTCAAATTGTTGCAGGCCCTTCCACACTTTTATGAGGTTAAAAGTTGCATATCCATCCCTCTATTTGCCTTTTTCTTTTGTCCCTCCTCTTTTGGAATCTTTCTCCACCCAACCCCGACTTATGTTCCTTTGGTGAATATAGGTGCTGTAAAAGTTCCTGTCTGATTATATCATTCTGAAGGTTTAAAACTAGGGTTCATTTACAAGGGAGACTATGTGGCATCTATCTTTCTGCATCTGGAATGTTTTGCTCAGTATAACATCTTCCTGTTACATACATTTACCAGTAAATTTCATGAATTCATTCTTCCTTATAGCTGAATAGTATTCCATTGTATATATGAATCTCATTTTCAGTATTCATTTGTCTACTGTTGGACATCTAGGTTGATTACATTTCTATGCTATTGTGAGTCAAGCTGCTATGAACATGGATGTACATGTGATTCTGTAGCAGGATGTAGTGTTCTTTGGGTATATTCCCAGAAGGGTATAGCTAGGTCATATGATAGTTCAATTTTTAACTCTTTTTAGGAACCTCCAAACTGATATCCAAAGAGGTTTTGGAGATCACATTTGCAACAGCAATATGTGAGGGCTCCTTTTGACCCAATTTTTGCCAGTATTTGTTGTTATGTCATGGATCTTAGCTATTCAGACTGGGGTGAGATGATATCTCAAGATGGTTTTCGTTTGCATTTCTCTGATGGCTAGGGAGGTGGAACATTTTTTAAAGATATTGAATTTTGTTTTGTGAAGTTTCTTTCCATTCTTTAATTGAGTTGTTTACTTCCTTGGTATTTAATTATTTAAATTTTTTGTGTACTCTGGATCTTAATCCTCCATCTGATGTAGTTAGTGAAGATTGTCTTTCATTCTGTGAGTTGCAAAATATATTTTGCTGAACAGACACTTTTTGATTTCATTAAATCTCATTTGCTGAGTGTTGGTCTTATTTCCTGTGCAGTTGGGGTCCTATTGAGAAAATGCTGGCTTAGTTTCCAATTTTTATAACCAAAAATCAGTTGACAAAAGCATTTGTAAAAGAAAAGTTTTAAAGTGGAGGGAAGAACAGGGTTAGGACAAAATTGGTCTTCAGTAGCCAATTACCTGCTAACTAGCTTCTAACCCCTCCCCCCTTAATATCAGGGCACACATGCCTGGTATTGTATACCTGTCCAAATAACAGTGGAAGAAGAGAAAATAGCCATTAGACAAGATCAGATGTCAGTATTAACCATAAATACCTGAGAGTAAACCACCATCTAAACACCTATCATTATGTCCTTAGATAAGAAAGGATCTCAACACTCAACTAAGAGTGTTGCAATGGAAGATTTAGTGAAGTAGAAAACTACAACTAATCGGAGTGCAAAGTATCTAATGCTCAGCTCTAATCAGGGTGTCCAAATCTCTCCATATCCTGTGGCTCAGGGAATCTTGCTGTTATGATTTGAAATATGAGTTGCCCCCGACAGGCTCAAGCTGTTTGGGAAGTTCATGACACCCTTAGGAGGTGGAGCCTTGCTGGAAGTAAGCATGCTGCATGGAGTGGGCCTTAAGGTTGATGCCCCACTCTGCTTAAGTTAGTTTTTCTGCTCCTAAGTTGCAGCAGCTCTCAAACTCCCTGATGGACATGACTTAGGCTGCCTTTAGTTACTGCCAACCAGTCATGCTGAATTGTATCACCTTCTAGAACTGTAAGCTGAATAAATCTGCCTTTAAGTTGTTTAAGCCTGAATGGTGTCTCACAGCAACAGAGAAAGAGTAACTGGTACACTTGCAGAGGAGGGGGCAGTAAAATTATAAGAGTCTAAAGGTAGGGAGGTACACGGCCAGCCAAGTCACTCTAGTCACACAGAACTGCTACATTCAGGAGCTCACTGCAATGAGATCTATCCCCCACCAGATCTACATAATGACTGACATATCATTATTCCCCCTGAACCAATGAGGATATCAGAAAAATTAACAACATGCAGTGGGAATTATAGGGGTAAATGCTAGACAAGTGGTTTTACCTGCCAAAAGACCACTTACACTATCACAGTTGTCTTGTCCTCTTCTAGTGCAGACAATCCAAAGAGAGCCCTGTGCCCTCACAAGAGACAGAGCAGATATGCATGAGGATGGGAATGGGACGGAGAGGGAAGGGTTGGTGAAGGAAGGGAAGGGTATGAAAAGAGGGAGGAGGGGGGTCATGGACAACCACTCATTTTGTTTCTATAAAAGAAAAATCTTAATTAAAAAAAGGTTACATACAGGAAAAAGTATGCCTTGAGCATATAATTGATAATTTTTAATAAAGAATATACTCATAGAAAACCACCAGCATTAATGATACATAATATTTCTACCACCTAAAAAAATCTCCTTATATCTATTCCTTCCAGGAAAGGGCACTCCGTCCCCAGCAAACTACCACTGTCATTAAATTACTATAGGCAAGTTTTGTCTATTCTTACATAGCATAGTTGTCTTAGTCTATTTCTGTTTCTCTTTAAAAAAAGAAAAGGGAGCTATTTGGTAGGTTAGAAAGAACAGAAGTCTGGGACTGGAGAGGTGGCTCAGGGGTTAAGCCTCTGCCTTGCAGGCAGAAGGTCCTGAGTTCGGATCCCAGATCCCACGTATAGACACCAGGCAGAAGCGGGGGCGGCCTGCGCTTCTGGTCCTGGTAGGGCAGAGCCTGTGAGTCCTGGGGCAGAAGGAGGTGGAGGCATCCATGGTGGTTCCCGATTCGTCTGTGGTTCTACACACACACATACACACATGCGCGTGCACATACATACGCACACAAGCACAATTGAATAAATAATAATAAAAAATTAAAAAATAAAAAGAACAGAAGTCTGTAAAGTCCAAAGCCAAGATGCCTAGATATTCAATATCTGGTGGTTGCTTACTCTGATTTATAGATGGCATGGTAATTCTTGTTATGATTCCACATCTGTGAATGAACAGTGCAGGCCTAAGGTCAGACTTGGTTGCTGCACCCCTTGATCTTAATGATGGATTTCACATTGGCCTGGAGCTCACTGGTTAGGCAGTGGGCCGGCTGACCACTGATCCACAAGGATCCATCTGTAGGTGCTGGGTTCACTAGTTAGCAACACTTTGTCTTTTTATTTTAATGTTGGTGTAGGGACCACACTCTGGTGCTCATGATTGTAAGGAGAGCTGAACTATCCCCCAGCCCTCAAATCTCTTTTATAAGAGCACCTATTCTATTTACAAGAGTGAAGTCCTCAGATGCTGGTATGATATCATTCCCTTAGAGATCAGCGCCCCTTGGAGGATGCACTCATATCCACCCATACAAAGAGGTTCGAGGGAATCTGTTTGCCTCTTCTACTATATTAGAACATAACAAGAATCACCATGCCGTCTATAAGCCAGATTTCAACACGTGAACACTGGGAGGACACAAATGGTGTCCTAGTGAGAGTAACATATACATTTTAAGGCTTACACATTTCACTCCACATAAAGTAATAATATTGCATTGTATGAGTAAATTACTGTATTCATTCTATTGTTCATGGACACATATGTTGATTCCAGTGTTAGGCTGGGTTGAAAAGAACTACTGCCAACATTTCTGTGCATGCCTCTGTGGAGGCTATCACAAGAAAATATATTTTGTAATATTTTAATATCTTGATATTGATTAAGACTTATTTTAGGACCTATGATGGTTCCATCTTGGTATATATTTTATCTACCTTGAGCAGAATGTGTATCTAACATTGCTCGATGGGTGTTTTATACATATCAGGCTGAAGTGATAGATAATATTGACCAAATCTTGTATATAATTTCTGATCATTTTGGTTACTACTAACAATTACTGGGAGACATTCTGAAATCTTCAACAATGTTAACAGACTTAATTTTTTTCTCTTTAGTATTTCAGTGTTTTTTCTATATGTTAACTTTGCAATTAATTAGACATATGCCTAATATGTGTATATCTATACATGTCTGCTTTGCCTTATTAACTCTTTCATCAAAATGATATATTTTAACTCTTATGAATCTTCTTACTCTAAAATCTACCTCAGACAACATTAATAGAACAACAACCAACTTTTTATGCATACTGCTTATATTACATACAGTTCCATTATTCTTAAAACTTGTCACATCTTCATATGTTAAATGTCTCTTATAGACGTCATAAAATATAGTGTTCTTTTTAAAAATTCATTCCAATTTTAATAAATTTGAATTTATTAATGAAATTATTAACACAGTTGCATTTACACCTGCTATATTACTTATTTTCTATATTTCATGTCCATTTTGTATTCCTGTACCCTCTTCCTGCTTTCTTTTGGATATACAATTGCTAGTATTCATTAACTTTTAACTTCTAAGGATTTCAGATGTGTCTTTTTATATCACTTTAGAGATCACTGAGTATAAGAATATATGAATGCATGTAATTGTCAGTTTTTTGCAATTTGTAGCACACTGAATCATAAGAAGTCCTTTGAAACTATATAGTTCCCTTAGTCTTTCTCACCCTTTATGTTAAGGCTTTTATTTATTTTCTACCTGTTCATAAACCTCAGAATACAATGTCAAACTTTTGAATTACAAAGCAGTTATCTTTTAAAGAAATTAAGAAAGAGTTTTTGACTTGCTCACTGTTGCCCTCATTTCTTCTGTAGAACTGGAATTCCATTCAGTATCATTTCCCTTCACCTTGAGGAGCATCACTTAGTGTCTCCTCTTGTCTGCTGGCATCAAATCCTCTTGGCTTTCATTCATCTCGAATGGGTGAGGTTCACTTTATCTTGTGAAGGATTTTTTTTTGTTGGATTCAAGACTACATGCAGATTATTTTTTCTTAAAGATTTTAAAGATATTGGTAGAGCTTCTTCAGTATTATTTTCATCATGCTGCCATTACAGATTACCACAAACTGGATGGTTTAAAACAAAAAATGATCTCACATTTCTATATGGCAGAGATAGCATGTGTTATCTATTCTTTCTCATGACTCATAATACCAGCAATTTCACAAGAATCTGTTTCCTTGTTTATTCTATTGGAAAAATGAAGCCTTTGTGTTTATAGGATTGTGGTTAAAGCATGATTTACTTGCTGATTGTGGATGTCTAGTGAGATTAATCCTTGCTTCTAGAAACTTCTTCATTCCTTAGCATGTGGCCCTTTCCTTTGTTTTCATGTTACCTACAGAGACTAAAACCTCCTTACAGCTCAGATGTCTCCTGCATCTTCTTGTTCATCACTTTCCTGACTGCAGATGAAAAAACTCTCTGCCTTTAAGAACTCGTAATTAAATGAAGGCAGCCTGGGCTAAGGAAGTAACAGCAGTAAAGTGCTCTTTAGATGTGTTCCTCACCAGCACAAGGGAAACAAACTTAAGGTACTTTGGATACTCTATGATTTTCCCCTTCTCCAGGCTCATAGCCTCAGTCCCATTCCCAAAGTCCCTCTTGCCTTATAAGGTAATGTATTCTCAAGCCTCAGGTTGTTGAGACATGGACAACTTGGCACAGAGCATGTTATGCTGCCCAAACCAGCCTTGATTCTGATGAGAACTCTGTCATCCTGTCAGCCCTCCCCTCCCTTTCCCTCTCCTCCCCTTCCCTTTTCTTCCCCTCCCCTTCTCTCCTCTTGGCTCCTCTCCTCTGCTCTGTCTTCTTGTCTTCTCTATTCTCTCTCTCTCCTGTGAGATTACATCGTTATCTAGGGCAGAGTTAGCCATCACTGGAACTGGAAACTCCCCATCCTTTGCTTTGGTTTTAAAGTTGGAGAAAGAGTATTCCTAAAGTTCGCAATGTAAAATGATTGATACTAGCAGGAAGACTAAGTTAAAGTAGCTTTACATTTACATTTATATTTACTATGAATTGCGGCCACATACATAGAACATTATATACAAGTAATTTAGTGTAAATTTAAATATCAGCTCTATTGTTATTAAATATGTTATCAAGGATATATTGTTTATATTTTCTGATTCTCTTATGAAATGCTCATAAAGCTACAGATATAGGCTAATGTCTATAAAACACCTACAGAAACAGTCTACAATTAGGTGATCATGTACGAGCTTTTAAACTTATGCTATCTGGCTTAAGAACAAATGTTTTTATTCTCCACTCAAATATCCTGTCCTTTAAGAGAAATTTCAAAATCTCTGTACTTTTTCCAATCTTGTTTGTCTCTCAGAGATATGATCTGCCTCTACATGGAGGAAGCCATCCTTTTCCTTGCTAGTACCCAGTGGTTTGAATACTTTGAGAACGTGCATCAGGCTGTGAAGTATTCTGTAAGTGATGATTCTTCTGAGCCAAACTTTTACAAATTTTAGTGTACATGAAAAGAAGGGCTTGCTGGCTTTTTGAAACATAATTACTAGATTTCTCTTTTCCCAGTTTCGATGCAGTAGGTCTACTGCTGTACTCAACTATTTGCATTTCTAATAAGTTCCCAGGAGATGCTGCACCAGTTGGGGTCCACACTTCAAGAATCATTATTCTGAACACCAGTAATGATGAAAGAAATAGGTGGGTTTATTCATGAAGCAAACTTTCAAGTCATAGTTTAAAATGGATTGTTAGGTATGGATCAAGTCTGAACTGTTCTGGTGACAATGATATTGAATAATGTACAGTGACTTCCTTGATGCAAATTAGCATAAAGTTTGTTTGCATTCATTAGATCACTTACCACATACTTTGCAGTCTGAGGACTGCTTTTCCCTTGTAAAGCCCACAGTTTCCACCAAAGATGTTCACTTTACAGAGAAACAGATGAAGTTCCACGAGGCTAAGCAACGGTCTCTAGTCCAGGGATCATAAGTGGCAGAGCCAGATCTGCCCTGTGAGCCACTGCAATGGGCATCCCAGAGAACAAAACCATTCTGCCCCCTCCTTCAGGACTCGAGAGAATACTGTTCTCTGGACACATGGACTCAGACAAAATTCCAACTCACTGACCACTCAGCCTTCTAACTATGCAGACTGTGTTTCCTCAGAGATTTCAAAGAGGATGTGTCTATTTTGATGGATTGGTTGCTTTTGCAGAGAAGGATTCTCCTAGCTCTGAGTTTATGGCATGTAGGAGGCTTCCAGAGGAAGTGACCAGAGATCAGGCTGGGTGCTCAAGCAAGAAGCCCAATGAAGTGGTCGTTAACCACCTCTGACAGATTTCCAGATGAACTCTGGTTATACATGAGAAATACCTGGTTTGCCGTTTAAAAATATACAGATCCTGGGCTTTGATTGAACGAGTATTTCTAATGCTTGACCTAAACAGTATTTTTAAACAGCTCTCCTGGTACTTGTAATGTGTAAGTGAAGTCCTGAACTGCTAAATGATTATTGAATTTAACTGGTGGGGATAAAAATCATTCAGACGACTTGATGGCTTTCTTAACTATACCTGAAACTAAGATTTCCTGGGCGATCAAGTCTAATGTCTTGTGAAAATTCTCTTTCAGTCAAGCAAATCAGCGGTTTCCAAAGTATTGCCCAGAGAATCAAGAGCCTGAGATTTTATTAGAATGCAGATTCTCACAACATATTCTAGATGTGCTTAATCAAAAAGTCTAGTAAAGCCTATGATTTTAGAGCTCCAGGAAATTCTGATATACACAACGATTTGAGAACTACTAGTTAGAGAGCTGTGTCAGGTCAAAACCAGGGGTCAGTCCACATGACCCAGGAAGGGTTTGCCATTGCTCTTTCTAGGGATCTCTGTATATATAAGAAACTTTATTGTACCTTCTAACTATAATTTTAACCCAGGCCACTGGTCAAAGACAGTGTGAATAAATCAGTTTCCTTCAATACTGAAGAGAATGAATGTGCGTATTTTCATGGGTTTTGGCCAGAAAGAGCCAATTTACATATAATCATCAATAACACTATGCTTTCTACTCAAAACTAAGGTCTTAGAGTGATCTCCATAAAAAATAATTACTCATCCTTTTGGAAAATTGGGAATGAGGTACTTCCAAGAACTATCAAGATACTGGAAGAGGTAGAGAGAGTCAGACTGCAGCTTTGAAACCCTGTTTTCAAACTGAGCGTGAAAAAATTGATTCCCAGATGACGTATTACTGGATTTTACACAGAAACCTTGTATGTATTTCAAGTACCCAGTGGGGACTCTGGCTGCCTCACGTGAAGTCATATGCTAGTTCCAGGCAACTGGCAGGAAGAAGAGATTCAGATTCAGTTCTAAGTGCATTACACAAGGACATTTGCTGATCAATGACTCCCCCTACTTCAGGAGCAGCTCTAGATGGCTGCAGACAGAGCTTACTATGGCCCCACAAAGTAGAGCACTTAATATGGGTTGTCATTTCAGCCACCCCTAGTAGACTGTAAAGATCCTAAAGGAAGGTTTGTCAGTGTGATGATACCTTCAAGGCTTCCTGGCTGACGTCTTGGAGATGATGACTCTAGCATGGGATTCCACTAGGCTCCCCATTCTAGAGCAGAGAAGCGCTGAGAGTGGAGATCTGCACTGAACAGATACTAGCACCAGAGTAGCTGCATGGTTTCTAGGCACCAGGATAGCACTATATTTGTTAGCTCAAGTATCTGGACTAGTTGATTCTACTCGCTTTCGAAGCATACTAGCATAGCAAAGCAAGGGTCCTACTTTCATAGAATATTTTTTGTAGAATAAAAGAAGAATCACTCCCAGATTTTCTTATGAAAGTAATGTATATTTTCACCCTTTTAAACTTGTGGGAAAACCACTTTGATTTAATGAAAAATATGGCTTATGGGATTATTCCTAAAGCTATACCAATAATTAAGATGATGCTCTTTTTCCCAATCATGCTATTTATTACGGGGGAAAGGGAGATCTATTGTTACAGTACTAAAGAGAACTTCTCCAAAACAAAAATCAGGTCCTTAACTTCATTAGTCTATTTTAAAAGTTGTCTGTTCTCCCAATGTAGATAAAGAATCTGCCCACAATCTTTTTAAATTGTGCCCTTTTTGAAGCAATTTTAGGAATAGTATGAGATAAATGTGAGCCTATAACCATAGGAGTGATTATTGATTCAAATTTTGGTTGAAATTTTGCTATTTTAATGTCATGTGATAAGCAGCCCTAGGCATATTACAGAGGAAATAAAATAAACATTCTTGGTGTCTCAGAGTTCACAGGGTTTCCTTTCCTGCCTCTTCCTCTTCCCCTTCCCCCCTCCTCCCCCTCCTCTTCTTTTAGATAACTTCTTGCACACCCTGCTCTAAGAGCCCCCTTAGGACCTGTGGGGCAGGGCTCCAGACCCACTTCTTCCCAGTATCACTTCAAAGAACTCCAGCTTCATGTTGCCACAGTGAATGCCACATGATGACGAGGTTGGACAGAGGGTACAGCAACAAAAAAATATGGTTGAAAGTCACTGTTTTACAGCAGTGACAGCCACAGAGAGGACATTTGGACATGAAAATAAAAAGTATTAGACATTATATATAAATAAACCCTGAAAGATTTACATTTCCCACAGGCCCAAGGCGAAATGCATTTTATCGGTGTAGGCAATGTGACTGTCTCAGTGGTAGAGAACTGTGGGAATGGAACTGTCACTCCCTGGTGCTCCACCTGAGATGCTCCCATGAGGAAGGAAGAGCCGAAAGGTTGTGGGAAGTAAGGAAGACAGCTTAGCAGGGTACCTGAGAGGACAGCAGGAGATTCCAAGCCAGGCCCAGAATTATAAATGGACTCCATAATTATTAAGAAGTAAAATCTTGCTGCTAAATCCATTAGTGGCCATAAACATGTCACAATTCTCCTCATTGGACAGGACTGTCCTTCACTCTCTGCTTCAGTAGTGTCCGCTAGTTGCATCTGTGCCTGCCTCTCAGCCTGTCTCCTCTCTGACCCCTGTCATTCTTCTGGCTCCCTGAGGTCCCTCCGTTCCCTTAGCTGGATGCTTCACCAACTGTGGAGAGGTATTTGTACATGAAATAACCCATGACTACACTGTTGAGCATTGTGGAGGCTGAAGAAACCCTTAGAGATTTGGGTGGAGTTGAACTGGGGAACCAACATTTCCCAAGGTACAAAAAGGAATAACCACAGCTCTTACATCACTGCAGAAAAACCCAAAGTCAGGAAGCCATTAAGGAAAATGGCTGAAGTTGCAAGGTCTTTGTAAAGTGCTTTGTCTCCAAGGAGGAAGGATTGTAAAGAGTCATCTCTAGTTAAGCAGTCTAATTTGTGCAAACTTGACAACTCTTTTTTTTTCCAATTATATATATTTTTATTTATTTATTTTTCCCATTCATACAAACTTAATAGGTACCCTGGTCCTCTCCCTCCCTCTACCCCTCCCCAAACCCCTTGCTCCCTTGACCCTTTTCCCCTTCCTTTCACCCCCTCCCTCCCTTTCTACCAGAGCCCCTCTCCTTCCCCTCCCCCAATCCCTGGAGCATCCTTTAGTGTGAATGTCAAACTTCCCTCTGCGAAAACTTGACAACCCTTTAGAAAGGAGCTATCACAGTTTTTACTCTGGTGCCTGGTCCCTCCTTAATGGCTTTCTGATTCCTTTAAAAGTCAAACTTGGTGTTTAGTATTTCATTACATTCCATTAGTAAATATCTCCAGACTACACGTACAATACTAAACATTTTCTATGCTCTGCCTTTTGGTCATTTAGTAGACAGTGAAAAGCAAAAGTGTTAATTTCTCTGTAACTCTCATTATTTATTAAAATTGATTATTAATAGTACCATTAAGGAAATTATCCCTTATCAATTAGCTCTCTTATCACTCTTTCTACTTAATGTAGACAATATACAATTTAATTTTAGATGTAAGAACTAAATTGTGCAATTCCTTGGCAATACTTTTAAGTCAAATATAAATTACCTTGTCTGAACGAACATTTTCTCATTATAAAGCTTCCAAGTAAAGGATTTCAAGAATGCCTATAACTCTAAGACATCATTAAGCATTAGTAAGAAACCTGATATAAGGGTATTAAAAAACAATTGAGTAGATGGTCATTAGGCTAGTTGATAGGCAGCCAAGTCTTATCAACCTCAAGAAAAAATAATTTAAATATATTGAAATGAAGCAGTCAGTGTTTATAGACAACCTGTGACGTGCCCAGCACTTTGCTGGACACCAGAGTATTGTGAGCCAGGGTCACAAATGCTTTACAGCTTTTGTGCAGAGTCAAGACTTATACAAACAGGATGGAGAGAAATATCACCCACATCATTCACATTAAGTAGTGAAATTATACAGTTCTCAAGTTTTCCTGTTCTAGCTCCCATCAGAGCACGGCGTATTTTCAGACTTTAGTCAGTGAAGCTTTGACAACAGCAGAGGTGGAGGATGTACTCTTTCTCTAGGATCTCTAGGATCTCATGACAACAGAAGCAAAAAATTTAACCCCCAGCAGAATGGGCTGTCTCTCTCTTTGTGCCATCAAGCTCTATATTCCCTTCTTGCTTTGGAGAATCGGGGCCAGGGACAAACAGAGACCCATAGAAAGAAGAGATCCCCTAAAACAAACCTTCAGACAAGCTAACGAAGTGGTACTTCAACTGATACTTAAAGATGGTACAACCTGGACTAGTACGAAGACAGATCTAATTTTTCCATAATTTTCTCATAGTTCTATAATCATGAAGTTTTGAAGATTTTGCCTGAAATATAGGATATGGACTATGAGCCAGATTCAATTTAAATAAATTTCCATCACAATGATGTATATACAGCACATTAGAAGATTAAAAAGTACTGAGGTCTATGGCAAGATATATCATGATGTAAGGTGTCTGCAGACCTGGTAACCTGAGTTCCACCCCCAGAAGCCCACATATGAAAGGAAATTACTGTCTTCTGAAAGTTGTCCTTTGACCTCCACCATTACAATACGGCATTCACGTGCATGCATTCTCCCCCACTCCTTTTCTCCCTCCACAAATAAATACCTAAAATATAAAAGATAAGAAGTTTGAAACAGCTGGAAACAAACATAACAAGCTCTAGTGCAGTTTTCTTCTGCCTTTTACCTCACCATACTGTTCCCCTTTCTCTTCTGATGTTTGCTTAACCTTCTATCATCTCTGGATTCATTAAATAAAATAATAGTAAATGGTAATGATACATGAGAAATTTAGATGTTTATAATTCTACTTCCTTCTGTTCTTGTAAATGCATTACATCAATTATTACTTTATGAATTTTAACATTTCTGTGGGTGATGCACACTTATGTGTATGTGTTTCGTTTTTGTGTCATTAGTCTTCTAATTTTTTCTAGACAGAGTCTCACCATGTCCCACACTAACTTGGAACTTGTGATCCCCCTACGTCTAACTCCCAAATGCTGGGGTTACAACTATACATACCAAGCCCAGCTTCTATATGTACTTAATATTTAAAATAATGATATATCTTGCAATTAAAGATGTCTTGATTGATAATTTTTTGCTAAATCTACACTCAGTACTTCATTTTTATAACTAAACACATACATTTGTCATGGAATTAGGTAGTGATTTGATCACATCTTTTCTTCTGTAGCCTTTCTCTTTCTACTAAAAGAATTGTCTAGAAATTTGGTGTTCTTGATTTTTTTTTATTCAACAGTAAATTCCTCCCAAGCAATGTATAAAGTGCAATGAATTTTGTAATACAACTCCAAACTGTGAATTAATCTTTATATCTTGGAAGCTACTTTCCTCTGGAGCCTTGAACAGTTTTGTTCTAATCTGGGTTTGGTGCTTTACTCGGTTGTCATCTAGGACATCTGTTGGCCTTATTCATGTTTTGGGTCACTGAGTCACAGTGTCCTATGTTTTGTCTTATTCCACAGTTTTTGTTGTTGTGTGTGTGTGTGTGTGTGTGTGTGTGTGTGTGTGTGTATCTATATCTATCACCTGCATTCACTAATAATTTCTTTAGAAATAATTTCCACTCAGAAATTTGAAAAGATTGCTTTACTGTCTGGTAGTAAGTAATGATGTCTTTTTGATTCCTATTCCCTTTGATATGTTTTGGGTTTGTTCATTTTTCCATTATTTTGTTAATTCAACTGATGGTGTGCTTTATTGTGAACCTGTTTCATTACATAAGTCTCCAGATTGCACTCTGACTTTAGCCTGATTCTGTGTCCATAGTCCCATTTTGTGGCTTCCTCTCCCTTCGTAACCCATGGAGATTCTCACACTCATATTCTTCTCCATTCTTCTTCGTCACCCAGACTTGTCATCCTTGACTTGGCTCCAATTTCGAGGCACATCCAATGCCATGGATGGCAAGAAGGAGCCGTTCCACAGTGTTCTGGAAAAGACAGGTCATGGTAGAGGGAAGTAGTCACTGGCACATACGAGCTTCCTGAGTGCTACTCAAAGGATTAATAAAGACAATCACTGTCTTTGCTCATTATGTACATAGCTTTATGTTGCTGTGGAAAATTCATGAAATTAACTTAAGTTAAAAATAATTTATTTGACCACGGTTTCTGAAGTTTTAATCCAAGCTCTGCATTAGCTGGTTGGATCCATTGCTTTGAGTATGAGGAAAATCAGACTATCACAACAGAAGTAATGTGTAGAGGGTGTTACTTCATACTAACTAGAGAGAGAGAGAGAGAGAAAGAGAGATCTACAAAATACAAGTAACCAATATTGTTCCCATAATAACTTACTTCCTCCAATTATACCCTACTTCAAAAATTTTCTTCCTCCCAATAATGCTAGCATATTATTACCCTAATGGTAAAATAATTGATTATTAATGTTGAAGAACTTTGCAGAATGAAGTCTCATGATAGGACTCAATGGAAGACTGGAGAAAGCTGGCCAAGCAAATCCCCTTTTTGGGATCCCCATGGGTGGCACACAGAGCAGGAAGATAGTCAGGCTTTCTCTCCTTTCCCTCACCCTTTTTCTCTTCCCTTTGTGTCTTTCCCTTTACTCTCATTCCCTTGTCCCTTTTTCTGCGGTTTACCCTTCCTCTTATCAATCCCAATCTCAACTTAAATCACAGTATGTGTCTCTCTTTGCTCTCTTCTCCTGTATTTAGTCTCTCCATTTCCCTTTAGTCTGCGCATGTCATACTGCTCTTTGGATAAACTAGTTGGAAACACATAGGACTTCTGAGGAGCAAGCAAATATCCCACATATAGTACCCAGCCACATTAACTGCCACTCCACGTGAGGACAGTAATTGCACTATGATATTCATTTAAAACCTAATTTTAAACATATCAGATACCTTTATTCATTATTTTTATTTTTTATTAATTTTTTCTACTTTTATAAGCATATTGAGTATTCATCCCAGCTTCTCTCTCTCCCTTCTCCCTCCCATCCCTTCCCTTCACTATTCCCTCCCACTTCCTCCTACCCTTCCACCTGCATGACTCAATGGACTTCAGGGTTCACTCTGGTTTATCTACTCCTGTGGGGATTCAAGCCTCTGTAGTATAAAAAGTTACCTCTTCAGGCCACCCCACTGATGTGTGTGTTTCCCTTCATTCATCCAGCTCTAGACCCAAAGATTTCCACTGTGAGTTCCCATTCTATGGATATAATAACAGTTGCCTAGAAAGCAGTTTGATATACCATCTTCTTACTTACAGGTTTATTGGCTGTCTTCCCTATTGATCTATTTCCTTCCCTCTTTTAGGTTCTTGTTTTAGTTTACAGTAACAGGGATGGGTACCATTTGTGACAAGTGGGTCTTGAGTCCAATCAGAAAGCTGTCCAATCAGAGTGTCTCTTTGGCACTCATGCCACCATTATATTGGTAGTCACCTGTTGCTATGGTGATCTATATTGCAACTTACAGATCTTATGCCGTTGATGGCGGTTGTGATTCTTTTTCTCCCCCAGAAGCTTCTACAGTATTCCTTGTTACTGTATAAGCTATCCAGCAAGGAGAGAGTCCTCAGACCAATTCCACCTGACACACATTGCCCATGTACTATAATCAATTTGCGTTGCATCTTTAGTAATAGGGTCTTACTGATGATTTTTGGAGAGCAATCAAGAGCCACGGCAAAGCTACAATGTTTTGGGGGCCTTAAAACCTCTCTGACCAACATTTAATCAGGAAAGTGCCACATTTCTGTTACTTCTAGTATAATGGTGTTTCTGGGTTCTAAGTGGATCAGATCAAGGCTTTTATTTTATTTTATTGTTCCCTGATTTCCTGATTCTGTACTCCTCTTCATAGGGACTGCTCATTCTTGTTCCTTTCTTTAAAAGACTTTATTTTGATATATTATTAGCATAGGATGTTCCTTTGGGGTTGTTTTCCACCATTTTTTTTCTCTAAGTCGCTTTGTCCCTTATATCTCCCATGACTCTCCTGTCTCCCATCTCCTCATTTCATACTATGTATTTTTCTCAATTGTTCCCTTCTTCACCCTTGTCTTGAGATGCTAAATCTTCCCTTTAAAATATTTCACCCTAATCCTCCCTTCCCACTTTCTCACTCTTAGTTCTTTATTGAGTTTTCTGGCTCTTATGGTGCTTCCAATTCAAATACACTGACATTGACAAGGATATCCGTTCAATCACCCATATATTAAAGAGAACACAAAGTAATTAACTTTCCGCATCTGAGATATCTCACTCAGTAGTAAAGTTTCTAGTTCCATCCATTTGCCAGAAAATTCCATAATCTCATCCTTTCTTATGGCTGAGTACTATTCCATTGTGTATATGTACAAGATTTTCATTATCCATTCCTCTGTTGATAGGCATGTTGGCTGATTCCATTTTTTTTTTTTTTTTGCTATTGTGAATAGAGCTGCAGTGAACATAGATGAACAAGTGTCTTTGTAATAAGATGTAGAGTCTTTTGGGAATATTCCAAGGAGTGGTATAGCTAAGTCATATGGCAATTCCATTTTTATCTTTCTAAGGAACCTCCACACTGATATTCACAGAGGCTGTAGCAATTTACACTTCCACCAGCAGTGAATAAGTGTCCCTTTTTCTCCACAGCCTCGCCAGAAGTATCTGTTGTTTATGTTCTTGATCGTAGCCATCCTGACTGGGGTAAGAAGGTATCCCAGGGTAATTCTGATTTGCATTTCTCTGATAATCAGGGAAGTTGAGCATCTTTTAAAGTATTGTTTGACATTGCAATTTCATTTTGGGTGAAATCCCTGTTTAGTTCCAGGGCCCATTTTCAATTGGAATGTTTGCTGTCTTGGTGTTTAATTTTCTGAGCTCTTTGTATGCTATGGAAATTAATCCTTTGTCAGAGTCCTAGCTAGTAAAGATTTTTTCCCATTCTGTGGGTTGCCTTTTATACAATTGACAGTTTCTTTTGCAGAACAGAAACTTTTAAATTTCATTAAGTCGTAATTGTTAATTATTGGCTTTAGTTCCTGGGCATTTGTCGCTCTGCTTAGAAAATCTTTACCTAGACTGTCAATTCAAATGTGCTTCTTACTCTTTCTTCAAATAATTTCAGAGTATCAGGATCAGACTTTTTAAAAAGTAATTTTTATCTTTATAGTGGAGAAGGTACAGGTAGCTATTGAGAGAAGAAAAGCTCATCTGTACGCAATAAATACATATTAGGGGAGAATAGCTTTGCCATTCCATCCCCTCATCAGTAATTATGAGACCACAAGAATCAAATCAGGTAAATATAAATGTGACTGATCAGAGTCCTGTTGTCCTGGGCTGATGAGTAATGAGAATACGGAGGGTTTCCACTTCTCAGGGTGATTTTGAAAAACAAAAGGTTAAGTGATCATACTTTAAGAAATTAAACACACATACATCTTTTTATTAAAATACCTTATATCTTTATCTTACATAGACCAGGGATTGTGCCTCTGAGTTAAAATTCAATGCTCTGTGCTTTGTGTTTTCTATTACTGAATTCAGAACAGCATCCCCCCTGCAATTCTCTCTCTGTCTCTCTCTCCTTTCTCGCATGTATTGCCACTCGCCATGCCATGATTTTAAAAATACCATGACATGATACTTTTCCAATCTTGTCTCAGTGGTTTAATTTTTTTTTCACCCTACTGGGAATACAGAGGGCTTGTGCCTGGGTGTAGTGAACTCCAACTGAGAAGCAGCAGATTGGGCAAATGGAGCCTAATTCAAACCTGAGGGTCTGCTTTTATGATGCTACTTTATCATCTCCTGGTCAAGAAAAAGGTAAAATAGGAAGTGGAACTGAATGATAAATGCTGCTAATAAAACAATAGCATCAAGTCCCCATCTCCAAAAGGATACCAAATGACCAAATGACCCCCAAAAGATTTTTACCAAGGTTCAAAGAGTTCCCTTTTCTGAAATAGTAGGTACAATATTTTTTAACAGGGTAAATAGAGCCCAAGAGATAGTAAGTCATTTAAACACTTTTCTGCCTTCCCTTTCAGTTAAGAGGAGCCAACTTAATATATTTTTCTTTCAATTGAGCCCAGGGGACAGTATTCACTACTAGGGGGCTATAAAAGGTATTTAGGAGGCTAACCAACAGCACAAGACAGATGGCAGGTTCCCCAGCAATCTCAGGTTCATCTGAGTGATGCATATTAAGCCCGAGCCCTTTCATGGAACCTTTTGACACACTTCGCTTTTGAATCTGACCCCTTTAATTTTCATATGGCAGCTTACAGCTCATGATGCCTTGGGGCTAGTTATAGGAGTTTCACGTCTGAGATTACACATCTGATATTTATAAAAATACAAATACTCCAGAACTTTCTCCAGGCAGGAAATGACAAATCTTTGGTAAGTTATTTTCAGGACTTAGAAGAAGAAAAAGTTGGTGATGAACTAACCACCAAGAGTGAAATGATGTTGCTTTGCTGCATATTGAAACCAGTTCTTCTAACGAAAATGCCAAAACTCATTATCTATACAATTTAATACCTTGTAGTAAGTCTACAGCAATCCCCAGTAATCTACAGCTTTATATAGCACTGCACAAGACAGGACGTGAGATAATGTGAGCTGATTTAATTAGACTCTGGGTTGCCAGAAAATCGTGACTCCCTAAGCTTAACTTTGTTATTTCCCAGTGAATTCCAGTTGGAAAATATGACCTCAGGTGATAACATTTCCTTCACTTTTCATCAGAAGAGCCCTATAGAGATATAGAGATAGCCCACAGCAGTGGAGGTGTTTTTTTTTTCAAAGAGCACTAATCACCATCATTTGCCATGATGCATTGTTTAAGCATCTGAGAGATTAAGTCCTCAGTGTGAGAGATTAAGTCCTCAGTGCTGAGTCTTTAGCATCAGGAAGCATATTCTTAACACATTCATCTATAGGAAAAGTAAGAAAAATGGAGTGAGAACCGAATGCAATTTCTTGATTCAAGGTGACCTTTTGTAAAATACTCAGTCTTTGTTCTGCAACCAATTCTTTTTTTTTCTCTTATGTATACATGTGTGGGGTGTGTACATGGGTGTATATGTATTTGCATATGTAGGAGTGCATCTGTGTGAGCATATATATGGTTATGTGTATGTGCATTCGTGTATGTGGAGGCCTGAGTGATTTTTGGAATCATACTCCATTACTCTTCCACCTTATTATTTGGAGTCTGAGCCTCTAATTAATTAGACACAGAGCACACCCTTACAGCTAGTCTAGCTTGCAATCTTGCTCTGAAGATTCCCAGGTTCTGCCTCCAGGGGCTGGAATTACCCACCTAGCATATTTTACAGTGGCATCTGAGGATCTGAACTTCAGTTCTTTTGTTTGCTCAACACTGGCTTTAGCCACTGAGTCATCTCTCCTGCTCCAACGCAACATACCAAGTTTCCCTTGATCACGCTTCAAATGCTTGTGTGTTTGGTTTACAATAGCTTGTTTACTGGAGTCACAAGGTAAGGAAGTGCCATCTGCCACCTTTGTTGCTATGTTCCCATACACTCTTCTAATTTCGGTCTCTGTCCATACTGCTGTTTGATTTGTTTATTCTTTAACAGTTTTGATTTTCTCAAAACTTTATCATGATCTTTAAATCTCACTTAATTTGTTCCCTTACTTCTTGAAGATTTTGTCTAAAAACAAGATATAAAGATTTTTTTGGCCAAGAGACTTCACTGATTTATGGATTTCACATCATATCATACCATTATCAAGAGCCCACAATGTCAGAATGTCTGCTATTGGTGAGGACGCTTAGTTAATTGAGGCTGCCAAAGTCCTCTTTCTTGGTAACAATTTGGATGACTCATCACTAGATAATGAGGCAAAGCCATCACTACCCTATATGATACCCTTGTGCAATTCTGGAAAAAGTGAACCTATCTTAGCAGATGAAGCTCCCAAGCTTGGGCCATCACCGTCTGGGCAGGATTTTGGCTCTCCTCACCCCTGTGCTGAGCATCACTGCTGCTATTTTTAGCATATGGAACAAAAGAATATAATAAGTACACATGGGAAAACCCATTCACTGAAGAACTTCCCTTTCCTTCTGTTTCCAATATGAGAGGAAACCTGAAGGATCCAAGTTTATAAACACACCCCTGGCTAAGCATTGCTCTCCACTAATAAAGTGGATTCTGTTTGAACTTTAAGAAAACCATGCCATATCGACCTGGGATTCAGAGGATTTTGGCATGAAGTTTCGGGTTGGCAATTACAGGTATTTCACTCATATTGGTTCATTTATCCCCAATAATGCCTCTGTATTTCATAATGAAAACTCAGCACAGGAACCTTCTCTGTAAGCCCATGCAGCTGGATGACAACTTAGATTCATGATTCTGAGCCGGGAAACTGATTTTTCCTATTAGCTTCAAGGAAATATTTTCCCCATTATTTTAACTTTACTACAGTTTAATATGGCTATTAGAATATATCACCTCCTTCTACACCTTCCCTTCCCACCATTATTAGCTGATTAGACGCACCATATACCTTATTTAGCACTTGGAAATCCTTCAATATGTAGTATATATATGCAACACATACTGCACCTATAATTAAGACCTACTGTTTGGATAGAAGCTAATACACCCCAATAATAAATAGTTAAACAGAAGTTGATTTTCCTTCCAACATGAACCAGCACTCACATTACAGTATTGCATGTAGAGTGGAAACAAGACCAAGTAGCACTTCAGGTTCTCAGTGTCTGATTTTCCCCATGATACTTCATTTTCTCACCCTGGCACAACCTAGGATAAATCATGAAGTCAGCACAATTCTTCCTCCTAGCCACAGAGCAGTCTGTGCCTTTGGATATTCTCCACTGAGTAAGTACCCAGAGTCTCCTTGCGATCACTTGATCCCTCCCTGTGCAGACGGCTGACAAATGGTCACTTAGGTGAGGATGGTGACTGCCTGGCCTGTCAATTCACTTGAGTTTTCAAGTTAACGAGTCTCTAGTTATTAAACACATACACCTTCTTTGAGGTTAACATTTAGGTAGATTTTCTGGCATGAAATCAGCAAACTTCTACATGTGAGCCAAATCAGCCGAGAACATTTTTTTTTCAGTAAATTTTACTAGAATACAGCCACACCCTCCTTCTTTGCATATTGTGGATGTTTTCATGTTGCAATAGCAGTGTTAAGCAGCTGAGCAATAAACCCTAACAGAAGTATGTGGCCCTTTCCAAAAGTTTGCTGATCCTGATCTAGATGGTCCCATTTCCCTCTTCCCTTTTGGGTTATAGAATCCTAATCATCTGGCGTTTTGTATCTTAGAGCTATTCCAGGTTCACCGATAAACTTTCCCTCCTATCACATATGGGCACCAGCTGCCAATCTACCTCAAAGGCATGGTTACTGTGGTAGAAACTAGGCATCCTCGAAGGCTTAGATGATAATATAGTCATGGTAATACGCCAGGCATTTAAACACATAGTTCTATAAAATTACTGATGTGGATGTGATCCAATTCTAGACTCCAACTCCATTCATGTCCATGTAGAGTAAGAAAGTATAGGTGAGTTAATTACTGTTTCAACTTCCTTGTAGATGGATGAAGCAGGGACAATTGAGCCAGGTCAGAAAAAGATTCTTTTCCAGGCTCTGGAAATTTCTGGTTGTGTGTTCTTTAACCCATTCATTCACCTCTGATTCATAAAGGAAGTGCCTCCGTGTTACTTAGTTTTCCATCACCTGGGCTAATTGGTTTATAAGAAGAAAATGTTTATCTATGCTCAGAATTTTAGAGGTTCCAGTTCATGATGGGAAAGACCTATTGCATTAGGCATCTGGAATGCTGGATTGGTACAGCAGGGAGACTTGTAGGGTGCCCAACTTCTCACTTCATTACAGGAAGCAGAAGGAATAAGCCTGAGTCCTACAATTCCCATTAGGACCACACCCTCAAAGAACTATGGACTTCTTGCTAGATTCTACCTCTTACAGGTTTTATTTCTGTTCTATATTAGTCCCTGGAAATTATACCTTTAACTTGTAGATCTCTGAGGGGGGACATTTGTCTTGCAAACTATAGCAGCCACACACAACTGAGCAATGTTTTATATAACTGGCATGTACTTCCTAAAGATTTTGTATCATGCTAGGACAGTCACTTTTTTTAACAGAGCTGCTAGAAAGAAAAAATGAAGGTAAGAGAAAATTAGTAGCATTTGCTCCTCTTTTAAAACCTGGTTCTACTCTTGTCATGATAGCTTCTTAACAAACATGACCACAACTAAAAATCCACCTGCAGCCCTAGTTCTTACTAAATTCTTTGCCTACCATTTGATCAGCTTGCATTGGTACCCATTCTAGATGGTGATATGGGTCAGACCTCTGCCATTGGGCTGTTCTTTACCTGCTTCAGTCTGGCCTATGAACAGGAATTAGAGTGTTTAAATGTTAAAAACGTTTATGTGAAGCATCCCCTGAAGAATGATCACCTAGATTTGCATCTTTCTTTAGATTCATTTTCTCATTTACTGGATGTCAGATTGTGCTTTAGGTACAGGCTGGTTCATGGATGACAAACCTGGACCATCAAGTTGCAAATTTATTGTTCATATCTATTCACTCATTTCTCTGTGCCTTATTATGCTATGCATGTGAATCTTGAAATATTGACAGAAGGATGTTACATGAATGAAAATGGAATATCCTGGTGTGAGGGGAAGGTTTTACTTAATAGGCACTCTGTGTGTGTGTGTGTGTGTGTGTGTGTGTGTGTGTGTGTGTGTGTGATCTGTGGTGACCCAAGACTGAAGTCTGGACCAGGCTCCACCTTCCAGGAATGGAAGAGCAGGTTGCTGCCATTTATGCCTGGCATCCTCACATGGGGTTTTGGACCAGAATCCAGATCCTTTTGTTTGCATAGCAAAGACCTTTACCCTCGAGCCAATTCTCCAGCCATAGCACCATACAATGGAATCTGTATTTCAGGGGGTTATATAACAATTACATGAAATAACATATAAATTATTAAGCAAATAATCTAGGATATAGTAAACATCTAGCAAATGTTACTATGGTTACTACTTTGCTATGGATACCAAACACATAATACCACTTTGAAGTAATGGGCACTTTTACATACTGTCTTTGAGGCTTTATATGTATTTTTTAAATTTTTTTTTATTATTTATTCAACTGTGCGCATGTGCGTGTGTTCGCGCGCGCTCGTGTGTGTGTGTGTGTGTGTGTGTGTGTGTGTGTGTGTGTGTGTGTGTGTGTCTGTGTAGAACCACGGACGAATTCGCGAACCACCATGGACGCCTCCACCTCCTTCTGCCCCGGGATTCACAGGCTCCGCCCTACCAGGACCAGAAGCGCAGGCAGCCCCCGCCTCCGCCCGGCGTCTATACGTGGGATCTGGGATCCGAACTCAGGACCTTCCGCCTGTAAGGCGGAGGCTTAACCCCTGAGCCACCTCTCCAGCCCTATATGTATTTTTTAAAACAATTTAAAATTGCTTGTAATTCTAGCAACTTATTCTAAAGAACTCATTACATATGTTCAAAGATGCCTATTGTATCATTGTTTAAACACAGAAAAATACATTAAGTAACCAAAATGTTACTTAGGTAAATTAGATAAATTGTGGCACATCATCACAATGGAACACTAATTTCCATTGAGATTATGATAGTTGTCTACTTATTTGTATGACAATGTTTATAGTACATACAATAAACCATGAACATACCAGATTTATATATAACAGAGACCAAAATGAAGTAAACACCAGAGTTAAACAGAGATACAGACAGCTCCACAATTACAGTTGATGGTAACTTGTCTCTTTAAAGGCAGACATAAGTCAGACGCACAAAAGGCAGACATAAAGTCAGAAAAAGTACAGAAAAATCTGTATAAAAAAACTATATATTTATCTCAAGTTGTACCTGGACTATTTGCCAGCATGGATCACATACAAAGCTATAAAATAGTTTGAATACATTTTAGAATTCAACTAAAATTTAATTAGAAGTCAACGATACAAATAAATTTGTAGAATTCTTATGTGTTAATCATAGCTTATGGGTTAGACAATAACTAAGAATTGGTTGAAAAAAGCAGAAGCAGTGCATATTGGGAAGTTTGTAATTTTAAATGGTCTCATTAAAAAAAGTGTACTGTAACATTAAATAAATTTAATAAGGCCATAGAATAAAAGTTGACATACAAGTCAGTTACATGTTTACTAAAGTGAGATAAATCTAAAAATGAAACTTGAAGGATTATATTGTTAGAAGTTAATTTAACAAATGATATACTATAAACAATAAACAATGAATAATAAAGTCTACAATTCATTTCTTAAATAATAGAAAACCTAAAAAATAGTCATGGTATCATTCAAATGACAAGTCTTGATGTTTATCTATAGCTATACTGATATTTCAATAAAAATTCCTGTAAATTTTTTTCTGTCTCAATAGAAAAAGAAATTAATAATAATATCTATATTGGTAATACTAGGCTCTTGGCCTGTCTCAGTGACAGACAAGTTCCCACAGCTTCAGGCTCGGGGTCGGAATCCATGGATCCAAACTCAAAATTCCTGTCTACTCCTGTGGGGCTCGGGCCACTGTGGTATATATCAAGCTACCTCTCTTCAGGCTACTGCACTGATGTGTGCATTTCCCTTCACTCATCCAGCTTTAGACCCAAAGTTTTCACTGTAAGTGCCCATTCTATGGGTACAATAATAGCTTTCAACAGAGTATTTTGCTATACTGTCTTCCTACCTATAGGTTTATTGGTTCTCTTCCCTACTGAGTTTTTTTCCTAAAAGAAGTAAAATTTTAAAAAATCGATCTTTATTTTAATCAAATAAGGAAAATCATCAAAATGTCACACTACACATGACATTGTGTCATTGTTGTTTATCAACAATACCATAATAAAGCTGAGGTAAACATTGTGTAAGTATTTATGTGTGCATGGGCATGTGTGTGTGAGCATGTATGTGCATGTGAAAGACAGAATTCAACCTTGGGTGTCATTCAGAAACCATTCACCTTGCTGTTGTTGCTTCTGAGAGAGGGTCTCTCATTGACCTAGAGCTTGTAGAGTCAGCCAGGCTAGCTGTCTGGAGAACCACACCTGTCTCTGTCTCTCCAGCACTGGAACTACAGGCATGTGCCACCATGTCCAGATTTTTAGTAAGAGTCCCAAGAATCAAAGTAGATTCTCAAGCTTTCACAGCAACCACTTTAATGCTTGAGCAATTTCCCTAGCCTCAAAGAGAAATATTTTAATGTGCAATTTTCATGGAAATTCAGTAAAGTAGAATAACTAAAGTAACTTTTTAGAAAGCACAGCAGAGAAATGCACATGGAGTGATTTGAAGTCTTATTAATAAGCTTCTTATAATCAAGATTGGTTTTTAGAATAAGGTAAATTGAGTGAAGATGAAGTTTAAAACACATTAATGCTTGGTTTGATATTTGAAATATTCATTCAAAAGGGTGATGATAAAATGTTCTTTCAATTAACGTTACTAGAAAGACTCTAGATTTACATATGTAAGAAAACATCTCACTGCAATAAACATTGACTTCAGATAAATCACAGATCCTAACTGGTCCAAAACCAAACATTGTTTGGTATGTACTTCACCTCAACATAATATTTCCATGGTTTATCTATGCTATTTGAGCATGTGATCTGTAAATTTTTTAAGCAGTTAAGACTGTAGAACTAGGAGAAGAAAAATCACAGAGACCTTGAACTAGGTGAGTATTTCTAAAGGCAACATTTGGACTTCTTACTAACAAAAATTTGCTGGAAAAAAAGGATTACAGAAAATGTAAGATGCTTTCCTCAATGATATACCTGATATAACATCCATGGTCCCCCAGTAAGTACTCAGGCACATGACATCAAAGGCAAACCAGATGAAACTCAATGGGCCACAAATTTGAAATAGGAAAGAGTCCTGCAGGGGAGAAGAAAGAATGGATAGAAAGAGGAAGGGGGATAAAACTGGAGATTAATGGGTGTGAAAATATGATAAGTTCATTATATCATGTTTGATACACTAAAATAATAATAGTAAAAATAAAAAATAGCATTACAATATGAAAAGCAGCCAAAGATATTAGCTCAGAAGTAGAGCAAATGCTTAGCATGTGCCTGGCCATAGATTTGGTCTCTGGCATTAAAAAAGAAAGGAAAATACAGAAAAGAAAAGGAAGCCACACAGTGGGAGAAGAAAACATTTGCTAAACATACATCTGGCAACAAACTCTTCTCCAAGCTATATAATGAAAGTTTAAACTTAACAATAAAAAGACAAACACATAGTAAAAGAGAGACAGATTTGAAAAAAGAAAAACTCACTAAAACATATGTACAGATGGCAACTAAGCATAGTTATTTGTCCATCACACCCACTGGAAACGAAGAGAAAGATGTGTTCAGCATGTACATCGATGGACTCTCCAGACACTGGTGGTGAAAGGCAAAATGACACAGTGACAAAGTTCCATTTAAAGTTGACAAGTTCTTATCAAAAGGTAAGAATCATCTTCCTAGGCATTTATTCAAGAGAATAAAAAGCAATCAGAATAAAGATTCGCAGACATGGATGTGCACATCCAGATATATTCCCAGGATGTATAGTAGTCTTACTTATCATATTTTCAAATCAGAAGTATCATTGAAAGTCTGTGACTCACTAACAGATTGATAAACTGCATTTCATTCATACAATGCAACACTACTCAGAATAACATAGAGGACTGTATCTATGTATACATGAGTATAGTTGAGCCTAAAATGCTCCATCATTCTTTTTGAGACGTTAGACATAAATACAAGACATGCTGCATTGTCTGATTTCACTCAAAGACAATAATAGAGTCAAATTAATACTCACAAATACAAGATTGTTTGGGACTGAAATATGATCGGGGGTGGGGAGGGGAGTGCTTACCATGTTGAACAGGAGAGAACGTCTTATGACAAAGAAACAGTCCAGAAATATCAGTGTGGTTGGTGGTGAATAACTATACACATTTGTCAAAGCTAGGAGAAGTGCAGATTAAGATGAGTATATTTTATTCTAAGTGAATGACAACACTGATGGGGCTATCTGGAAATGGACATGAAGCAATGAAGAAGCACTGTGAAGAGCAGTTTGTGAGAGCAGGTCAGATAATGAGATCGCCAGCACTCATACTTAATTCCTTACAATTTCATTATTGTAAGAAGTGACTAAGAGGTCTTTTGAAATTAGTTTTTACCCTGTTTCTAAGTGCTCCCAACTGAATTTCAAGGTTCCTGCACATAAAATACCAAAAACAAATCCTACCCAGATGGACAAAAGATGTATTGTCTTCAATCCACTGACTTGGCTCTCTCATGCTTAACTTTCCTTCAGATATTCAAGCTTAAAAGCAACCAGATGAAGTTTTATGGAATTTTGTAGAGAGAGGGGGCAGAGAAAAGACAACGACGAAGAAGAAATAATGAAAACAACTTTTGCTCATGGGAGGAAATTTTCTGTGCCAACTTTCAGTTCAAAATGATCTTTTATTGGCCAAGTTCCAAATTCTTCCAAGTACTGGCCTCTAATGGAAGTACTGACACAATCTCCACTGAGGTAGTGCGGACAGGATGATATAATAAATGGTGAGGGATTTGCTTGCTATCTTTTATAGTGCATTCCTTCCTTTGCAACCATTTGTCTCACTTTAATTTTTGTTGTTATTATAATAATATGCTTAATAGTTGAAAAATCAGAATGTTTCTTTTTTATTATTTTATTCAATTGTGCGTATGTGTGTGTGTGTGTGTGTGTGTGTGTGTGTGTGTGTATGTTTGTGTGTGTGTGTGTAGAACCACGAGAAAATTTGAGAACCACCATGGACCGCCTCCACCTCCTCCTTGCTTACATTTGCCCCAGATTCACAGGCTCCTCCCTTCCGGGACCAGAAACGCAAATCCGCCCCTGCTTCCATCCAGTGTCTATAAGTGGGATCTAGGATCTGAACTCAGGACCTTCCGCCTGCAAGGCATAGGCTTAACCTCTGAGCCACCTCCTCTCCAGCCCTGAAAAATCAGAACGTTTCTAAGCTCTGCCTTGGTGCATTTGTAACATATTTGAAATTAACTTTGCTGATGAAAATTTTCAGACTACTTTCTCTCCATATTGACATCACAAATTTTTCTTTTGCATCCAGCACAAACTTGGTGTCTATTTTGCTGAATTCTGCTGTACTGTGAAATACAGATGTTGCAGAATTCTTTTTAAGCTACTAGCTCTTTCCATGAGGATGCCATCAATTTCTGTAATTGAAATTGAAGAGAATCTACATGAGAAATTTACTTATTTGGAGGAAAGAAATATTAGCTCAGTCTCAGTATGTGTGTTTTTGTTCTTTATATTTCATGCTTTATTAAAATTCAGACAACTCAACAAAGCTGCATCATTTCCATATGTTAATCAGAAGCTTAATAAAGAAGAGGAAAGAACACCAGGCAGAATGTATATTTCTATAAGTACCTTTAATAAGCATGTTTGGAAGTAATAATAATGACTTTAGCTTTCTTTCCATAACACATTTGAAATAACTGGACTAAATTACATGGAAGGAAATACACAGTTCCTGTTTTTGCAATACAAGTGAGTCATTCACAGATCCCTTTGCTTACCCCTCTCCTTTTTATTTTTGTCATGGCTTCAACTTCATGTACCCTCCAAGCCATCTAAGCCATTCCGAATTAGGTAACAGGATGTGGCGGCTTCACATTCCATTTGTCCCTTGAAATTTAGGTCATCTCCAAAGAACTGGATGGGTTTTACCACATGGTTGGCACTGAGGGTGTAATAAATCTGGTTTTAGCTTTCAGGTGGGATCAAGCCATGAAATTCATCCTTCTGATGCTACCACAATTGACACTCTCTCTGGTGGAAAGTGATGCCAAGGACTGCATTATTGAAAATACATTGTCAGACCAGACGATGACCGCAACCGTGGTGAGGGGGTGGGCTGCACACGATCACTAGAGATGCCTGCCCTGCTCGTGACAACCCTCATTTTCCTGCTTCTAATTTTTTTTTTTTTTTTGCTTTCTATAGAATCTCTGGGATTCCTAATCACAGAACACAAGTGAAAGTGTTTTATTATGTCTGTTAATATTTCAGTGGCATACAATTTGTCCTCTACCTTTTTTTTTCTTATAAATATCTTCCAAAAGACAAAACATTAGTATCTACTTCCAAAATCTTAGTATCATTTAATTTTTAAAAACCTTCTTCGTCTCTGTCTCCATTGCCTTTCTAATTTAGAGAAGTGACACAATAGCTCATTAAATATAATATAGTAAGGTGACTGCTCTCTCTAAGCTGTATATGAAGCAGAACGAATATTGGTACAGATTGCAATTGCTATTGCATCTAAGAAATAAATGAACTTGGGTTGGGGATATGGCTCAGTGGTTAAAAAGCTTGCACAAGTAACTGCTGGGTAAACATGTTAGATCTTTGTAATTCCAGTCTTTGAAAGCATTCCCATAGCAAGCCACCTAGCTTCACCAGTGAGCTATGCATTTAATTAGAGACCCCGTCTCAAAACAAATAAGATGGAAGAACAAAGTGAGGGTGTTCTTCCATATCCAGCTCTGCCTCCGTATGCATGCACACACATGTGTGCCCCCACACATGAATATACACCAAGACATACACAAATGAGAGAAATCTAAAGAAAGAATTTGTTAGTGTGACATAGTTGGGCACAGGTGTCAACTTGACGGTTGCAGGTTTAAGCTCTGCGCACATTTATGGAGAATTAGTAGTTGAGTTGAGCCCAGAGCGAACCTGTAGGAGATTGTCTAGCTGATAGGGAAGGCCCAGCCTATGGTCGGTGAGATTAGGCCTTGGAAAGCTGATTGAGAGAGTCGGCATCCTTCTGTACACTTGGTCAGATATACTGGTCTGGCAAGTAAAGATTGTCCATCTCTCAGTCGTTATGTGGTGATGGTGTTCCCTTGGCCAAGTTCCCTTGGCCCTGGTGTTGGTGCATGCTCTCTCTTCAAGCTGGACTGAGAACTGTACCTGGACTGTTGTAAGAAAATAAACCCCTTGTTCCCTTAAGTAGTTTGATGGTCATTTATCAGCAACCATGCTGGCAAACTGCAACATAGTGTTTATGGAGGAAAGGGAAATTGAATAGCAAATGGTCAGGATGGGATAGTTACAGTAAAGAAAGATGAAAGACTGGAATGGGCTTATAATAGCTAAGAAAATCATTTTATGTGAAGGAGTAGAGAGGACGTATCAGCATTCAAGGAATGGGTTGTCTTGTTTACGTAACCTGCAGTCCTGGCATGATTCTGCTTTCATTACTGTAATCCAGGGTTTTGGTCATTAAGTACATGAAGAAATATAAATTTCCCTTGTATTTGCAAATCCTACTAGAACAGGAAGTCCCTAAATCCCACTGACCTGATAAGCTCTGGGTCAAAGTGTGAGAACGTGCTTCAACATACAGGTTAAAGAGCAATTGAAGAAGAAACCCAACATGCGCATATGTATCCATCCACATATATGTATAAACACACATGTGACATGTTCAGACACAGGCAGATGTACTACACACATTATCCTCCCCATTCCCCCACACGCACTAAATGGAAAAAAGAAGATGAAAGTGAGAGCCAGTGAATCTCTTCTATTATGTGTGGGCAGGACAGAAAGGTACTGTCCATGGATCAAACGAAGCTTCCAATACTCTGATCTTCAACATCCTGCAGTTCAAAATTGTGAGAAATAAACATCTTTAATTTAAAAGACACTTACTCTGTAGTACTGTATTATGGTGGCCTAGGCATTACAGCAAAGTCCTGAGTTCTTCTAGAATGGGATCGTGTGTTGATGGCACAGCTTTGAAACTCTGACTCAAGAGAGTTCATTGTGTAGATTGGCAGTCCATGTGTGTGCAAGAAGCGTACATCTAAATAGTTGTGAAACACAATAATAGAACATGCAGAGGAAACAAAATCATCATGGACTTTCCCTCTTCACATTGTGGTAGCACCAACATTTATTTCAACTTCTGGGAAAGTTCCAGCTTTTGGCCTTGAAAATTACCCAAGAAGAGTGCAAATGGGCCTCACCATACTCTTCCCACAGAAATGGTTCATTAGAAGTTATTATGACTCTAAGGAGATGAGTTTTAGAATGAAAGAAGACACTTTTGCCAATTCAATTAGTGACCAAGTGATTAAATGTTGATGGTTTCCATGTTTTGAAGGAAAGCCATGACCAGATTTATCAGTAAGAAAATCAAACTTGTCTAGTCTTAAGAAACTGTTAAATGTTCTTCCACTGGTATTTTTGACTTGTATTCAATTGTCTGATTTTTTTCTTTGATGATTAATTTACTTTTATATAATAAGGTTAAAGTTGTCAGTGGGATCTATAGTGAATGTCTAAAGAAATCTAGGCAGAGGGATTCTATAGTACTTTTCCTGGTTTGATATATATTTATTGAGAACTTATGGCCATAGAGACTGGATGTTAAGCTCCAGAAGTAACACAAAGCAAATAGATTAATTCTTTTAAGGAATTTAAAGTAAATCCATAGAGAAATGTTCATGAATAACTATTATGTAAATGGCTATAAATTTACTGATCATAGAGCAGGGAAATGGCTCATAATTCTAGGACTTTGTATCACAGGAAAAAGACGTGAGTTCAGATCTCAAGATCCTGCATAAAAATATCAGGTGGCTGAACTTCAGTCCATGGAAGGCAGAGCTTGAGAACCTGAGGGCAAAGCATTAAGGAGGTGTGGAAATAGAGGATGAATCCCAAAGTCACCCTTCTACCTCCACGGGCACACACATGGTCTCTGGTACATGCACACACACACATGGGTGTGCACAAAAAATTATTGCTCATAATACTGCAGTAGCTCAATCTTATAATGCTGGTTAGCATGACAAACATTTTATACCATTACTGGATAAGTGATCACCAAAGAAATTGGCATATACCTAGTTCTCTTCTAATATAGGTATATGCTGCTCCAGTCCACTTAGTTCTCTTCTAATATAGGTATATGCTACTGTAGTCCAGCTGGAATATTTACAGCATATATATATATATATATATATATATATATATTGCTCAAAATGTAAGAAAAATTTTGTAGGAGGCCAATTTTCTCACTGTAGGATTTATTGATATTTTCATTTCTCCTGAAATGTTAAGAGATACATGCTCATGTTGGAGTAGTTTTATACAAAATATTACAGGCACTAGGAGAAAAAGGACCTAATGAACTATTGAATGAGGTGTGGTTAATTGCCTTGCTTCATAAAGAATAAGCTAAAGGTATTCATTCAACTATGTATGATAGAAAGGACCCATTTCAACTTTCCTTCTTTATAAACATGTACGGAGAATGAGCCAGTGTGTCAGCTGGAAGGGTATTTGATGATTTAGGGAGGACTGTACTGCCCTTCTCTTTTTTCTGTTTTTGTCTGGCCAACCCACACTCCTGGAAGAAAGAAAGAACATATTCCCCAAAGCCTGGGGAATGAATGGAGGCATTGTCAGCCCAGGGGGGACAGGAATGTTTCACATGTGCATCAGAGCTTTCTTCTCAGTATTTCCTCCCCCTCCTGCCTCTAAATGATTCTGAAAGACTAATATCTTATAAAATGACAGAAAAGAGTAACTCAGTAGTTGAAGCATATGTAATTTTGTTGAACTACTATGATTTTGTAATCTAAAACTGATTCCCTAAATCAAAATAAACTGTCAGGAGGATTAAGTGATTTAAGGATTAATGAACTCCAAAGAGTTCATACTGTTATAATCAATGTAAATATAGTCAATATGTAGAAATGCAACCCCAAGCTATTTTGAATATAAGTGATAGGAAATAAGCCAAAATATGGGTATTTAAACCAATAACCCATACAAGCCTCTAGCAAAATAAATTCTAAATGTTGGTTCTATATCCCTCTCTGAGGGACTATTGGTTAATGCTGGCTGTGGGAAGGGGCATCATTATATTCGGCTGTATTCCTCTTGACATATCATTCATTCTCCACAAGTGTCCAAGAGCATGCTAGTGCAGGCCATCCTGATAAAACTCAATGGACAGTATATGCAAAAAGACATGAAAGTAAGAGGGAGACTGTTTGAGAAAAAGAAAACTGCTGTCGGAGAAGGAAGGGAATGAATTGGGTAAAATGGTATCCACATATGAAACTGTCAAAGTAAAATATTCAAGTGCTGAAGGTAACTCAATGTCACAAGTTATACCCACAGAATAGCTCTGTTTATTAAATTGTATGTGCACACACACATATTCGCATATATATAGTGTTTGTACAATATACTCAATAATCCTAATTAAATAACTTTTAGCTTTAAGTATAACGCTTAATTTTTTAAAAATCTGCACTTGTTCATAAAATACAAGGTACAAATTACTAGATCTGAAAGTTTATAGCATAAAATTTATTCTGAATTTACTTTTAGAGAGATTAGTGAAGCTATAGGGAATTAAAATTCAGAATTAAAGGATTTCTAAGAAATATTTTATTCTAAGAGGAATGCATACATCCAAAGTACTGTAAATCAATGTGCTAGTTTCTGGGTTTCATGCCTCACCTTGCTTATATTTAAGTGTGTTTGAAAGGGACATGTAGTCCTTTCACAGTCTCAAAAAACAGAAGGGCTCACAATTCATGGTTTAATTTCCTCTTCCTTTTCTAAACTGAAAGAAAACTCTTAAAACACACTTACAGATGTGTTAGAAATCGAGTTCTTTACCTACAGAACATCTACAGATCCCCATTTTGAGAATTTTCCTCTACAGTTTCATGAAGTGTTTGCCTCTTATAAGTTAAGAACTCCTACAAAACTGAATACAATGGCAGGTTAATTTCTGTACGCATGTGCTGAAGCGTGGTTATGCACAAATTTTACATTTCCTGCCATTTGTCCTCTCTTCTGGTGGCAAGAAAAACGTGTTTCTGATAAATTTCTGAGAATGAAGTAATCTGAATTCAATTTGGTCACTTGCAAGAATCAGGTCTTGTGTTTACCAGCTCTCTTACTTTAAGAACCATAAAAGAGACAGGCTCTGATACCCTTTAAATACCACCTGGAACCAAGCTTGGCTGATTCCCACACCGTGAGGTAAGCAACCCAGGCATGATCGACTCCATGACCCTGAAAATAGTCCCCAAATGACACTGCACCTCACTTGGCCTTGGAAATCCAGGCACACATTCAAAATAGGTCTCATTCTCCGTAAAGAAGCATATACTAAAGTGACATCTGCAAGGCCAGTGTTCGCTGCCAGCCAAGTCCTTCAGGCGGAGCCCGCAACCCCGAGCACATGAAGCAGCGGCGGTAGCGCAGCCTGTGGTCTCTCCTGCAGCGTCTGCAGATGCGGCGCTGAAAGCCATTCCCCTGCCGCAGACCCAGGAGGAGTTACCTCACTCCCGAAGGATGCTTGTAATTTGGCAAGAAAAATCTAGTGAGCTGCATATCACCTGTCTAGAGAGAGCTGTTATGAATCACCGAAAAGGGAAACCCCAGGGGTGTCCATGAGTCGTGTTTCCCCAGCCACTGCCAGGAAGGCCAGTCACGGTGGCTCCGGACCCAAGACCCTGACTGCGGTGAAGAAGATGATTACAGGCCCTGCTCGCTGAGGGCAGCTCCTTAGAGATGCCTGGATGCCTCGCTCTGCCTGGCATCTGTGAAAATGCAGACAAATAAAGCTTCTAGTTCTGGTTTTGGGTCTCCCCAAGCTGTCTGTCAGTTGACAGTTCAAGTGACAGCAAAAGTTCACAAAGTATCAAGTTTGATTGTGAAAAAAATAGCCCGTTTGAGAAAGGGTTTAAACTAGTGTGAAAAGGCATTCTTAAACTGTACAGCCCTGGGGAACCACCAAGCCTTCCAACCTGTCACCGAAGACAGCAGATACTGGAGTTAGTCTTTTTCCTCTTTATTCTGATTCCCACCTAGATCATGAATCATAATCACCAATAACTTCCTGAACTTTCTTCTCAATCAACTCAACATTAACAGCTAGCTTGTTTGACTTCTTTATTGTTCTTTTTGATTTTGACTCCTCCTCCTCTTCCTCTTTTTCCTTTTCCTCCCTTTCTTCCTCCTCCTCTTACTCCTCCTTCTCCTTCTATCTATGAAACCCAAGCTGTCCAGAGCCCATTTCAGAAGTACTGGACAACAGAATTTCTGTGTTTTGTTTTACTGGCCTCCTGCATTTTGGGTTGACTAAGCTCTTACTGTGTTTTCACTTTGTTTTTCCGGAAACAGAATCTTACTTGGTAGTCACAGCTGGGCTGGAACTCACTGTACAGACTAGACAGGTGTCGGATTCACACTTGATCCTCTTGCCCCTGCTTTCTGGGTCCCAGGACAGTTTGTGCTCAACCACACCTGGTCCTAAACAAACTCAATCCTTGACTCGGGATAGGCTTCCACCAATCCTGTTTTACAAGGTTGACATTCATCACAGTCTACTTGAGTCAGTGAAGTGAGTAAGCCTGACTTAGTCCTCTTGATCCCAGCTCTGGAGGTGCATGCCAAGTTTGGGGACTGAAAACAAGACTGTGACTCTTCTAGAGCACCCCTTCTATAGCATTCTTCCCCCAAACTGCAGCTGAGCTCCATGAAAAGATGCAGGAGTAAAGAGATACAATGAAGAAAGTAAAATTCCCAGGCAGAAGTCCAGACAGAAACGCACAATTACAGACTGTGCCCTTGTGAAATGCGCCTTTGGGTTACCAATGCTAAATCATAACGCTCCAGCCCATGGTGTGCATTTTTAATTTAACTCTTCAAAATCATTGAATTACATTATTTTTGACTTCCAGTTAGCTCTATTTTAAGTTTATCTCATTTAATATATAATAATGCCAATCTAAAAAAAAGTTCCCAGGTATCCTTCCTGGTAGGTAACTAGGTTCCACAGTATGGGCTTTTAGTTCAACTATTGGCTGAAGCAAGTAACATAATTGGGCTTGTACCCTATCTGAAAACTTTTAAATTGTATTTTAGATCCATTTTCCCACATTTTCATTTTCTACCTTTTGGGATAATATGTTATGTATATGAACATATCTATTTTAGATTATTGCAAAATAGCAATAAATATAAATATTATAGTATTCAATTTAAAAAGGAAAATTTTCTTACCTTAGCACTTTTTAAATGAACATATTATGTTCATAGATTACTATGCTGCATGTTCATTTAATCATTTGGTAAATACTCACTGAGAAACTAAAAGTGGGATGGGTAAGATAACAGACCAGTGGCCTTGTCAGGTGAGTGAGACGATGAAGTCATGTAGAGAGCTATGTAAGGTCAGCGATAGAGAGCAGGGCTACAACCCTGTGAGATCAGGGCTAAGGAGAGCATAATTGCAAAGCAGGCGAGATCGCATTCCACTAGAAAACATTGTCTGTACAGTTACTAACACCTGTATGTTCTGTACCTTAGGCATTATGCCAAATCAAATGCTGTACCTTAGTTAACCTTTTTAATTTTACAATACAATTTACTATTACTAAAATAAACCTTTGTCATAACCACTAAGCAGAAACAAAAGCTTAGCAAGATAAAGTCACTTTCTCAAGGCCTTGAAGTAAAGGTTTAAATTTATGTGATATAGATATGCATCAACATCCTATAATCCCAGGGATGGAGGGAGAGGAGGAGCAATGGACAGAGGGAGAAGAAGAAAGAGAGGGAGAGGGAAACAGTGGCAGGTTGGGAAGGAGGGGAGGGAAAAGAAGGATGGGAAGGAGGGAGGGAGAAAGAGAAAGGAAAAAGAGAGGGAAGAAGAGAAAGAGGGAGGAAAGAAAGGGGAGAGGGAGAGAAAGAGAGAATGTTTTAAAATTGTACCTGCTTCTATTGTGTGTATAGCAAGCCCAGTATTGGTATATATAACTACTCACAATCAAGAAATTATGTGTGACACATTTCTTTAAACAAGAAGAAAGCAAGAGCATCACCAAGTTCCTCCTTCCTGACGTTCTTGCTCGTCTTGATGGGAAATAGAGCATTGTCTCTGTTCAGTCTCCAGGTCCTACTAGGAAAGGGAACTTTGAAAGCAAAGCTCCCAGCTTTAAATTCCACCATGTCCTCTCTGGGGACACTGCTTCCCAACCTTACAGGTGCTTCTTTTGAATGGAGCATGCTTCAACTGAGGCTCTTCTCTACCAAATCCAGACATTCAGACATTGACAAGAAATAAAAGTGTTTCATTTGGAGCTGGTTCATGATCAGAGGATGGGGCAATGAAAGTCCAGCTATGCAGTGAAGGGTTGATGAGAATCTAGACAGAATGGAAGCGTGATGCCAGTTAAGAGGTAGCTTAAGCAGGAAATGCTTACGACCTGAAGGAGAGATGGGGGGTCTGATTCAGGTTAGAAAAAAAAAACTAGGCTAGAAGGCATGGAAGCACAGAAATCATTAGTACTTTATGAACAATTGGATGAAGGAAGTATTAAAGAGGAAAAAGTTGAAAATTCTAGAGAAACTGGAAGTTAGTAAATAAGACAGCAGTCAGGAAGAATGCAACATAGAGATGGATGGTTGATACATTTTCTTTTAACTAGTGTAACGTAATACACTTACATTTGAAGTGCATGCAAACTAGTCTAACAAAAATGTCCAGCAGGCACCTGTTTTACTCAAGTTTCCACAAGCTGGATGAGTGGCTTAAACAAGAGGTATTTCTTTGTTTCACAGCTCTGAAGGCAAAAAGCAGATGGTTAAAGGGACACTGAGTTTGATTTCTGGCTGTCAGTGATTTGATGTTTCTGTGCAAGGTTCACATGGGTGCATCGGGGAGCTGTCTGTTAGGACAGGGTCAATACTTAGGACCTTGGTTAGCATGAGGCTGTCTAAATTCAGACATAGTGGAGCTAGGGTTTCATCCAGGGAACCTGGAGAGGCCAGAGACATTATACACATTATACACGTTCAGTGTATAATAATACTAAATGGAAACCTGACAGGAAATTTTGAGTTCAGGGTGAAATGTGGAAATATCACCATGTGGATAAGGGACTGAACAGTGTTGAAGAGACAGCTGAAGGTCACTATGGAGAATATCAGAACATCAGGCAAAATGACTCCACAATACCAATGATTCCAACATAGAAGAAGCAGTAGGAAGAAGCACCAGTGCCAGGGAATCAGGAATAAAATAAATCAGCAAACCACGTGAGCAAAATAAACAGAAAGAACAAAAGAAATGAAGATCTGAGATCTCTGCATAAATCAGGTCTCAGAGGCGGGATCAAGATAAGAGTATGAGGCCTTGTTCTGCTCCCTTTAGTTTATATATGAGGGAGGCGCGGGAGGATGGAGGGCGGGGGGAGGGATGGCTGTCGGCGGAGGAGGGGAGGGGGCTGGCGGGAGGGCGGGAGGGCGGGCGGGACAGAGGGGGACGGAAGGATACAGGTCGGAAAGGAAGGAAGGAGGAAGGAAGGAAGGAAGGAAGGAAAGGCAAGGAGGCAGGAAGGAAGGGAGGGAGAGGGAGGGAGTGAGGGGGAGGACAGGGAGAGGGAGGGGAGGAGGGAGGGAGGGAGGGAGGGAGGAGGGAGGGATGGCGGAGGGAGGGATGAGGGAGGGGGGGAGGAGACGGCAGGAAGGAAGGGAGGCAGGAAGGGCGGGAGGATGGAGGGAGGGGAGGATGGCGGGAGGGGGATGCGGAGGGAGGGAGAAGGGGCGGGAGAAGGGAGGGAGAAGGGAGTGCGGGGAGGGGAGGAGGGAGGGATGGAGGGAGGGAGGTAGGGAGGGAGGGCGGGAGGGAGAGAGGAGGAAGTAAATAATGAAGGGGGTAAATGCCTAAGGTAAAGAAAGGGGAAAGGAAGCTGACGTAAGAAAGAGGGAAACTAGAAAGGTACGGCAGGAGGGACAGGTAAGAAGGAAGAGAAGGCAGGTAAGGCAGTAAGTGAAGGAAGAGCAAGGGCGGAAGTCGTAGTGTCTTAATTGAGGTGGATTGGAGTTGCGTATTTTTAGGACAGCAAAAATTTTGAATCAATTGATCCCTTGGGATCTTCTTTCCGTACTTTCGTTGATATAGTTTATTATGGTATTTATATTTGAGTAAGTAACGAATAAAAGTTAGAAAGAAGGCCTGACAGACAAGGGGCACCGTGAAGACGTACGCGAAGGACAGGCTGGAGGGTACCGTCAGTCCGGAGGGCAGTAAGTACGGAAGGAGTTACAGTAATGAAGAAGGAATAAAAAGGTCGTCCTTGTCTCTACTTTACTTTCTTTCTTTATTTTCGCTTAGGTCTTCCTTCCCTCCATTGATACCGCAATCCTTACAATCCCTAAATATCCTCCCTTCCTCCAGGCCTCTTCGTCTTTCCTCCTTCCTTCCTTCCTTCCTTCCTTCCTTCCTTCCTTCTTTCCTTCCTTCCTTCTTCCTTCCTTCCTTCCTTGAAGATAGTCTCACTGTAGCCCAGTCTGGCTTGGAATTTATCATGAACAACAGGCTAACCTGGCATCATGACTACATTCTTGCCTCAGCTTCCGAAATGTTGAGCCTGTGATAGTTACGGCTTCTTTATTGAGCTTCTTATGTGCCAAACCCAGTGCTAGGACTGAAATTAAAAAAAATATATTGTGTATTCAAAGTTTGCATTCAAAGTACAAAAATCAATATTATATATTAAAAAAGTTAATGTCAAAACAATTTTTGTTGTCAGAAAACACTAGGCTATAGATACTGTGTAGAGTAGTTCAGTGCTTAGACCTAGATCTTCATGGTTTAGCTGTCTTGGCTTAGCCTAACCCAGAAGTCAGACACATAGCAGGGTGTCACTGATATCTTGCTTCCTAATTCAGGGTTTGCAATTCACCTGGAAAATGAAGGGCTCTTTTCAATATGATTTCTAGCAAGCCTGTGTTGAAAACATTCTTTGTAGTCACCTGTAAATCTCAGATGGACTTGGATTCTCCCAGTTGCAAATTTGTGTGTGTGTGTGTGTGTGTGTGTGTGGTGTGTGTGTGTGTGTATGTGTGTGTGTAGCTGATGTATTCTTGTAGATTCTTCTACTTGAACTATTGGACAAGTGTCTTAATTGAGTCAATGTGGATATTGTAGGAGAATCTCTTTCACATACCAAATCATGTCACTCCTGCCTACTTCCTGAATTTTCTACTAATACCTCCTGTCTACTCACTAAACACATCATGTGGACTATGCTTTTTGGGACAAGATGGAATTGTAAATTAAAAAAAACTTTATAATTTCAATTTTTAGCCTAAAATAATTTAGATATTTTGATTTTCATATCCTCCTCAAACATAGATGATCTGACCAAATTGAGGCTGCTTTCCTGACTGACAAATATTTCTTGGACTCGTGAGCATGGGACTCTTACCTGGGTGCTCTGTTTGTTACAGTCTCTATTGCTCCCTAATGGTCCTCTTCTCCCTTGCTATTACACAAATTAAATCTTAAAATACATGTATGTGTGCCTTTCATTCTAAAAGAAGCTATTTAAAATGAAGTGGAGAATTATATGCTCAAACTAGTCATTTAACAATTTGGTCAAATTCTTCTACACATCCTAATAGTTCTGAAAACCATGTATACATATAAGTTAACTTATATTTTGTAAAACAGATAAGAAATTTACATGTTTTTTAAAAAATGAATTCCATAGATTTTATGATAGACTCTCTGACCATGTTTCTCTCAGGTAGCATTCACATCTGCCCACATTTGGTAATGCACTTTCTAACCATGTTTCTCTCAGTGTGCATTCACATTTGCATCCAAGTTGCATCACACCTTTAGCCAGGTATTTTTTTTTATCAGTTTCTGCAGATTTCTTTGTGTTCTCTCTTCCATTCTTGATTTTATTTACAGTGCTTCCATTAAGCACACACGATGTGAGAACCAGCTATTGGCTCTCACTTTGATTTTGGTAAGCATAGGTTCTGTTAGGAGTTTAGTCCGGTCCACTCTACCTGCCCTGTGGGACCATGGTTGTTCATTGATAAATGGCTGACTTTGAGCTACAATGATGTTAACCCAACACTTTTGACAAAGTTTGGAACACACATTTCTTCCTGACCTGCTCCCCAGATGCAAATATTTACTTGAAAAACACATGTGCTGAATTCTAGAATAAACAGAGAGAGCAAGATGTGTCTATGGTTGAAATGCCTGTAACTTAGAATACACATGCTCTACTCCTAAATGCATCTCAGGCTTCCTGAGGGATTTCAGGAAAACCACTTAAGTTCCCCATTTTGGCTATGGAATGGAAATGGTATCATTTATCTACCTTAGATTATATGATCATACTCTGAGCTTGCAAAGATTTAGATAATACACAATGCAAAGGACCCCTGATAGCCTAAGATGCAAAAATACATCAAGTGAAATGCAGCCTAAGAGGTTTGTCTCAAGTAACCAAGGGTCCACTTTTTACTGATGAAATTTGAGCTCATGGATGATATCTGTCCTGTGGCCATATAAATGGGTACCTCTCCATTCCTGTGTTACAGGGAACAAGCCTCCACTGCCCCCTCAATTTCTATTATAGTGGAATATCGAGTCTCCTTATCTTCTCCCCCTGCCTCACCCATTTAATAGGAAACACATTCTCTTTCGTTAGAACACACACACAAAGAGAAGAAGAAAAGAAAGATTTAAGTAGAACAGCAGAATCACTACCTACATACAACTTGCTAAATATATAGAGCTGAAAATAGCCAGAGCTGAGAGAAAGGAAAAAAAGAAGAGTGTTTTAACAGTAAAGTAAAACCACAACTAATGACTTTAGGAGACAGGAGCTAGGTGGACAAGCAAAGCATTACAGTTTTAAATATATGGGATTTGGCTTCACCTCCCCAGTAAGTGGCCTGGCACCAATTCAAATAGGCTGGTCTGGCACGCCAGTGCCTCTGAGAGGGACCACACTGGCGGATGGAAACGACCACAAAAGCCACAGAGAAAGTGCAGGCTTCCAAAGGCAACAAGGAGGCAACCAGACTGGCAGCAGAAACAATGCCAAGGCTCCTGCATCAGCAGGGAAGAGTTGGCTTTGCCAAGGCAGATTTTCTTTCTCCTTACATTGGGATGGCCAAGCCATAGCTTGATCAGTGGGAGGATGGGTAGTGAGTAAGCAGACACCACCAAAGGTCCTGGATCCAGCGGTCCAAAGACTGACCACAAGGTAGGGCAAGCCTCAAAGGAGGAGGACAGATCCATCTTTTCTCTGGATGCCACATTGCAGAAAACATGTTTGTGGAACATTTCTGTGTGCTAAAATGAAGGCAATAATCTTTATGGGCTTCTAGCTCTGGAAAATATTTTTCTATACAAACAGTTGTTTTTCATGCCATTGAAGACTGCCAAATGATTTGGTACATGAAGCATTCTTGTTTTGCACTGCCCAAAAGTAAAGAATCTGCTTCAGAGAGGAGAAGACGCAGCAGGGGGCTTTCGTTGGCCAGCTGCCATTTTTAGCATCTATGGTGGTGTCTATACAATGCCAACTCTCTAGTTGGAGAGCTGCAGTGGAATTAAAACCCCTTTCCAAAGCTACACAATACATAATGGTATCACTATTTGCTCTGCATTGACTGATGCCTTTGATGGTCTAGCAGCCAGACAGAGCTTTCTCAATGTGAAAATAAGGGCAAAAACTAACTTCTGAAGTTTCAGAGGAGGTAGTATCAACAAGTTATTTCCAACTCCTTGAATGAGTTAAAAATGCCAAGTAGTTATCAAATATACCATGTTCTCCAGCTGACAAGAAAACAAGTATAATTATGAATCTCTTGTAAGCTAATTGTGCTCCTTTTCTTTCTTTACCCAAGAAGACCAGCTGGTACATAGCAACAATAATGATAATGACTACAGTATTTCCCAATATTCTGTGTACCAGACATGGTGCCTTGTTTCATTTTACAAAATCATGGAGGTGTTTTAGAGTCATTTGGCACCTTGGAAAAATAGAAGTAGTATTGTGGCAGAAATGTAGTGAGTCAAAGAAGTGGGGGAAAGTTGAGTGAGAGGGGAAGGCTGTTGTCAGTCCTTATGAGTTACACAAAGAAGCACACTGAGTTTGTGATATTAGATGAAGAATTTGAGTAGGGATGGATAGTGGGCAGTTTGGCTGTATGGACCTCACACAAGGTCTGGGTTGGATCTGTGACTTTGTTTGGCATGTGTTTTGCATATTAAGGTATGCGACCACATGAAATTGCCTAAGAAAAGAATATGTGGAGACATAACATTGAACAATGGAAGCCAACCACAGAGACCTGGTAAATGAAAGCCAAGAAATCTGCATGGAAGCCGAGGAATGAGACCATTTCAAGAAGGGAGTCATCATTTTGCACTAAATGAACCTGGTAGTTCTGATAAGGACTGAGAATGATCACTGGATTTGTTAAGATGAAGATCATTGTTCATCTAGGCAAACATCCTGGTGATTAGGCAAGAAACTAAACTAGATTAAGGACTAAGTAAATATTAAGAACAGATTAGACATATCCAGTGGATACCTTGTTATAAAGAACAAATGATATGAAAGAACCCGGGGCAGGTAAGGGGATGCCTGATTGGGAAGGAGCTATAAGTTTTGGTGTCTAATTTTGTGCTTCTCTGAGCAAGCAAATTGTACAAATGGATGAATCTGAGAGCCTTGGGAAGAATGACAGTGTGGCTGAGGATGCCAGATGATACGGGTGTGTGTGTGTGTGTGTGTGTGTGTGTGTGTGTGTGTGTTCTTGTGTGCATGTGCATGTGTATGTGTATGTGTGTATCCATGTGCGTGTGTGTTCGTGTGTGCACACACGTGCATGTGTTGTGCCCCCGTGTGTGTGTGTGTGTGTGTGTGTGTGTGTGTGTGTGTGTGTGTGGTGAAACAGAAGTGTCCATCTTTGCTAAGCAGACTTTCATCTTGAGGGGCAGGAAAGTGAGAGGCAAAGATGAGCAGATTGATAAATCACAGACATGAGTTGTCAGTAGAAAGACACATTTGGCAAACTCCTCCTGCATTTCCCAGCCAGTTTCCTTTGCATGAGCACCTGGCTCTGCCCATGGCTTTCTAGTAATTCATATTTTTTTTGTTAGGGACACATTTTATTTTTTTTCCTAATTATACAAGCTCAATAGATACCCCAGTCCTCTCCCTCCCTCCTACCTAGTCACCCCTACATCCTTGCACTCTCTTCCCTTCCCCCTTCCTTTCATACCCCTCCCTCCCTCTCCCTGATTGGGAAGTGACTCCCCTTTCCTCCCTTCCCTTCCATCCCCTGGAGCATCCTTTTGTGTGAATGCCAAACCTCCCTCTGAGTCCTCCACCCTAGTGAGGGGTAAAGACTCAGTGGCATAACCTAGAGCCCCTTAGCCCCTTCTTGGGCTCTTCATTAGCATGGGAACTCTATTATGACTGTTACTCCCTTGCCACTAAGGATCTACTGCCTGGAGCCTTCTCCCCTGTGATCCATGATAGACTTTGGGGGGCCACTGACATGTCAGCCATTGTCCAGGTCAAGCAAAGTCCAATTCTGCTGCTGCAGCCCTAACTTGTGTGGAGTATCTTACATATGATTGGTGCTCATCATCTTTGGCTTTTACAATCTTGCCGCCTCCTCTTCTGCAAGGTTCCCTGAGCTTTAGGATAGGGAGAGATTTGGCTGGTCTGGTTCCACATGATTAATGTAGGGTCTTTGGTGTTCTGAATTATGGTTTGTTGTTGTTTTCAGTTTTGCTTTTCCTGCACCATAGTAGAGACACATCTTATTTGAGAAAGAAACTCTTTTGTCATTCTTATTGTTGTAAATAGAAAAAAAAAAACTATAAAATTTACCATGTCAACAATCTTTAGGTATAAAATTCAGTTGTACTAAGTACATTCATTCATGATGTTGTACAAACATTGACACGTTCCATTTTTCAGAACTTTTCATCATCCCAAATAGAAAGCATCCATCCACTGAGCATTAATCTCCAACTGTTCCTCCGCTCAGTTCTGGCAACCTCAATTCTGCTCTTACTCTCTGTAAAATTGGTCTGTCCTAAGTATCTTAAATTAAATAGATATTACTTCTTCATTCTTATCTTCTTTAGAAGACTAATATTCTCACCATTCATGCGCATCAAAAATGAGTTTCATTCATAGTCAGTGATCAAATAAAATCATAAATTCTATAATTCACATTTTGTTTTTTTGTTCTTCTGTTTATGGAACCTTGAATTGTTTATATCACTAAACTATTGAGTAAAGCATCATGAGCTTGGGGGTGTATATATCACTGAGGCTTTTCTTTCAGTTTTTCCAAGTATTTATCAAGAAAAATATCAGATCATATGTACAGAACCCAGCCAAAGAAATGACAGCCATCTGGATTACAACTGCTGTTTTGCCACAGGTCACATGGCATCTCCAGCCCTGTAGGACACAGTTGTTAAATTAGACGGATGTACTTTGCTAGCTGATGACCAGACTGCTTTTAAATTCACATATGACATCTAAATATATTTGAGATGGGTCAGGTATATTCCAGTTATCTGTGGCCCACCTTTATGCCACTTGCCATATAAATTTCTTCATGCCTTGAGATACAGGTTTCCACTTTTCCCTCTAAGTCACAGTAATCTGAACTTTGTACATCCTTAGGCCTGCCTGCCTTTTTCTTTAATTTTACAGCACTTCCTACAGTTTGATGGTCCATTCTCATATACTGTGACCAGACAGTTCCAAAATAATATGGCAATCCTGTACACAATCATTTTAGTAAATACTGAGAGTTTTTCCAGAGTGGTTACTCCATTTCACTTCTCCACAGCACATAAGGGTTCCAACATACATGCATCCTCACTAATACATACTGCATCCACTATGGTTAATGCTATATTACTCCTTTGGATAATACTCTCCTGGTGTATATAAATGCTGTTACATGGACTTCATTAGCATTTCCTTAATAGGAAACTGAAGAATGGGTTTTGTCATGCAATTATTGACTCTTGATTTTTTTTGTAGAAATGATTATTAAAGTCTATTGTCTGTATTTTTGTGTATTAATGTACATGCATGCATGCATGCCAGCATGTGTGTGACTGCATGCATGTGGCAGTGTATGTAAGCATACATTCACGTATATGTGGAAGTCGAAGTTTGGTGCCAGGGGTCTGTCTCAGTCACTTTTCAAGGCGGACTCTTCTGCTAAACCCAGTGCTGGCAGCTCGATCCAGAGATTCTGTTGCCTCTGCTTCTGTTGTGCTGGAATCCATCAGATGAGTTACCATGCCTTCCTGTTTTTTATGCAAGTGCTGGAGATACAAACTTTGGTCTCATGCTTGCATGGCAAACGCTTTACCAACTGAGCCATCTCTCTGTCTCTGCTCCCATTTTTCAATGGAGTTGTTTGATTACTGGTGGAATTCCTTGCTTGCTATCATTTTCATTCTCCCTCAGTTCATGGCAAAGTGCTTTGGGAGAAATGACAGAATTAAGACATGATTTGGGGAGGACCAGGAAGATGGCTCAGTGGTTAAAATCCTTCACTTGAAAGCAAAGGGGCTGAGTTCAGATCCCCAAATGCCATGTGAAAATGCCAGCTGAGTGTGATGGCCCAACTGCAATTCTCATCCTGGAAGGTATGGGAATCCCAGAGCAAGCTGGCTAGCTCGACTAGCCCTACTGGCATGCTCTGGGTTTAATTAGAAAAAGTGATTGAGAATGATTCTTGAAATCACCCTTGGATCTTACACTCGAGTTCACTCCTGCACATACACTCATACCCACACATATTCCCACCCACATGCAAAACATGCAAACACACACACACACACACACACACACACACACACACACACAATAACACCATATACACAGATAAAAATGATTTTGTTTTCCTAAAACATTGTTTTGGCAAAGTTTAAATGCTCAGAAAGTTTGAAAGAATGATTATGACAAATTTCATGATAACTTATATCTAAGTTCTATACTTGGCATTTATTGTACTTGTATTATATATGTCTGTCCATCATCTACTTCCTTTTTTTCCTGCTTATCAATCTAGTTTCTTTGTATATGCATTTAAAATAAGTTGTAAATATCAAGAAATATTTATAATTGAGCAAAAATTATAGGCCACAAAAGTGTGTAAGTTTGAGAGGAGGAATAGTTACCACAAGCACTTCTTCGGCAGATAAAGCCTAAATGCAGAGGAGGAGTAAAGAGTCAGTGGGGGTAAACTCTTTTACTTTGAACATGCCTTAATGAAATTTCTTGGGAAAATGAATCAAAGCAAACATTCCCAGGGAACAGGCAGTGCTGACAGGGGTTTGTCACCATTGCAGCACCCAAGCTATATATTACCATGGTTGCTGGGCAACACTGCTGGCTCATCTGGTTCACGTGGAAGCAATGAATTCTGGGACCACAAGTGAAATGCCTGAGGCCAGTAATTTTCAGAATGAGTTCTTCGGTCTCCTTGTTCCAGTCTTCCTACTGCATTGAGTCCCTTGGTCCCCCCTTTGTTCATCCCTTTGAAGTCAGGACCCCACTCAGCCAATGTGTGTTTAGATAGAATGAACCAATGAATCATTGTGAGTCACATTAAACTCATCTCTGTTCTCCAACATTAGGATCCCTTAGAGTTTGCTTGCACTTTATTTCCTCCTCTTTGTCTAAATCTGACCTGTGAAGCTAAAAACCCTGCCTAGAAATCAACGTCCAAGTTGTTTTGTTTTTTCTTACAGCAATAACTCAACTTTGTTTTTTTTTTTTACAGCAATAACTCACTGCCTGCTCAGCATTTCCCATTCTTAACCCACCTCCTCATGCTTAGATAAGCTGCCCTGCCTACACAGCACCCTTTGCTTTTGTTCCAGGGCATGCGGGTGTAACACACACACACAACACACACACACACAGAGAGAGAGAGAGAGAGAGAGAGAGAGAGAGAGAGAGAGAGAGAGAGAGAGAGAGAAAGAGAGAGAGACAGACAGACAGACTTTGAAGTCTTTTTTAGGTGTCATGAAAACTGAGAAGGGAGCTGTCATTCTAAAGGTTACAGAATGTAAACTTGCTCAAGATGTCTAGTATCACTCAGGAAGTTTTAAAAGATGTAATCTCATGATATGAGCAAGAGGAATAATGTTTTGGTTGGAAGGACATTTTAAAATAAGAAACAAGGAAAATGGCCAAGGAAAATATTTGTTATGCAGACGTGAAAAATAAAAATCAGGGTCCTTTGATGGGGCAAAAGTCAGTGGCATCTGAGAAACAAGACCACAAGCAGATTTAGAAGCAGATTATAATCTCTGCTTCTCATTTACACGGCCAAAAGACTCCACAGGTCTCCTGAAAAGCAGAGTAGATGGAAGGCTCACCACAGGCCTTCTGATCAGGAAAGTGGCAGCGAGGGAGGAGGGTGTGGGTAGGGACTGGGAGTTAAGCAGAACGATGAATTGCATTCAAATAAAATAAGATTTAATAACAGTATACGAAGAGACAAAGTCCTCATTTTCACCTGTCTCTGGATTTGCAAACACAGATATTTCCTTCAGAGAGGAAACCACTGTATTTATGATTGGTTCATATTTCACACCTTTATCCATACATATCCTGTAATGTAAAAGGCCTACTTCTTATTATACAGGAAATGCTAAATGCACTAGGGACTCACAGACATGCTCAAAGCTCTTCCAGGAGTCCAAGTTCACATAAGTAGTTGGTCACAGGAGTGCAGCCTAAAACACAAAGCCTTCTTTCTGATTCTGCAGAAATTAAGTACTGACACGTGAAGCCTGCTGAGAGTTTCATCTGTTTTTGCTCTCAAAGCCTCATTCTTTTTTCCCCCAAGTATGTGCATATGCACATCATGCCTTCTAAGCGGGATGATGCTAGTGAATGCTGACTTGCCTGCAGAGGCTGAAGCATGAAGCAGCGCCCTCTAGTGATAATGGAGTCAAGCTACGGTCCACAAGTATGCCAATCTTTCACTTCTGTTCCTGGACTGCCAAGGCACTTAGTAACAAGAACGATTTGTATTTGTTAATATTAAAATGCCTAAAATTCAATCAATAAGAGGCTTGACTAAAAATAAAAATCTTCGTGAGTGAAATATATATCTGCCATGCAAATATTTTAATAATATTTACTATTGCCTTGAAGATGCATACGTCATTTGTACCATGAGGATACACTTGGAATACAGAAAAAAATTACCTAGGGATTACTGAAAGCATGTTCCAGGAATCAATGAGTTGATTAATTTATAACAAAATTTAGTTCCTTATGTATTTGATCTTAGTTAGATTCTCTAAGAGTAAATTAGAAAAACAGATCAAACATCCCCCCTTTTAACATATAATTATGAACATTGTATGCACCAAATGAATAAAAAAGGATGCAGGATGCTGCTCTCACAATACTTCCCTGCATGTACTTCTTTCTAGCTAAGTTTAAAAATGAATATGGCTCCAAGGATGATTGTTTAAATAGGAGACTATTTTTCAATAAATTCTAGCATCATCAAATAGCAAAGATAACTAGTGCAGTGCCTGTTGATAGTTGTATAGACCTTATCTCATGACAAGCTCCTAAAATAGGCAAGACTATCTCTCATTCCTTAGGGGAAAGGGAATCAAGTTTCAAGTCACTCAGCTCATAAGGTGGCTAAGAAAGTGTCAAAGCCCAGAGAGTCTGGCTTCGAGCCCAGACTCTTCCTGACTGTGGGAACACACAGTCAGGATGTCATCTGGTATCATCTGGATGCAATGATGCCAACTACAGACAACTCCAGAAGGTTAGGAGTGGGTCAGCGTGACAACTGGCATTAGATTTGTTGCCAAGGAACTCGGGATAAGAATGGTCATGTGTTTAAAGAGTCATATCACAGAATCAATGTGGACCAGCAGGTACCATCACGAACTTCACCCAAGAAGCACAGTTCCATAATTTGCCAAAGATTCAGCTCCAAGGGAGATTCTAGAAAGGGGGATTCTACATGAATGCTTACTACAAGATAAATCTCTGTGGAAAGTTGGGAGCTACTCCTCACGGTTAGGATTGTTTTTAAAGTATAAACTATGGTTAAAATGAAAACTCTGAAAAAACAGTTCTGGCTAGAAACAAAGGATAGTGGCTGAGCAGGCTAGGGCTCTAACTGCAGGGAAGTCTGATAACCTCTAGAGCCAGCATTTTCTACCTATGGTCTGCAGGGTGACCAAAGACAAAAAGCCCAGATCAGTGTCAATCTAGTCACTGGTTTTCTTTTTAATTTCTGCATGTGTGTGTGCTTGTAGTATGTAAGTGAATTCCATGTTCACATGGGTACAGGGGCACTTGTGCATGTACACTCCTAAGTGTGAAGTCCATAGATTGCCATTAGAGGTCTTCCTTAATCACTGTCCATTTATTTAACGAGGCAGGGTCTCTCGATTAGTCAGAGTTCATGGATCGACCAAGTAGCTAGCTATCTTGTCCTGAAGATCCTCTGTCTTTGCCTCCTGAATGCCGGGATTATTGGCAGGCCACCATGCCTGCCGGCACTGACATGATTGTTAGGGATTTGAACTCTGGTGCATGTGTTTGTGTGGCAATCTGTTTATCTACTGAGTCATCTCCCTGGTCCCTATTGATTTTTTTTTTTGTAAGCAACTTCTGTTCTTAGAATTTAGGAAGAAGTTAATAACAATTGCTATAATAATCAAGAAAGTGAAAGTTTCAACTTGATCTTCAGTAAACAAGTGTAGGCCAGATTGGGGATGTAGCTCATTGGTACAGTGATTGCCTAGTAGGTGCTATGTCCTGGGTTTGATTACCAACACTGCCAAAACAAAACAAAATAAGCAATAATAATACAGGCTTAGCATTGTGTACTCACTGACATCATTAGCCAATTAGCTTGATTTATTTTCTCTTATCTTCTTTGTGTGACTTGTTATTGCTAAACTAGTCCATAGTAATTTTTTCCAGAAAGATCATCGAACCATCATGAAATATACAAAGGAGGGATTCTGTTTATAAGTGTTGTATGGCTTTGCTGTCATACATTTCTTCTGTGATTTCTCAATATTTCAATTTCTTTGTATCCTTGCTCTGGGGGTCTTCTCCAGGCCCAGCGTCCCTTTCAGTGCCCTTCTTGCTCTATACGCTTAGCGACTTACACACTCAGAGATACAAGGGAGGTTTTACTTTTTGACTTTTTTAAAGATGATGGTATTCATACTGCCATGTACTTTGTTTTTCTTACTCATTATTGATCATGAACACCTTTTCAAAGTGATGACTATGAATATAGCATAGTTTTAAAAATATGACACTCCATAGTGTGGACGAGCTATATTTAATTCAAGTCTTTCTTTACTGATTTAGATAGAATTTGGTTCCACTTTATATTACTGGAAGACAAAGAGAAATAAATTTACTCATAACATGTATGTTTGATTATTGATGTTGCTTCACAAAGGTTCTTCAAAATTGAACAGCTTGGTCAAAGCATAGGCAAATTTCTTAATTTCATTACATGGTGTGAAACAAACATGAAAAATGATGACAACTAATATCAAATTAGCCAAACCTGACTACTCATCTCCTAGCATTGTTACTAACAATCCATCCCCTTATTCTTAAAGCTTCTCTAAGATGGCCTAGTGCTAAACATCTCAATTTTCATTTCACTGGTGTTTCTTCTAAATTGTAGATAAGGTTCTGAATATTCATCTTAGCAGCCATCTGGATTCCACTTCCATATCTTTGGCCCATTTTCCTACTAAGTTAAATGCCCTTCAAAACATTGGGAGAACCTCTCTTAATATCAAGGACATTTGCCCTTCCCCTTTCTTTGGTACTGTAGGTTCCCCAAAGTCTTATTTTTTTCTTTCCTTTAATGAACCCACACAATTGAAGAGATTTTTTTTGTTTGTTTGTTTGTTTGTTTTGTCTCTTTGACTCCCTGCCTGGTTAGAAAGCATTTCTGGAAACGTTTTATTTATTTGTATTTTATATTTATGCTTTGAGTGTCCCTGGGATTAAGCATACATTGTGGATGGGCAATGGACTGTGATTTCTCTCGAATGGATTAGTCTCTCTGTCAGTAATGCTCCTCCAATGGAAGGAGCCAAACCAAACTTCTGCCACTAGCCTGAAATGTCATCTTTGCCAAAAGTTAACTCCTCCTATTTCTGAACATTTGCTGGGTTGTGTTAACATCTCTGTGAGTATAGCTTTATGGGAACCAAGGGAACCCAGAGAACTCCACAAGGCCAATTTCCTCACACTATTCTTTTCTTATCATTTTCATCCCTCTTTTTTTCCTATGTGAATCTTGAATTCATTTAATCATTTCCAATCTAATTTAAAAATCCAATTATCATTCTAGTACAAAATAAATTTAACTGAAGAGCTTTAAAGCATAGCACTTGTGTAGTTCCATAACCCTTAGCATCTGAACAAAGAGAACAAAGCACTAGAGTGTGTCACTTTGATGTGTGCCAAACACAGTCCTCTATTTCTGTATAGATTTCTATATGGATTAAGAGACGACAGACAACAGCTGTAAGGATGTGCACACACACGAGTGTACTTGGAATGTGTCTTCCCTGGTAGACAGAAGAATTTTCTGACTTTCCAAGGAGTTTATAAAGTCACTGTGAAATATCAAAATGCATTTTTAAGACATGATACATCTTTGTAGTCTAGAAATAAGAGATGTTCTTTGGTTCAGGAATTTTTTTCTGTTGCTTTTTCTCCTCTTTCCATCACTTACTAATTAGTTCAAAGTTTCTATTCATGCTTTGTTATATGTCCTCACTATATCATCCACTTCTTCCATTATTTCTTATTATTTCAATTTCCTTATGTCTTTATTTCATATGGGGCATTTCTGCCTCTTGATCTAATCTAAGCCAAGAGTTCAGTTCTCTGGAATAATTATTCTTCTAGTCAAGTTAATCATCACTTTTAATTATAAAGCTTTATTTTCATTCTAGAACTGCAATAGCCTTTTGATTAAATGTACATTCCATAACGACACCTTCCTGAGAGTTTCCTGCCTTTTTGATTATTGGTAAAGCTTCCTGTCACTTCTGTCTGTTCTGTATCACTGGGATCTGCTATTCCAGGATGTTCATAAAGGCTCCCTCTCAAGATAACTCCTTTTCTTGAATTATTTCTGTTCTCCCCTTCGGCCCTCACACACTTGATTCTAGCAAACACTGTGGAACAGAAAGAAACTGGCCATGGATGGGAGACAAACTGCTTCCTCACTGCCTGCCACATAACCAGTTTGAGATCTATCAGCACACGGAAAACTGCCAGATGTTGCCCTTTCTTGAGAGTACAAGAAGTCTCTCCTCCCATGAGCTGATCCTGGACATGCTTCAGATATTCTTCGTAGGAAACAGAAGCTTAGATTTTGACTTTGCTAGGTCTCAAGGGGTCTTTTTGCAGGTGTTCAGTTCTTCAGGTTCTCAGGGGGGCATGAGAGAAAATATCTTTCCCATAGGACTAATCTCTGGGAGAAAATCTCTGCTAGTCTGTCAGGTACCCTCTGAATTTCTCTTCATATTGAAGATCAGAAACAGGGATTCAGTCATGTGACCCAGGTGTCTTCCAACTACAGTATATCAATGACGACTGTGAAGAGTTAAAAGCACATTGAGAAAATGTGCAAAACGGGTGGACAGCAAACTTTTCTGTGTAATCCAGTTGCACATAATAGAGAATGAGACCCTCTAGCAGTAGACCCTTGCAAGAACTTGAATATAAGATAAACACAGTGGTAGGAGATTAGATAGTGAATACTTCATATCAGTAACATGGGTATGTCATTTAACTTGTGAGAAATATCTATCTATCCTTAGTCTATTTTGTTTTTGAAATATGTAAGTGTATGTGGAATTTGTGCATATGTGTAAGTATGTTCACATGTGTGGAGGAACACATGTGTATGTGCATGTACATATATATGTGTGTGCATATGTGTATGTACATGTAGGGGTCCAAAGTCAATGTATGTGTTTCAGGTCACTGTCCACTTTATTTATTGAGGGAGGTTCTCCCCAATGAACCCACATCTTCCTGGTAGGCTGGCCGACTTGTCCTAGGGAGTCCCTTGTCCTCCCCCATCCCTGTCCTGCCAGTGCTGAGATTATAGTCAGCCACCACCTTGTCCAGCTTTCCCAAGGGTTCTGCGGATCCAAATGCCCATCCACACACTTTCACATCAAGCACTTTGTCTACTAAGCCATCTTCAAAGCCCCAAGAAATACAAAATTTTTAAGGAGCCTCGTACTTGATTCCATCAGGGACTCTTTGAGGGATTCCAAACAAGTCATAAACTACCCACTGATGAATCCCCATCCATAACTACATCCCAGTCAACAATTGGACCTAGGCCAGTATCTCTGCTCTGAACGATTCCTTCCAAAAATATTCCAGTTGAATAACTTTTGAGGCATGCATTTTGGCTTTGACTATTGCTGAAAGTAACATGAGGAGCCCTGAGACCTGGTGCAGCCATAGAGCTTTCAAGAAATGTGATACTTGATTAATCTTGATTCAATATCTTAGCAAATACAGGAGAACAGTTTCCACGGAATAGAAAGATTTTAGAATTAGAAGACCAAGGCAGCCTTTTATTATGAGACCTCTGACCTAACCAAAAAGAACTCAAAGCAAGCAAAGAAAATGCTGAGGTTTGTCAAAGGTTTGTGTATTTTTCAAATACACGAGGGTATTTGAACTGTCTCTGTGTCTGCCTATTCTGTAGGTTTGAATTACTTTGTCCTTAAATTAGAAGATACATTCTAGTGAGTGGTAACTTTCTGCATGTGATCTTCTGAGAACCAAGGCATTAAAATGTGTTTATAATCTGCAAGTTTCCACTTAACAAGTCTAGAACATGTGCTGGTGATTTAAGCAAAAAGAATATTTTTACAATAGTCTACCTATAGTCTGTCATTTCTATTTTGTGTTGAAAATTCCAGTTCATCTCTCAGGATTAACGAAACAATTGCCCGGTTGGCTTTTTTGTAAAAAATGTAAAGCAAGGCAGAAGGAAGGCTTTCTGCCCCATGGACCTCTCCAGGGCCCCAAGAGCTCAAGGCCTTTCAATATCCAGAGCTCCTAAAATAGTTCATTGCCTCTTACTTCAGATTTAAATCTACCCAGAAACAGGTGACTGTGTTCAGCACACATCAAGGTGACACATTCTAGTACTTTGTTTTCTTTGTTTAGATGTGGAGGATTATTCAATCATGTCAGAAGATTACATATGCAACCACATGACACACTCTTTATTAGCTTTATTTTTTCATGGAAGATGAGATGGAAGGGAGGGAGAGAGGAAGGGGGAGATGTGAGAGAGAGAGAGAGAGAGAGAAAGAGAGAAAGACAGAGAGAGAGAGAGAGAGAGAGAGAAAGAGAGAGAAGAGAGAGAGAGAGAGAGAGAGAGAGACTTTGCCCTGACAAAAGTAGGAAAAGGGCCTGTGGTAACATGGACTAGAGGATTAGTAGGTGCAGCCCAGGAACATAAGAAAATATTTTCAGAGTTCCAGAATCTGCAACTTCTTTTCAGTTACATAATAACCTGTATATATCATTGTCTCCTTCCTTTATTTTCTTGCCTTTTTTTCTGACCAATTTACTTGTCATTAATTCACTCCTTCCACTTTCTTGTGACGTGTGTATACATGTCTAAATGAGGGTGGTATGCTCACACATGTATGCAAGTGCATGTATGTATGGAGACACAAGATCAATGCCAGGAATCCTCTGCAATTGCTATTATGCCTTATTTCTTGAGGCTTTGTTTCTTAGTCAAATCAAGGATCGCTGATAGGGTTAGTCTCACATGCCAGCTCTTTGTGGGAATCCCCAGTTTCAATCTTCCAAGGCCAAAATTAAAGGTGTTACCTTACCCACCCACCGTTCATGTGGCTTCTGAGGATCTGAACTTTTGACCACTTTTTTGTACCTCTTGGCCATCTGCCTGGCTCAGATTCATTGTTAAACTAAAGACTACCACTAGTAAGTACTGAGGCTCTTGCTTGGTGCTCAGCGTTAGGGCTTTGAAGTGTAGGCACAACAGTGCTGTGGAAACACCACCCGAATGGCCTCTTGGGCTGATCGGTTGCAAATTGGCTTCACCTGTCCTGGTAAAGATTCAGAGCAGCAAGCATGGAAATTCAAGCGTCTACAACTACACCATCCAGGGCCCAGCATCCTTGGCCTAGTCTACTGTTGCTTTCAGAAAGGGAAATGAGTATACATAAACCTCACCTCACCAAACAATATATCGCCATCCAGACAGTGAATAGTTTGAGTACTTAAATTTTTTGCAACTTTCAAAAATACTGAAATTATACATGATGTTTTTTTTTAATCTAGGATCTTTCACATTTTACAGAACAATTAAACTAAGATTTAAACATGGGAGATAACTTCTTGGTACCCAAAATATTATCAACCAGTACACAAGTAAGAAAACTTAAATAATCCACATGTAGAAAATCAACTTTAGAACATCCTTGTCCATGGAAAAGGAAAGGAAAATTGCTACCAAGGATGGAAGCTCAACTTACTCTTCTCTGCAAAATACTCTACCAGTGTGGCACAACTGATTCAGCGAGGCCCTAGCCAGGGCTTCTGAATCCAGGCGGTCTGGCTACAGACAAGCCTAAACAAGGAGCCATACAGGCAGAGGGATGGTCAGCCAGTGGGCAGAGGGATGAACAACCAATGGGAAGGAGGGATGAGCAACCAATGGGAAGTGCTCCATATCTTCCTCTGAACTTGACTCGATTTTCATCGTCACGCTGCTTGCTAGTTAGTGCATGGCATTTACTACTTGTTCATCTGTCCCAGTATGAAGCGAAGCTTTTCTATTTTTAAGACTTGGACTGAATACTTAAATACTTAAAATACTAAGTATCAATACATATTTGTCCAACGAAAGAGTGAAAATTTCTTGTAAAAGATGAATGCATGAAGAAACGGTGTGATGGTTTGATTCAGGGGTTAATTGACAATTTCAGGATGTTTTGAGCACAGTTGTTAAGAATGTATGATTGTTGTAGGCCTCTAGATAAGCCTGCAGGTGATCACTTGATTGATACAGAAGACCTAGCCTGCAGTGGGTGGTGCTTTTCAGTAGTGATTAAAAAGAAGTGCAAGGAGAAGAGACTTGCTCTTCCCTTATCCTGTGTGCACTTGCTGCAGAGTCCATTGCGGGTGTGTTGCTGCCTTCTTTGGTGCTACTGCTGCTTCTGCCTCTGCCTGTGGCTGATATCAAAATTCAGCCATCTAGGCCTTGCCTAGATGAGAACGGGGGTTCTCATTGCCTTTGGAGCCTAGTCTCCTGGGTCTTGCCACTGTCCATCGCTTGCCAGATGTTCCTTGCCAACATTGGAGCCTAGTGTCTTTGGCCTGGCTCACCATCCTGACATCAGAGCCCAGCCTCTTCAGCCCTTCAGCATGATCCAGGATCAAGACTTTCCCAGGATCCTTCAGTCTTGTGAGCCATTCAGCTCAAGGACGAAGCTGCTACATGTGGCTACTTTGAAGGTCACTGCTTTTATTTGTGAGTTGATTTAATGAAGATATACATTTTGAGTTATGTTCCTCTAGAAAATTCTTATTAATATAAACAGCATGCTATTCATTGTATTCAAGATATATATAACAGTGCTAAAGCAACTACACAAAAATTGGCAAATGTCATAGGCAGATAAATGCTTAAGCTAGAAAAGCTATAATTGCTTTATATAGTTGTTAATCTTTCAAAAACCATATATTTCTTTAAAAACCTGATTCAATCTAATTAAACAGATTGCATCTGTATCCAGAAAAATATACGCACAACTTAATTCCATAGAAAATTTTCAGGTTTCTGAGCCTTCCTACAGCCCAACCACACTTGAGATCTTGTCTCCAAACTTTAAAAATAGATATGGGCATATTGTTTTTGCTGTGAATTTCCAACTAGAAATTCTCTTGTCCACCACCATGAATCCATCACATTATGAATGGATCTCTCTCTATTTTTATATGTGTATGTGTGTATGTGTGTGTGTGTGTGTGTGTGTGTGTGTGTGTGTGTGTTCCCAATAGAACTCAATTATCAAAATCTATGAAAGAATAATGAAGACACCTTGTTTGGCATCTGTCATGTCAATTTATAGCTGTCAAAGTTAACAGAAGACATATATCTTTTCTCTGATTCATTTTCATTTTCTGTTTATTTAAGAGAGAAGAAGATGATAGGTTGGTGTCAGGAGAAACAGAGAGAGGAAGGGAAAGAAAAAGGGCAGAGAGGGAGAGAGAGAGAGAGAGAGAGAGAGAGAGAGAGAGAGAAGAGAGAGAGAGAGAGAGAGAGAGAGAGAGAGAATTAGAGCATGCATGTGTGATCAAAGAACAACTTTCCCAAGTTGGTTTTCTCCTTCCACCACATGGGATTGTGGAAATTGGACTCAGATCACTATGTTACCTACTGAGCCTCCTCCTGTCTCCACTTTTCTTGTCTTTAAAATAGGTAAATACATCTTAGAACCTTAAAAACTAAATCAGAAAATGTAAGTCAAGTCTTTATGTAACTGATATAGATAAGTATTTAATGAACAATTATGATTATAACATAACATTTTTCTTTTATCTAATGTTTTAATTTCCTTCTTATTAAGTGTCTTTCAATCAGTTTTATGCATACAATCAATGTTTAAAATTATATAGCAGGTCACATGACCTTTCAGTGCTTCTTTTTCTCTGTCTTTTCTAAAACTGGAACCAATTCAGAATTTATTAAAGTTCACACAGAATGAAAGATTAAATCACTGTTGGATTACATGCAGAAATTAACCCAATTATTCTTCAAAATGGCAATATATTTGCTGCATCATATCAGTATCATCAAGCACGAGGCAAAATTACATTACTCTAAATGTGCACCAGATGGCTCTGGAGTAACATGGTTATTGAGAAAAATAAAAGCTTTGATTGTTTATAGCTTCCTTAAGGGCAGTGTCTGTGTCTAATCTGTGCCTGTAATTTATCCACAGCAGCCAGCAGAGGGACACAGGAGCAAAATATATTTTAATTTATTGTAATGGCAACAATTTGCCATTCTTTTTAAAGCATTAGTCTCTACTAATTTGTGCAAAATGATTTTAAGATTTCAATAAAGACACACAAACACATTTTTTTCTGACATTTGGGTTTTCTTAGATGGGGATGAATTAAAAAATAAAATGTCTCAGAGGTTTTACTTGTTTTGAGAATGCAGGGATGTTAAATTATGTGATTGCTCAGTGAGGGAACTGAATAAAGACTTAAGCTCATGCGACTTTGCTCATGGTTGACTTTATTCTTTCCTTGAAAATGAATTGAAAGCCATTCTCCTGTTTCATAGTGGACACTTCCTGGACCTTACAGATTCTGTGAAGAACAGAGCAGACATGATCTGTCCCCATGGAAGCATCATTGCTCAGTGCTTCAAGTGTTCAAGATGGGGCAGGAGGGAGACAGGTATACTAGTGGAATTCATGAAGGCTTTTATTTTTTTATTTTAAATAATATATCTATTTTCTCTTGTTATATGTACATATATTATGACTGCAATCAAATTAGCAGCCAAAGCAAAAAAAAAGGACAAGTACTTTAAAATTTAAAAACCAGCTAATCATTCAGAAAAGAGTTAAAAAGAGAAAGCACAAGGGAGTGCTAAGGGTAACAAAAAAAAACATAAGCGGGAAATTGAGTCAATTGGACTATCGAATGCTAGGAAGTGCAGAAGTCATGAGAATTGGAAGTAGGTCTGTAGCAGGCGGGATGAGGGAGGGAGGAGGAGGAGGGAGGAGGAGGGGAGGAGGAGGAGGAGAGGAGGGAAGGAGGAGGAGTTCTGGAGGAGGAGGAGGAGGTCGCGGAGCGGAGGGGGGGGAGCGGAGGTGATGGGAGGAGGCGGAGTGGAAAGGTGGGGAGGGCGGAAGATGTGAGCTTGCAGTCGGCGGCGGAGGCGGAGGAGGGAAGCGGACGAGAAGAAGTCATAAGGACGGAGAGAGCAGTCTGTAAGAGAGGGAGACTGACGTCGAGACGAAGCACGCGGAGGAGAAGGAGAAGGCGAAGACGGAGAGGGACGCTATAACTAAGGGAGGACAGCACGAGGGAGCATCACAGGCGACGAAAGTGAAGAAGAGAAGAGCTGATGATAAGAAGAGGATGGTTTATGGCGAAGCAATAGAAGGGAGCAGAAAGCAAGAAGAAGTGACCGCAGCAGAAGCAGCCAGAAAGGAAGGAAGCACTAAGCAGTGGATAGCCTCCCAAGGAGGGGAGAAGTGAGTGCGTTCAGGCGAAGAGGACGACGCTCCAAGGAGAAAGAGTGCTGCCCTCCATTCCTCCTCCTCCCTCCTCCTTCGTCCTCCTCCTCTTATTCCTCCTCCTCTTCTTTCTCCTCCTTCTCCTCCTCTTATTCCTCCTCCTCCTCCCTCGTCCTTCTCCTCCTCCTCTTCCTTCTTCAAGTTGAATAAGCTGCTTCTTTAATGAAAGAATCTCTGGAGTAAACTTTCATACAGATTCCCAGGCAGAGCTTTGGGGAGGTTCCCATTCCTCCCACCCTGATCTGTACCCCAGGAGTTCAGAGTTGCACAGCTATACATTTTTTTTTCACAATCATAATTTCAAATCTGAACTCAGTTTTAAATTAATCTATATCCATCAGATGGAATTTGTCTAAAATTGTTCTGTGTCAATCGAGATAATCATGCGTCTATCTTTTATTTTGTCAATATGATGTATCATACTGACTGATTTGAGAATGTTAAACTGCCTTGTATGCCTGTCAATATGATGTATCATACTGACTGATTTGAGAATGTTAAACTGCCTTGTATGCCTGGAATAAATGCTACTTAGTTGAAATATAAAATCCTTCAGGTATGCTGACGTTAGTTTTCCAATATGTTATTGAAGGTTTCACATATGGCTTATCAGAGAAATTGCAATGTAAGTTTTCTATTCCTGCGATGCCTTTGTCTGGCTTAGTGTTCACATTGATGTTGGCCTCATAAATGGATTCTGAAAATATTCTTGTCTTAGAAGAATTTATACAGTATTGAAGTTAATGCTTTGGATGATTGGTGGAGTTTAGCTGCAAAGCCTTCTGGTCCTGGGTGTTGGCTGATCACTTTCTTCTTCAGTCTTTTAATTTGTTATTGATATTTTAGGCTTTTTATTTCTTCCTGACCCAATCTTTTATTCTAATTTTATTTTTATATGTGTGCAGATGTTTCTGTATGTAATTACGTGTGTAGGCTTGCATGCATTTGTGTGCACATGCACATGCACCCTGGAGGGTGATGAGGGGTGCCTTCTTTAATGACTCTTCTAATTATTTTGTGATGTGGACTTTCACTGAACCTGAAGCACATTGATTTGACTTATCAGCAAGGTGTAAGGATCCACCTATCTACCCGCACACTGCTGGATTACAGGTACATATTATTACTAAGCTCAGGTTTTTTATTTTACTTATTATTAATTTGTGTGTGTGTGTGTGTGTGCACATGCATGTATGTGATGTATTTGGGTGGTTCAGGTTTGTGTAGAAGAATGATTTTCAGGAGTTAGTCTTTTCCTTCCATCTTGTCAACCAGGGTTTGTCTTGTATTTTACTCTCCACTCGCTCTAGATCAGATGGCCTGTGAGCTTCTGGTTGATTCTCCTGCTTCCACCTCTCATCTTGCCATAAGTGTGTGAGGATTACAGATGAGAGCCACCACATACAGTTTTTTGTGGATTCTAGAGATCAACCAGGTTGTCAAGCTTTTACTGTAACTGCTTTTACCATTGAGACATTTCATTGACCCTTTGTGCTGGGTTTATACATATGTTCTGGGGCTCTGAACTCAGATCCTCTTATTTGCCAAACATTTTTACTGACTAAGCCATGTCAACAGCCCAAATTATATTTTTTAGGAATTTTTCATTTCATATTTTTTATCTAAATTTTTAGGCATAAATTATAATTTCTCATATTGATTCTTCATATTTCCAATACACTTATTATAATTTTTCAACTAATTCAGAAATTTATTTACATGCATTCCTTATTTCCTTATCTAGCCTGTAATAGCTAACAAACCTATTTCAATTCATAATTACAATTAATAGGATGTTGGTGTGGCTAAAGAGATACCCATGTAGCAGAGTTATCAACTACAGAAGATTTTAGGGTTCCTTTTATCTATAGCATGATTTCATATAAATTTTAACATGTGGGTATTTTTTATTTTAATTTTTATTTATATGTTTGTGTGTAGAGTATGTGTAGGGAGAGGGCATATGAGAGAGAGAGAGAGAGACAGAAATTCAGAGAACACTAGAGAAAGATATGGCACATGTATGTCACAGCATGTGTGCAGATATCAGAGGACAATCTTGGCTATTAATCCTCCCTTCTCACCTTGTTTGAGATGGAGTGTCTTGCGGTTTGGCTCTTCATATGCCAGGCTAACTGGCTCACACATTTCTGGGGATTCTTCTGTCTTGCTTTCCATTTTGTGATAGGTTCCTGGACCATAGATATGTGTGACAATCCCCAGCTTTATATAGGTTCTGGGATCATTTCAGCCAATATTGTTTTAGAATATGGATAAAGGCAAACCTTTTACTACTATTATCCTCCTATTAGCAGCAACCAGAACCTGCAACCAGGTCCTAGATCTTATTCCTAAGTGCTTTGACATTTCACAGTCATTGCGATTTAATATAAAATGACATTAAAATTGTCACATTCTCTACTTTAACTCAACTGGGACTAATAATAAAAACATGAAACACTAGAAAGCCCTGTCTTGCTTCCTATGCATATGCACTTGTGCTTTGCTAAAGCTGTACTATGATACATCAGAGATCCATTTCTTACAACATTTTAAAAACAGGAGGCTTAGCTAAAACTAAACTATTCATTGTTTCCTCATTCAGAGTCAGAGGCCTGACACTTCTGGAATACCTTAATATTTTATTAAGGCAAAGTTTTATTCCAAAGACCTTAATATAGAATCCAGAAACACATTGCATACCAATGTGAGCTCTAATAATTATTACACTCATTACCATGTACATAAATTATCTACAGCATATAAATTATCATTTTTTGTCTTAGTATGACCCTGATTTCTACTCTTAACCAATATTAATGAAAGCAACCCATTTTAATTAATTCCATTAAATGTGCTGTGATTGATAGTATCTTTATAAGATTCTGTCATAGTTAGGAACAGGTGTCAACTTAACAGTTGGGGTTTGAGTTCTGGGCACATTTGTAGAGAATTAGTGGTTGAGTTAGGTCTAGAGCAAACTTGCAGGAGATTGTCTAGCTGCTGGGGAAGGCCAGCCTGTGGTGGGTGGGACTAGGCTCTGGAACAAAATACAGACATCTGGTTGACAGAGTTGGCATCTTTGTGTACACTTGGCCAGACATGCTGGTGTGGAGGTAAGGATCATCCGTCTCTTAGCCATTATGTAAAGATGGTGTGGCCAGTTCCCTTGGCCATGGTGTTGGTGTGTGCTCCCTGTCAAGCTGGACTATAGGCTGTAACTGTACTATTAGTAAGAAAATAAACCCCTTGTTCCTTTAAGCCATTTGATGGTCATTTTACAGCAACCATGCAGGCTAACTATAGCAGATTCCTAATCTTGAATAATATTACTCCAATATATATTCTTGATACACACACACACACACACACACACACACACACACATACATGCACATTCATTACATATATATACAGTCACGATATATATGGAATTTTTCAACTTGTAACTCACTGCTGTCTGCCACAGTATCTTCTAAAACTGTTTCAATATTCAAATATTTGTCACAACATATGAGATTAAAAAATGAATAAATTTTCCTTTTTTATTTAATTGGTTCTTTTGAGTCATCTGTTGCTTTGTTCAGGTTACTTTGTATGTATAATACAATGTTATGTTGTGTGCTTTAAATGTACACAAGAGTTTTAATATCAAAGAAGAATTGCATTTTGACATTGATAAGATATGTAGGACATGAGAAGGCTAGGAGAAATAGTTTCTATTGCTAAGACTAATGATAACATGTATAAGGCATCAATAAAAAGGCAAGACTTAGGTCACTTAGTGTGAGTGGGGCTTCAGATGGGGTGAGGATAAAAAAGGATCAGAAAAGGAATTATCTGGAGCAGTAGTGGGAAAAGAAAAGAAGAAAGACTGAAACATTCAGAAACTTGAGATAGGTAAAGTGATTTGGGAAACTAGAACCTGAGTCCAGGTATGTTTAGGTCCAAAGCCAAGACTTAGTGCCAGAACTCCATGTCCTAAGTGGTTGGAAAAGTGTCCTGTGCAGTGGCAGCTGGTGGACAGAAAGGGTAAGAAAAATATCTGCTGAATAAGTGAATAAGGAAATCACTGCAAATATCAAGCATTGCTATAGAATATTTCAGATGTAGAACCTGTCAGAAAATAGGCAAAATATTGACTGTCCACTGGAAATACAAATCTTCTAACAGTGCCATCTTGATAACACAACCATTCAGCCTGGTTTCAGGGCCTAATTTTATTCAAGCAATCAGGAACAGACAATGATTGTGCCACAGAGGCTTCCATCCCTCTACAGAGAGGTTCCTTGGACTCCTCCTTCCTGCTAAGCATACAAATCTCACGAGATTACAAATCTAGTGAGACTGCGCCTTCTCCAGAGCAAAGATAGTTGGTGCTGTTAAACTGCCTGACTGAGAGGACCAATCTGGATAGGACAACTCAGCAAAGACTCACGCTGGAACTTATGGGAGGTTGAGTGGAGTATATAAGCAGCCTGATATTTACAATAAAGGAGCCTGCAAGCCTGTGAGCCTGCTTTGCCACTCACCTGACTCCTGGAGTCTGTGCTGTTGACTCGGGGGCCAGCTTCCCCACCCCCAAGGGTCTCCGTGGGCCCCTGTTACACTGTTACATTGTTACAGTTTTTGAATGTCCCTGGAAACTTGGTCAAGAGATCAGCTGTTAGGAACAGATATTTTTCCCTCCTCTTTTGTTGATGAATTTTCTCTCTGATGTTATCATAAGTGTATATACAACCTTTCCCCTCTATCTCCTTACTTCCCTCCCTTCACTTGCTTTGTAGTCTTTCTTCCATATTCAAGTTCATTTGTCATAAAAGGACTAGGTCTTACCCTGAGGAATCAGTTAGCCTATTTTGTTAACCTTTTTAGGATACACTATTGGAGAGTTAGCTACACTATTAATCACTTACAGTATTTTTTAAAACCTTCGTGTCCAACTTCTCTTCAAAGTTGCGTCCAACTTCTCCTCTCAATGGAAATTCTAGCCCTGGTATTATCAAGACAAAATTATTAGGAATTGTTAGGGCCCTTTCCCCCATTTTATATCACTACAAAGTTATAAAATTTGATTTTTTTGATTTTATCAAGCACAATGCTGACTGATCTTTTCCCATTCCCAATAAGTCAATATAGTCCCACTTCACAGATGGGAAGTGCACTCAGACAATAACAACTAGAGTGATGTAAACACACACACATGCTGCACAGATGCACATACAGTTCCTTCCATGGCATTCTGCTACCTGCAGGAAAAATGTGCTGTGACCTAGGCATTCCCTTCTTCTCCCAAAGCTGCCAAGTCACAAGGGAGTCTCTCATTCACTATCACCTAGCATAAGGCATGACCAATGTTCAGGAAGTGACAGATTCCCATTTATTTTATTTTTTAGTAAAATATCACCCTAGTTTCAAAGTTACATGTGAGGATCTTGAATAATTCAGAGAATTGTCCCAAGACACAATCTCTAAATATTTAAAGACACTTTAGAGAAAACAGAGTTTCAGTTATTGCCATGGAGAGAAATTTCCAATTTCTCCTAGACCTGTGATTTTAAATCAGAATTATAGATGCAAAGTGGCTTTCTTCTGAAAAAGCATTCAGTTAACTAGTTCTTTTGGAAAAAAATTCTCTAGGGAAAAGTTCTTCTCCTGAACACTAGAGGGCAATAGAATGTGAGCAATGGTGATTCTATGCACTTTAATCCTCTGCCCTCCATATCCTGTGTTCTTGGAGTATGTAACAGATTAGAAAGGATGGGAGAATAATGCGTTTATCAGAATAATCACATTCAATTTACATTTGCAGTAACCAAATAATTCATCAAGCATAGTATCTGCAATAGTAATGTTTAATAACAATAAAAATCTTGTACCATTCAGTGCTGATTCTCTATACTAATAAAATGAACAGGGAAGCTTCCTGGGAATATGAAATATTTTCAAAAGATTTTTTGAAAGTCAAGGAAAAGACCTAGCTGATTACTTACAGTTTTAAGAAATATTTGTTTTATTCATGTTACATAGAAATAAATAAAATATTTGAATCTCAGAGGCAATCTATGAAGTTTCTGCATAGAATACAATGCAGATTGGCTGGACTTAAAGTGCGCTTTCTCAGAAGAGTTCAAACTGTTTAGTTACAAAATTTATAATACCTGAAAGAAGACCATAGTTCTCATGATCAGCAGTGCATGGAGCATAAGCAAAGTGAGAGAATAAGAACACAAATACAGATGTGGATGAATCTGCAAGTACTGACATGGAGCAAATCTATTCACACTGCACATAACTCCCACAGATACCTGTGAACACTGTTAGTACTTGACACTCGTGAACTTCTAAAGAGATGTACTGGACCAGATTACATCACTTGATTGTGATAATACAAGATAAACAGTGTCAATTCTAAGGACATAAACAGACAGGTGGTCCAGTTGTCTGTTTTACACATTGGAAGGTTCATAGTCTGTCACGTCACTTTCACATATATGACATCGTTTTATAACTAAGACACAAAAATTAATGTATATAATGAGACATTTAATTGTTATTTGGATATGATTTTACTTGGAGTCAATTGTGAAATACCACACAGTTCAAAAGTATCCAGAGCAAAAGTTGGGTTGTGGAAGATTATTCTTGCTTTTGAATTGAAGTAGGATGTGGAAGTTTTATCAGCATGTGACCGTGTCAGTGATTTCAGATGTGTATAAATCTGAAGTAGATCTTAGGCTTCAAGATAAGACATGTATTATATTATAAGAAACCAAATATCATTGGAATGTCAACAATACCAATTGCTTGCAAAGCATTACATTTTGCATTTTTCAAAAGGGCATACATACACAAGATGTGTATTTTTTTCTTAGTCTCCTGAAAATAGATCAAACTTTTAATTTAATTTCCATGCTTCTGAAATAAATTAACTTAATAGATCTAATCATGGCTGTATGAATAGGTGTTGAATTTAACAGACAACCTTACAGTTTCAAATCTCATTTTAGAAATGCAAAAATAATGATCAGGATTTTTCCTCAACTTTGAAAGGAAGTGAAAGCATATATTTTCCGTCATTATCACAAGAAAGTGGAGGGCATGCATGTAATGCTGAACGTGGAAAAAGCATTTGATATGAACAGTGTGAGTCTTATCATCCAGAAATGCTCTAGTGGGTTTGGAATCTGAGATGCACAGAGGCAGCTAGACAAAACTGTGGCACAGCCAAAATACCGCTGACAAGCTTGGGGTGAGCTTGATGCTTATTTGGAATTTAAATTAAAAAGCAACAATGTTTGTAATGGGTATTTCACAAGTCATTTCCATAAGAATCAGAGGACATGACAATGAATGATTCTGGACAGCTGTTCCAAGGGTATTAAGCTGGCAAAAGTACCACATTGCTCATGAATGCACTTTCCAACAATGTCTGTGAATACTAGATACTGAAAGGAGAGGCGCTGAAAACTAAAGATACCTCCAAAGACAGAAAAGTTTTCCAGAAGGCAGATGATGAAGTAGCTAGACAGGCTTCGACTTGGGCTTTCTATGGTTTCTGGTCTTTTCTGAGACCAGTTTCCAAGGCAAAGTAGCTAAGCTTCTATTGCAGGCGAGTTACATTTCCCTCTAATCCTTTAGTTTCATACTGATACTTAGTAAATATTAAACACTCTGTAATTATTAGCGGTAACATATGTGCAACATACTGGTTCCAGAACCATGTGATGAACATTTAGCACAATGTACTCATAAGGAGGGTAGGGCAAAAGAAAAAATTGCAAATTCAACACCAAATTCTTTTCTAGTTTTGGAAGATCTCTAGATAAATTATCAAGATTGACATCATAGTAATCCATGTTGGTAGCAGCTAAATTTGATAAGATATGATGAAGAAGACATGTCCTTTATTTTTAATAAAATATGAATAACTGAAGTTTATTAATAGTAGTGGACCAATTTTGTTTCTTTAGTGTAATAGTTAATATTGGTTAACAACATAATTGGGTCTGGGATCAACTAACAGATCAGTTATCAGACGCCCTGAAAAGATTGACAGGATTAATATATTTGAAACACAATGACCAACCCTAAATGTGGGTAGTACTATAGCGGATCAGACAAAAAGAAAGTTCAAGAAAGAAAATTTCTCTCTCTCTCTATATATATATACATATATAGAGAGAGGTGGAACTGCTGAGAGATATCAGCCCCTGAACTGAGCAGCTACAGCTCAAGACTACCTAGATCATGTCTCATAAACCAATACCATATATATGTGTGTATATATATACACATACATATATAATAGCCAATAAAATATATGCAATATATCTTTAATTTTGTCAGTTCTGTTCCTCTAGAGATCCCTGGCTAATACACTTAGTTATGACCAATGTTCCATAGTAACATGATATATGACTTACAGGAGACTCAGTTGGGGAATAGAGCAACCTGTATGAAATTTCAATACTTCCATTAATCTAAAACTGTTCTAAAATCAAATGTTCGCTTTACAATAGGCAATATGAAAGATCTGGTGTTTGATTTATTATGGCAACATATATGACATGATTTGCTGAAGACTGGGGTGCAATATTGAAATTGGGGACAAAATTGGCTACAAATAATTCACAGATTGGTGTTTTAGAATCTGCTTAATTAAGTGGCTAAAAATGGTCAAAGTATTCTTAAAAATTCCCAAAAAAGGTTAGTTGAATATATTCATATAGCCATTTCCAGCTCAGTAAAACGTTAATGAAATGAGAACAGTGGGGAATCTCAATAAGAACCAATAGCATATTTTCGCAAAGTAGGTTCAAGTCTGTAACACTGGTATTATTACCTTTCAGGGTAATTCGGTCTGCAACCCTGTGAATTTTGGATCTTTGTCTGTGGAACATGTATGATTGTCTCCCAGGGCTCCTGGGTACCAAAGAACACTTGAGCCACATCTACAGGAGCAGATGCGCAATAAATGTTAGTCCTCCCTTTCGGCTGCTTCTATTTTCAGCTGCCGTCGCTGCCTGCAGACATCTCTGCCTGGATGTCTCCCAGACATCACGATCTAACACATTTCAGCTATGCTGCCTGACGCATCACTTTCTTTGCCAACACATTTTTCTCCCAGACTTCCTCAAGTTCCTAAATGCCACCTCCAGCACACCAGACATGCAGGAGTTCGTGCCATATACATGAGTGCCACCCTTGATGTCGTCCCTTTTCTTGCCCTCACCCCCCACGGCCAGTCCTTTGGTAAGTGCTCTTCACCTGTGACATCGTTCATATATACGCCAGTTCCATCCCATTTGCCTCGACAACATCTCGCTCCATCTGCTCTCCACCACCCAACTCCTGACGCCCACACAGCCCTCCGATAGGCCTCCTAACTCTCACCTCTGCTTCACCCCAATCTCTTACTCATTTTTCAGGGGCAGATTTTCCAACCAGCGTCCAAGCATGTCTTGCATTTCTGTTCTTAGAAACCTTTCAGGATAGCCGGTAGTGCTTGGGAGACCCCTGCACACGACCTTTACACTGCTCTGGCTCCATGGGAACTTTTCTTCCCTCAAATACTGGAGAAACGTCTGAAGAACAAAGTGGAGGTGTATTCCCTCTGCCTGCAGCACTGCTCAAGGCTACCTAAGATCTTTGAAGATACATGGATTCTCTCTTCACCTTTCCAGTGAAGTCGTCAAATTCTATTTCTCTCTCATTGCTCCTTATTTGTTTTCTTCTTCAAAATTTTGTCGTTTCATAATCCTTTACTTCTTCAGTGAAAGACAAACTTACAGTTTTATAAGCTCCTAGAGATATCCTTTCTGTAACCTTATATGTAGAAAGACCTTACCATAGTCTAACTTGAATGCTCCTAAAAAGCTCCAGAGGAACTCAATTCATAACAACATGCTGAAATGTAAAAGCAGATTTTCCTCTGTAACCAAAGTGATTTTTTTCTACTGCTTACTACTGTACACTTGAGCAGGAGGCTATTTCTCTAAATAAAGATGCCAGAAAACATTAGGGTAATAATACCACTCCTGTCATGTGTACTTAGAAAGATGGACAGGTTTGGTGACCTAAACATTTTATTTGTCAGAATGATTCAGGATAGAACCAAAAGGAATATGAATGAGTCAAATTACAGGACATCCATTCCACCCAGTTAATTTATTTGTCCATTCACTCAATGAACAAATATTTATTGAGTTTTAACTATCCCCTGGTACTTTCCTAGGTTCAACCAAAAATCAGTGAGAAAAATAATAAAAATGTGTCTGAAACCCTGCAGGCATGAGTTAGATAAAGAAATAATACAAGTTAAAACTGTGGTTATGAGGAGAAATAAGCAAAGGAGATTTGGAAATAACAGCCAGGGAAGTAGGAGGCAAAACTGAGAATGTGCTGTGGTGGAAGCTAAAAATGCATGACTTTCAAATTGGCCATGGACTTAATAATGGGTCCTAAATGGGGAACTCGACAATGATAGTTTTGGTAGAATGATCAGGGTGAAAGCATAAATGGAATAAAATCAAGGGATAAAGGAAGAGTATAAGTGGAGACAGCAAGCACAGACCATATTTGATAGGTTTTGTTCCCCGGGAGTACAAAGAAATGAGCCGCCAATCAGGAGATCAATGGAAGCTTTGAAGTTGTTTCCCTGAAGAAGCAAAAGTAAAGCACCCAGGGAATGGCAAGAAAAGACAGCAGGAAAGAAGAGTTGCTCTGTGTTGGGAAGTTCAGCATGAGAAAACTCCTGCCAGGAGGCCCAGAAAAAAAGTGGTGCAGTGAGGAACTGTTACTAAAACACCCTTAATAAATAGTGCCTTTTTGGAGAATGCAAAAATGCCCCCAAAGGAAAGCACAAATGTGTACTCCAGATTAGCTTCAGCTTTTCAACTCTCATTTGATCTAAGATATGTTCTGTCACTTGCAGGCAAATACATGCAATATTAGTGTTTGATATCTTAAAAATGTATGGCATAAAGTTAGCATAAGCTTAGTCCCTTTATTGGAATTCAAGTTTTATTCATCATAACACTATTTGGTAACGAAGGTAGTATATATATGTTTGTATCATCTTTCCAGTGTATGCAGCATCTGATATGCACATAGCCACATAGCCTGAGAACCTTTATTACTCGTAAGTAGGTTTAGGAAGACAGAATGGAAGCTCTTCCTTCTCCAGACTCATTCATAGGTCCCATGACTTGTGAGCACTCTGCACCAGGGCACCTTCAATCACTGTTGTCTCTGTAAGGGTCTGCATTCCAGTCATGCAGAGGCTCTTTCCCATGTTCCAGAGACATTACCTCTCTGGCTTCTAGATCCTTTTCATATCACAACTCAGTTCATGGGCCCCAACTCTTCTCTTGGCTGCTTCCTGCTGTCATTCTCAACCCAAGTACAGAATTCTCTGGAATTTCTACATTCCTTCCATATAGATCAGGCAACATTGACTTCAGAAACAGTACAGAGTTAAATGTGTCTGGAGTTGAAAGCAAATAGTAGCACCATGCACCAAGAATGTGTGAGAGGAACCTGGATAGTTTCTGCAAAGAAATCTGCACTTGGGTTACTGTCTCCCTTAGCATCCTACATACAGTGGCTTTTTTGCTTATTTACTTTCCTGGAGATGTAGACAATTACTTCAGAGTGGAAAAATCTACACTACTCACTAATTCTTACCTATGGAAATTATATGTGGAATATTTGTGGTTGAATAGGAAAATGTTTGAATAAAGACAAGTAGGATTACAGAATTTATGTGAAGAGAACTTTTTAGTCTTTTTAATCTAATGTTTTTAAAGTTCCACTTATTTCTATAACTTATTAGTCAACAATTACACTGGGAACATGGAGAGAGAGTTCAGTGACACTGAAATGTTGCTGAGCAAACAGAAAGGCCAAAATTCAGGTTTCCAGATCCTACACAAAATGCTGGATGGGTCTGGAAGCCCATCCTTGAAATGAAGATACTGAAATGAAGATACTGGGATCCCCAGAACTAGCTGGGTACTCATTAGCCCTTCAGTGAGTTCTGGACTTGATTGGAGATTATTTCTTTGGGAATATGGTAAAAGAACAATGGAGAATAATTTATAATCTCAACACTGGGTCTCCATTTGTAAGCATGCACCCACATCTGCACATTTATGGGCATCCCTGCATATGCAAACAAGCACCCACGTATATATATATATATATATATATATATATACACACACACATACATATACATATATGTACATACACAAATGAGAATGCAAATGAATGTCAATGGGTTCAAGTCATAAAATCTCCAATAAGATGCATTTTTTATATAAAAAGTTATTCCTTATGTTCATCTAAAATCTGTCTCCCTCCATTTCTTTCTTGTGGGAGCACAAAACAAATAGAACAAATGTAAAGCCAGACTCTTTCATGTTTAAAAATTTTCCTTTGTTTAGCCAGTATCTTTCCCTCGTTCTTTAGTAATGTCCTGAGTTTAACCCTTTGGACTTCTCACCCACACCCTTATTGAAATGAAGTTCTCCCCTTTATCCTTAACATGAGTTCACAAAAGAGGGATGTTATATCTCCACATCATATTTTTCTTTCATTTTAAATAATAATCACCTGACCTATACTTCTCTTAAACTGCTACAACTAGAGTGGAGGGCAGTGCTTCAGGGATGGCCTAACGTGCTCCCCACCTTCAATAACATCAGGATTGTGTATGGGAAGCAGTGGTATTTTCTCCACAGGCTGTGAAGTGTGTCTCCTTCCTCTACTTACACACATGGCATACTTTGCAGTTACCCTGATTAAATTCTTGGTTGATGGTAATCTATAAAATGAAAGCTATATCAAGGGTTTATAGAAACTTCCCAAACAAAACTTACAAGAAACAACTAAAGAGATAAGAAACTTAAAATCTTGGTGAGGAAAATCCATCATTTACAGAAAATATATGTGACTAAAGAGCATGATCTGGGTAGTTGTGGGGAAATAACAGCCTAAAGAAAGCAAAAGGCTCTGAATCTCAGCGTTCTCGTTTGTACTGAAAGTCACATACATGTCATGGAATTGAAACTTCAGTCGCACTTCCCTTTCATGTTAAGTACTAAGAGAATAGAAAGGTCAGAATAAATTAGTGTGCTAGGAAACAGATTAGGAAGCATCATGAAAGGGGTTTGGCATTTGTCGTTGATTGGGTAGATGATATAAGAAGGAAAAATGATAACAGAACAGATCGATCCCACCCTTCCTCCTCCTCAGTGGCTTACAGTTTTGTTTCTTCTCTAGCCAGGTTGCCATAGTCAGCTGTTGTAACTGGGATAAGTTCTCCATGCCAAGACCTGTGTATTTAGAAATTAGTTCCTAGCCTGTGATGCTGTCCAAAGGGGCACACTTTTTATGAGCTGTGCCCTAATTTAAGAATGTTAAGTAGTTGGAGAATGTCTGTGAAGGGAATTTTCAACTTTTAATTGTTCCTCTTTCTAGCTTTATCTCCCAGACTTCAAGAACTGTTCCCTTTGCCACAAGTACCCATCATGATGTAATTCCTCACCACAGGCCCACAGAAATGGACCACAAATCCTGGACTGAAAACTTTGAAGTCATAAATCAACACAGCTTTGTAACTTAGAAGTTATTTATCTTAGAAATTCTGTCAGTCATGAAACCAGATTGACCTTCCAGCTCTTCCAGAATTTGAGCCAACACCAAGCACGGCGAGGATGAAGCAACATCCTTTCTCTAAGAAGAAGGCTACGGTGATATGTTGAATAATTTTCACATCAGCATAATTCCATGGTCCTCAAAACATGAATATTCGACTTTCATTTCAGTTGTGTTATTATTTAAAGAGTAGTTTATAAGATGGGCTGATGGTACTAGTTTCCCTTGTAATATTTTTTAATGGTAAAATAGAAAGACACATGCTGAGTTGCGAACGACTGATTGTGTTATTCTTTTGGAAAATTAAAAAGCAGCTTAACAGATTTCAGAAACTTCTATAGGCCAGTCTCAGTGATTCAAAAATGCAAGAAGGCAATTGTCCTCAGGAGCGATTATCCACTGTGCCTTTTTCTTCCTCGTCCTGAGACAACTATGAAATGATTCATTGTCATGAATTTCATGTAAGGGGCTATGGAATAGAGGAGAGAGAACTATCAGCACACCTGGGCGTTCTGGAGACTTTGAGGAGACTAGCACTCTAACTCTTTGGTAGACAGAAAAGAACGAGGGGTTTAATTTAGGCAGAGCATCCCACATGAAAGAGATACACACTGAAGATACCGGATATGTGTTGGCCCTGTTAAAAGTTAAACCAAGAGTACATGAAGTTATGATTTAAAGTTAATTTGGAATGCAAGTTGCTTCTATGGGAGAGAACCTTTGAGCTTAGTCTAAGAAGATATAATTCTACTCAATGAGTTTGCAACCTACAGTCAGCAATCTGGATGGAGCTGCGTTCTGGCATCACCATGTGACAATCTAACCACAACTTTCCTATTTTCTATTTCTTATGAGAAGAAACTCTACTGAAGAAAGGAGTTCTCACTTGTCTTTGATTGTGAAGAGTCTGGCATAGAGTCTAAGAAACAATAGGTATTAAATAATTGTTGTTTTTAAATATGAATGATGATAAAGAATATAAGCATCCTAGAATGAACGTAATTCAGACGAGAAATGAGAAGGGGCTGGAGATATGTGGTCATTTGTACCTTCACATATGATGTTTTATGGATATGGCTTCCAGGTAAAAGGAATAACAGTGACAACAACAAAGCAAAAATAGTGTGTAAGAGCATGGAGTCAAGTTGGCTAGGACTAATTCATTCAAACAGGGACTCAGAGTAATTTTCACAGGTCTTTATTTCCTTTTTTCCACTAGAAAATATTAAAAAATGTACTTTAAAACTTTGTTTCTATTTATTAGGCACTATAATTGCATTTTTATTTTTCTTATAAAATATAATAACTTTAGAATTTTCATGAATACTTTGGTACTCTGGTTAGATGGAGCAGGAAGAAATGAGTCAAGAAATACATGTTTAGGGTACAAGGAGAGGCACAGTAAAATAAGAATAAGCAGTGAAAACTTGTGAATAAGAGAGCAACAAGATTGCTTTGAGTAAAAGGAAGGAGAGAAAAATGCATGCTGATAATCCCTGATCGAAATGTCTGGGAACAGAAGTGCTTCTATTCTTGGACTTTTCTGAGCAGGAGAGGGTAAATATTTACATATACATAAGGCAGCAACATACAGATAGAATGCAAATCTAACTTTCAGACTACAATTTTAACTTAATTTTGTATAGCATTTTTAGTACTCCTGGGTTTTCTGTCATGATGTCAGGTATGGAATTTTCCACATGTGTCCTCATGTCAGCACTCAAAAAGCCTCAGATGGTAGAGCAATTTGACTTTTGTATTAGAGATTCAACCTGCGTTTGGAAAGAGCAGGAATGGTCTGGAATCAAAAAGTCTAGCTAAGACACAATTGAAAGCACCCAGGAAAGATGTAATGGCTCTCATTTCGTAATGGGATGGAAGGATGGACAGAATTGTTATGAAGTAGAATATGAAAGAATTGAAGTCACTATCAAGGGTGAGCTCAGAAGTACCTGTAGCTTCTGACCTTGGTGACTGGACCAGGTTAGGGGAAAAAGAAGAAAAATGGAAGTAATGGAAAGAAACAGATAGGATGAAGGATATGACTACATCTTTACTCTCAAAACAGAATCAATTTATTTCACCTTGAAATTACATTTTTTAATCTTGTGGCTGCCTCACTGATCTCTTTTTTTGATATTTTTAAAATTTATTTTATAAGCATATTGAATATTCATCCCAGCTTCCCTTCCCTTCACCATTCTCTCCCACTCCTTCCCACCCCTCTGCCTGTGTGCTTCTATGGACCTCAGGGTTTACTCTGGTCTGTCTACTCCTGTGGGTGCTCAGGCCTCCATGGTGTATCAAGTTACCTCTCTTTAGGTCACCCCACTGATATGTGCATTTCCCTTCACTCATCCAGCTTAAACACTAAGTTTCCACTGCAAGTGCCCATTCTATAGGTGTAATAACATCTACCTACAGAGCAGTTTGTTGTACTGTCTTCCTATCTATAGGTTTATTGGCTGTCTTCCCTATTGATTCCCCCCCCCCTTTTAAAAATAGGTTCTTGTTCTAGTTTACAGTAATAGGGACATGTACCCTTCTGACAAGTGGGTCTTGAACCCAATCAAAAAGCTGTTGGTTGTCTTCTTGATAGGCTCAGGGGTTAAGAGTCTGTCTATTTCACTGCACTCTTAAAAAAAAAAAAACAGGCATGACTATAGGGGCAAGAGTCACATATATACCAGATAAAAAACTTAACTCTGAAACAAATTTTATTATGAAACCAGCACCCAGTCATTTAGTATAGCAAATAAAGAGATATAAGGAGAGATAAATGTTAGTGAGATATAGGCAGAAGTGAAATATACCCCTTCCACTCACAATGGTTTTTGTTATTGTAATGCAAGAATAAGAAAAGATAACAAAGACAGAAAAGTATCTGGGGATTTTTATTGAACTACAAAAAACAGCAATTATTTCATGCTATAATATTTAATTTTAACTGTCCTAGAGCAAAATTCAATTTTTCCCTTCCACATTAATTATCTTCAGCATTATTAAAGTGATTCTGAGTGAGATGTATATTGTCAAGCTAATTTACAGAATTTAGTAAAGTGTGTAGCATCTAAGTGAGTCATACATAGTTCAGCATTTATAATATTTTAGAAAATGTGATTGTATCATTTTCAAATATGAAGAACAATTCAAACTATGCCAATAAGTTTTGCTAGTAATAATAACCTATGTTAATATGCCTAATAGAAGAGTTTTAACAGAGCTATTCTGCAGGATAAAATGTTCCTTTCATAAACAGTAATTTTGAAGATGTTTGCTTATTCATTTATAATGCAAAGACGTCTCATAAGACAAGGTTCGTTTTCATCTAAATAGGATATCAATGTTGACTGAACAGGATTTCTATCAATAAGATTTTGCTTGTGTTTGGGCTTCTCATAATCTGTGTTCACAATCTGAGCCACGACATCTTTTTTCTGTTTTCCCAGCCACTTCTATAGTCATTCTGTGTCTTATTTTTCAGGAAGGTATTGACCAAAATCACCATATGGACTATCCTGGAAGCTGGGAGAAATGCCAAGTGAGAGCCATGCAAGGTTAAAATGTTATGATGTGGTACATCAGTAACAGCCAGAGTGAACCCTGGGATCCGTAGAAACATATAGGCAGGAAGATGGAGGAAGTATGAGGGGTTGATGAAGAGTAGGGAGAGGATATGGGAGGGAGAGAGATGGAGGGAAGCAGGGATGCATACTCAAATATTCTTGTAAAAGTAGAAAAATAATGTCATCATGCCATTCTGAAAGATTATAAACTAAAATTATTAAAAAATGTTATGACGTCTATTTTCTGACCTTTCTTCAGAGTCCATTATCATTCACTTTCTAACAGACTTAATTATCAAATTTCATATCCCATAGCAATTTCAATGAGACTCAGGCTTTAAAAATTCCCCATAGACAACTTTAACTAAAAGGAACTCTCTTACTAAATAAGCCACCTTGAGTGAGAGGTGCCAGAAGCCATATTTGTAGATTTAAGATCTTTTGGTTCATGTACGTGTTAGAATTTTCAGATACAAAGTATAAAATAGCAATAATAATTACACTTAAAAGAACACAAATAAAAGTCTACTAAATATGAATAAAATATGACCAGAATTGACAAGCATGTATGAACATTAACCAAATTGAACATTCAAAAGAATAATTTAAAATTGAAAATGCAGATTCTAGATTACAAAGCACATTACACTTCTCATGGCAGAATTAGTCAATTGGAATAGTTATGAATGTATTTAAAACTCAGTGCAGCCAATTAAACAAAAATGGCAGGGAGGCATAGGAATTCAAAAGTTTTGGCTTATGTACATTCATTGTTCCGAAAGAAAAAAATAGAGCTATTGGTGAGGGACAGGTTTTGAGATGTATCAACTAGAAATTTAGGAAATTCAAAATGCATCCCAACAAGCATTGATAAAAGTTCAATGGAATATAATGTGATGATGATGATGATAACAATAACCACAATGAAACTGAAAAGTAACCATAACAAAGAAAAGATTTAAAAGTAGATAGAAAAGAAAGGTCTTGTAAAGGAAAAGACGTTAAAGCACTAGTTTCCATCTACCTATCAGCACTAGCTGCCCCAAAGGGAAACACAGTTCATTGGAGAAACAAGGATCACACTGAAATAACGCGTATAGCTACCGAGAGAGTAAATATCAAGTTGGAATTACCAACCAGAGAATGCTATTGATGGAGAATTAAGATAAAGCAATTTCTTTCCCTTATTTAATCAATAAATGAACATCTAAATGTTATCACTGGATTCAGGCTTAAAAATAAGGAAAGAATAAAGAAAGTAAGGTGAATGTAAATGCAAATTGAAACTTTGGTTTCTCTTCTTTCCTGATCTCACCAGAAGGGGAGGGCATATAGTCTAGCAGATAAAAAGTAATCATTTTGCAAATGGGTGATGGACCCCTCCCTCAGTGAGGTTTCCTACTCTTATTACATCTACCCTTGAATGTGCTATTACAACAAGACTCCAGTTTAACAGCTTTTTGTCTCTGGCCAGGGGTGACATACAGTGCCCAGCAGAATGGAGTGAAGGGAATTGCAGGAGCAACAAAACTGCAAAAGAAATCAACAAACCACAATCCAGAACTTCAGAGACTCTATATCAATCACATAGAACTAGGACAGCCTAATCTCTCCCCATCCTGGAGCTCAGGGACATTTGCGGAAGAGGGGGCGGTAAGATTGTAAGAGCAAAAGGATGGGAGGAGCAACGATTTGCAAGATTCTCAACAATAGTTGGAGCCAAAGCAATCATAATGGGACTTTGCATGCCCTGCGCAATGTCCAGCGCACTGTTTGCCCTCATAAAGTCTAGCATCTGTTAAGGGCACCGAGACCCCTGGAGGCAAGGGATTGACGCCATAGTAGTGATCTTATGCTTAAGGGGAACAAGAGAAAGGGCTTATGGAAATGCCACTGGGTCCTTATATGTCATCGGAGAGGAGGACCCAGTGGAGAGTTAGGCGTACACAATAAAGGACTCTCTGGGAATTGGGGGGGAGGCACTGGGGGATGGGGAGGGGGAGGAGGGGGGAGGGAGGGAACTGGTAAAAAATTTTAAAATGTATAATTAAATTTTTAATAAAAAAAAGAAACTTTGTTTTCTCATTTTGACTCGTCTTTCAAACTTTCTGTTTTTGGTTACTTTATTTTTGATTAATTTTGGTTGGTTTATTTATACTGTCATTCACTTTGTATTGGTTTATTTGATTTTCTTCTTGAGGCTACATGATGAATGACTTACAGGATAGAAATAAAGTCATGATAGGCCTGAAATCCTAGATTCATATAGAAAACAGAATGGGAAAGGATGACTTGAATTAGGTCACTCCAAATGCCTTGATTTTGAGGTGATTATTGATCTTAGGTGCTGTGAATCCAATTTTTTTTTCACGATAACTGCAAAATAAGTAGAGACCACAAGCTTTAAACTATTAAGGAAAGACATGGATGAAGAAAATCAAACAAGCCAACCCAAAGTGAAAGATGATATAATATAAAGTAACCAAAAATAGAAATTATAAAAGATAAGTCAAAATGAGTATGGATAAAGTTGATGTAAATGGAATAATTTAAAAACTTGGCTGAGGAAAGAACCAAACTAACAAACTATGCTCTGTGTAAAAGAGACACAAGTAAATACAAAGGACAGATTACTGGAAGTTAAAGGATAAAAAAATTTCATAAGAAAATACAGTAGAATCAAATATGCCTCTTTTATTATGAAATAAAATTTGATGCAAAATTATTGCTAAAGACAATCTAGTATAAAGAGATTCTAAGCATGTAAGTTTTAGGACACAAGAAGACATATTGCTAAACTCGTATGTATTTATTAGCATAGCCTGAAAAAAGAGTAAACATCAAGCAAATTCCAACATGCCTAACAAACTGATAAATCAAATGTACAAAACTAAAACTTAAAGATACAGATTATGAAAACATCGCCACTAAAAAGTAACATCAACATGAAAGGTTGAGATAAAACACTGTTGAAACAACTGAGAAATAGACCTAACTGGCCATTTACTAAGCAGGCAATAGAAAAATAACTTCTAATGTTTAAGAATTATAAATGCACTTCTAAATAAGAATTCACAATAAGAGAAAGCTATAGGCATGATACAAATATTATACATAAACACATGCAGAATGAAGCAAAAGAATTACTAGTAGAAAAACCTATGTATGCATTCTTACGCTTTGAAATGATAAGGCTGAAAATAAATGCACTAAATTTTTATAATATATGGCCATAAAAGGAAAGAAAATTAGGTGGGGATATTTGAATGATGAACATTTCAACATACATGTAATAGAAGTCCCCAGGTTAAGTGAATATGAAGAACAAGGAAGAGAAAGTATTTGAATACATTCTTAAGAATTAAAGAAAATAACTTAACCCTCATACTTCAGAAGCGTAATGATTCTTAAACAGACTAAATAAAAATATACGTGCATCTAGTCCCATTCCTATGCATAGAAGCAGCAGACGTTGAATCCACTTTGGCAGCATTTAAAAACCAAGGAGTAAGTGGGGGAAAGACTGAAGAAAGACAGAATTATGAAGTGCCTGTCATCTTCAAGGAGTAAAGGAGAAGAGCACGCAGGATTTCCACGGCAGGGCAGAGGAGCATGTCCTTGCTTCATGCCCTAGTCTGTCCCTTTAGGCCTGACTTGTCCTGGCGCTTGGTTCCAGGGCTTACCTGTCAGAAGGAACTTGATGCTATTCCAGCTTCCTAAGGTGCATGCCTATACTGATTCTTCTCCTTTTAACACGCTTTCCTAGATGTTTTTTTAGAGGCATCCACAAGTGTAAAAGAATTAGTGTGTTAAGAGCTGAGTGATCGACAGCTATAATCTGATAGAATTTCTCTTCTAGCATTCTCTGTAAGTTGCCTAAAATGATACTGTATAAAAGCAAGACTCTATTCTAATTTCAGATGGCAGGCAGCCTCTTTGTCTACACAGAACACACCCAGCAATGGAAGTTGATTGCATAAGCAGTTCTGAAGAGGAACAGCTAAAGTTTGGTAGCATTTGTTTTCACTTAGCACAAACCTTGTGTTTTATTGCTATGTTCCTGTTGGATACAGTTGTATGAGGATTCTTTTAGTAAAAACGCATGTCTTGGGTTAAGCAATCACAATGTGGGAGGAAAACATTTTTAATGATAAGTGAGAACTGTTTTATAGGAGTGGTCTATTAGGTAAGGATTCATTGAAGGATTTTAGCAAAGAATGCTTTCTAGTATTTATTAATGTCCTCACATGTACATGTCCTCACAATGACTCCCAGTCAGGGTCATAATTTGGACAAAAGTGACATGGTCATCCATTCTCTGTTCTGCTGTTGTCTACCATGAATGGCAGTGAATCCCATTCTCTGGCAACAGGAGCTGGTCTTCTACACTGCAGGTCGGGCTTTATGTCAGCAAGAACAGAGACAGAAACACACAGCACTCACATCACGTATCTAATAGTTCAAGGGTTGTAGGTCAATATTCCATTAAATTATTCTACTTCAACTATTTTTCTTGGTCAATATACCTCCACAACAGTAAAACTGAAAATGTGTATGCCTACATGTTTTTTTCTATGCTAGATATCTAATAAGATATCAAAATGACAGACTGATTATACATATATATGTATGTATATATGTATATATACATACATATTTATGAGAATTATACTAATAGGCCAACAAAGTTTAGAGGAGGCATAAAATAAGACTACACATAACAAGCATTATATGTTTGCTCTATAAAATCTAATTTTCCTTGTCATCATTCTTTGAAATGGTGAAATACATGCTTAAGATTTTCACGATTTTTTACAATGACACTAGCAATAAATTAGATAATCTTCATGAGTCATATAAATTCTTAGATGTTTTTAGTAATCTGCTTTTTGATGAGGTAATAGCTATTGAAGTTGTTAAAGTTAGGGTGGGAGAGATGGCTCAGGGGTTAAGACTCTGCCTCACAAGCAGAAGGTCCTGAGTTCAGATCCCAGGTCCTACATAAAATTGCTGAAGTCCCACAGGAACATGGTGTTCTCTGATACACACACCCACACACACACACACATACACACACACACACACACACACACACACACACACACACACAAGCAGAATAAATAAGTAAATAGATTTTAAAAAATTCTTAAAGTTAATTCAGAAATGTTCCAGTAATGAAATGGAATCACACAGAATATATAATTATTTTTTAGAATGCATGATGATATTTTCTTTTTCTCACATAATCTACAGTCTCTTAAAGCAGTATCTAGACTTCTGAAATATTCTCATTTTCTTCTTTCATTTTCCAGTGATGAGGTTTTAGTTGCTTAATTTGTTAAAATCTCATTTCATTTGAGAGTATATAATGATCTACAGCAGGCAGAAAATGATGTCTATGCAAACTAGCTTCAGAAGTCCATATATAGAGATTTTCCCTTAATAGTTTTCTTCTATTTAGAATACTGTTTTTGATATATGTAATTTCTACTTATGTTCAGGAGGTTTATGAAAAAACTTTACAAACTTATCTAATAGAAAATAATCCACACCAAATACAGACATAAAAAATTCAATATTAGTTTTGCCAAAGGCTGTTACTCATAGTCTTTATTGATTTATCTCAAAACTCTTCTTGTGTATCTTTCATGAATGTAGATATTAGTGGCACTCAATTGGCATTGCCCCTGGGCATCTGAAAGGGGCATTATGATGAATTTTGATGTATTTCATAAAAACGTTTTATGTTTGAGAAGATCAAGAAAAATAGTACATAATTTCTGGACTAGTCCAAAGATTCTTGCTATGTGTTTGTTGGATGTTACATTTCCTGGTGACAAATGACTTCATAGTTTTAAATAAGCTACAGAATTCAACATTGCATTTTACTCTGGATTACATTTTATGTTATCATGCAAATAACTGTTTATCATTATTTCTCATTCACAAAGAAAATGTAAAATTTTCTTTGGAAATATGATTCCGAGTGTTTGATGGTTGCTAGAGAAGGAAATATGGCTATAACTTGGTCATAAAAATAACCTAAAATTGCTAAAGACTGACTCTGCTTTTTTAACAACATGATCAGAAATTAAAAATTAAATTTTTTGGAATCTAGTCTGCCTCTCTCAGGCACAATTTGTCATCTTGAAAATCTCCAAGTCTCTGAAGAGACATAGTGGAGACTGCTTCCCTCAGTTTAAATTCCGAACTTGTGTGCAGAAAAGGCCTGTGTTTTCCGGTCAGAGTTGTGGTGCAGCAGAAAATTTATAAAAGATGCTCGCACTGTTCGAGTCCCACCATCATCTCCTATTCAGCATCTTTTCATGGAGGCTGCACCGTGCTCTGGCTTCAGTCATGGAGCTGCAGGTGAACGACTGACCGCAGTGACCCGGCTAAGCCAGTGGGTCCCAAAGCAAAAAGACACGAAAGTGTGATGGTGACTTGGGAGGCTGAAAGGGACATAACGGGGAATAGGAAGAAGATCAGAGAAGGCAGAGGGCTACGCTTGAACAGAATGTATCATTTACATGCTTGAAATTGCCAAAGAATAAATTGAAAGAAAGGAAAGAAGGAAGAAGAAGGAAGGAAGAGAAGAAAGAAAGGAAGGAAGGAAGGAAGAAGGAAGGAAGGAAGGAAGAAGGAAGGAAGGAAGGAAGGAAGGAAGGAAGGAAAGGAAGGAAGAAGAGAAGAAGGAAGAAGGAAGAAGAAGAGAAGGAAGGAAGGAAAGAAGAAGAAGAAGAAGAAAGAAGAAGAAAACAGCCACGAGCCAGTCATGCTTTCCTAGGAAACTGACGCCAGAGGGCGCCAGCGCTGCGCGGCTCAGGGGCGCCAGCGCCAGGAGCTCCAGTGTTTTGAAGGATGTTTGCCCAGTTCAGTCCTTGAACTGTTCCTCACCAGCTCTGCTTTAGTGTGTCAAGGTGGTGAGCCTGGGATTGCATTTTCTCTGAACTCAAAAGGAAACTGAAACAAGAGATGTCTGAATCCCAAAGGAAAGAACAGAGAACAACCTCCTGTCTCTAGCCTCATCATAGTAGATTATCCAATCAGGTGGAAAAGAGGCTGGATTCGCAGGAAATCCAAGAGCAGAGCTGGCAGTTTACAGGGCTCTTTCTAAGTCCGTGGCGTGGAAAGTTTGTGTGTGTGTAGTGTGTGTGTGTGTGTGTGTGTGTGTGTGTGTGTGTGTGTGTGCTCCATGTCTGCCAAAACATCGATAGTTAATTTCTCGTGATTTTAGTGAGGTTTTTGAGTTGACATTTTAAAATATTTACTCAGGGGCTGGTGACACAAACATGGTCACCTGAGTTTGAGTCCATACACCACATAGTAGAAGGACAAAGCCAATTTCATCAACGTTGTCCCCTGAGTTCAGCATACAGGCCTCTTCCTCCAACCCTCTAATCTCTTTCTTTCCAAAAATAAAATAGTAAATTACTATTCATGCAAACATTATAAATCTCAGATCACATTGCAACTAATTTACATTTAGAACCACGATTTGAAATTCCAATTCAAGGGAAAATTAAAATATGCCTTCAGATATCGTTCTTCCTCAAATCTTTTAGTGCTATGACACTTTCTGTACCATGTTCCCTTTTGTTATCTTTTTATTTGTTTGTTTTTGCATGTTAATGTATATCATTTCCCCTGCTCATGTAGTCTAAGCAGTGTCTGAAGGTCATGAACACTAGAAAGATAAAATTCGCTCTAACTTTGGGTGGAAGACACTTCTAAATCTACCTGTAAATTTGTGGGAAATGTGTTATTTGGAGCCTGGGAGCCTGTCATACTAGCAATATTTTACATATGAATTCACGACTGTACACGTAGTTACAAATGCAAGCTTATATATGGTTGTTGCAAAAATTTTTTAAATCTCATTTCAGCTCGGCTGATCCTGGCTTCTCCAAGACCTACAAGATGTATCTGTCTAGTTTACAAAAGTCATAGGCAAACGAGGTTTTTGTCTATGAGTATTTTCCCTTTTGTATATAAACACAACTGTGTGAAACATGACCTTTCTTTTTTTTAATTTTTTAAATTATTTATTCAGTTGTGTGTGTGTGTGTGTGTGTGTGGGTGTGTGTGTGTGTGTAGAACCACGGACAAATTCGGGAACCACCATGGACGCCTCCACCTCCTTCTGCCCCGGGATTCACAGGCTCCGCCCCACCAGGACCGGAAGTGCAGGCTGCCCCCGCTTCCGCCTGGCGTCTATATGTGGGATCTGGGATCTGAACTCAGGACCTTCTGCCTGCAAGGCAGAGGCCTAACCCCTGAGCCACCTCTCCAGCCCCATCATGACCTTTCTTAAGGCTTTTCAAGTTTAAGGTCATTGGGTATACTTGCAATGTCACATGAAAAAATGTTAAGCTAAGAGTGAAAACTATAATTTTATCATATAGACCTGTTATCATAAAGAGAGAAGCCATAAATAGTTATTCTTTGTTCTTGATCCAATTGTCTCTTCTTGCGCAGTGTCAGACTTATGGGACCTATTTATCATCTGTTCATTCATTCATTCAACAATATCATCAATTACTCTGCTAGAGGTTTTGGGGAAACACAATTTAAGACAAGAATAGGAACTCTCAGAGGCAGACAGCTACCTCTTTCATTCCTCTTCTTTGGACACTATATATATTTTTGAAATAAATGAATAGGAATATGATAAGATATTATGGTCACCTGATGGAACATTATGCATCCGGTATAACATTTAGCTTTTCAAAACCATAGTGATGCAAAAAAAAAATCATTGTTTGGTTTTCTTTTTGCATGTGTTGCTTGTGTGTGTGTGCATGTGTGTATATGTATGTTCACATATATGTCCAGCTCTGTGTACACAAGAGGGCACTTGAGTGTGTGTTCCTGTGGCAACCCAAGGGTGATATCAAGAATCACTCTGGATTGCACTATCTTATCACTGCTTTGTTTTAGGGTTTCCCAGGCTCTACCTTCCAGGGTCAGAACTACAGGAGGCTGCCATTTTTACCCAGTATTTTTACTTGTGAAATCAGGTCCCTTTGCTCATGAGGCAGAAGTATTAATAATTGTACCCTCTCCCCAGACCCATTGTTTGACTTTCTGAAAAGCAGACTGCAACAAGACAATATGCAGAATGAAATTTGGTGCGTGAGAATTACCAGAAGCACAAATTAATGATTTTCATGTAAAACACAATGTATTATGATTATGCCATTTATAGATAACTATAGAATATGCAAGGAAAGTTTAGAAGACCCATGTGTCTATGTGACTGAGTGAAAGAAAACAGATGGATAGGTTTACAAGGAGCATCTTTTTGTCCTGTGAGTGAGGGATGGTACCATTTGAGATTCTTTATGGGGTTGTGGACTGGACAAAGGGACTCTCAGCCAACTTGCCCTCCCATGAAAAGGCATAACTGTGATTCCTGCCCTGGGAGGTCTTAATTCTTAGAAGGCATCAATTTGTCTGCAGACATTTAGGGAAAATTAAGGTAGCTCTGAGGGTCATGGGAAACAGAACATTACAAGTACCAGTGTGGGAGCCCCAGGTCCCATGTGGAAAGCTCTCATCTGGAACTTTTGGACAAGTTTGGACAAGTGCAGACACACAGAGATGTGAGTACTCTTGGAATGGCTACCGACTAGGAACTCTAGGAGAGAGAGTCCTTAGTTCCAAGCTCAGTTTTCATCTTGGGATATGGGACTGAACCATTAGCCTCCTTGCTCAGTTTGGCAGTCTGGGCTTGTGCATTAGTCAGGGTTCTCTCTGTTTCTCTGAAGAAACAGAATCTATAGAATATAATATATATATATATATATATATATATATATATATATATATAAAAATAAGTTATTAAAGTAACTCACAATAAAAAATAGTGTTCTTCAAAGAAGCCACCTGCAGCCGCCTCGCTCTTGACCTGAATGTTCCATTAAGTTAGAAGATCCCAAGAAGGTCTCAAGCCTTTACTTCCCTCGAGGGCCTTAAACGTTGGGCTCCGACATCAGTGATGAGCAGTGAACAGCAGCAAGGCCTAGAGACCAGGCTCCAAAGCCAATGGGAATAGCAACAACGTGACGGAAAAGATGAAGCTCCAAGTCAGCCAAGGACGGAGTTAACAGCAGCAGCAACAAAGAAGGCCGCGATGCTTTAAAAGTGAACAATACTCGCAGAGTCGACTGCACAGCAAATCGACCCAAGATAAGGGAAGAGCAAGTCCCTCCTCCTTGCACTTCCACAATGGACTGGGTTCTCCACAGCAATCAATCAAGTATCTGCCTTTCCAACCATTAATCCTCCACAGTTGTGCCCCAAACAGTCTGCAACTACTAAATTGATACCAAAATGCAACCGTAACAGCTTGATACTCACAGAAAAGGTTCAGCTCATGAGCCATATGTCATGTATGAATATGAATTGGTCCCCACTATGGTCCTTTAAGAGGTGGAGGAACCTTGTAAGAAGAAGGCATATTACAGAGGACTGGCCTTGAAGTTTGGCTATGCCGACCCTGTTTCCTTCGCTCTCTACCTCCTAATGGCTTTGGCAACCTGAAATGGCCTGTTTCTGCCACTAGCCATGCCTTCTCTTATGCAATTCTTTCCATAGTTGCACTATATCTCCTCTGGAACCCTAAGCCAAATAAATGTTCCCCTAGTCCCCTAAGTTGCTTGAGTCTGAGTATATTCTCATAGCGAGAAAAGAAAATTTGCTAACGGGAGCCCAAGAAGGGGCCCCAGGCTATGCTACCGAGTCCTGAACCCTCACTAGGGTGGAGGGCTCAGAGGGAGGTTCAGTGCCCACACAAACAGATGTTCCATGAGATGGGAGGAGGAAACAGGAGGCACCTAGAGAGAGGGAGAGGGAGAGGGAGAGGGAGAGGGAGAGGGAGAGGGAGAGGGAGGGACTGAAAGGAAAGGGGAAGGGGGAGACTGCAATGGAGGATGACAGAGGAAGAAAGGAGGGAGGAAGATGGGGGTACCTATTGAACTTGTATGATTAGGGAAAACAATGTGGGAAGAAAAAAAAGAAAATAAAATTGACTATGACAAACAGCTTTCTTTCCAAGTCCTCCCCTCTCTAATAAGTATACAATTCCCAGTTCTCCTTATTTCTGGTTTCTTCATCTGTAGTCAGGACCTTGCGGACCATAGCACAGCAGAAAGAAGGCTAGTATTAAAGTTATAAGATGAAACAGCAAGTTCTATCATTGATGCTCCTTGCTCCTGGAGTCTGTATTCCATTGAAAGTTTCTGAGTCTTAATTTCCTCTATCAGCCTTGTGGAGAAAACTGTGTTTAGATTAATTCACATCCTAGTTAATGAGAAGCATGCAGATGATGCATTGGGCCATTCTTTGTGAATTATAAAACATTGAGAAAATATGAAATCTTCTCCCTTTTCTCAAGCACATGAATCGTCCTCCAATCACATTGACTTCTACTATTTGCATTTGTTATTTTACTAATCCAGATAGTCTTTTCCCTCTGGGACCAGGAGCAAGTCAGCACCTGTTTTCCAATGAGATGTATTTGATTCAACACCTCCTTTTTAGGTCCTGGAAAATCAGAAAATGGTTCTTGACTTAAGTATATATCTTCTTCGGGGCTGGAGAGGTGGCTCAGGGGTTAAGCCTCCGCCTTGCAGGCGGAAGGTCCTGAGTTCGGATCCCAGATCCCACGTATAGACGCCAGGCGGAAGCGGGGGCGGCCTGCGCTTCTGGTCCTGGTAGGGCGGAGCCTGTGAATCCCGGGGCAGAAGGAGGTGGAGGCGTCCATGGTGGTTCGCGAATTCGTCCGTGGTTCCACACACACACACACACACACGCACAGACACACGCGCGCGCACGTACACACGCATATGCACACAGTTGAATAAATAATAATAATAATAAAAAAAATTTTTAAAAAAGTATATATCTTCTTCCTCAGATTTGATTCCAGATTGTCACAAAGCTTAAGTTTGTTTTCAATACTCTCGTTTCCTTTTTTTCATATGTATTTTGCATGCATCCGTCTGTGTTTGTTTGCTTGTGTGTGTGTGTGTGTGTGTACGTGTGTGTGTGTGTGTGTGTCTCAGATGGTTCTTGACTGTTTGTGTTCGTGGAGGCCAAAGGGTGATTTAAGGAATCATCTTGGATTGTTCTAACTCCTTATTGCTTTGTTCTGGGTTTTCCTTCCAGGGACAGAGCTGAAAGCTGCTGCTATTTCTGCCTGGCATTTTTATATGGAACCTGGGATCTAAGCACAGGTCCTTTAGTCTGTGAGGCAAAAGCTTTAACCTCTGAGCCATCTCCCCAGTTCCCTGATTTCCTTTTTAAACTGTTTTTCTTCCATAAAATTCTGGCAGAGTTCTGTTTCTGTCCTTGAATGAGACTTCTTTCTGGCATCTTCAATAACAATCAAACCACAGTTTTCTCAGAAGTACCATCATGGAAACAGGTGAGTGGACACTGTGAGACTAGATTTAATGGTTTGACAGTACTGGCAAAAGCTGGCCTTGGCATGCTTTTAAAAAAAGGCTGGAATTTGTCTCCAACTTCGTTGCTTTCAGAGATGTACTACCATTTCATTATCTGATTCTCAGGGGAACATCCTAAGTGACAGTTGCAGGGAACAAAGCTCAGGAAAAATATGTAAATACAGAATTGCACAGATATAGCTAGCTTTAATACTAATGGGAATGTACAATTATTCTCCATAGTAAAAGAATTGTTTCTAAAGATTCCTACATTTTTTTTTGCAGCTAGAGGCCCATTGGTTATCCCTTCAGGAACTTTCCACAGATGTCAGTTTGCCTAAGGGAAGGATGTGGTCTGTCACCAAGAGATTCTCAATTCCTGAACGAAGGGACCTAGTTCAGGGCAAGTTCACAAAGGTTTTCTTTCATGCATCTGGTAGTGGGGGTGCTGCTTTACAATAAGACATTCTACAACAGAGGTTGTGAAGCTAAAAGGAAACAACTCTGGGTTTAGAATGCAGTTTTCCACTTTAGGTGGCTTCTGATGTGCCTTAGGAAAACCTTTTAGTTTAGTGAGTCTTTTTTTTAATACATTTTTTATTATTATTTCCACTCATACAAACTTAATAGGTACACCAGTTCCCTCCCTCCCTCCTCCCCCTGAACCCCGTGCTCCCCTCCCCTCACCCCTCCCTCCCCACCCCCCAGTGCCTCCCCCCCAATTCCCAGAGAGTCCTTTCTTGTGCATACCTGACTCTCCTCTGGGCCTTCCTCTCGATGACGTACAAGGATCCAGTGGCATTTCCCTGAACCCTTTCCCGTGTTCCCCTTAAGTATAGGAACACTACTGTGGCTATCAATCCCTTGCCTCCAAAGATCTTGGTGCCTTTAGCAGATGCTTGACTTTGTGAGGTCAATAGTGTGTTGGACATTGCGCAGGGCATGCAAAGTCCAATTATGATTGCTTCAGCCCTAACTTGTGTGGAGTATCTTGCAAATCATTGCTTCTCCCATCCTTTTGCTCTTACACTCTTACCGCCCCCTCTTCCGCAAATGTCCCTGAACTTCAGGATGGGAGGAGATTAGTCTGGCCTAGTTCTAGGTGGTTGATATAGAGTCTCTGAAGTTCTGGATTGTGGTTTGTTGATTTTCTTTTGCAGTTTTGCTGCTCCTGCAATGCCCTTCACTCCATCCTGCTGGGCACTGTATGTCACCCCCTGGCCAGAGACAAAAAGCTGTTAAACTGGAGTCTTATTATAAGAGCACATTCAAGGGTAGATGTAATAAAAGTAGGAAACCTCAGTGAGGGTGAGTCTTATAAGAAGAATCTTTAGTGTAAAACCGATGAAAGAAAATAATTGATTAGAAAGAAAATATCGGATAACAACCCACATCATAAAGGGGCTAATTTTCAAAGTACCCATTTCAATGTATATATGCGTGTGGGGTATGCTATGTAGTTCCTACTATTCAGATGAGCATAGTAAGAAGCTGAATCTGAAGAATTTGGCACCATGAAATAGCATTCTGGGATTTAATGCTGAAGTCTGGAGGTAGGTTCAACTAAAAACAACTCAGAATGCTTTCCTCTCTGCTTTTATCCAATCAGCTTCCATTTATCCTAAAGGATTTTGAAATGTCCCTTCCACAGACCTCCTCAGAATAATTCCTGACCTTGCTTGTTCACCATCCTACATCACACTTCCCACTTGTGTAGTCACTCATGTTTTCCCCGTCTGTTTTGTATGCAAGGGGGCTTTCAACTCATTGGTGATAAATTCACTTCCAACATTGGCTGTTGTATGATATCTGTACTGTGACCTAGTATTCAAAAGATGGAGGAATTGTCAGGATAAACTGCAAAGATATAAGTTTGCTTTGGAATTTCCTAGGCTCTGTTTAAGTTAGGTAAAAATGAATCTAGGCACCCTGGCTCCTAGATTTTTTGAGGCTTTGAACTATTTTACTTGTCTGTACACTGTAGAAAACTTATGGTGATGCGGGTGAGTCCTATCCACAGAAACACAAAAGAATGACAGTGAACATGTTACTAGCCTAAGGACAATGGCTAGTTTCCTGCCTACTTGACTATTAGCATTTCTGTCTGCTTTAAAGTTGTATTCTTTGAATTTTCTTTGAAAATTGTCTTTAACATTTTACAGATTTTCCTTTTAACTCGTAAGTTGATAATTCTGATTTATATTATGTGTCTCTGTTATTGTAAGAATCATAAATCTTAAAAACATCACATCTTGCTATGGGGAAAAATAAAAAGGAAAATGGCCCATTCACTGGAAAGTACCGTACCTATGCTTGGGGCAGGTGTGGTCTTCTGTGGTTATATGAAGAGCAAGGAAGCAGACAAGTGGACGAGAGAGCAGTCATCAGAAAGAAAACCCGCTTCATGAACTGAAATGAGATCGACAGGACAACCCTTTTCTAAAACAGACTTTGTTTTTAGCAGAGATAGGAACATCAATATAACATATGGGCAATAATATATCCCTTCTATTTAGTACTGGTAAGCACATCTAAGATCTACAGACCAGAAAGCATGACACACAGAGATAAAATGTAGAAGAGAGTCAGTGTCTGTCTGCCTGAACCTTGCCACACAAGATGCCAAAGTTACCCACTCATGAGATAAATTGATCCCCCATTATTCTACATTGTTCAGATAGAACAAAGAGGAAGAAATAGGGATAAATGTCATTTTTAAGAAGCAAAACATGGTCAGAGATACATTTTCTCAGTTAATAAGAGCATGTTTTAATGAGATGAAGTAAATGATGAAAGTTAAAACTTCTGTTTCTTGGAGGGTATGGAGAAAGAAGACCCAAGGAAAATGGAGACAAAAAAACATAGATAAGAAAAATTCTCAGAGAGCAACCAAGTTGTACTCATTTCAATGAAAGATAAGTGAGGAAGAAAACCACATCAGGCTAGACTACAGAATATCAGTGAACCTGGAATACTCATCCCTAATTAACCTAACAAAATGGTAAGATTGTAAAAGCCTCCAGGTGGGAGGAGCGCTCCTGCCCAACACACTCCAGCCAGGATAGGGCTGCTGTACCCAGAAGGACAGGAACGTCTACCGCCGGATGTGCACATGGCTGCCTTACCAACATTTCTCCAAGGACCAACTAGGAGAACAGTTGCTCTCAGGGACAGGGGAAGAAGAAGCCCCCACTTATGACTTTACCCACTGAAGAGCCTCAGAAAGTTCAACAGAAATCTGACTCCCTTACCAACACAGGCACCCCAAAGTAAGTCCTGTGATACAAGCAAAAGGACATTAAGGGAGGAAGGGAGGGGAGGGTGGGAGAAGGGTGTGATGATAGATAGGATGGAAAAGGAGAGAAATGGGGGTGAGAGGATGGGACAAGACACAAATCCAACTTGTTTGTAAATAAATAAAATTTATGAAACACTTATGCTTCTTTAAGGTCGCCAGCTTACTTATTGCAATGACTAAGATAATGAAATTGAGTTAGGTGATTTCCCTAGGTATATGAATTAAGGCAGTTGGGCTTTCCTCCCAGTTTGTAAAATTGAGTTCCATTTCCTAAATCTGGACAGAGTTTGAGCAGGCTTTGCTCTTGCTTCCACAGTGTAAGTATTTGCAGTGGTCTCCAAAGACTGTCCGCATGGCTCCATGTAATAGGTACTGATTCTGTAGCAAAAAGGCATCATTCTATACATTTCAGAGGCTTAGAAATGAATAAATGCACAACACTCAGCAGATCAATGCTGCGATCTCTGATGATGATATAATGCATAGTAGTAAGCCCCAGTGATTTCATTCAGCCATCATAATCAAGTCCTCTGTGATGAATTTTGTGTGTATTAATCTCAAGCTTTTTCAACTATAAGCAAAATGTACAACAAATATTTATGAGATTCTAAGAGCCTTGTATAATGCTCATGAATGTTTATACAATACAGACTTGAATTTGGAAAAGAGACACACAAATACACATCATGCCATAATATAAGTATCTAATAAATAATAGGTGATATGCTCCTATACACAGCATGCAGGATTGGAAAGATATTTCTGTGTGCTTCAATGGCACAAAAATCCCTGTAAGATCGTTATTCCTCTCCCATTTTCCCATTTTACCAATGAAGAAACCACGGTTGGAAGTCTGGTTGGGGCTGCAAAAGTGGGAAGTTGAAGCTAAATACCAATGAAGGTCTTTCCTTGTGATTTTTCATGTTTCAGCCACAAAACCCAGTTTGGCTGTGCAAAATACCTGATTTTGCATGACATTTTATCCACTCTGGCTATGAAGAGAATCCAACGGCCTTGCATGGCTGCCTATGTGGACTCACATCACTCATATCACTAAGCTTCTCCACTCCTGGTTCACTACTTCCAAACCGGAGGTCCTAGTACCACTGTCTTACAGCACGGCCATCAGCATCCTGATACAAAACTTTTGCAACTGTGTGTGGCACATATTACATGGAATAAATTCAGCTAAGCAAGGGAGACATCTACCTGAGGACCAATTGGTCCTCTGGACTTTCCCTGTTGCTACAGGCTGTTGGTACGACCCCACTAAGTAAGACTGAGCACCCAACACTATTTTCCAATTGGCCTCAATAATCCTTTCCCTGGGGACCTGACAGCCTCTTCTGCCATTTGCTGGATAGCTTCACAGAAGACACAGAAACAGAGGAGAACTTGCATCCTTTTTCTTACTAGAGCCAATAATGTATTTCAGGAAATATTCTCTTAAATATTGTTTAAAGAGGACAGCTGGGCTAGAGAGATAGCTCAGGGGTTAAGACTCTGTCTCACAAGCAGAAGGTTCTGAGTTCAGATCTCAGGTCTCACATAAAAACACCAGGCAGAAATGGCAGTGGCCCACACTTGCGGTCCTGGTGGGAGGAGCCTGGGAAATCCCAGAGAGAAGCAAGAAGGAGTTAGAAGCAATCCAGGATGAATCCCAAAGTCACCACTGGTCCTCCACAGGGCCCTCTGATACATACATACACACACACACACACACACACACACACACACACACACACACACACACAATAAATAAATGAAATTTTACATACACACACACAATAAATAAATGAAATTTTAAAGTCAATAGCTGCTGCATATGCTGGAAGTGAGATTTTGTGCTAAGTGTTGACAGCAGTTTTGTGTCCCTCTTACACACTTATTTGTTTCACAGGTAAGGTCAGTTTAGTTTATCTACAGACACACAGCAGATTGCACAACCAACTTAGAAGTAGTTCACACATACTGACTGATTCTAAAATAGACAGGAGAGTGCTTCTTCCTAGAGCTATGACCTGAAGTCTTTTTTTCCTTTTTTCTCTAGTTTTATTTTCGAATACTTGATATTTTACTAGGGTCACATTGTTCTGGATGTATTTGTCTGGTTTGGCTTTTTTAATACTCTATGATGATTAAATGGGAACTGAGATTCCTTGCATAAATATATGAACTAACTAAATTTTTTCTAAGAGACTAAAGAACAGGGGAGAGAAAATAGAGATAAGAATGGAATTGCATGCTAGAAGAATATTTCAGCTGACTAGCATCAGACCATGAACTCTACTTGCCACCAGCACTAAAGAGCATATCCTCTTCTCCATTTTGGAGGACCACAAAATATGCCCATGGCACAGGACCCAGTATGATGTACACTTAAAGTACACACTAGACATTTTTAGTAGACTTGTAGTGATTTGATTTATAAATTCAATTTACTCACTACCTAGCTAGGATTTTTTTGTTGTTACTGAATTTAGGGATTTGTATTTTACACTTATAAAACTAAATACTTATCTCACATAATGATGAAGAATATTAAATGAGACACTGTTTCGTAAGTTATACTGTCAGCACAAGTACTTATGATGATGAATATGCTAGGAGAGACAGGTATCAATGTGACAATTGAAGGCTGAGCACTTGGCACATCTGTGAAGAATTGCTAGTTAAGGCAAGTCCTGGGAAAGCATGTAGAAGATTATCTAATTGGTGAGAGAAGACCCAGACAACAGCAGGTGGGATCATTCCCTGGCAGGCAGATAAGACATAGAGAGCTGGTTCAGTACTTGGCATACTTTGGCAGACTAGAAAGCAGGGGTGGAGTTTTCTGCCTTTTTCAGCAATATACTTTGGATATGGTGTGGACAATTCCTTAAGCTCCTGATATTTGTATAAACTCCTCTCAAGCTGGATTTTGAACTGTAACCAGAATCATAAACAAGAATACAACCCGTTACTCCCCTAAGCTACTTGGTCTGCAACATAAATGAGACTTGAAACAATGATAGTTTTGGAATCTGATAAAAATATGGCTTTTTAAAAAAAGACATTCATATACTTAATGAAGTGTCAATAAATATTCTTTCAAGGTCTAAAATGGAAATGTTAAAAATATAAAGCATGTGAAAGACATGGTGGTAAATAAACAATTTTGGTATGTGAGGTTCAGGGAGGTGAACAGATTTCACATTGCATTTGAGGAATATGAAGATGAGAGAGTAAGTATATGATAATTGTTTTATATAGCATAAAAATACAGTAGGGGTTATAAGAGCCTAAGAGAAAAGCAGGATTTTACTGAAAGCTCATTCAAGAGGATAAAGAAGAGGAAGTGGAGACACAGCGGGTCTGTGGCCAGCAAACATGCCCAACTCTCTTGGCTGCATGTCAGTGCCCCACGTGGCTCAAGAAAGAACACCAAATGCCCAAGTGGCAGAAGGCAGAGGACAAAGACAGAAACCGCATCTGCCTTCCAGACCTCTTTCATATTTGAGGTTCCAACTTTTCAGTTCTGTAGTGAAAGAATGAGCGATGCTGACGTTGTTAACATGTCGCAAAGCAAGGCTTCAGAGTTTCCAGGGCCAGACTTAAATTCTTGGCTTTTGTCAAGAAGCCTTGTGGCTTTAAGGATCATGGGAGGGAGATTGCAGAAGAGAATCCTAGTATTGCAGGGTTTAGAATATATGAGCCACGTCTCCGGAGAGAGCAGCACCGAGCACGGGGAAAGCACAGGCTGGGGACCACCAAGATGTTTCCCAGGGAGGCTCTGGCCACAGCACCTGCTCTCTGTCCATCTGACTTCTCAAGACTGACCTTAGAGTGCACCTTAGCAGCTGTCTATCATTCACTAGAGATGAAACATAAAGAACGCTAAACTGTCTTTCTTTTCTTTTTCGTTTTATCTTTTGGTATATTATTCCAAATAAAATCAAAATCCATCAGTGTATTTATTTTAAAATAATTACAACAGGACTGGAGAGATGGATCAGAGATTAAGCCTTTGCCTCACAAGCAGATGGTCCTGAGTTCAGATACCAGGTCCCATGTAAAATCATCAGGTGGAAATGGCAGCAGCCTGCACGTCTGGCCCTGGTGAGAGTCTGGGAGGTAGAAGCAATCCAAGATGATTCCCGAAGTCCTTTGCTCCTCCACAGGTACATACAGTGCCTTCTGATACACACACACACACACACACACACACACACACACACACACACACCACAGACAAAAGTAAATTTAAAAATTAATTAGAACAATAACATGAGTTTGGGAGATAAAAATTTTGAGAATGGTATAATCATATCCTTAGAGGCTCTTGTATGTTTCATTTTCATCTTCCTTAGTTATAAGTTAAATTAAATTAGTAAACTGTATTTCTAAGAATATTATAGTGTATAATTATAACTGATGAAAAAAGTCTCTTGATGGTTTTCTAATTGCTTTAATATACCATTGGAGGCAATAATTCTGTCAGATCTCATGAGTGAACAGGGCTGAACTTTGATCTCTCCTTAGGAGACAGCTTTGCTACAAGTCATGGGTACAGTCCATTATGGATTTGTTTCTGCTTTCTTCAGACTATGGAACCTTGGAAGAGATTTTTTATTTAATTGGTTCTTTTGAGTCATCTGTTGCTTTGTTCTGGTTACTTTGTTCAATAGACAAATAAGGCCACCGTCAGAAAAGAACCATAATTAGAGAGATATCAGATCCAATCCACATTCAATCTCCTTTCTGATCACTGGTGTTTGGATCTGTTTGAAGCAGTGTATTCCTCCTCATGGGCAGGGTTAGTGTATTAGACAGCCAGATGATGTCCTGGAGGTTGACTCCACCCACGACTGTGCACTACTCCTGATCCTTCCTCCCCTTTAAACCTTCTCATATATAAATATCTCTCTTTAACAGTTTCTGTATTGTTGGATAGGAGAAGATCTCAACACTCAGATAGGATGCAGCCTTTTGCCATCCAAGAATAGCAAGATGGACAACAACAAACAGCCTGAATACAGAACACTGGAAACCCTACAATGATCACCTGGACCAGGCCAAACAAACGCCCCCCCCAAGAGGCTCAGGAACTTAGTGAACAGAGAGCAGTAAGACTATAAGAACCTAAAAATGAAGAGTTCCATTGCTAGATAGCTCACTTCACTCAAGATAGGACAGACACAGCCAGTATCTCAAGGCAGGGGACTTGATCTCATAGACCTACACAGTGGTGAACATGTCAGTATGCCCCCATGGAATGGCATGGATCTCAAAATAGTTTCAGGCAATAGGATCCTTGGGGGCAAGGGGTCAGTCAGACAGAGGTAGGGGAGTACCCATTTCAGTTAACTGGCCAATGAAGGCCTCCTTGTCTCCCACAGAGGCCTGAACTATCATGAGAATGATGATACTGAGGGAACACCAGGACCCACAGAACCAAAGGACAGGAGACTAGGAGGGAGTAGACTGGGCTCACATAGGGATGGAGGGGAGGGAGGGCGGGATGGGATGGGATGGGAATAGGAGGTAAGGAAGGGAGGAAAGGAGGGGGGAACAAGGAAGGCAAGGAGCAAGTACATAAAAATGTTAATTTAATAAATTTATTTAAAAAATTAAAAAATGTTTTTATACATTTTTATTATTTCAGCTCATACAAACTTAATAGGTACACCAGTTCCCTCCTTCCCTCCTCCTCCCCCCGAACCCCTTGCTCCCCCTCCCCTCACCCCTCTCTCCCCCTCCCCCAGTGCCTCTTGCCCCAATTCCCAGAGAGTCCTTTTTTGTGCATGCCTGACTCTCCTCTGGGCCCTCGTCTCCGATGACGTACAAGGATCCAGTGGCATTTCCCTGAACCTTTTCCCGTGTTCCCCTTAAGCATAGGAACACAACTGTGGCTAACAATCCCTTGCCTCCAAGGATCTTGGTGCCTTTAGCAGATGCTAGACTTTGTGAGGTCAATAGTGTGTTGGACATTGTGCAGGGCATGCAAAGTCCAATTATGATTGCTTAGGCCCTAACTTGTGTGGAGTATCTTGCAAATCATTACTCCTCCCATCCTTTTGCTCTTACACTCTTACCGCCCCCTCTTCCGCAAATGTCCCTGAGCTTCAGGATGGGGAGAGATCAGTCTGGCCTAGTTCTAGGTGGTTGATATAGAGTCTCGGAAGTTCTGGATTGTGGTTTGTTGATTTTCTTTTGCAGTTTTGCTGCTTCTGCAATGCCCTTCACTCCATCATGCTGGACACTGTATGTCAACCTTTACAGTCCTTGATGGAGGCCTATTTTCTCTACTGTAACATGGTCACTTCTCTCCTTGTTTCTGGTGTGGCCCTCCAACCCCATCCTTCCTGTTCATAATCCTTGCAATTACTGTAGGTAATACATAGATTTACCTATGAGTGTCTCAAGGTGGGCTGGATGGGTTTAGTACTAGGAGCCACCTATTAGGGAGTACATACGGTGCTCAATTTTCTGCGTTTGGGATACTTCACTTAATATAATTGTTTCTAATGACATCCATTTCCCGGCAAATTCCAGTAATTCATCATTTTTGATGGCTGAAAAAAAAATAAAAAATGGGGCTGGAGAGGTGGCTCAGGGGTTAAGCCTCCGCCTTGCAGGCGGAAGGTCCTGAGTTCGGATCCTAGACCCTACATATAGACGCAGGCGGAAGCGGGGGCGGCCTGTGTTTCTGGTCCTGGTAGGGTGGAGACTGTGAATCCCCGGGCAGAGTAAACAGGAGGAGGTGGAGGCGGTCCATGGGGTTCCCGAATTTGTCCGTGGTTCTACACACACACACACACACACACACACACACACACACACACACATACACACACACACATATGCACAATGAATAAATAATAAAAAAAATTTTAAAAATTAAAAAATGTCAAAATGGGAAATAATAAAGTACTAATTTCAGGAATTTTATCAATTTACTATTTGAAGGTTAAAAAATTCTCAAGTATCACCTACCCAACATATACCACAATCTCCTGGATATCTATCCTAAATTATATATGTATGTGAATTATGCATAAATACATATGTCTATAAGTATATACGTAATGTTATATATATATATATTCCAAAGTAAATTCTGCAAGCCAAACATATAAGCATTATTATTATCCCTGATGTTATTACCCAATGTCACTGAGCTGCAAAGGTAGGATTCAGATGTGCAATTTTAGATTTCAAAATTCCATGCTCAGAACTGTTATACTAAGATTAACACAGAATGAAAGGATCTCTCCCTACAACTCCATTATTATATAAGAAAGATCCTGAGGTGTTCTCTGAAAGTAGTGTATATATAAAACAAGATGAAAAGTTTTTTTATCTCATTGGTCCTTCCAAGTGCATGGATACTGCATTGTAGGGAAAGTGGGGTAGAGATGAGTGAATGAAGAATGTTCTTAGGGATCTTCCAAAAAAAAAAAACCCAATTGATTCCCATTATTAATGAGAGAAAAATAAATGAAAGCAATGAAAAAATGAATAATGATGAAAGCAACTGAGCTTTATAAAGAAGCATGCTCCCTTTATCAGAGATAACCCAGTCTCATCCAACACAGTAGATATACTGGAAGGTGCTCCAATAGAATCATCAAATTTATTGGTCAGGAAGATTCCCAAGTGGGTTCGAGCAAGCATTTCCTTAACAAAGTCAATGTGCTGGATTCACTTCTGGACTAGATTTCACTCTCTTTGGCAAATCCACTTCTTTCCTTCAATTCCAAAACACTGATAAACTGTCTTTGCTTTCAGTAAGAAAGTGACGTCTTAAGTTATAATACAGCAAGCAGCACGGATGAATTTTCAGAGGGATTCAATCAGGACATTTTCCAGAATGAATCTGTCAAAGCTTGGTAAGCTTCCTTGTTGTTTGAAAAGATGATCAGAGGTGAAGAACAGAACAAAAGCACTGGTAAAAACATGATTCTGTCTCAGTTCCATGGAAACTGGGCCATTCTGAGATGCCATGTTCATTTCAACAAACAAAGAAAATCTCACGGAATGAGGTCATCTCAACTCGTCCTTAGTTCTGTTCTATTACCTTTTATTTCTGTGACTTGGATCACATGGAGAAAAACAAAACATGGTTATTTTTATATACCTCGACCTACTTAATAATTCTTTTAAAAGCTAGCATTATAATCATTCTGATATTTGAAATGAAAAGAAACCTGTTGCTGCTGCCATCATCATTGTTGACAACGTTACAAAAGAGAATCAGCTTGGTATAATAGGAAGGTACATTAAGCAGCCACAAACAGTAATATACAAAATAATATTCTATGACCACCTGATTGCTTTCACAAGTTATTTTACTTTTTGGATGTGTATGTGTGTGGGGAAGATGCGTGCTTGTGAAGGTGCGCATGTTTGTGGGTACATGTGTATGTCTATGTACAAGCATGTGGAGATCTGATGTTAATGCTGGCTATCTTCAAATGCTCTCCACTTTTATTTTTTTTAATTAAGGAATGGTGTCTCAGTTGAATCCAGAGCTTATCAACTGACATGTCTCTGGGTCCTGGGTGCTGGGTTTACAGGTATCTACTGTTGTGCTTGTCTGGCTTTTATGAAGAGTTAGATCTCAGGGATCTGAACTGCAAACATCACACTTAGGAGACAAGCATTTTTCCCACTAAAACATCTCCTCAGCCCACAAATTATGCTTTTTTTAAAAAAAATGTTTACTTGGTGTATTGAATAGTTTTGAAGTTTATGGGTTTTTTGTTTTGTTTTGTTTTGTTTTGCTTTGTTTTAGCACTCCTGTCTCTCATCAAGAGCAATGTCTTTGGGGAAATCCAGCTGAAGCCCATCAAGACTGCAGAGCAATACAAGCCGTGGTCTGCTATCATATAAGTAAGGAATACAAAAATACTTGTACTTCAGCCATGGACAGTATCCAAGCTTGGACTTGAGTTTTACCTGTGTTTCTTTATAATATCTAAAGGATAGAAATAATTTCAAGCCCAGACCACTCTAATCAGCCCAGCTGGGGCTCAGCACCCATTTTAAAACACATGATTTCAGCCATCAACTCACAAAGTCCTGTCAGCAAGACATGGGTGGGTTGGAGAGAAGGGTCCAGGGGTGATGTAGAGTCAGTAATGTGAACATATATTTATATTATGACGAAAATAGTATTTACAGGGTAATCTTTTAAAGTTCAGTCTATCAAAAGTACCCTGACATTTGCGTCTTTCTAAAATGTAGCACTTTCTTAAATGCTGAGAACAGTGATCATTAGGAAATAGTAGGGTAGTGACTCATGGGAAGGCAACAGGGCAGAGTCACCCAGACACCTGTTCCAAAAGGCAAACAAAATGATTCAGATGCATCCAAAACTATCAAATACAAAGGAAGTTTTCTGCAAGGCCCATAATATACTCAAAGTTGAAAAATTTCTGTTCCTTATTGGGCAGTACAAGGGAAAATGTAAAACTTTAAGATAAACAGAAACTAACAACCAAGAGACTGAACCCTCCAAACATCCAAAGGCCTAACTTTCCCTGTTTCCAAAGTCTATTCCTGGCATTCTGTCACTTTGGAAAACACCGCAGGGCACTGCTGGCAAACAATAGTCTCTCACTGCCCAGTGAGTTCACAGGGTGCAATTGTGGACCCTGGTTGGACTCAGTAGTTCACCAACTGGGAGGTGCTGTTGCCCTGGAACAGCTAAGAGTGTGGCTTGACTGTACCGCCTGTGTGTGTTCTCTCTGGGTTTCTCTCCCTGTGATGACTAGGTTCCTGGAGCGGGACCACCTGGAGGAAATGCGCTCAGGCGATGGCTGGCTCAGCTGATCAAGTGCTTGCCTTTCGAGCATGAGGACTTGTGCTTGATCCCAGAGCATAGGTTAGAAAAGGCAGGTGCAGCAGTGCGCACCTTTAATCCCAGCTTTGCAGATAGAGAGACAGGAGGATTTCTGGGCTTTGCTGGTGAGACAATCCAACCACATAAATGAGATTCAGATTCAGTGACAGACTGTCTCAAAATGGAATGGAAGGGGCTAGAGAGATGCTCAATGGTTGAAGCCTGTGCCTCACAAATAAAAAGAGATGGACTCATGTCCCACATAAAAATGCCAGGCAGTGACCTATAATTCTTCCCAGGAAGGCAAAGTATGAGAAATCTCATAGCAAAGAAATAAAGAGGTACAGCAATTCAGGATGATTCCCAAAATTCAGGATGATTCTTGATGTCATCCTTGGACCTCCACAAACACACACAATCAAGTGTACTCTTGTACACACATCTGCACACACATTCACATGCAAAATACACATACAATAAAAAATAAATACAATAGAGGGAATGATTGCAGAAAATACCCATCAACCTCTGATTTCCACATGCATACACACAACATGCAACATGCCACACCCCCCACATGAACATGTCACATACATATACCAATACACCATACAACCACAGGTACAAAAAATAGTGTATGTAAATATGTTTGTATAGGTGTATATGTACACGTTATATGTACATGTAGAGGACAGAAGTCAATGTTGGACTCAAAACTGTTTCTAATGAATATGCATCCTTTTTGTTCCATGCAAAGTCCAAAACTCCTATGTCAGGGGCTATGTGTATAACTTAAGCACTAATTCAGCTACCCCCTTCTCTGTGCTCCTCATCACATTTCACCAGTTAAATCAAATTGCTCTCATGTATTTTTATCACACATGTTACCATGACCCACTGCAGAAATAAGTCACCAGATATCACTAGGTGTAGGATGATGAGAGATTGTAAGGTATTTACCTTTTCTTTCAGATGAGAGGGTGATAAAATGAGAAAATGAGTGCATGTAAATGAAAATGGGACTTCATGAAATTTAAAAGCTTCTGTTCTGCAAAAAAAAAAAAATTCCCCATTAATTGTGCAAAAAGAAAATACACAGAATGGGAGAAAATCTTTGCTAGCTATGAATCTGATAAAGAAATAATCTCCAAAGTATACAAAGAGCTCAAAAAACTAAACACCAAGACAGCAAACATTTCAATTACAAAATGGGCCCTGGAACTAAACAGGGATTTCACTCAAAAAGAAACTGAAATGTCAAACATATACCTTAAAAGATGCTCAATTTCTCTGATTGTCAGAGAAATGCAAATCAAAATAACCCCGTGACACCATCCTACCTCAGTCAGAATGGCTAAGATCAAGAACACAAACAACAGAGAATGCTGGCGAGGCTGTGGAGAAAAAGAAACATTTATTCACCATTAGTGGGAGTGTAAAAGTGTGAAGGTTCCTCAGAAAGTTAAAAATGGAACTGCCACGAGACCCAGCTATACCACTCCTGGAAGTATTCCCAAAAGACTAAACTTCTTATTCCAGATACTTGCTCATCTATGTTCATTGCAGCTCTATTCACAATAGTGAAAAAAATGGAATCAACCAATATGCCCATCAACAGAGGAATGGATAATGAGAAAGTGCTACATATACACAATGGAATATTATTCAGCCATCAGAAAGGATGATATTTTGGAATTGCTGGTAAATGGATGGAAATGAAAAATTTAATATTAAGTAAGGTATCTCAGATACCAAAAGTTAAGCACCACATGTTCTCTCTTATATGCAGATGCTAGCACTGATATCCTTACCAATGTATTTGGATTGAAATTATGTAAGAGCCAGAAAAGTCAAAAAAGACTAATGAGTGGGAAGGTGTGAGGGAATGGTTAGAGTAAAACCTATTAAAGGGGAGATTTAGGATACCATGACAAATAGGGTGAGGGTGGGAATAATTGAGAAAAATATGTGGCATGGAATGAGGGGATGGGAGATAGCAGGGAAAAAGAGACTTATAGAAAAAGCCTAAGTTTGGGCAAATTAACCCTATAGGAACCTCTATGCTTTTATATGTCAAAAACGTCTTTTAAGAAAGGAAGAAAAATGGTCAGGCCCTATGCAGAAGAGCATATAGTGAGGATAATGGGGGAAAAAGTCCTGAGCCCATGTGCTTAGAATCCAGTGACGAAATTATACTAGAAGTAACAGGAATGTGATACTTCTTGATAAAATGTTGGTCAAAGAGGTCTCAAAGTTCCCCAAATATTATAGGCTTCTGCCATTGCTCTTGGCTGCAAAAAATTTGTCACTAAGACCCTATTACTGAGGATGCAACACATATGGATCACAGAACAAGGGCAAAATACATCAACTAGAACTGGTCTAAGAACAGTATGTAGTACCAAGGAATACTGTGGAAGCTGCTGGGGGAGAGAAATAATCATAGGTCTCATCAATTCATAAGTCTACAAGTTGCAATAAAAAGCACCATGGCAACAGGTGATCACCAGCATAATAGTGGCATGAGTATCAGGGAGACAACCAACAGCTTTCTGATTGAATTCAAAACCCACTTGTCAAAATGGAAAACATTCCTGTTCTGTAAACTAGAACAAGAATCTAAAAAGGGAAGGAAATAGATCAATAGGTAAAAATAGCCAATGAACCTATAGGTAGGAAGACAGTATATTAAACTGCTATGTAAATAGTTATTATACCCATAGATTTGAAGAACACTTAACATTCAGCCTAAAAGTCTTCCTCTGCAACAGAGAGGATCTCAACAACCTGACAGGATGCAGCCTAGAGCAGTAGAAGAGCAGTGAAGTGGAAAACAATGGATACCATAATGCAGACTACCAGTTACTCAGCAAGGCTCACCCAGTGTAACAGTTACTCTTTACTATTGCTGCGAGAGAGCACCCAAAGTCAAGCAACTTAAGGGAGAAAGGGAGATTTATTCAGCTTACAGTTCCAGGGGAAAGGTACAGTTTCTCATAATGAAGGCGGCATGGCTGGCTGGCCAAAGCTGAGGAGGCTAAGTCACTGAAGTCATCTTGGAAGCTGAGAGCCGTAGACTGCTTCCTGAAAAGGCCCACTTCTCCTGGAGGTAGGGTGGGACTAATACACCTCAAGGCTCACCCCTTGTGACTGCCTTCCTCCAGCAAAGCTCCACCTTTCAAGGTGACATGACCTTGTCAAACACATGAGACTGTGGGGGGAATATTTCAGACCATGACACCCAGAATCAGGTCAACCTCATCTCTTCCCATCCTAAGGCTTTGGGAACCTTGCAGAAGAGAGGGCTTTGAGATTGTAAGAACCTAAAGATGAGTGGTTCACCATTGGACAAGACATACCACTCAAGGAGGGACTGCTGCATCTAGGAACTGACTACAGTGAAACTTGTCCTTGCCAGGCCTGCATAATGACTGACATACCACCATGCCCCATAGACTACCTAGTAAATCAAGAAAGAGAATAACATACAGTGGAAACCTTGGGGACTAGAGCTAGGTGAGTGAAAGGAAATGCCATTATAGAGGCATACAGGAAGGAGGGTGGGAGGGATTAATGAAGGAAGGAAGGGGATGGCAGGGAGGGAGAACAGAGGGAAGCAGGGATGAGAACTCAATATGCTTGTAAAAGTAGAAAAATAAAATAAAAACAGTACATGGTTTTTAAAAAAAAAGAAGATTGAAACAGCAAAGAGCAGGGGAGAAGAGGAGGAGGGTAGTTAGTATCCCTCATGCACACAGCTCATGGGATTATGGCATAGAGGGCCAGTTGCCATCTCAGACCCACACAGGAGCTTCTGGGGTGTGAAGCCTTGTGTGGGGTGCTCAGGGAGGGGCTATCTCCACAGACTGCTCCTTTTTTGGAATGCATGTGTACAATTCTAATGTTGGTTGCCTTTCTCCCCTCCTTCATCTCTTCTATTTTCTTGGCCCCTCTTCTTTTAGTTCTTTCTGTGTGCAATTAGACATTACAGAACTTCAATAGTTTTTTTCTTAAGTAAAAGAGTTAACAGGTGGAGATGTCTCAGTGATTAAAACTTTTCCCTCTGAAGCAAAAGGTTTGGAGTTTGGATTCCCATATGCTATATAAAATGTCGGGTGGGTGTAATGGCCTACCTGTAGTTCTAGACTTGGAAGACAGAGCCTGGGAATTCGCAGATTAAGCTGGCTAGCCAGACCAACCCTAATTCCACGCTCTGGGTTTAGAGACTGGATCTCAACAATAAGGTGGAAGAGTGATTGAGGGTTTTTTTTTGGATATCACTCTGAGACCTCCATGGGCACACACATTCAAATGCACTTGTTTATATCCACCCACGTGTGCTTATCCACATGCAAACACAGACTCCCACACATACATATATACATATATGAAAGGAAATAATATATACATATATGAAAGGAAAAACAGTTGTTAGGGAAGCATGAGAGGCTTCATCCAAGGTAAAGGTTTCCACAGCTGCCATCCACCAGGGCATGCCTACCTGACAATGCCATTGATCCTGCCTCTCCTTCCTCCTGATGCCACAGCCATTCCTCTCTGCTGTTTCTACCACAGCCTTGCTTCTGTACTGTACAGTTCATCCTCATTCCGCTCATTCCTAAATATCAGGATCATCTCTTTGAAACTGTCTAAAACCATTTTCTCCTTAACAGAGTTTTAACAACCACATGGTCAATCTAAATGCAAACTTAGCTGTTGCCTGAATTTTCTGGAGGTGAGATCTCAGTGGACAGAAAACTCAGACAGGAATTTCATCTTCTTTTATTTGGCCCAGTTGTAATACCTGGAGAACGCAAACCAGGTCTGGTCCGACTTGTGGCCACTCAGTATATCCTTGCTTTAACTTCATCAGTACAGTTTACCTAAATAGTCTTTATATTCTTTAGTGCCCTGGCAAGAAGAGTCTTGCAATATTATACATACAATCAGATATGGGGATTGTGAACATAACTGAAAGTCTTCTTTTGAGTGACAAAAGTGACTGAGGTGAAACCATTCAAGAAATATTCTATGAGTAAATAAATTTATTAAGGATAGAAATAGGAATATGAATTATGATATAAATATGGCACACTGGCCTGACCCTTTCTTCTTTATTTAAAATCCCGTGGACTTTTTATTTTTTGCAATTTATTTTCATGAATTCGTCAAGTCAGTACTTTCCATAACTAACTGCTTCCTTAGTTTAGCAGAAATGTGATACTGAGCATTTTCTAAATGACCCATAAATTGTACAGTGAGAGGGATTTAGAAATGCCTTTTCTCCACCATGTCACTTACCATTTATCATAGAAGAACACTAGTGAATAGTACTGTTTCCAAACCATTTGAAAATAAAATCATACAAGGACTCAGTGAGCTTACAAGTCCACTCCACAGCTGACGCATGCAGCGGGCTCCTATGATGTGCTCAAGTTGCACTCCATATGATCTGTTTATAATAGTAATCCAGACAGTTAACTTGATATTATTTCCTTAGTAGGTTTGAAGAAATTGAAAGATAAATAATTCTTGCCTGGTTCAGAGAGCAATTCCATTTAGAATTTAGTCTTTTCAGACATCCTCCAAGTGGTGTTTTGAATAGCAAACAAAGTCTAAAGAAGTGGATCATATAGGACCATCATTATTCCATTATTAATATGTTTAGGGGAATGAAAGGCTTGAAGAATGAAAAGTAATAAAGTAAGTCATTGCAAGATGAGAAAGATCACGAATCTAAATATTTTTATCAGACCATTTCCATGGACTTAACTGTAATGAACATGGAAGTCAGTGTAAGGAGAAAGTAAATGACATGAAATGCACCATGCTCATGGGAATCTGTATTAGTCACAGTGCCTGTGTGCCCTGCTTTGTTTTAACATATGCAGATCCTAATGATATTTATCATGGAGCCAGTTATGTAAGTACATTTTTTTGCAGTTTGCCTACATGTTGATGATAACTTCTGGACCAAAGAGCTTAGGAGAATAAGAGAGTTTATTCTTTCTTACAATTCTTGACTAAAATTCTTAGTCTAGCTTGAAAGAAGAATTCATACTAACACCAGGAGCCTAGGGAACTGATCATACACTATCCACAGGAATTGCTAAGAGAGGAGCAAATGTCACTTGTCAGACAGCAAGACTGCCAAAGTACCTTGAAGTATGCCAAATTTATTGAACCAGTTCCTTCCATCTCTGTATTTGCCTAGGGAGTGGACCTACCCAGTATGGCCTGGATCTTCCCACATCAATCAAACTCATGCAGACTTGCTCAAGGGCTCGCCTTAGCTACTAACTCTTCATGGATGTGCCAGAGTTCAGCCTTTAATTGTCAAGTTGACAATAATATATATCTAAAAATCAAAATTTCCATTGCAAAATCCTAAGAAACGCTTTTATACTCTCTTCTTTCAGAGCCTATTTTCACATGTCATATCACAATATAATAAAATATAGAACATAGTAAAATATTTCATGAAATAAAGTAAGACCAGACTCCAGAATGATAAGTTCAGCAAAAGCTTCTACTAAATGATGCCAGTCATCACAATCATTTCCAGTCTTAAATGACGTCTTAATAAGCAAGCTTGGAAACTCATGGAAGCTGAATATCTATGTTGGCAAATGTTAAGTGTAAGCTGATGATTTACACTAAGTGACAAAGCATTCTTGCAAAGCCCAGAGCCCTTAAGAAACCTTCTTGGAATCAGGATTCTAAGGCCTAGTTAAGAGCACAGGCCTACCCAAGGCAACAGTCCACTCCCTAGGATGAGTTGGCCCAATGTGTCAGATTCCCCAGTGAGACCTGTTCCTATGAAATTGAGGAAGTGGCCTAAGTGCTGCCGCTCTCTGTTGCCCCAGATCTCACCAGTCCCAAATATGCTCTGATTCTTCACAGTTGCAACAGTGAGAATGGCAGTAAGTGCACTAACTCTGAAGGTGTTTCACGTCAGTGTGAACTTTAGCTATCAATTTTTCTTAGGGATAATGGGGGTGGAGCTAACAAATAAGTCAATTTCTTCTTTCTCTTGCTCCCACTCATCAGATAGCTTCCAGATAATCATCTAGAGATGATTTGAAATATAAGGAGGCTATATGTGTGAGAAATATTCCAATACTAATATATTTCACATAAGGGATTTGGGCACCCACAGGTTGTGGTATCCTTGTCTTTCTTGAACCAACCCTACTGACACTAAAGAACCATTGTTCTCTGAAATGTCACCAGTTTATTACCATCTCAGAGCAGGGAGTCAGATCTGGTTTTTTCAGTTACTACAGAATTGCAATTCTTTTTAAAACTTATCTATTATCTTTTACCTAGTTATACAAATTCAATGAGTAGTACTTTCACCCCCCCTTCTTCCCCTCTTCCCTCCCTTCTTCCCTTTTGAACCTCCACCCCACTCTCTCCCTACTTATCTCTCTCTCTCCCCTCTTAGTGTTTCCTATTTCCTTCCACTCTCCAAAACATCTGTTTATATGGGCACTGAAATTCCCTCTGAATTGTCTACACTAGTGAGGGTTCAGGATTCAGTGGCATAACTTGGGGCCCCTTTTTGGGCCCACAGAATTGCAGTTCTTTAACAGGCTCCCCATGATTTACATAATGGCTTTAAATGCGGAGAAAGCATTTAAAGACTTGTGCCAGAAATCCATGCTTATCTTGTAAATGGTTGAATTCGCTCCGTGTTTGAGAACAATCAATAAAAGTCTGGTTTGAAATCTGGTTCAAAATAGCCATTCTAATTAAGAAAATAAAAGACACAATTGAGACAAGCATAATAGGAGTCTTCAGTTTCAAGTGCAAGAGTGTGCTGGACACAATGACAGTCCAAATCTCCCACTGAAAAGTGACTTCCAAGGATAAAGTCAGCTTAGCTGGATTTTCCGTTTAATGGTCAAGGATTAAAAGGAGTGGGTTGGACAACTGTAGCTCATTCATATAACATTCCACTTCAAACATACACACACATCATGATATCCTTAAGAAAATAAGCTGTCTTCTCAGTCACTGGAATTTGAAAGCAAGAGCTGACACTAAACCATTTTGATTAATACATGACATAGTTGGAGGACTATGCTTCACTTCATTCCCCTGAATTTCTGAGCTTTTGTGACCATTGTGTCAGGCTATGTAATCTACAGAGCTGGGTCCCCACAGAGGTTACCTACACAAAAAAAAACTACATTTCCTTTGAAACCTGACTAGGTTTCATTTCTGCTCCAGAAAGATCCATTATGACCACCTTTAATTGGGCAAACTGCCAACACTCTGCCAGTTTAACAAGCCTGTTTCAGCACAATACATATACTAATATGCGTATTTGACTTACTTGCTGAAAATGAGTTATTGAATAATAAATGATTGGGAGAGAGCACAAACCCCTCCAAAGGGCAGTTCTCTGAAAGTTTGAAAATCCACAAAAGTGGTCTGCATAAAAGAAAAAAATTGCAAGACTTTAAAAATTCCCATCTCAAGAGAGCTTATAGTAGAACTGAAAGAGTTAATTCCCAAAAGGAATTCATTTGCATCAAATTTTTACTCTGCACAGCTGCTCAGGGGCACTTGTACAGAAAGGACAAGACAAATATATTTCAACCTATGACATAATCATTACTTTTCTATTTATTTATTTATGCATTTTGAAACTTGGGAAGGCAAGGCATTAAATCCTGCCCTCTGAAATAGCATGAAATGACTTGGAAAATTTTCAAGACCTAGCCTGAGGAAAAGACTTATGTTTGGTTGCTAGTTATTTTGTGAAATTTGCAGATAGTAAGTTTGCTGACTTGTGAACTGCCTATGATGCATTCACTAAATGGTTATAATTTGTACATTAATGAACTTTGTATATTAATGAACTATCAAACTTTCACTTTCAGCACGACCACTCAGAGTCATTTCAACAGCATTTCTCTCTATGATCTTCATTGGAACAGTCCTCTGGCACCTCTAACCCCCAACCTCTGTTGGAAGCAGTATGCAGCTCAGCTTGGCAATTGTGGAGTGGAACTAATTTCTTCCTCTTAACGCCTGTCTCCAATTAGCTAGTGGGAAATAGAAATGATTTACTTAAGAGACAGTTTTCCCCATTTACTGAAGCCTATTATCATTCTTGTCCAAGCATCACTCAGCCGCTAATTGTCTTGGGAAAGCTGTACCTTGCAGTGGTGAGGAGTACAAAGCTGTATTTTGTGAGTGAGGCCAGTTATTTAACAGGTCCAAGCCTCAGTTTCCTCCCTGTGGATAAGGGTTGTTTCTGCTGATACTTAGAGTGATAAATGGAAACCTATGTCAGTGGCACTTGCCATCTGGCCCACCCAGCATCCAGCAAATAAACCTATCCTCTAAAACAGGAGAAAATAAGTAAATAAGCAATTACTCAAATTAAAAAAAATGGTATGCATAAAGTACAGTGAAAGTCCCAAAGGAAGTTAGCCATGAATTTCTTCTTCATCAAATCCCCAGCAGTTTGACAATGAAGAATTCCCTACTACATGCAACAGCATTGATGGTCACATAATTTTTCCTTAGAAATAGGTCTTAAAGTTCTCCAAGTGTTGTCTTGCATTGATTTTATTCTCCCATTTTGATATGTACATCCTTTAGATTTTTTAATAAGTAATTCAAGGATTAAATCTCTCCTACAAGAATAGGAGTATTTACTTTTGTAGAACATGATTGTGATAGTTAATCCTAGGTGTCAACTTGACACACCTGGCATTAACTAAGATTAGCTGAGACCACACATGGAAGGATCAACTGAGCACCACCTGAAGGGATTATACCTGCCCTAGATCCCATTGGAAGCCTCCATAGATCTCATAGGAGCCTCCCAGTAATGGACCACATAAAAGTCCACAAAACAGAATACAGAGGAGTAGAAGAGACTCTCTGAAGCTGTGCTCTTCCCTCCTACTGTCCGACCCTTCAACTCAGCCCGACCCTTCAATTTGACTAGAGACTCTCTAGGAATCCTCCAGCCTTCAGTTGTCACCCTCGGGCCTACTGGGCTGAGCAGTTACTGGCAGCCATCAATGTACTACCTCATCCATATTTCAGTAAGCCAACTCAATAAATCCTCTCTCTCTCTCTCTCTCTCTCTCTCTCTCTCTCTCTCTCTCTCTGTCTAGTTTTGTGAATTCTGTGACTCTAGAGAGAACCCTGACTAATACAATGATGCAATTTTCCAGAGTTGACTATGTCTTACATGGGGTTTATTTTGCCCTAGGGCATCAGTAAGAAAGATAAGACTAGATTTGAACCATTTTTTCTGACAAATGGATGCCCACTGGAAAGATAATCAAGAAAGAAAACTGTAGCAAAGCTTCCCTGTTAGCTTATAACTTGGCATCCTTAGAAAATAATCAATTGTGAAGCTGCATCTCTCCATATGTGAATCCATTTCTTGAGACAACACATGCCAGTCATTGATGAAAAGGTGGCACAGTGACCCAGAAACTTACTATTCTCATAAGATGAGACTTTTGCTTATGATGAAGGAATCTCTTTCCACTGTAATTCTTCAGAGTTAAATGTGGATTTAAAGATCCAAGTTAAGAAGCTGTATTCTGTTTCCATCATCTACCAGTGACAGGCTACTGGATACTTCTGTTCTTCAATAATCTACAGTACATATGCAAGAGCATGTGCTGTATAACAATATTCAGGCACCACTTCTTTTTTAGAAATATTTGATCTTACCTTTAAGACACAATTTCTCCAACAATTCCAGTCAAGATGTATGACCAAATTTCCAATGTCACATCTCATGATTATGAAACTTCTTGCATATCTCTACTACACAGATGAATGTTTTCCTACACAGAATAGATTCTACATGATATAATCAATGCTTGTGAAGATAGAGTCATAGTTACAAATATACTATTTCAATTATGATTTCAAAGATTTTACTAATGTAGATGGTCAAGTGGGAAAAGACAACTCCCTTCTTTCCCTACCAGAAGAAAGAAAACTCATATGCTGAAACAGTTATCAATGGATTATATTGTTTCTAGTAGTTCCAAGAAAAATTAATGCAAAAGTTCTCCTTAGGAAATATCTCCTTAACTGTACCCACCAGTCTGAAACACGATTAAATTTTCTGTTCCAAGTTTAAAAGACTGGCTTCCTAAATGGTGAGATTGCTCAAGGCATTTGTGCGGCAACCTAGCACTCTAAATACAATCACCTGAGGCCATATGTTGAAAGGAGAGATGTTATCAAACATCTGAAACATTATAAAAAATCAGTTCCCTATGTCTTCCTTGGTAATACAAAAAGGTAGAGGTCAGAAGAAAAATATTTAGTGTGCCTGTCCTACTGTGCAATGTTACTATCAATGTAAAGGCTTTGAGTGATTGGAGAACAGGAGATGTATTCAGGAAGTGCAAGAACTTTGGATATCAGTATTTGTTATATTCAGGAATTATTTGTGAGATGATGAAATAATCTTTTTCCTGTAGAAAGTTCTGGGAATCAAGGCAACTGGAAAAGTTTATTCTATTGTCAAATCCTATCAGAAAAACAATCTCTCTTATTTTACACTAAAAATGAAACTTTTCCTCCTAGACACAGAGTTTAATTAGCTTATCTTGTTGTAATTATATAAAGTATAATTCCATTGTGAAATTTTGAAATAATAAATTAAAAACAAAACAATATGAGAGTATTCAAACTACAATCAGAAAAATGGAATTATACCTAATCTGAAATCTGGTAAGTTTCTTTCATTTTACATAATTAACTAGTATAGCAGAGTAATTATTTGAGATATTAACTGATCTATATTTAATCCATAAGGCATAAGAGTCACTGTAAACCTTAAGTAAGAAATTAAAAGATTAGTTCAGAAACAGAGATATAAATCACTGAGTTCTGAATTGAAATGCTGAAGTTTAGCTAAAAAGTGAAGTACTAGATAGTAGACAAAATTCAGCATTCTAATTTTCCCATCATGCTCTGTTCTCCTAACATCAACTTATGATAATTTTCTATGGAAGCCAGGGTGACAAAAAATGAAAGGGTATTGACAGGAACTGCATGTCTTTTCATCCCCAGAATTCAGGTTAAAAGGGTCACAATGTAGTCTATTTTGAGATTCAGTGCTGGGAATTTCAAAGAAAGGATATGCTTACTTTGTCACAGAAGAGAATATCAGGTCATAGAGAAAATTCCTCTATGGTACTGGCAGACAGAGCAGACATGCATCATGAAACATGCACCCAGACTTGAAAGGGCAAGAAACTCCCCATTTGCTCTCATATCTCTGTTTTCTCTTGACTACAAAGATGCATCCATAATCTTCTCTGGGCTGCAGATAGACTCAGAAAGAATGGTGACCTACTGTCAGAATCATTCATTATGACAATGTTTCATCAGAGGGATGAGAGCTGCATGGTTCCCATCATAATATTTTGCAGGAGGCTGTTACTTGGAAGGTTGGAAGCCAGTCTTTGGATCTCTGCCAACAATGACAGGAGGTCTGAGAAGTTTATTGATTTGTTGTATTTATTGGGAATGGTACTTATGATCCGATGGATACTAGGCACTCACTTTACCAATAAGTTTTATTTCCACCTCCATTTTTTTTTTCATTTTTATTTGAGACAGATCCTCACAGTTGCCTGGGCTGGCTTGAACTCACTCTGTAATCCACACAGACCTTGAACTTGCAATCCTCAAGCATGAACATCCCAAATTGATGGGATTCCAGGCCTGAACCACAAAGCCTGACTCCAAGTTGCCTTTTAAATGACCATAAAACTCACCATCTCTGTTGAGAAGCACTGGAATGAGTGGTTGAGTAAGAGACCAGGTTAAGAAACTTTCCATTCTTCTAAGACATTTATGTCATCCCAGAGAATGGAATGACTAGTCTTTGGCTTATAATGCTAATGTAAGTTAAATTTATCTGAAAGTAGCTTCATACAACAGGACAAATGGGATATATGTTTTTTCACCTCAATTAATCTAATCTAGATCATCCCCCACAAACATATCCAGGGGCTAACCTAATCTAGACAACTCCTCTCAGAGATGACCAGAAGCTTCTCTCCCAGTTATTTCTAGAGCCTGTGACAATCAGACAGGTAAAGTGTTGTCTCACTTAAGCTATCCATCTGCTATATACAGGTAAAGTGTCTTCCCACTTAAACTATCCATCTGCTATGCCTCTGTGGAAATCATATGTCTATGTGTGTGATTGGAGTTTTGTGATTATGAAACTGACATTTTCCTTAAAATATTCCCAAAGAGAATAGAGGCTGTTGTATAATTAGATCTCTCAAAAAGTCTAAGACATTTGAATTTCATTATATACGATAGGACCTATATATGCTGTTGAAACACAGAATAGGTCCATGAACAGGCAAGACAGGACTGCCTGAGCATTAAACTTTCTTAAAAGTAAAATTCTCACATATATATGTATTGCTCAATTATAGCAACAAGAATACAGTGAACATCTGTACCCCAACTAAATTGTAAACAACTTCAATCCAGTTTTCAGAAAATATGTCTTGTCTATCAAAAGCAAGCAGTATGCATGCCAGAACCATAAGGGATCATCCAGAAGGAAAAATAAAGAAAGAAATTTCATATTTAGTTAGAATTGACTAAGGAATTACATGCTTTAAATATCTAATGAAAAACAAGTTCTATGTGGCAAATCGCGGTCTTTCAGCAGTATACATATAAGTATGTGATACATATATTATCTGATGTATATGTATGTACAAATATATGTGAATGTGTGGTGTATGCATATATGTGAATAAGGGGTGTGTGTACATGAGTATGTGCTGTAAGTATGTGCAAGTGAATGTATGGAATGCATATGTGTATGTGAATGTATTAGTGTATGTACACATGAATATGTGGTGAAAACATATGCATGTAAATGCACAGTATGCATAAGTGAATGTGAATGTGTGTGGTGTGTATTTATAAATGTGTGGTATGTGGCTGTGTGATTTTGTGTTGCGAGTGTGTTTATGTGAATGTGCAGTGTATACATATATATGAATGTGAAGTGCATGCATGTGATGTGTGCAGTATGCGCGTATATGTGAATGTGTAATAGGCATGTATGCATGTGAATGTGTATGTACAAATATGTAAATATGTGTATGGCTTATTAATTGATATCATATCACTAATTATCAAAAAACTACATTTTAACATGAAAATCTATAACAGATTTTGTCCAGTATTTACTAGAATCAATTCAATATGAATAGTCTGATATAATTTAAAGTATATTAAAATTGTAAAAATTCATGAAAGGAGGTTATTTTTTCCTTCAAAAATGTATTTTCTGTTTTTCATATTGTGTACTTGTGTATATGCATAGGTATATGTATCTGTGTTCACAGGCGTATGGGTGTACGATATGTGTAGGTTCATGTGCATTTGACTGGAGACAAGTGGAGACCCATGGTTTGTAATGGAAACTCTCTACCTTATTCTTTGAAGTAGGGTCTCTTGGTCTGGGGACTCCCATCTCTGCCTCCTAAAGCTTGGTAGTGAGCATAACATCATGCCAACTATGCATTTATGTGGTCCCTTGCTATCTTTTCTCCAGTTATCTTGCTTGAGTGTCAAGTCTTTAACCATTAAACTATCTCTCCAGGCCCTGGAAAGGTGAGATTTTATTGTTGATAGTTATGGAGACTCTGTTTCTGTCATTAACAAAAAACAAATCTATGAACCTATGAGGTTGGAATCTGTGGAAAAAATTTTAAAGTGTTTTAAACTATTTTTTAAAGGCTTAGTTTTTTTTAGGATAGCTTGAAATTTATAGCAAAGTTAAAACTACAGAATTTTTTCATTGACCACTTGTTTTTGAACATACACACTCTCTGACCAATATCTTCACTAGTATGAAACCTTTGCTACAGATGAATAACTTACAGGTACAAAGTATTATTATCAAATTCCATAGTTCCTGCTGGGACTCACTCTCGAAACTGTGCATTCTGTGCTCTTGAAAAAATGGACCATGCCATACAGCAAGCAAACTTGGTAACATAAAAGTGAGTCTCACTAGCTTCCATTCACAATGGAAGGTGTATTACAGGAAGTCACAACTGGCCAAAATGCAGGAAATAAATGACTGTGGACTGCTCAAACTAAACAGAAGATCTAAGCCACCTCCACCCTAAGGCTCAGGGAACATAGAGGGGATGGTAAGATTGTAGGACCCTGAATGGAGGAAGGAGGGCAGCCAGACAGGATCTTCTGAACTACATGTACTTCAAGACCTGCATGGCATTTGTCCTATCAACATTTCGCCATGGAAGGGAAAAGGTCTCAAGAGGCCACATACCTCTTTGAGAAACTGATGAGGGTTAAAACTGGATGGGAAGGAGATGCTTTCTTCAATAGTATACCCACTGATATATGATTCATGCTCTAGCAACTACTCAGTACACACCATAAAAGGCAACCCAGATGAATCTCAGTGGGCCATAAATATAAAAAGACATGATAATTGGCAGGAGATGGATAAGGAAGAAAGTTGGTTGTAATGGGAAAAAGGGGATGGATTTGGGGAGTAAGATGTAAAAAAATCATAAATTCACTGTATTTATGTATGCAACTTTAAAAGAAAAATGTAAATAATTAAAAATGAAACTTTTAAAAAACAAACAAAAATAATAACAACAAAAGAAATGAGCTTACTGTCCTCAGAATCCATCCTGTCCATCTTAGTCTTCCATCGATAAAATCATGGGCAAGTTCTCATATTTTTAATTTTGCCACAGTTTTCACTTTTTTAGAATGCCACATAATTGTACTCATACTTTTGGTGGATTTTTCTAGTTAGTTTCTTCTACTTATTATTGTGCATTTAAATTTTGTTTATTTGACTCACTCTTTTTTAGTGCTAAATAATATTCCATTATACAAATATACTATAGTTTATTCATTTACATATTTAAAGACATTGTTTTTCCAAGCTTCCCAATTATAAAGGTGCTATAAACATATATATGCTGGTTTTCATGTGGCTACAAGTGTTATGGCAAATTCCAAGGAACAAGATTGCTGATTGCACATAAGAGAATGTGTTCAGGTTTGAAAGGATGTACAAACTGTCTCCCAAGGTGGCAGGACAGTGTGAAAGGCCAACAGCACTGAATGACAGTCCCTGAGGTTCATGCCAATGCAACATTTATAGATGTTGGTGTTCTGAATCTTGGACACTTTATCATGTGGTGACATTTGCATGGTGTTTTAACTGAAATTTTCCTAGTGTCATAAAGGAAGGACATCTGTTAATATTTCCATTTGTCATCATGGCATTTGTCCTATCAACATTTCGCCATGGAAGGGAAAAGGTCTCAAGAGGCCACCCACTTCTTTGAGAAACTGATGAGGGTTAACACTGGATGGGAAGTAGATGCTTTCTTCAATAGTATACCCACTGATGTATGATTCATGCTCTAGCAACTACTCAGTACACACCATAAAAGGCAACCCAGATGAATCTCAGTGGGCCATAAATATAAAAAGACATGATAATTGGTTGAGAGACCTTGTTAAAGACTTTGACCATTAATTCTTTTCTTACAGAGTTTCCGTTTATTCTGAGACATAGTCTTATGTATCCTGAACTATTTTGAACTTGCTAAGTAGCTGAGGATGACTTTGGACTAGCACTTCTGATCATCTTCATCCTGAAACTTTTATCTCTGGAAAACTTTTGTATTGTAGAAAAAGAAATATCTGCTTATGTTACTATTTTTTATTGTTTCAGTGTCACACAAAATTTGTACTAGACACTAAATACTTTTGCATTTTTGCATAATTCCAGTATCACATATTTTGAACTGTCATAAAGATGCAAAAAGATGAGCTGTCCTAAACATAAAAATGTTCCAACAAATCTAAAATGCTAATATTCTAAGCTTCCAGAGACCACAGGTCATGTAGCTCACCTGTATGCCCTTTGGTGTCACCAAGCAGTTGAGTACAGTAGATGCCCAGCAAAAAGTTGAGTCAAATAAGTTCCATAAATGTGCATCCTTTTAGTCATATGCATTATAGACTAGCTTTGTAACTTTGGGACAGTGACTTTTCATTTTCATTTTTACATCTGCCAGGAGGGTACTGAATCTTCCTCTTCCCAGGACTAATTAGCTTTGTGTGCAAAGTATCTATGGCAGCACCCAACACAGAATGTGGAGTCAGTAAGTGACCACTGTTTTCCTTGTTGCCAGTGTTGACATTTTATTGCTGTTAATGTCAATGTTCTGTGACTTGGGATAAGAAAGTCCTGTAAAGATTACTTCTTGCCCAGAGTTGTCAAGGCAAATGGCCAAAGTATGACAAGATCAATGAAGACCGAAGGAGAAGATGCTCAGGCCTCAGTAGGGATGTTACAACGAGTAAAGAGAACTGTGGACTGACTGATAGGTTTTGTGATTGATTTTGATTTTTTTTTATTGTCTCTATAGGATATTAGCATAAGAAGTCTGAGCCCCCATAAGAGTAGACAAGCCAGAGGGAACCCTCAGGTCCACAGAAGCAGACAGGCAGGAAGATGGGAGGCAGTGGGCTGAACTGATGAAGGGATGGGAAAGAGTGGGGATGGAGGGAAGCAGGGATAAGTACTCAATGTGCTTGACTGATGGTTTTTGTTTGCTTGTACATACTGTACTTCTAGGCAAGTATTTTGATGGCACCTTTTTCTCATTTCCCCTTTCTCCTCTATCATGTCCTATCCTCTGAGATCACCCTTGTTGACAGATGACCTCTGTCTCCATAGACTAAAAGCTGGTTGTGAGATTTTCCCTTAACGATCCATATCTGGGTCAAGGCTCTCCACCAAAGCAGGCAGGGAAGCAGCTGATATCATGAGTCCAGCGAGATTAAGAGCCCATCCTGAGGACCAGCATGAAGATTCACTTCTTGGAGCAGCTGGTAAGTGGGTCCGGCTAGACTTGGAACATTTATAGTGGAGGAAAAGAGGTCTCCAGGCAGAAGTCGTGTGAGCAAAGCTTTGGGACTAAGAAGTAGCTTCATCAGGCAGGGAAAGTGAGAGACACTTAGAGAAGAGCAGGGATAAGACTAGAGTATTTTAATGTTAGATTGCTTTTGAGAAATGAGAATTTACAGAAACACACAACTGGCTTTGTCATGCAAGTATTCATGGAATCCATGAGCAGTATTGTGTTGATAAAGACAGAGGTGGAATGGATGACAGCTCACTCATATTTCCAAAGAACTGGAAATAGAGGTGAATATACTTGAGGTAGAAGACCTGATTCCAGATATGAATAATGGATTTTGATATCACAATAGCATCTGAATAGAAGTAAAAATACACATCAAACAGAATATCCAGTTTGCAACATGTTATAACTGGAGCATAGGCTCAACCATAAATTCTAAAAGTCTGCCCCATCCTGGAGCTCAGGGACATTTGCGGAAGAGGGGGCGGTAAGATTGTAAGAGCAAAAGGATGGGAAGAGCAACGATTTGCAAGATTCTCAACAATAGTTGGGGCCAAAGCAATCGTAATGGGACTTTGCATGCCCTGCGCAATGTCCAGCGCACTGTTGCCCTCATAAAGTCTAGCATCTGTTAAGGGCACCGAGACCCCTGGAGGCAAGGGATTGACAGCCATAGTAGTGATCTTATGCTTAAGGGGAACAAGAGAAAGGGCTTATGGAAATGCCACTGGGTCCTTATATGTCATCGGAGAGGAGGACCCAATGGAGAGTTAGGCGTATACAATAAAGGACTCTCTGGGAATTGGGGGGGAGGCACTGGGGGAAGGGGAGGGGGAGGAGGGGGGAGGGAGGGAACTGGTAAAAAATTTTTAAAATGTATAATTAAATTTTTTAGTTAAAAAAAACATTAAAAAAAATTCTAAAAGTCTGGAGAACGAGACTTGCAGTTTCAGTTTCATAGCTGGTTGGGAGTAAAGCCCCAATCTCCACTCTGCTCCTCCCTGGGTTTAGGCTCTGACAATGGAGCTATGATATACGGTCCCACATTTTCAGCTTTCGTAAAAATATTTCACTGCAGGTACAGGTATTTTTTCTTAGAGAAAGTTACCTATGTATATTGTGGAATACTGATATATCTTAAACTTAATAAAATATTATTCTTCCTACTTAAAAGTGACTATTAGCAGTCAGGAAAAACAGGGAAACAGATTTTGAAATTAACATTTGGAAATTACAACTACTCAGTAGCATCATTCTTCAGGCTAATGATTGCTTGTTTCAACTGGCTGACCCAAGTGTAACCTGATTCAAAGTTTGAGTTTCTTCCTGCCTTGAGACAAGAAACAGATCAGTTCTATCATTTTTATTTACTTATAATTTAAGAGAGGAAGAAAAGGGAGAGACAAGAGAGAGGAAGAGAGAAAGAGGAAAGGAAGGAAGGAAGGAAGGAAGGAAGGAAGGAAGGAAGGAAGGAAGGAAGGAAGGAAGGAAGGAAGGAAGGAAGGAAGAAAGGAAGGAAGGAAGGAAGGAAGGGAAAAAGAAAAGAAAGAAAGAGAATATAGTGCATGCATGCTATGGCACAACTTTCAGAAGTCAAGTTGTTTTCTTCCACCACAGTTGCTCGGGGATCAAACTCAAGTTCTCAGTTTTGTGAGCAGTTGCCTTACCCACTGAGCCATCTCACCAACCTGATTAATATTTGCCTGAAAAGATGGGAAAAGAAACTACAAGAAGATATATTCTACCAAAGGAATATTTTTGACACTACCCAGGACTCAATGTATTCTCCGACTTTCTTAATTAGGAAGCAGAAGATATCTGACCCTCTGTTTGACTGACAGTTGACTGTGACTTTTTCCGCACATCTCGGGAAATCCTGTCGCCAAGTGATTCTATCCAAGCTCTGGAGGAGTTGCCAACTACTAGGGCCTAGGGGTTGTCAACTCCTAGTTCAAGGGGTCTCCGCATAGAGTTCAGTTGCCAATGGCCTATTAAAGGCAGTTAGACATCACACAAGTTGAAGTTTTAGCATTACCTCATAAACAAATAATGACCTTTTTGAAAGATCTGTCTTCTTTATTGAGATAAATTAGTTCTTTATATGAAAGACCACATTTGATACACAGAAGTCATAAATTATTCTTTGGAGTCACAAATTATTTTCTAAGTTGTAATTTAAAACTATCTAAATGTAAACTATCTAAATGTAATTTGAAACTATCTAAAAAATATACATACACTAAATCTACAAGCCAACCATTTTAATTTTTAACAAGGTATTTGAGGTTAATTTCAGTGATTGGTATAGATAAGCTTGCTTTCACTAATTTGAAAATGGAATTAAAGAAAAATGTTGGATTTAAGCAGGATTTATTTAATATTCAAATTTCAGTACTATTGAAAATTTTCTTTGGAAAAGACCCTAAAACATGAGTCATGAAAATATTATCAAAGTGGAGTCACACAATTCAAGCAATGCATTACAAATTTTGAATTGATTGTATGTTTTTAAGCAAAATTTCAATTTATATTTGAATAGACGTTTGATTTCCAATGTTTGTTCAAACTAGCACCAACATTTTTAATGCTTTGTATTTTACAGACTCCAGTGTCTTTTGATCATTAATCCTGATATCTATTTTTTGTTTGGAAAAAAAGACAGACTCCAAGCAACTAGTAAATATCTCATGGACACCAGATAGTGTCCATAGAAGCTTTAAGGAAATGAAGACTTGGAAGAGGAAAAAGATAGTTTCTTTTCCTTGAAAGATAATGGTTTTCAGTTAATTCAAGTGTAAAAAAAAAGTCCCATCCCTTAAATCCTGAGATTCATCATCCCGACACTGTTTACTAGACTCACAGTTCATGAACTGATAGGAAGCCCTGCGACCTTGAGCTCAGCTGTCAGACTTCTCACAATTCGTTAATTATATCTTAAGGCAACATGTGAGCACAGAGCATTATCACATCATGTTTCCATGATGTGAAGTTCCATCCTTACTCATAAAAGCAACATTCACTTGTGCTCTTTGTTGAACATTATCCTGAAAGTTTTATTAGCCACGTATTATAAAACATTTCAATTATAAAACTACAGTGAATAACAAAGAGAACATTTATGTAACTAAATTACTGACATATGCCACATTCTCTTTTTAAAAAATAAAATATTATCAGTGTGGCTGAAGTATATTATCCACATTGGGCCCATTCAATTTTCTTTCTTTCTTTCCTGTCTAAAGGAAAATGAACATGTCAAAGTCAGAGAGTGTTTTCCTCAGTCTGTTTCCATGCATAAGCAATTTTGTTTCAATAATACCTAGTCAAATTCATGTGACATTTAAATTAATATAAATAGTATCATATTATTATGTATTTGCTTTCCAACTTTATGTTTGAAGCATACCTATATTAATACATGTTGACCTAGGTATTTGTTTTAATTGCTTTCATGATATTTGATTTTATAGATAAACCATGGGTTTAATTCATTTACTTTCTGGTGGATATTTATGATTTCTTGCAATATCATTGTATGTTTTTCATATTTTATTGAACATTAGTTTATTTCTTCAATATAAATTCTTAAAGGAAATAGATGGAATTTAGGAAAAATTAGATTTATCTATTTTCACACTGACGAGCTCCTGTTTAAAGAGATTGTACCAAGTTATAGTCTTAACAGCAACATAGAGACATTTTTTATGATCTTCCTTCTTTGCTGATATATGCCTTTATTAGTTTCTTAAAAGTTTACAAGTTAATAGACATGTTTTGACATACAAACCTCTGAAGACTAATGAGGTTGAAAATTTTTCAATGTGAATCATCCAGGTATGTCTTATTCTAAATGATCATCCCTTTTATCATGTGTATGTGTCATGAATATGTGCATGTTTCTGCTTGCATGTGTGTGAGCAAATGTGTTTGTACAGGTGCATGTGATATATGCATGTATGTGGAATGTCTTCCTTGATCATGCTCCATTTTAGTTAATGAGTCAGAATTTTTCAGTTGAACTCGGAAGTAACAAACTGGCCATTGTAACTAGCCTGGGGATCCCTTATAATGCTGACCCTTAAATGCTGGGATTATAAACAACTGCCATGTCTCCCAGGTTTTACATGGGTTTATGTCTAGTTATGAACTCTAATCCTCAAGTTTGAAATAAGTATCTTATCTATTTAACCATCTCTCCAACTTCCAATGATCTTTTTTTGATACTAGGCTCTTGGTCTTTCTTAAAGAATTTACAGGAGTTCTTTACATATTATGCATACTACTTTTTATCACTATATTATTGCAATGCTTCCCAGAATTTGTCTTGTTCTTTCACTTTGTCTAAGAAGTTTTAAGATCTACTGAAATTTAATGGTGGTAAAAATCTTCATAATTTGGGATTCTTTATTTCTTAATTGTGAAAATATTTCAACTAGAAATCAAGGATGAATCCAGACCTACTTTTTTCTATGAATTTTGAGGTCATTTTTCTCTTAGATTTTGGATCAATCTGTGGATTACTTTTATTTGTATGGAATATTTATTGGACAATCCATTACCAATTATTTATAATATGGCCTCTGTAATGAGCTAAGTTTTCTTCTAGGTGTGTTCCTTTTTATAGATTCTTTGCTTGTCTGTGTCATTTTCTTTGTCTTGCTGCTCTGTTACAATACTATCTTAAGTCTCATAATATATCAATATTGTCAGAGAAATATGAACTATATTTTTCTGGTAATACTAGATATGTAGATTTATATGTGGGGAAAATCAGTGCCTTTATGATTGCTACCATTCATGAACATTTGTGGATATCCTTATCATTTTTCTGTAAAGAAGCATCAATAAAAGCTTATTTTGAGAAATTTTGGTAAAGAAGGTGACATATTCATGGCATAATGAAATGAAGACACTAGCACAGAGACTGTACTTACGACACTACAGGGGAAACATGCTATATAAGCATCATAATTAAACCCCCAAGTCCTTCTGGAAAATACACAGAATACCCATTCATTCTTCCAATGGCAGGTGACAATGATATTTGTATGCTAATGTCTAAGCCAATGTTTACTATTTCAATCAGTAGGATACTGAAAACGAAGTCTGCTCTATTTCAGATATCGTTATTTCTGATTCCTTTCATCTCTTCTCCCTCATCACTTGAACTTATTATGCCTTTCCCTGGTAAATGTAATTATCGGTTCTATTGCCTTTATTTGACATAAATATACAGCATGGGCTCAGGCAACTGTATATCTTTGAGTAGCTATTCATTGCCATTCAGATTTCACATTTCTTTCAGGCCTACATTCTTGGAGTTCTGCTACTATCTTTTCTGATATCTTTCTACAGTGACATTTCCAAGTAGTTGTTAAGATTGCAAATTGGAACTATCTACAGCCCTCTTCTGGTTGTTCTGATTGATCATATCATTAGTTTCTTGGTTTGTGCTTGCCTTTGCTCAGCTTCTTTTGTCCTCTGCACATAAATGTAGAAAAGATGGAAAGTATTAGCTTAGAGTACAAAAATGTTCTAAAATATGGTCACATAAAATGTGTGCTAGGCTAAATAGTTTTTCTCTAAATGTATCATTTTATTCTCTACATATATATGTATACATTTCTTCAATATTAAGTACGTTTTATAAACATGGGTAGTTAATACTGATACTCAAAAGCTTCATAGGATGGCATTTATATATTATGCAGATTGTTTTGATTTTTTGTGTGTAAACTATGTGAAATCATACCTCATAACTCCACTGTTTTTCAGTTATACCTCAATGGAAACATTTCATCCTGGGGGGAGGAAAGAGGCTTATAAAACTGGAGAAGGTAATGAAACTTACAAAATTTAGGAAGCACAGAATGTTGTATCTGATTTTCCAAGTCCCTCCCTGACAATACAGTAAATAATTGTTGGGAAAATTTATCCTATTGGCTAAGCTGTATGCAACTTTTACAGGGAACTAAAGAGTGTGGCTTTGAGAGTTGTTACCTGAACTAGAGTGTGCTACTTTGAACAACCCATGGTTCTGTAAATAATTCCTTGCTTGTGCTCCTGAAAGTAACCCCTCACCTATGATCTTATAACTCTAATAAACTCACTGCTCATTTAAGTTAGACTTGGGTAGAATTGTTTCTTTGCTCAGTCATCAGAGCTCTGTCTGGGATGAAAACACATTTTCAAGTCTTGCAAAGAAAAGTCATACAACATCAACAAACCTAGTCTTTGTGGATCTACAAAATTGAGGCAGGCAAACACATGGAAAGCTTAATCTAGGATTCTACTTGACTTCAACTACACCCGCCCACACACACACACACACGCACATACACAGTTTCTGAAAAAGCACTCAGTGACCTGGGACACCCTACCTACATCCAGCTTCACATGCATTTGCAAACAAATAGGTGGGTCATTCTGATCTATAGCTCCCTTAGTGATTCCCCTTTTGCAGCCAAGACATTCTGAAAAATATCTGGCAACTTGGGATAAAAGGCCAATCTAGTTTCAACTGGTTTTGGGTGCATGGAAAGTAAGGTAAGCCATGTCCTCTGAATGAACTTTTAGGAAAATCTCCATTTACTATTTTTATGTCTATGCATGATTGGGCATTCATATGATTGAAATCAGATGCATCATGGGAATAAAGTGAACAAAGGCTTACATTACCCCAGTATGTCAATCAAAAGTACCTCCCTCTTTAACTGCCAACTTCTACTCTTCTTGGATCTATAAGGAAAAGCCCTCAGGAGTAACAAGATCCTCTGGAGCTGCATGCTTGCTCAGAGCCTGCTGCTCTCTTGCAGGCTACTCTCTACTTTTTCTTTGCTTCTTAATAAAATCATCTGCTGTTCTGCTATTAATGTGCAGTGCTTCAGTTTTCTGTGTAAGACATGAAGGGCTTGGAAACATTTAGCCCAGGTTGGCAACATATTTTTGCTTTCCTTTTTAGAAAGTAAGTAAGTTATTTATTTGCTAGAGAGAGAGAGACAGAGAAAGAGAGAGAGAGAGAGAGAGAGAGAGAGAATGTGTATGCATGCCATGGTACATGGATGGAGGTCAAACAATGACTTTATTCTTTTTTTAATTTTTGCATATGTAGGGGTGTGTGTGTGTGTGTGTGTGTGTGTGTGTGTGTGCATCAGAGGCCACCGTGTGTCCCTGTTGAGGCCCATGGTTGACTTCATGAATCCTCTTGGATTGCTCTATCTCCTGTTTGATTTGCTCTGGGTTTTCCCAGACTCTGCCTTCCAAGGCTTGAAGTATAAGCCAGCAACATTTCTGCCTGGCATTTTTACATGGGATCCAGAATCAGAACCCAGGATCTTCTGCTTGTGAGTCAGTCTTAACCCCTGAGTCATCTCTGCAGTCCCAAAGAATGACTTTAAATAATGAGTTCTCTTTTTCCACCATGTGGGTTTCCTAGGATTGAGCTCAGATTGATACATGTGTGAGAAGGTACCTTACCAATTAAGCTATCTTGCCTATACCCCCTTTTTTAAATCAGGGGAAAGTCCAAACACAGTCCCCCACTACCATAAATCACACAATCCAAACATGTGGAAATCACGGGGATCAGCACATCTAGAAAGCAGTGGATGATCCTTGTCTGGGAAACCACCTTTGAGATCATGGTGTTTTCCCTGCTAATAAGGAATTTTTGTTAAGCAATTCAAGTTGCACCTGTAAATATGCCACAACTTCAAAGGTAGAATTAGAATTTACTTCTTGCAGTTTTTTCTTTCAGATAAAAATCTAGAAAAATGTGGTGGTCCCTTTACTTAAGAGTTAAATAAATTCACTGATTAATAAAGGCTTTGTGAATTTATAAATAGCTGAACATATGTGCATTTGCAATAGAATATTATCCCACATTTACAGAGGTGGTAGTTAGTTCAAATTTGACAGAGACAGTGCTGTCAGGTGTGTGCTGAATGGACTCAGGCAGGAAGATGTAAAAGAGTAACAAGATGAGCTGGTCTTCAATAACTCAAATCATGATATACTGCTACTTTGATTGTGTTTATCCTCACTAGATATTTTAACATAAGAATCTGATTATAAATATCATTAAAAAATAAATTGTCTTTGGGCATTAGCACTTAAGTTGTTTTCTTTCCTTGGCAGGAATAAAATATAGGTTTTTGAACACTTCAAGAACACATGGAAAAGGTTTTATTCAATTTTACATATGATTGTATGTATTGTATTTCAGTTCATAGAAATACTCATCACCCTCATTAGTTTTCTATGGATTCATTAACCAAGGAAGAAAAAAGTTATTTAAACCAGACAGTTTGTAATAAGTTAATTTTTGTTTCATTTGAGCACCATTGAACTAATGACTCGCTAGCCTTTATCACTATACACACAATAATTAAGTAAATATAGGCATTTCTGAAGATGCCTTCATTTCAAAGCTCACCGGTCTTGTACAAAAGGCACCTGTATCTTACCAGTCATTCTACCTTCCACTGGTATAAATATTTAAATAGCATCCCCTTCTACCAGCATGCAACAGTGCCCTAAATAACTACTTAGGGACCCACAAAGCTACAGACAAATGATGTTTGCACTAATTACATACTGAAGAAAATCTCATTCTGTAATGCATTTTATGTTAATTACCATTTTGGTGTTGTGTATGCTGACAGCCCAAACCACCAACCAGCGTGACCCGAGTTCTCCACTATGCCAGCAGTGAATAACAGCTTTAGTCAAATAATCATTTCTTTTCTCCAAACAAAGCAAATTACATACAGGAGTTTTGGGCATTGATTGGCAGTTAAGTTGCCAGCTGTGCCTTCCAGAGAAACAGCTGTTTAGATTTTCTCAAAGCACAGTGAACAGAATCTGCCCTTTTAGAAGAACTCAGCTGTAAACACACAAAAACTAGCCAGAAAGTATCTTTAAAACATTGTCCAAATCATTTCATTCTAGAAGACCCTAGTGGACAAAAAGTAGAAGGAGTGTCAAATATAAGAGGTTTTCTTTTCTAAAACAGATCAAGCAGCTTTTATATAAAAGTATTCCCCAAATAAGGCAAATCAAGCTGATTTTTTAAAAACATTATTTGAAGCTTCAAAAGAATGTTTTCTCAGTAAAGAAAAAATGAAGTAGGAAAATACAAACTGTTAAGTTACTGTTAAACATAAGTTTAGGTAGAAAAATTACTGAGTCTGCAAGACAGAATAAAAGAATTTCAAAGACACCCCCCACAATAGGGCCTGCCCCTGTAGCTGCATTTGTAGGAGTCATGTAGGGCTGTGAAAAGTTGGTTAGCCTGTCTGTGGTCAGACTGCCCTTCTGTAACTTAGTAACCATTGTGTCTGCTTCTGAAAAGTCATGCTTCCCTTGCTCCAGCACTGCCCTGTTTTAGTATAAAAATTAATATACAAACTAATATCAAGGCTGGAGCTCTTAGAGAATTATCTTGGCTCTAGTTCACCTGTGAATAAAACACCATTGTTATACCTTAATTGGTGTTCGAGAAATTATTCCAGGGAAATCCCCACAGCAAGAATAAATGAGAGGAGAAAAATTAAAAATATCCATTAAATAGAGGCTAGAAGTAATTGTGCCCAGAACTGCGACAAAGTATTTCAAAAGTATAGTTTCTATGGAGAGGGTTCAGGAATAAGACAATCTACTTAGCAGGCAGGTAGGTCGAGTCACAGACCCAAGGAGCACAAAATGTCTATATATATTGTGGAAAAAACAGCTCTATGTTAGTACCCACTGTTGTTCAGTGAACTTTGGGACTGAAAATTAAAAGCAAGCAAACAAATTGACACACCAATTATCCATTGAAATCCAAATATATTTTTCCTTTTACTTTTCCTGATTTCTTTCTCCTTCTTGGAACTTTATGGGGAACTTTTTCAAATCATAAGCAGACTTTTCCAAGTTTGCCCACTTTCATCCAATGAATAAATCAATCAGTATCTCTGTCCCCTCCCATCCCTCCAAACACACACATGTATTCACACTAATGTACTTAGGTTTGCTTTAGCTTGGTTTCTAACTTATATATGGGAGGTAGCCAATGAGCTAATTCATAGGATATAAAAAGACTCCTGCTGCCCAATTGCAGTATCTTTCCTTCTTATTTCATCTGCTTACCCTCCTATTGCCTCTTTTCATCATCCTCTGTGAGTGTGGGACAAGGAACCTGAGTGTCACTGACTGAGGATCGCTTTGGTGGCCATTGAGTTTCCAGAACTTTAGTTGTCTGAATCAAAGAAATGAGACACTGATACACAACACCCCTCCCATTAAATTCCTTGTTCAATGTTCTATTCTCACATTGGCAACAAGCTGGCTTCCATAATTACTCATTTGCAGCTGGCAGACATCCCTGAATTCACTCTGTTGTGACAATACTATACAACAGATTGGATTGGAAGGGTATCATGGCAGATGATCCCAAAAGTTCTTCTGCTGCCTCCTCAAGAAAATTCTCAAACTACTTTATTAAGAGTTCTTTACATTTATAAGGCTTATCACATCAATAAGGCTATTTGCCTGCATTTTCTATGATGGAATTCTTCCTGTTTTCAAGAGGAAAATTTGTGAGTAAGGAAGTAGTCACTGTAGGTTTCTCCATCAGCAAACACTTCATTCAATGAATAGATATCACATAGGTACTGGACCAGGTGCCAGTGAGACCAGAATCAGCACATGGTCTTCAAGAAACAAAACTTTTGCTCTACTAGGGGAAGGTATCAATGTCTTGAGATAATAAAGGGTATTGAATTGAAATTAAATAGAACTGTTCAAATAGATTATGCTGTTCAGTTGTGGGTTTTTTTTTTCTTTTATCCCCTGCCTTGCCAATGACTTTTTGTATCTGTACCAGGACGCATTCTTGTTGATTTTTCCATTCCCAAGAATGGCCTCATCTCTGTAGGAAGGAAACTAGAAAACAAGGGAGATGAAGGAATTCCATTTTCCAGTTATTGTACATGGGTGGCATTTCATCCTTGAACTGTTCACCTAGAATAAGCATGGGGGCTATGTGATTCACCTCATAGTGCCTACTTAGAATATGAAGTTGTAGTTTGTAAAGCTTTGTATCTTGTGGACCAGATCAAATCTTCAGAGAAAAACCTCCCACAGAAATTAAAATTTCTTCAGCTTAGAAGAAGTCTGAATTAGATTCTGGTGTTTAGAAAGCTTTGATTTTTCCTCCCGTTTTTTTTTTTGAATCATCCTCTATTAACTACTTGCTTTAGTTGGCTATTCCTTTCAAGTTACATGCTTTTACATGCTTCTACCCACTTCATTATCCTCAATATAACTGAGGCTATTCAGCAGCAGGCACAGTTTTATTATGATAGAAATCAATATAATATCACATATTAATAATTTTTTACAAACTTCATGCTTGACAAATGCCATTAGTTACTTCCAGTGAAAGTACTAAAGAAAATTTCATTATATTCATATTTAATTCATCTATTCCATTTCTTTTGTGGTATAAAGTAAGGTGATAATTAGACTTGCTTCTGATAGTTCTCATAACAACCATGTAGCAGCACTACAGATATTTTATATATTCTGAATTTAGCAAAGCATCATATGAGAAAATTAAAATATCAAGAAAATTATCTTAGGAACTGACAAGGTTTGCACAGCAATGTGTATACAATATAGTAGGTCAGAATAAAAGCTTTGTGTAAACAATATTGCATTTTCAGAACTCATGGATTAAAGGATAGCACCCATGATTCACATGGAGTTTAATTAAAATATATTTGGGACCAAGACCACCACCACTACTGTCATGAATAAATGTGAATGAGAAAAACAAAAGGAAGTAGCTTGTGAATTACTACTGAAAGTACCAATGTAATGTCTAGTAAAAAAGGATATAAGATAAATGTAGAAAAAATGATACTACAAGAGAAGGCAGGAAGGATGCAGGGCAGAAGCTGAAATAAAGCCACCTTCATATTTGTGTTAAAGACATAGTGAAACATTATTTTTTGTAGTCCTACTCTTTTATGGTTGGATCAGTAGCCCAATGACTTGTGTAGTGTAATTCCAATGAATACTTCTGAATCTAAGTTTATTACCACACAGACTTGCTCAGAATTCTCACAAGCTATTGATCCAGTTCTATCCATGCAGTACTCCAAGTATTTGGATTTTGATTTGCAGTGTATCAGCAGTGCCAACCAAAATATATACCTTGTCTTCATTTGAGAGTTCATTTCCTAGATTTTCTTCTAAAAATGTATCACTAGAGAAACAAACTTGTATAAAATAGATACAACTAACTACCAAAATTTTAAAGAAAAAAATATCCAAAGTAATCAGTCAGGATGGAGGATGAGGGAATTTCCATTGACCCATTAAAAAAATCTTGATTTTATGTATAAACCTTCCATTTACTTCAACTTATTTAAATTATCACTGATTCATGTTCAAACTCACTAGCAAAACATCAGTTATTTTAAAGGGAATCCGCCACATGCTGCTCCAAACAGATTTTAACACTCATTTCAAACGTTGAAAAATAAGAAAAGCCAGAAAGTTTCCCTTAGGTGTCTATTCACTGCCCTATTCTTTTATTTCAATCTTTTCTCATAGACACGTGGAAATGCCATCTCAATGGCTTCAGATTTGTGAAAAGCAACCACCACAAGTAAAAATCAGTTACCAAACCTCTGTGTATGAAGGAGTAAGTACAAAAAACACTGTACCGAGTCTTCAGTTCTGTGATTACTCAAGAGGTCAGACAGGAAATCTTCATGAAGGCTCTCTCTTCGAATCAGTGTAAATTCCCGCAGGAAAACAGCCTCTTGGCTTTGGTCTCCACATACCTAGAGAGATAAGGTAGCTGAATTAAGCCTTCAGACATGGCCTAGAGGGAGAAGGCATGAGGGATTGTAAAACTTCTTGGATTCTTTTCAAGTCTGATTAGAGCAATCAAAACAATGCCCACAAATAAGTATTCATGTGAAAGTCACTCGAATATTCTGGCTTGTGACCTGTAGGACTGATGCCAGGAAAGTCCCCTACTAAGAAGTAGTTTCCCAACTGACTAGTGCGCACACGACATTGAAATGCAGTGGCCATAGTTTATCTTCAAGGCCAGGTTCAGGTCCTAGCTCCACTGGACCGTCATATGAAGGTATATAACAGAGGTCGCGAATCTCCAGACCCAGATTAGAGAAGCAAGGAAGATCATGCTGCCCTGCTCAACGTCCACCAATAAGGAGGAGCTGGCCAGATCCCAGAACTGATAGCTGTAAGTGCTTTAGCACCAGATGGGTATTAGCTGCTCAGGAAGGAGGAACTGGAGAATTTTTATCAGGAGCTTAACACATACCAGGTTCTTCACACATGTTATCTTACAACAGCCCCACGAGGTAATTCTTGTTGGCCACACTTTACAAATTAGGAACTGGAGGAACAAAGGGTTTGGGAAATGTGTCAAGTGAAGAAGTGTTGAAAAACAGCTCTAAAACCTTAATTTCCTCACTCTGTCATTTTGCTACTGAGCTGCTCAAGCCTCCTCTCCTAAGGACAAACTGTTCAAATTATGAATTCTCAGGTGTCTTATTGCCTCTCTGGTCCTCAGTTTATTCACCAGAGCAGAAGTGATCTTAATGTTGGTTTTTAAGAAGTTACATTTTACATACCTACTGTTTCATGTGGCACTCTGAGCACAGGAAGCATTTAATAACACAGTCATTATCATGAAGAACATATTACACTCAAGAAAATTACAGTTTCATTATGGTAGACAGAATTTTTCCTCTAAGATCTTCCCTACTTGGTGTCATTTTTTTGAATGACAAAAATGATTTTTCAGATGCAATTATGGTTACTAATGAGTTGACTTCTTTAGAGTTAGCATCTTGGGTTGTCTATGTGGATCCAGTATAATCACTGAGACAGAATTTTATTAAATGCAATTCTATTCACAATCCCCTGCAAATGACTAAGTGATAAAAATATGGAGGAATTTTATTCAGATATAAATATGCATGTGGGAATCAGCCCATTCATGAGCAATGTAAATTTGCATTTATGAGAATGCTCAGTTTAAGATCATTATTCAACAAGGAAAGATATCCAAGAGGCTTCTTTTTGGGCATGTTCAACTCAGGATCACAGAAAATATATTTCAACTCAGGGAAATTTGCGGAAGAGGGTGCAGTAAGATTGTAAGAGCACAAGGATGGGAGGAGCAATGATATGCAAGATACTTCACACAAGTTAGGGCCGAAGCAATCATAATTGGACTTTGCATGCCCTGTGCAATGTCCAACACACTATTGACCCCACAAAGTCTAGCATTTGCTAAAGGCACCAAGATCATTGGAGGCAAGGGATCGACAGCCACAGTAGTGTTCCTATGCTTAAGGGGAACACAGGATAGGATTCAGGGGAATGCCACTGGGTCTTTGTACGTCATCGGAGAGGAGAGCCCAGAGGAGAGACTGGCAGGCACATTAAAGGATTTTCCGGGGATTTGGGGGGGAAGGCACTGGAGGATGGGGAGGGAGGGATGAGGGGAAGGGGAGCAGGGGGTTTGGGGGGAGGAGGAGGGAGGGAGGGAACCGATGTACCTACTAAGTTTGTATGAGCGGAAATAATAATAAAAATGTTTAAAAAAAAAGAAAACATATGTAAAAGGTTCAAATAGTGACAGATCACTTCTCAGGATCCTTGGGCTTTTACATAGAAGTTTAGTTGAAATACAAAAAATACATAAATAAATAAATAAATAAGACACTTTGAAGATATGTTAGCATATGAGTTCATCCATAAAGATTCCTGTCCTGCTTATTAGCAGAGGGGTAAATTAGACAGATTCAAAATTGGCAGGTAATTGAACTACCACTGCTGCTTGAGGACATGGAAAAGGGGAGCATGGAATACAAGAAAATGAAGCATGTTCTGCCAGTGGCTGAACACATATCCTCAGCTGATATCTTGATTTTTAGAAAAGTAACAATCTGAGACTCCACTCACATCTTGGCCAGATGTCTATCACAGAGAAATTATGAGGTAATGCTTTTGTGTATTTAAGCCACTACACTTATGTTAATTTGCTATGGCAGCTGGTAACTGATACAATCATTAAGAGGCAGAGCTCAATGGAAGGTTATCTTGTCTCTTGTGTGTTAATTTTGTAAGAAATAATATGAAAAATGCGAAGGTAGAAATTGCAAAAGCCCATTCTTGGAAATAATCCCCCTAACTAACCTAAATGTGCCTGCTTTATTTAAAGTTCATTTTACCTTAATTATTTTCTCATCAGAATCAATCATGCCTTGAGTTTGTACCTAAATACATTTAAAACTTGTCTTGATCATCTAACTTCTCTGTTCTGAAGCCCTCCTGATTCATTCTTTCCTGATTCTCTTCCTGCAGAGTGCATTCCAGGATCACAGACTTGGTGTTCAGAACCACTCACAGCTCTTCCATTCTCAACAAGGAAGGGTAAAGCTTGTGCAGTTCTCTGAAAAGTAACAAGTACTCAGTTAAAAAGCACTGCACAAATGTGCATGTAACTTCATTGCTTTAAGAAGGACTAAAAAGGGCTGGTGAGATGGCTCAGGAAGTAAGGTAGCTGTGTGCAAACGAGCTCAATTCCAGTTCAGAAGATGTAAGAAGGACCCAACCTCTGATAGTGACTGATGCCCACGTGCCATGATACATGTGGCCTCTCTCACTCTCACTCTCTCTTTCTCTTTCTCTCTCAAATAAGTAAATAAAATTAAAAAATCGAAAAGGATTTAAGTATTTTGATGACTCTTGAATTTCACATTTTGAATTTTCTTTCCCCAAATCTACTTCTATTGTTTTATTTTCTCTGTTATCCAGAAATATTAAGCCTCTCTAGTGGTTCATGCTAAAGTATTTGAAAGAAAATTACTATAGTACATTTTAATAGGTAAAGTTTGCATACTTATGGCAAACTTCTTTATTTTTTGTTCAACCAATTAAAGAACTATCATCCAAAAAGACAGTGAAATGTAAATACAGAGAATGAATAATCACTATTGTTTATAGCAAGATAATTGGAAGCCACTTGGTCTGTTTTGCTTATACTTTAACTCTTAATCATAATTATGTATTTATTTAAGAAAGAGTATCTATATGCTTGTATTTCTCAAAAAATGTGAGCATATCTTACAAACTTTACCAAGGTACTTAACTCCTCAGATATCTTTATATGATAGAAAATTGAATTTAAATTTGACAAGTAGTTGAGATACCACTGATCCTTAAAGACAGAGGTGGGGACACATGGAATAACAATATAAAAGATGCAATTACAGTGTAATTGGTATCATTATGCACACATCCATACATCCACACACACACACACGCGCACACGCACACACAAACATCTTATACCTAATGTTCCTAATATAAATGTGTTCAATTAAATAATTACCAAATAATTTAAAATACATAAATTAGTTTGATTAATAAAATAGCTTTAATTGTAAGGAACATGGTTCCTTTAATTGCAGGAACATGGTTAGTTTGAAGGAGAGATAGCAAAATACATCAATATATGAATTTCTTTGATTCTATCTCAAGCTAATATTTTAAATAAAAACTTTGCTTTTATTTTTTCACTCTTTCACTCATTTGCATGCATGTAAATTCACTCAAATCCAACAATGGACAGGAAGTAACTTATAGGATAATAGAATGGACTGTATTTCCTGTTTAATGGAATAGTCATTCTCTTGCATTCACAGATGTGAGAGAAATGGATACCTATCAACAAAGCCAACATCATCCTGCCATGTTGGATGACAGATAACTAAATACCATCCATGTACCTCTCTTGCAGCTGATGTGGCTGAGACTGAGTTTTAGCTGGTGGAACCAGGCCCAGGTCATAAACATATCTCATGATCTCCTGTCCATGCTCTCTTGAAGTTAACTCTGATTTGAGTGGACACAGCCTCAAAGAAATCTTGGAGTTCATTCTATTAGTTATTAGAGCCTCCATTAGCCTAGCTACCTAAATGATGTCAAGTGGAAAGACAACCCCATGACCTGTTCACTTACTTAAGACTAAGTAATCAAGAAGGGAAGATTTGTATCATTACACATTTCTGAGACTGTAATCTTTCACCTACCTTAATTATGCCAATGAAAACCCATAGATGAGCATGAAAGACTATAAGAATATAGAGACAAAGTGATTAATTCACCTAAGAAGAATTATAAAAGCCCTTAAAATAAAAGCAAAGAAACAGTAGTAATTTATCAGCTGGACAAAAGGACTGGGAATGAGGAAAGGAACATTTTTATCCCATGAAAAAGAAGCAGTCTGGGTAAAGATGTGAAGGCCTCTTGCTTGGATTGGCATATTTGAAGCATTCTAGCATAGCAGGAATGTGAGGCACACAGAGGCAAGGGCTGGGAGTTAAGTCTGTATAAAGAAGTCAGAATCTTGCTCGGACTTGTGCGTTGAAAGAGTATTCTGGCGGCTGTCAAGAAGAAAGCCTGGAGGTGAGTTTTTAGATAATTAAACTAATCATCTGAGAACTTGTAAAGACCTGAGATGCTGGTGAGGAAGGAGAAGGTTACAAGATTTGGCAGCCAACTGAATACAGAAGATAAATCCCAGAGTATGTCTCTATTTTCTGCTGGATCTAAGCAGTAGAATAGACTAAATAAAGAGTATACCCAGCAAATTATAAAATATAAGACCACCAAGTAAGTGGGTTAGATGATGGGTTTGGTTTCTGTAAAGTCAACTATAGAAAGATAAGGGTAGCACAAAGAAAGACTGGACCAGAGAATGCTGGGTGGGTATTTTCATTATTTGTATTATATGTAGATTATTTTAGTAGTATATTAGTATTTATTGTATTATTTGAGGAGTATTATATATATTTATTTTAGTATTATATGTATTGTATGAGGAGAAGTTGACTCCTGGCATGAATGAACAGGCCAAGTCAAGGCACGAACAGTTAGAAAATAGAACAGTAAGACAAGCTCCCTGGAGCATGCTGATGCTTCCCACGACACATGCTTTTCAGCTCTAGGGCCTCATTTGTAACAATAGACTATATCAGCATGGAGGGGTTTGGAGAGATGGTTCAGGGGATTAAGCCTTTGTCTTACAAGTAGAAGAACCTGAGTTCAAATTACAGATCCCACTTAAAGATGTCAGGCAGAAATAGTGGTGGCCTATACTTTCAACCTCTGGAAAGCAGGGCCATGCAATACCATAGCAAAACAATAAGGAGGTAGAGCAATCCAGTGCGATTCCTAACAGCACTCTTGGACTTTCACAGGCACATACAGTGTCCTCTTATACACACACATATGCACACACATACAAATAAATAAATATACTAGCAAGAAGCTCCCAATTCATGTGAACTTTGAGTTTTAGGCTGCCTTTTATTGCTGTTTATGAAAACATATTCGTGATAGCACAATAGACATCCTAATATATACTTGAAGACAGGAATAATTGGATATCAACTCACATCCTCCGAATATAGCTAAGTATTGAGTCACATTTCAAATTTCCTGGGATAAAGTCAGATTTAATAATTTCTATATCTGAAGGTTAAACCAAACTTTCCATTTTGGGTTAGGAGGACATCTTTATATGATATGTCAATTTTGAAGTTAAGCAATAGCTAACACATATAATTCATAAAAATGATCACTCATTGAGCTGAATAATTCAGTATCATTATTAATATTTGCAGATGGGATAACAAAATGTGGGAAACATTGGGACTGTGTGCATAATCAGTGGCTGTAAGGACTACGGATCAGAAGAGGGCTCCAGTTCCTGTTGGAGCCAAAACCCACTGTTCACTCACAAGAACAGGATGAGAAATATGTGATTCTTACAGAAACATCTGTACTTTGGTAGGATTTCAAGGCTCAAAAGGATAATTCTCTAGGAGTAGGGAAATTGTTAGGTTGTATATTCTTTTTTAAGGGATGGAGCAATAATTGTGGAGATACTTGAGAAGGATGTGGGCTAATATAGGTAATTAGGGAGTACAAACACCACTCTACTCCCCTCCCCATGAAAGTGGAGAAGGCAATGGTAGCTAAAAACTAAAACCAAGTCACTGAATAATAGAAAATTCTTTTGCATCTAGCCTTGGGATGTAGGCGGACAGTCATAATTATTTCTAAGGCATGTCTTTTCTTTCACACTTGCTCCCTTCATTGCCTGGTACCAAGCAGTCTCCAGCCTGACCTGAATTTCAGTGGCTCCAGCAAATGCTGATTAGAATTATGACTCATCTGTTCACAATTAACAAATGGTAGAAGAAAGATAAAAAAAAAAAAAAAACCCTCACTTTCAGACTTCCCTACTTGTAACAAGTTTTCTGTAATGGTTGTGGTTAGAATTGGGAAAGTTGAAATATGAAGCCACTGGTTCACGTTTTGGAATCTATCATCATTAAAGAAGAACCATAATTTCTCTAATAATTGTAATGTTTATAATTATGTTATGATTATAGCTAAAGTTTTTATGCGGCTGGAATTTTCTTATAATTCTGGGAAAGATTTCCCTTTCCTTTGTAGACTGGGAGAAAAGGTTGTAGAAACATACACACACACTTGAGCGCATGTGCACACACACACACACACACACACATCCTCAAATTATCAGTTTATTGTTCCTCTTCCTCATGTAGTTTTTCTGTGAAAACTGAAAGGTGGCCAAGCTTATATCCCAAGAGGTATTTAGAATTCAGTTTACAAAGCATAGCACTAAAAACTGTGCTGTTAATTTTTTTCCAACAACTAGATTTTATAAAAAGAGTTTTATGCTCACATTTTGGTTCATAATTTATAAGGAATTAAGATAGTAAAGCTATAAATTCTCAGAGAATTAGAATAATAATTTAAATAGCTTCAGTAACTGACCACCATGATATATGAATTGAGAACCTGTGTTTAAATACCAGTGGGTAGAGAAATGATTGATTTCAAGGTTATGTGTTCTTGGCACAAGAAGGGCACTTAAATATTTATTGAATAAATAACCTAATAGAAAAATTTTTGGAGCCAAAATGATCTCTAGTTCCAGTTCTGAGAATGATTGCTAAGTCACAGAAGCAAACTGACTGGTCCATTAGTTTAAAAACCCAAATCAGTCCTCCGACCATGATGACATGGATATTTCTCTCAAGTATCTTTTTGGCTTTAACAAACTCTTCCATTGAGCTGGTTAGTACTCCCACTTTATCTTCAAGGTCTGAAATTCTGTTTTCTGCTTCGTTAGTTCTGTTGATAAGACTCTCTGTGGCATTCTGGGTTGAAGATAACTTGTCTTGTGGCTCAGTTTTGAACTCTGCTTGAGTCTGTTTTAACTGCTCTATGCCAGTTTTTGTTTCTTGCACTATTTTTCTCAACTCCTCCAGATGTCTGTTGTGTTCCTCTTCAAAGCGATTGATTCGATTATGTAATTCCTCCCTGATTTCCTCTTTCATAACATTGAACATGGTAATGGTCATATTTTGAAAGTCGTTATCCTGGGTCAGGCTTTCTTGGCCACTGAATCCTAAAAGTTGAAATGATTCAGAAACCAAGCTAAAGAAGGGAAAACCAAATCCGATGGAAAACTGTAAGTAATATCTGGTTAAAAGAATCCTGTGAGCCAGAATTGTAATATTGCTTATAAATCACAAATAAATGGGTTCAAATCAAAATTCAAAAAAAAGTCAACTAAATTTTCTAACAAGATGATTCTAAACAATAATGCACATGTATCTTTTTAAACCTTATTAAAAATCCTACCATTTAGTAGTAGATGTCAAATTTAGGCAAATTTCCCTTACCATTAAACAAAAGTCCCTAGATTTTGACATTTGACAGCCATTTCCTGGTAGGACTAATGGTACCAAATAGCATGAAAAATAATAGAGCACCGTTAATTGGTCCCTTCTGTTAATCCAGATAACCCTGCTCCTGGTTGAAATATTCTAGTGATGAAATGAGGAAATATGTAAATAGTAATTCAACTGTAAAGAACAGGAAACAATTGTGAGCACGTAACCTCAATAAAGAAATTCTTTCATAATGGAGGAAAGTATTTCAGAGATTAATAAAGTACCAAAACACTAAAGCTAACAAGTGTCTAAATCTTATCTTCATCCAGCAGAGAGGTTCAACCAGAGAAACATCCTCTGTTCTGCACAGACTCCAGCCCACCCAGACCTCGAGTCAGCCTTCAGGGTATAAGCCTTTCCCACAGAGAGTGAGAAGCAGAATCCCTTACCTGCTTTCAATGCTAAATGTTTGCTTGGAAAGCCATCTACTTATCTTTGAAAACATTTTTTGTCTTTTCTTAGTGAGTGAAGAGTTTTAGACAGGAACTCTGTGGTGTTGGTAACCTATCCATCCCTATGCTCCTGCAGGCATGCCTAAGGCAGCCGAGGTATCTTCAGGTCTCCAACATTACAATGGCTGTCAACTATGCAAGTTAATTAACAGTGTTGCACTCCCTGAAGGAGAGGAAAACATGATCCTCCAAATCAGTGGGGTGGGTAATAAAAGCATTCCTATAACCATATTTAAGCCACTGACATTTATGTACCTGGTGTTTGGAGCTTAAAAACATTTCAGCATTCGGTTTGTTCTACCAACTTTAATTACCATCTCTTAGGATTGTAAAGATAATTGCTAAAAGGTTAGAACTGAAAGGAGTGAGATGGAACATGCTGGTCCAAAACGTTCAGCTGGGCCTCATAATTCTTGGTACAGATGTTCCTGCTTAGTTTGGGTCTGATTTAAAGGAACAGCTAAAATATGGTTAGGGGAAAGGTGACCAGATGTAGCTGAATTTAAAGATCTGTCCCAGAATGTCAATGAAAAGAAATTCCACTTCCCAACCAAAATAACTTTTCTGTGAGAGAAATAAAAGTTAGACTTAAAAATATCAACCATGTCTTTACTATAGATAGATAATTGTTCTAAAAATAAATGAAAGTAATCAAACAAAAAGCAAGGATTTCACTGAGGATAGTCTTTATGTATAATGTGGGATAATTCAAAGATAAGCAATGGCATTTCTGTATCTTGTCATGACACTGGTAAAGAAATGAAAGTGCAAGGAAGATTATTAGAGACATCTTTCAACACTTAATTTGTCCATTTTCATGTATATGTGCTGCGTACATGTGTGCAAGTATGTGTGCACTTGTGTGCATCTATGTGGAGGTCCGAATTCAATACATATTATTATCCTTAATCACTCTTCCACCTTCACTTTTTTTTTTGAGCCTGGGTCTCTAAATCCAGAGTTTACACACAGGACTAGATTGGTAAGGCTAGTCTGGGATTTCCAGACTGTGTCTTCCAGGGCTGGAAGTACAGGAGAACTACCACAACCTGTCTGGCATTTTACATGGGATCTGGGGATCCCAACTCCAGTCCTTTTTTATTTAACTTCTGAACCATTTCCTCAGCCCTCTCTACACTTTAATCTATTCAAATGGGGGTGAGACATAAGTTTCCTTCCTGAATACAGGGTAAAAAAAAACATGTTGGTTTTATGATCCCTCCCTTTGACCTATTAATGTTTAAAATTGCAAAACGAACAAGTAAATCAGAATAGCAGTACCTTTCCTCAAATATATTGCCACTTGCCTTCTTCCTTATCTTCACCAAACACTTTAAAACACTATAGCTATCAAGAGGGAACCAGGCCATAGTTTCTAAAGTTTTTTTTAGAATGTATTGCAATAACAAATCTGTGACTCAGATCCACACTTGGACAACCAAAAGGGAAAGAAAAAAAGAGACAAAAGGTAGAGTCTTCCATGCTCTACTCCTAAGGAGATGGCACATTTTACTACATCTCTTAAGACAAGGCGAAACTAGCATAGCATAGTTCAAATCATATGCATGTGTGTTTATATATAGGTTATAATTTTACACCTAAAACAAAATGCTCTCAGAATGCCAAGAATCAAGAAAGTCAAACAGTTGAAGAAAAATGTTGGCCTGAAGAAAAAAAAAATGGAAAAGAGCCATAGAAATAACTCCACGCGGTGCTAGAAATCAATCTTTATGGCGGGTTTTTATTGATTAACATTATTGGTGAGGCTCCTCTAAAGTGAGTCCCTTCTCTGGCTAGAAGTCAGGCTGTTGATCATATTATGAAATCAAGTTGATGATAATCAGAACAGGAATTCTGTCCTCACCTGGCCCTCCTATCACAGAGAACTTCGTTTACACTGACCTACATTTATTCCTTTTATCCTAACACTGCAATGCAGATGGACATGTGATACCCAAGGTACTCTGTTAGCTCAAAGATTTAGCTACATACAAAGTGTCAACATACTAAGTTAAATTATCTTGTAGAAATGTTAGCTTATTTCAATTGTATTGTTATTTTTATTCTTCTTTAAGTTTCACCACCGCTGGTTAGCAGCTCATCAGCATGTGCCAGTATTTCAAAGGAAAAAAAAAAGGAGAGAATAATTTGACCTCAGGTGATGTTGCCTCTTCTTTAAAAATTTAATAATAGTGCAACTCAGAAATACATGAACCTTTTACTTTGTCATATGTATGCCCCATCTCCAAAAAAATGCAGCCGCGCAAAAGTAAAAGTGATATATATTAGTATTTAAATTGCATATGTACCTTAAGGAATTTCAAATATTTGCTCAGAATCTCAAGATTTTAAACTGCCAAAAAAGGGAAAGTTCCTACTTAATGCATAGCAAGCATTCTTAGAAGTTCATTTTTTCCTCCTCACCCATTTCTACCATTCTTTATGTGGTTCAAATAAATGATAATTCATTCTCCAAATCTTTGTCTCCCAATTGCCAAATTATTTCTGAAATTCAACACACGCCTATATCGAGGAGAAGGTGAGGAATTCTGAATGCACACACAGTATTATTGCTCTATCCTCCATGCACATGGGTAATAGCTTGTGTAGTCTTTGTGTGAAAAGGAAAACACTTTCAGTCACATATGTGTACCCAGAAAGCAATGAAATAGAGAGCACAATAGAATGTAAAACGCCCAAAGAGTAAGGATCTAAAGGCTCGGATGTCCAGAGTTCCAGATGAGCTGAGACAATTATCAGACATGTGACTAAAGTATCTCAGGCATTCTAATCCAACTAAGCTACCCAATAAGTGTGACCAGACTGTAATTGTCACATTGAGAAGCCAAATTGTCTAGTTCAGATCCAGTCAGACCATAAAATTCTAAAAAATATTAATCACTTAGTTTTTGGTCCACTTACATTGGTTCACTTATGTTTTCAGAACATAGAACTAAGAGGACTTTAAAATAATCACAGAGGTTGATCTCTAACACTCCGAGAAAAAGGAAGGATCTCTTAGACAGTTCCTGTGGGTTTTTTTCTTATGCTATAGATTTTAAAATCATATAATGCTAGAATTGTGTCAAATGATTCATACACTTTCTATTTCAGGTAAATAATGCCAAAGCCAAGTAATGATTACAATGTCATAGTAGTAAAGTCCTTCTCAGTATATGTGTTTGCAGTTCTTTATGTAAGTATTATGTCTTTGGAAAAGTTTTATCCCTCTCCTATCTCTTATTCACCATGCTATGCCATACTTGAACTTTAATGTAAACTTATGGAAAATATGAAACATGAACAATATGAAGTGATTGCTTAATAAAAATCAAAATGTATAAACTTTTATTCTTTGATATTCTGAAAATTCTCAAAAATTCTCTGGCAGGAAGTTATTTTGAATTGCTCCACAAATCTTTTGTCCTTATTCATCTTTTCTTGCTTAAGTACCTTTAAGCATCAAAAGGACATAATGAGGCTTTGCAATCGAACTCCATGGGTCAGGCTCACTGTCATCTCATTCAGCACTGTATTCTAAAGGCCTACCTGTCACTGGCAGAGGAAAGATTCTGTAAATATCTTAGTAGTCAATTATCAAAACCGTGTGCTATCAGTTATTAGCTTCAGAACTTTTACAACCAGATAGAGACAATGGACATACCCAATTTAGTTCCCTCTGGAGTCCAAACAGAAGTAGACTGACATTTCCAAAAGCAAATATTTGAAACATGTCAATGTCCAGACTAGGATGCAGATTTCCTGATACCCTCCCCACCTCAGCACTGAAACATCCCGTCCTTGTTTATACTGTCTTCTCAAACAACTGGCTACTACAGGACATGGGATTAAAACTGACTAAAAGCTCCATGAATCCACAATCGAATGTAGCTAACATAGATGTGTCCACGCTCCACAAAACGTAAATATGATATAGAAAGTATTAGCTGCAAAGATAAAATGGGTAACTGACGATTCCTAAGAAAGAGTGGTGGTGGCCATCTGGAAAACATAGAGGAATCACCTGCGTTAAGGAAGAACATTTTTCACAAGGAAAATAGGAATGTGTGAAGCATCTTTCAGAACTTTAGCTCCATCTTCCTGACCTCCTGCTGGGCCTTCATTTTCTTCTGACCTATTTGCTTCTCCCTTCTGCCTTCTGTCACGGTTGAACTGTTTTCTCAAGCTCCTCAAGACCTCATATTCTATAATCATGTTTCTGATCATAATTTCCTTCTGATCATACCATTTGAAAGCTTCCTTCACTCAATTTTTATAATAACCAAGAAGGATTCTACCTTCTCTTTACTTACTCCTCTGGTGAATCCTCTTATACCTCTAACTCTAACCTAGATGACGCCAGGGATCTCTGATTACAAGAATTTTTTTTCTTCCATTTTTTTCTTGACATACAACTTCTTTTAACTCTCAGTGAGTCCACTTTCTCCTCTGGACAGATGACTTTCAGGTCCATAGGATCCATGACTCTTACCTGACTGTATGCTGTATCCATAACTTGAACCGTGATATGCACTCTGACTGGTACTTCCTCCACTCTGTATTTTCATGCTAAAATCTCATGGACTTAGTGATTTTTTCTTCTATATATCTTTCCTAACACTATGAATGCCTATAGTTTTCCCTTCAATGAATACACAGATGCTCTCTTATGCTAGTGATATTCATCACATGAGACCTATATTGCATGGAAGCCCTCACTCATCACTTCTCTGTTTTGTGACCAGAGTAAAGTGTGTGAAATGAATTTTATGTGATTCAGAGAGAATATAACTACAAAGATCTTACAATTATGAAAACATTCATTTTAACTAAAAGATACTATGTAGAATTTGGTAGTACCATTAATATCAGGGTTTATTTATTACTTTCTATATTTTGAGCTAGCAAAATATATCCACTCAATCATTATTTGCTTCTTCGCTGATTGACTTGGCTAGAATAACATAAGGAGATTCCAATGTAAACAGTATTGAGAAGTGGTGTAGGAGACATGCCATAATTTACTGAGACATGACTCTTGACACCTCATTTTTAAACAAAACACACAGAATATTATTAGTTTTCTAATGACGTGAACTGGCATCTCTCCTGTGGTCATTTGGGAACTTGATTCATCACCATGACCAAGCTGCGATGATAACAAGGCTAGAGACCCTGACCTACTGGTAACACAGTAAACCCAGAACAATCCTTCAGACTTAGAATATTCACTTTCATTCATCCATTGACTTAAGACAAATTTAGCACAGTGAGTTTCAGAGAAGTGAAAACCAGTTCCTTATCCTGCTAAAATAGACCTTTCAAATAGTGTCTTGAGCATGATATTGGCTATTAGGCAGGTAACAAAGATTCTGACATTGGAGCATTCACTGAGGAACTGAAGAAAATATTTTAATGAATTTTTTTTACTCTGAGAATCATGAATTAACCAAAATTACAAAATTTCACTATTATTCCTTCTGTCACTCTCTAATTCCTATTAAATAGCATACATGTTTGCTAGGTAATAAGTAGTGGTATTTACTTTACTAATACCAAAGCTGTGTGAAGGTGTTTTAGTTTGTGTTGGGCACAGTTGGACCTCTGTCTGTTTCTTAAGCTTCTGAGAAAGAATTCCCTTGGCTATCCTTGGGAGCAAATATGAGGGATAATCAAATACTTTATTATGGAGCTATTTTTACTCAACTTGAGACATCCCCTCCTGGAGGGAGGAGAGATGTGCAGATAAGTTACAAAGCTTAAGAAACTCATGCTGCCCAACAAGTTCAAAAAGCTCATGAATTTACAAGATATGTAGCCTTCTCTTCAAGTTGCAGAAGCAGTGACAATTCCTGGGGATAGAAGATTCTTTGACAAGACATCCTGTCTAAAAGTTATGAAAAGATCTCTGGGGATGAAAATTTTTTGAATCGTCAAATACACTGGTGTGGGCTTTGCCCCTATAAGTCACTCATTCACCTATAAGGAATTTATCATCCATTTTCCTGTAACTCCAGTAAATTTATTGATCATTCAAGTTAGACTTGAATGGAATAACTTAGTTAGTTTTGCTATCCTATCAGGGGTAGATAGGTATTTGTTCACACTTCCCCAGAAAAATCCATATAACATGAATAAATAATCATAATACCCCAGTATATGGTCCAGAATCAAGATTCTGAATTGAATGGTTTTAAATGTTGCCTAGATTCATAGTTTTAGCTTCTCTTCAGCTGCTGTGATTAAAAAAAAAAATTCTGACCTCTGACCATCTTAAGTGAAAGAGGGTTTATTTTGGTTTTCAGTTCCTGAGAGATAAGAGTCCATCATGGCAAGGAAGACATGGTGGCAAGAGAATGAGGCTGGTTCCTCTCATTGCATCAACAATCTGTACACAGAGAGAGAACAGAAAGTGTGGCTGGTCTAGAAAATCTCAAGGCCTATGCTTAGTGAATACTTCTTACAGCAAGGTTCCAACTTCTTTATTTATTTATTCAATTGTGCATGTGTGTGTGCATGTGTATGTGTGTGTGTGTGTGTGTGTAGAACCACGGGCGAAATTCGGGAACCCCCATGGACGCCTCCACCTCCTCCTTGTTTACTCTGCCCCGGGATTCACAGGCTCCGCCCTACCAGGACCAGAAACGCAGAGCTGCCCGGCTTCTGCCCGGTGTACATACGTGGGGTCTAGGATCCAAACTCAGGACCTTCCACCTGCAAGGCAGAGGCTTAACCCCTGAGCCACCTCTCCAGCCCAAGGCTCCAACTTCTAAAGGTCCCATAACCTTCCCAAATACCACCACCAGCTGAGGAACCTTTGGGGACAGTTCATATTCAAGCCACAATGCCCATTGTATTTTCCATCAGATTCTTCCCTTATTCTTCTTTGAGGACCTGTTTTTAACCACACTTTTTTGTTCTATGCAAATGTCAGGGTCACTCATTTCACTGCCAAAAATCAAACTCTCTGAAGTATAAAAACCATAAAATTAATTCTCCTTAACGTCACATGCTTCATTCCCATGCTTCTCTAGGTATCTCCCAGGCCCACGTGTTTTTCCTCCTTCTTGACACAAATAAACCACCTGTGCTCTGAATTCCATTCTTTGATGCTCCAAAGGATCTTCTCACCATATTTCTTTATCTCTCAGTCTGTCATTATTTCTCTCCCACTAACTCTTTCCTCAGAGCTCATCTCTGGGGGGAGACAGAGAGGAAGAGAGAGAGAAGAGAGAGAGAGAGAGAGAGAGAGAGAGAGAGATTGAGAGAGATTCACCTTGAACCTATGCTCTTATATCTGGTAACTAATATTTGTCTCCCTTCATGAATACCTTTTTAAAAAGAAGTCCACATATTATCAACAGCTCCACATACTCATCCTACATCAACCCTGACTCTTGATATCATCATCCAGCTGAAATTTTCCTGGCTGAAGTTAGCACATTACATTGTACATTAGCACATGTGAAAAATTGAGGTATCAAATCTAAGAGGCATTTGTTTTCAGTCTTTATTTTACATGCCTGACTCATGACCCAGATGACTACTCCCTTTTACTTGAAACTGTCTCCTTTCTTTCCCATGACCCCACCCTTCACACTCTCTTCCATATCTTGGTTTGGTGATCCTCTGTCTGTTCCTTAGATACTGCTCTTAACTGGTACTCCATCCTTATATCTCCTACATTTTGTTACACAGTTTATGCCTGCAAATATTTTCCACAACCATGGATAGAGTATTGCCATAATAATAACTTTTATGTAACTCTGGCCCAAATTTCAAACACATGTCCCAATTTGACTAATATGCATCATCAAACATCTCATAAGACATAACTTCAGTTAAATTCATCATCTTGCTTACTTCTTGTAGATTTGCCTTATGTAAGCTCTGTCTACACTGGTACCACACATTCCAGGTGGCCCACGCCAGAAACCTCCCAGTGTGCCTAGAACCTGCCTCTTCTTTTCTCTGTGTATTAAATTTTTTTGTAAATACTGATACTGGTGCTCTGTAGATGTTCATCTTATCCAACTGTTCCATCCCTAAATTCTTTCTGTTTTCCCTTTGATTCCCATAACCTTTTTAGTAGTATCTAGCTCCATAATCATGTCCCCTCTATAACACAACACCTTGTTACTGAAGTGCACCTTCTAAAAACGTCAGTCATCTCTCTCTGGCATGACATACCTCAATGAGTTATGACCTTCTACATGCAGTTCCATCAACTCGTTGTACTGAATCAACTTGGGGGTCTTATTATACTCGTTTCTTTTTTTAATTTATTATTATTATTTATTCAGGTGTGTGTGTGTGTGTGTGTGTGTGTGTGTGTGTGTGTGTGTGTGTGTGTAAAACCATGGGCAAATTCGGGAACCACCATGGACGCCTCCACCTCCTCCTTGTTTACTCTGCCCTGAGATTCACAGGCTCTGCCCTACCAAGATCAGAAATGCAGGCCACCCCGCTTCCGCCCAGCGTCTACACATGGAGTCTAGGATCCGAACTCAGGACCTTCCGCCTGCAAGGCAGAGGATTAACCCCTGAGCCATCTCTCCGGCCTCTATTATACCCATTTCTGATTTAAAACATTTGGGATAGGGCTTGAGACTATGTATTTCATACGCACGCACACACACACACACACACACACACACACACACACCCACACACACCAGGGGGTTTAGATGTGATCCATAGCTGTACCTGGGTAGAAAGGCTCCATCAAATGTTACTTAAACTTTTAAAAGCCTCTAAATCTTTTCTTTCTGGACCTTGCATTATCACTGAAATATTTCCACTAAGTCCATCTAACTTTCATGGCCACCTAGGAAGGTCTATTGACTAACTCTTCCTTAGCAAGTCTGTTTGCCTACAAAAGTAAGAACTCAAAAAGAAAGGTTTGAGTCTCTTGTCTTCAAATTCCTAACCCAGCCGAGTATCCTGGCCACAAAGTTAGTCTGCAAAGCTTGATGAATTAGCTTGATCTAATCCTCCTTAAGGATTTAGTAGTTCATCAAAACATTCCAGTGGAGGACATACTGGCTAATAATATTGAAATGAAAGTTTCAATTAGATGTCTTGCAATTTTTTTTCTTTCCAACGTTAAAAATTATACTGAGAGTAGATCTGTAATACAGGTCCTTAATATAATATGTCCACATATATACATGCAGAGTTAGAGACTATCTTATCTTCAATCAACTGGAATTTAGGCAAATTGAATGCTAATAAAATATTTGCATGTTTTTCAAATTGCTTCACCCAACTCTTTTCATTTAAAAGTGCCCCTGAGTACATTACTAAACGTGTTAAATGTGTCACCCATTACAAAATGGATAATAGCAAGGATTAGCTAATGAGTCACTTGAAGGTCCTGCTTATTAATTTTTATAGCCTCATTGCCTGGAACCTAATCATCAGCTGTTATCAATACCCTGGGATAAATGAAAAAAATATTTATTTATTAAAGGTAAAATTCCTTTTCTTCTTATAGATCATTCATTCCTCTCCTTCCTTAATAGAATCCATGGGTACTTCCAACATTTTGTTCTCTTTTCGTAGATACTCAGATTTTATTTATATTTTCACAGATTCCCTTTTGGCTCAACTTTAGCATCTGATCTTTAAGAGACATTTCTGTTTTACAGTTACCAAATAAATTCCTGTACTCTCTTAATCATCATTTTTTTAAAAATTTTGTTGGCTGTCAGTGAAGTGTAGGTGACTGAATGTTAAGTAAACACTCTTTTTCAAACTTAAGCTGAAACTAGGATGTTCCATTTGTTTATACTGTGTAGACATGAAAAAAAAACATGTGTGCTTTGTTCCTTTCAGTTCCAAAAAGCCCACTCCCTTCACTTAAAATAAAAAAAACTCCATAGGCTTTTCTGTTGAGAAAAATTCACAATGTTTTTAAGGCTTTTAAAACTCCTTAACTAGCACTACTACTACTACTACTACTACTACTACTACTACTACTACTACTACTTTGTAGAAGTAATGATAGCTGCTGTAGCACGTACATGCAAAGATAAAGTTTCCATAAACTTACAGTCTAATAGAGAAAAAGAGGACCTGCCAAGAAAGAAGGCAGCATCCGTTCCATGGAGATACTGGCTCAGAGCTGCGAATCTACAGTGAATAGTTGGGTAGATTTTTTTCTTGCAAAAGATAATGACATGGAATCTGAACCTGCAAACCAGTTATGATCACCTTTGTAATGATTTTTGAGTACTTCGGGGGACAATCCAATGGATGGGATGGAAGAGGCTTTAGATAATAAATAATATGGTTTCACTGATCTTCCGAAACAAGGAGATGAGTCAAACAATACACAGCAGTTGAATCTTTATTCCGTGAGAGAGTTTTATGAAAGTTTCATTCTGGTTTCATGAAAGTTTCATTCTGTCTACACGGAGGCTGTGAAAATGATACTTACAGGGAGCCACCTCTTGACTACATTTACCAATGTGGACATCAGCAACAAATTACTGCAAATTGTATCCATTCTTCAACAATGGATTCTTCATTCTTCAACTTTGGCTGCAATTTATTTTCAAGCAATGATAGAATTGATGGGGTGGTATCATGCTATATTTGTATAAATTCTATTCATTTTTGTAAAATGATGGCATCTTTAATTCACATCAAGAAATAGCCTAAACGTTTTAAAGTTTGAACTGGTTTCAAACTTTATAATATTAGATTATAATATTATAATATGTGGTATAATATCTTATTAGAATATTACTGAATAATATTCCACTCAATAATTGAAGGAAATGTTAGTCATTTCTAGTTTCTGTTGACAATAAATAAAGGTGCACTAAGCATTTGACCACAAACATACATTTTCAAAATAGTTAGATAAAAACTTGGGAATATAATTAGATATCATGTGGTAAGGCTATGTTTAGCTTTGTACAAAATGGTCAAACTGTCATTCAAAGTAAGTGAAATATTGTTAGGGATTCTGCCAGATTCCACTTCCCATTTCCCTAACATCTCAATCTATACCTTTTTTTTTTTTATTTCAGCTCATACAAACTTATTAGGTACACCAGTTCCCTCCCTCCCTCCTCCTCCCCCCGTACCCCCTGTTCCCCCTCCCCACCCCTCTCCCTCCCAATCCCCCAGTGCCTCCCACCCCAATTCCCAGAGAGTCCTTTCTTGTGCATGACTGATTTTCCTCTGGGCCCTCCTCTCCGATGACGTACAAGGACCCAGTGGCCTTTGCCGAACCCTTTCCCGTGTTCCCCTTAGGTATAGGAACACTGCTGTGGCTGCCAATTCTTTGCCTCCAAGGATCTTGGTGCCTTTAGCAGATGCTAGACTTTGTGAGGTCAACAGTGTGTTGGACAATGTGCAGGGCATGCAAAGTCCAATTATGATTGCTTCAGCCCTAACTAGTATAGAGTATCTTACATATCATTGCTCCTCCCATCCTTATGCTCTTACACTCTTACCGCCCCCTCTTCCGCAAATTTCCCTGAGGTTCAAGATGGGGAGAGACTAAGCTGGCCTAGTTCTAGGTGGTTGATATAGAGTCTCTGAAGTTCTGGATTGTGGTTTGTTGATTTTCTTTTGCAGTTTTGCTGCTCCTGCAATGCCCTTCACTCCATCCTGGTGGGCAGCGTATGTTACCCCCTGGCCAGAGACAAAAAGTTGTTAGAGTCTTGTGATAAAAGCACATTCAAAGGTAGATGTAATAAAAGTGGGAAACCACAGTGAGGGAGGGGTCTATCACCCATTTGCAAAATGGTTACTTTTTATCTGCCAGACTATATGCCCTCCTCTTCTGGTGAGATCACTCCCCCTCAGTAGTAAATGATCAGGAACAAAAGTCTGTGAACTTAATCAGATGTCTCATTACTTATTTGGGTCCTTGGTGGAGGCCTATTTTCCCTGCTGTAACATGGTCCCTTCTCTCCTTGTTTCTGGTGTGGCCCTCCTACCCCATCCCTCCTGTTCATAATCCTTGGAATTCCTGTCTCTAGGTGGGCTGGGTGGGTTTGGTACTAGGAGCCACCTATTAGGGAGTACATACGGCGCTTAATTTTCTGGGTCTGGGATACTTCACTTAATACAATTGTTTCTAATGACATCCATTTCCCGGCAAATTCCAGTAATTCATCATTTTTGATGGCTGAGTAGTACTCCATTGTATAGATGTACCACAGTTTCCTTATCCACTCGTCAACTGTTGGACATTTGGGCTGATTCCATGTCTTTGCTATTGTAAACAGTGCTGCTATGAACATGGTCGTGCTTGTGCTATCGAGGCGAACCTCTGCTGTATGGGGGGTTATTCCCAAAAGTGGAATAGCAGGGTCATATGGCATTTCAATCTTTAATTTCTTTAAGAATCTCCAGACGGCTCGCCAGAGTGGCTGTATGAGCCTGCATTCCCACCAGCAATGTAGGAGAGTTCCCCTCTCTCCACATCCTCTCCAGCATTTGTCGTTGTTAGTATTGTGGATTTTTGCCATCCTGACTGGAGTGAGATGATATCTCAGGGAAGTTTTGATTTGCATTTCCCTGATGGCTAAAGAAGTGGAGCATTTTTTCAGATATTTGTTAGACATTTTAATTTCATCCCTGGTAAAGTTTCTTTTAAGTTCCAGGGCCCATTTTTTAATTGGGCCATTAGTTTCCTTGGTGTTTAGTTTTCTAAGTTCTTTGTGCACTCTGGACAATAGAGCTCTATCAGATATGTGGTTAGTGAAGATTTTCTCCCATTCTGTGGGTTGCCTTTGAGCTCGCATTACAATCTCTTTATCTGAACAGAAGCTCTTTAATTTCACAAGATCCCAACTGTTGAGAGTTGGTAGCAGTGACTGTGCCATTGGATGTCTGTTTAGGAACTGTTGGCCTAGCCCAATCAGCTCGAGGGAGTTCCCTATCCTTTCAACTATGGTTTTTATAGTCTCTGGCCTGATATCAAGGTCCTTGATCCATTTGGAATTAAGTCTTGTACATGGTGACAAGTACAGGTCCAGCTTTAATCTTCTGCATGTGGATATCCAGTTTTGCCAGCACCATTTGTTGAAGATGCTGTTCTTTTTCTATTGGATTCTTTGGGCCCCTTTGTCAAAGACCAAATGGCTGTAACTTTGTGGGCTTATATCTGGGTCTTCAATCCTTATCCATTGATCTGTGTATCTATTTTGGAGCCAATACCAGGCTGTCTTTACAACTATGGATTTGTAGTATAGACTAAGGTTTGGTATGGTTATACCTCCAGCTGTGTTTTTGTTACTCAGGATTGTTTTTGCTATCCTGGGTCTTTTGTGCCTCCATATGAACTTTGAGATTGTTTGGTCAACTTCTTTGAAGAATTGCTTTGGGATTTTGATTGGTATAGCATTGAATCTGTATATTGCCTTTGGTAGGATGGTCATTTTCACGATGTTGATTCTGCCAATCCAGGAACAAGGGAGGTCTTTCCACCTTCTGGTGTCTTCGGCTATTTCTTTCTTTAGGGTTTTAAAGTTTTCATTGTAAAGGTCTTTTACCTCCTTAGTTAGGTTTATACCAAGGTATTTCATTTTTTTAGGGGCTATAATAAATGGTATTGTTTCTCTCAAGGCTTTTTCACTTCTTTCATTCTGGGCATATAGGAAGGCCTCTGATTTTTGCACATTTATTTTGTATCCTGCCACCCTGCTGAACTTCTCAATTAGTTCCAGGAGCTTCCTGGTGGAGTTTTTGGGATCACTCAGGTATAAGATCATGTCATCTGCAAATAGGGATAGGACTTCTTCCTTGCCGATTTGAATCCCTCTTATGTCCCTTTCTTGTCTTATGGCTTCAGCTAAGACTTCAAGTACAATATTGAATAGAAGTGGTGAGAGTGGACAGCCTTGTCTAGTTCCTGATCGAAGTGGGAATGCTTCCAATTGTTCCCCATTGAGCATAATCCTTGCTGTGGGCTTATTGTATATAGCTTTTATTATATTGATAAAGGTTCCTTCCATTCCTACTGTCTCTAGCGTTTTGATCATAAAAGGCTGTTGGATCTTGTCAAAAGCTTTTTCTGCATCTATCGAGAGTATCATGTGGTCTTGGACTTTGGACTGGTTTACATGATGAATTACATTTATTGATTTGCGTATGTTGAACCAACCTTGTGTGCCGGGGATGAAGCCTACTTGGTCCCCATGAATGATCTTTTTAATATGTTTTTGAATCCGATTTGCTAAGACTTTGTTGAGAATCTTTGCGTCTGTGTTCATCAGGGAGATCGGCCTATAGTTTTCTTTTTTAAGCGAATCTTTATTAGGTTTTGGGATTAAAACGATATTAGCTTCATAGAAGGAATTTGGTAGTGTTCCTTCCTTTGCTATTTGATGGAACAGTTTAAGGAGTATTGGTGTTATTAACTCCTTAAATGTCTGGTAGAACTCTGTGCTGAATCCATCTGGTCCAGGACATTTTTTGGTGGGAAGATTCGAGATTACTTCCTCAATTTCCTTATATGTTATAGGACTATTTAAATAATTCACAACTTCCTGATTCAATTTAGGTAAGTTGTGTTTACTTAGAAATTCATCCATCTCTTTTGTGTTGTCAAACTTCACAGAGTATAAGTTTTTGAAATATGATGTTATAATTCTCTGGATTTCTTGGGTATCAGTAGTGATAACTCCATGTTCATTTCTAATTTTGTTAATTTGGGTTTTCTCTCTCTTGCTTTTGGTTAGTTTCGCTAGGGGTGTATCAATCTTATTGATTTTTTCAAAGAACCAGCTTTTTGACTGGTTGATTTTTTCTATCGTTTTCTTAATCTCGATTTCAGATATTTCTCCCCTTATTTTGCTAATCTCCTCTCTTCTACTACTTTTGGGATCAGATTGCTCTAGCTTCTCTAAAGCTTTAAGCTGCATTGTTAAGTTGTTTATTTCTGACGTTTCCATTTTTTTGACGTAGGCATTAAGAGCTATGAACTTACCTCTTAGAACAGCTTTCATTGTGTCCCAGAGATTTTGGTAAGTTGTATTTTCGTTATCATTCACTTTCAGGAAATCTTGAATTTCCTTTTTAATTTCTTCCTGAATCCAGTTCTCATTTAGCATCATATTGTTAAGTTTCCAGGAGTTAGTGTATTTTCTCTTGTTTGATGTGTTGTGGATGTCCAGCTTTAGGCCGTGATGGTCTGATAGGGCACAGGTTAGAATTTCAACTTTCTTGTATATGTGTAGATTCATTTTGTGGCCCAATATGTGATCTATTTTGGAGAAAGTTCCGTGTGCTGCTGAGAAAAATGTGTATTCTTTGGTGTGTGGGTGAAAAGTTTGATAGAGATCTGTAAGGTCCATTTCTTTCAGGGTTTGATTAAGTTCCAAAGTGTCTCTGTTAAGCTTTTGACCTGTTGATCTATCCCATGTTGACAGGGCGGTGTTGAAGTCCCCAAGAATTATCGTTTGGGGATTGATTTCTTGCTTTAGACGCTGTAGGGTTTTCTTAATGAATGTGGAGGGGCCCGTATTGGGTGCATATATGTTCAGGATTGTGAGGTCTTCCTGGTGAATTGTGCCTGTGACTAAAATGTAGTATCCATCCGTGTCTCTTATAATTTTCTTTGGTTTGAAATCCACTTTGTCTGATAGCATAATGGCTACCCCTGCCTGTTTTCTGCTTCCATTAGCTTGTAGAATTGTTGACCAGCCTTTTATTTTTAGAGCGTGCCTATCTTTTGTGGTGAGATGGGTTTCCTGCAGGCAGCAGATTGATGGATTGTGATTTTTAATCCATATTTGTAATCTGTGTCTCTTGATCGGTGAATTAATTCCATTAACATTTAGTGTTATAATGGAGAAACTATTGTTAATTCCAGACATTTATTATGTTTAGTAGCTTTTATAAGTATATTGCTTCATTTTTAATGATGTTATACTTGCCTTCTGTTCTCCTGGATATGCCTGTTTTTTTCTTCACGCTTGAGTATCATTTCTAGCATTTTTTGAAGGCCTGGTTTGGTGGCCATGTATCCCTTCAAGTTATCTTTGTGCTGGAAAATTTTTCTTTCTCCCTCGATCATGACTGATAGTTTTGCAGGGTAAATCATCCTGGGTTGACATTTTTGCTCATTCAATACTTGAAGTATGTCTCTCCAAGCTCTTCTTGCTTTTACTGTTTCGACTGAGAAGTCATTTGTTATTTTAATAGGTTTACCTTTAAAAGTGACTTGTTTTTTCTCCCTTCAAGCTCTCAGCACCAGTTCTTTATCTTGAATGTGGAGTGTTTTAACTATTATTTGCCGCGGCGTGCTTCTATTTTGGTCGTATCTGTTTGGGGTGCGGAATGCCTCTTGTATATGGATGGGCCTCTCTTTTTTTAGATGAGGAAAGTTTTCCTTGATGATCGTTTGAAAAATTTCCTCAGGGGTGGTATTTTGACATTCTTGCTCCGGTATTCCATGAATACGCATGTTAGGCTTCTTCAGGGTGTCCCATATCTCTTGGATATTTCTCTCAAGTATCTTTTTGGCTTTAACAACCTCTTCCATTGAGCTGGTTAGTACTCCCACTTTATCTTCAAGGTCTGAAATTCTGTTTTCTGCTTCATTAGTTCTGTTGATAAGACTCTCTGTGGCGTTCTGGGTTGAAGATAACTTGTCTTTTAGCTCAGTTTTAAACTCTGCTTGAGTTTGTTTTAACTGCTCTATGCCACTTTTTGTTTCTTGCACTGTTTTTCTCAACTCCTCCAGATGTCTGTTGTGTTCCTCTTCAAAGCGATTGATTCGATTATTTAATTCCTCCCTGATTTCCTCTTTCATAGTATTGAACATGGTAATGATCATATTTTGAAAGTCTTTATCCTGGGTGGGGCTTTCTTGGCCTTTTTCCATGGGTTTGTTCTTGTTGGAGTCTAACATTATGGGATTAATTTCTTCAGTGGGAAATTTGTTTACTTGATTATTGCTTCTCATGGATTTGCACTTTGACTTTGGCATTGTCATTTTAACTCTTAAGATCTCTCAATTTCACTAAACTGAATTATTTGGCCTGTGGTCCTGGTGGGCGGGGCGGGCGGAGACTTACCTAGGTCTTGGGGTGAGGCCCGGCTGGACCGCGCGTGCGTCCCGACCGGTGGAGCGGGTTAGGGTGCAAAAGGGGGGATGGGGGCGATGGCGTGGAGCTATTTAACCCGAGGGCAGCTGGGGCGGGGCCCGGACGCAGGGGGAGGTCCTCCTGGTCCCTGGGTCCCGCGCGCGGCTCCGGCTGGATGGTGGGAGGCGGAGCCGGGTCCCTGTGGGCCGACCTGGGGGTCCTGGTGGTCGGTGCGCGGGGGGGGGGGGGGGGGGGGGGGGGGACTCACCAGCTAGGGCGCGGCGTGGACGCCCGGCTGGACCGCGAGCGCGCGCGTCCCGACCGGCGGAGCGGGTTTAGGGTGCAAAAAGGGGGGTCAATCTATACCTTAAGCTAATAAGCTGTGTTGGTAACCTGGGCAGGATTTACCAAATTTGTCTTCCCAGAGAATTTGATCCACCTGGAGACAAGCTGAAGAGCTGGAGTTACTTTGTTCTCCCACAAGCCATGCATATCCCTCAGCCCTTCTCATCCTCAGAGTAAGGCACAAGGGGAGCAGCAGCTAGTAATCTTCCAAATGTAATTTGCATTCTACATGTTTTTTGAGCTCAAGCAATGAATCTCAATCTCTCTCCCTCTCCCTCTCCCTCTCCCTCTCCCTCTCCCTCTCCCTCTCCCTCTCCCTCTCCCTCTCCCTCTCCCTCTCCCTCTCCCTCTCCCTCTCCCTCTCCCTCTCCCTCTCCCTCTCCCCCTCTCTCTCTCTCTTGCATTATTTCCTAAACTTCAAATATTTGGGATTTTTTTTCTATTATCTATGAAGATTCTAACATCTTCACCATAGGGCCACTTGCTAATGTCTAAGCAAGCCTCCTCCAAGCTGTTGTCCATCTGGATTTCCAGAGTCTCTGGTCCTATTATTGTCAAATAAATGTTCTCCACTCTTTCTGTATTTTAATAATGGTGGGGAAAATGAAGTCCAAACCCTAGTCTCCTATCAATATTTCACATCCCAATCAGCAATGAATGACAGTTCCTGAAACTATGGCTCTTCCTCAAACTCTCCTAAGTTTGAGCATTTTGTCATTTTCAATCATTTTAATCATGTGTTAGTTTTAATTACAAATTAAATGATTAAGTGGTTAAACCTCAGACCTCATTAGTCTCAATTTAGAGTTCTCTTGTGAAAAGTTATCTGAAGTGCTGCAATATGCTTACTCCCCATCTGTATAGTCTGACTGGGGACATATGGTTTAGAACTCTTGTCATTTATTTGTTTTCTTCTTTCAGAGTTTTAAGATCTCTTTGAATATTTCTTGATAAAGCAAACCAATAATTGTAAGCAAGAATAAACCTTGCTTACAAGGTAGAAATCTTGCATCAGATACAAATGTGTGGACATTTCTTTCCCATAAAAAGTGTTTTACAGGTTGGTAAGTTTTACTTTGAATAATGATTAGCTTATCGGGTTTCCTTTCATGGATTATATTTAAAAAATGCATCCTCAGAACCAAGGCCACATAGATTTTCTCCTGTTTCAGTCTAGAGGATTTAGTGGTTTGAATTTTATGCTTAGATCCACCTTTGAGTTAGTGTTTGTAAAAGATATAGCATTTGTATGTGTGTTCATGCTGTTGCATAAGGGTAAATATATGATCGTTTCAGCACCAGGATTGTGCAATTTTATTTATTTATTTTTAATTTTTAAAATTTTTATTTATTAGTGTGTGTGTGTGTGTGTGTGTGTGTGTGTGTGTGTGTATCAAAGTGAAGTATATGTCCCTGTGAAGGATCAAGGGTGGCTTTGTGAATCATCCTGGATTGCTTCTACCTCCTTTTTTTCTGCTCTAGGATTTCCCAGACTCTGCTCACCAGAACTGGAAGTTCAGGCTGCTACAATTCCCACCTGGAGTTTTTTTATGCAGGACTTGAAATCCCAACTTAGGACCTTTAGCTTAGAAGGCATCTCTCCAGAGTGAATTGTGCAATTTTAATATCAGTAGAATGTAAATATCTTTGTAGTCAACTTATGTTTACTCATGATTTAATGCATGAAATTGTTATGATGATGAAAACGTTTTTGAGTTTGTGATGCACTAGGAGTCAGAAGACCAGTCATTAGCAAATAAAAGTGGATATAGACTTTCTAAAATAAGCTAACAAGCAAATCTGCTTAGCTTTGAAATCTGAATGCAGAAGTGGTGAAAATTATGTATAATGCATAGTAACTATAGAGTGTCACTTAGGAAGACATGACTCTCATTACCACCCTACATATATGGTTTCTTTCTTTTGGAAATTTCAACAATCCTCTTTTAACTTACTGTTACAGTTTCTCTTCACCTTGTTGATAAATACCTAATAGAACAAAGGGTTTATTCTTGCTTACAATTATTGGTTTGCTTTATCAACAAAGATTGTGAGTTCATACCACCAACAGGAGCCACAGGTACTGACCACAACACATCTACAAGAATCACTGAGAGAAAGGAAGACTTTCCCACTGGCAAGTCTTCCAAAGTAACAACTAATACTTTCCATCTTACCCATCTGATCAAGAAATGGTCCTATCTACCATTAGCTAAGTCTTCCCATATCAATTGGAAAGTCTCCTGTCATGGTTTGAAATGTGTCCTCCACCGTCTCATATGTTTGGGAAGATCATGGTACCTTTGAAAGGTGGAGCCTTGCTGGAGGAAGGCAGTCACAGACGGTGGACCTTGAGGTGGATTAGTCTTACCCTAATTCTGGGAGAAGTCTACTTTGCAGCAAGGAATCTTGTAGCTGTCAGTCTCCAAAATGTTTGCAATATCTTTTTCCCTCTAAATTGATTTGATTTGAGTGTGTTCTCTCATAGCAACAGATAAGAGTAACCATTATAAGAAATTGGTACCAGGAGTGGGGTATTGCTATGAGATTAAGAGCACCTGATACCACAACATGAAATATGTTGAAGTTGAGAGAAATTGATACCAGAGAAATAGAATTTGGTATATGAAACTAAGAGAAGCTGGTACCAAAAAACGAAATAGCTGTTTGTAAAACTAAGAGAAATAAAAACCTAGCAATGTGACCAATGCTGTGATATGGCTAATATGCCTTTGGAACTGTTTGTTGGGAGAAATAAGGAGAACTTTGGGACTTTAGGCTGGGAAAGTCTTTGTGTCTTGGTGACTGGACCAAATGGACCCTTCTCATGAGAGCTCCAGGAAAAGAGCAATGCTATGAGAGACACAGGCAATGGAAGTCCAACTTATGGTGGTCCAAAGGGAAACAGACTACATCTCCTGTCTGGAACCATAAGCTGAGTAAATATCCTTTTCTCCCTTAAGTTGCTTGACTTTGGGTGTTCTCTCACAGCAACAGATAAGAGTAACTACTACACTCCCACAGGCTTAATTAGGGTTTATCTTAACTATGAATTTTTTTATGAAAAGTTCAAAGTATCAACCTCTAGTTATCAACTTGACGTTCGTCTCTAATTGGCACAATTATAAATCCCCTCTTAAAGCTATAAAAGTTACCATGCTACACCTAAATAATACACAGTGTAGTATACTTAATTAGCATGAGGCCACTTCATCTTCCAAATCCTCACAACAGCCTCTGTTTTGATACTTCTACTCTATAAATTTGCTTCTTGAAGAGGAAGCCTGCTGACCAATCATACCAAATATTAGTGGGGACATTTCTTCATTACACAGAGTAAACATTTATTTCCTGAAAACACTATAGCCCAGTATTCTGAGGCTTGGTATCTTGGAAGGAACATTGACATAAATGAAAGAATTTAGGTACCGATTTGAGCTGGGTGATTGTGCACTGGGTGGTTTTTTAATATAATGTATTCATTCTCCATTTAAGATAAAAAATTTGAACTCAACATTTCTAAAATGGTAATATCATTACAAATTTAATTGAACTAAAGCTGAAGATAAACAGCAAGAAAGCGCCTACAGAGTCAGAAAAGAGTAGGAAGGATGAAAGAGACAATGAATTGGGAGAAAGCAATTCTAAAATAGCTTAGCATGTGTGAGTTCAGCCACAGAGAGTTAACATTAGGGCATGGTAAGTACTCAATCATAGGGAATGCTAAGTGACTCTCACAGTCTTTATGGAAACATGACTCTTAAATTCTTTGTGTTTGTAGTGCATTTGAACTAAAAATTAGGAGCCCTCTTACCCATCTACTAGGAAAATACTACTATTACTACTACTACTACTACTACTACTACTACTAATAATAATAATAATAATAAAATGTCACAAAAACACAGGTCCAAAAAGCACTCTTTCCCCATGGAATGTTTGACTCAGTTGTTAAGTGTTCCCACCAGAATCTTTTTGAAAGCCTTGAAACATATTTCATTTGCCCCCTCCCCTTTTCCCCACAGAAACAAAATTAATTGTTCCCTCAAGGTAGTTCCCTCGCTCCTTTTAAAATTCTGAGAAGGAAATACAGCTTCGTGCAAATTATTATCATTCCTCTAACATGTATAATGACAGAGTCTGGCTAATGTATTCACAGAAAGACGTATTTCAGCTTCAGTACAGCCCTTCACTATTGACAGGGATGAAAGAAACAAAAGGTGATTTGCACTTGAGAATTTGTAGCCTGAAGTGTCTGTGAAATAAACATGGCAGGAAACAAAGGCTTGAGCAGGCACTAGGGAGGATTAGGGACCATCCATAAATCACGTGCATGCTTACACTTGACCCATGGCATTCTGACAAGGAAGGGCACCTGTATGATGCCAGGCCCAGTGACAAAAGTTCTGGATGAAAAACTGAAAGACATAGAACATAAACCATATCAGAGCTCTGAGAAGCACAACTAAGAAGCACTGTCCTTAACCTTCACCCTCAACTACCATCAAGAAAACTGGAGGAGGGGAAAAGGGGCTCTCATTTAGTGAAAGTCAGTTAAATTATTCTTATGTAACTGCTAAATGGAGGTGGACCAGTGCTCCATGAGATTCCCCTGAACATATCTCTTAAATTAAAATGCCAATCCAAGGCCTTCAAACAATGACTGAGCCCTGTGACTAAGGGTCTACTTTCCCGGATTGCAACAGAGATTGGACAGTGTTTCTGATTGCAAATTTCTGAGCATCAATGAGAGGCTCAGAATATTTGTCCAGACTAAGTTCAGCCCATGCTGCACTAAGTGGCAGGAAATGGACCTCGGTGGACCATCATCCTCATCATCTTGTGGAGTCTCCCTGGCTTCTAACATTCTAGTAGTGCTTGCTGCAGCTCATTTAATCTCCAAAAACCATACCAAAAGCAAACCTTACTGAGTTTCGTAGACTGGAAAACTGATTCCCAGGAAGGTTGAGGTGAAAACTGACTACATCAGAATTTGAAGCCAGGCCTCCCATCTCATTCCAACACTTAGGAGGTTTTAGCATGGCTATGTACTATGCACATGTTACCTGGGTCCCTTGCTAAGAAGGTGTCTTTATGATCTGACAGTTTTGGATGACAAAATGGTCTAGCAATTTAGTGCATAGATTCTAGGATTACTTTCTTTTAATTCTGATCTGTATTTTGCTAATGATGAAACTTTGCCAACCTTTCTGTGCCTCAGTTTCTTCAGCTGTACTTTCTTCACAAGTTGTTTGGAGATTGGAAGAGATACTAAAAGTCAAGCTTTTGGAGGAATACCACCCATAACACAGTCTCTGAGTGTTTACTGATAAGGTTTACTTTTTAGCAATCTGATAAAAAAGAATCATGTCACAAAAGGCATGCAAAATCCTGACATAGAGAGCATAATGCACTATAACAAGCACGGATTCCACTGAGGAAATAGGATGATGTCAGCCTAATATCTAAGTCTTGTCATGCTATTACTCTTAAGTCATGATGTTTCTGAGCTGTGCTGTGGATGGAACTAGCCATCTTGGAGTCAGTCAATCATCTTGCCAATTTTTCATGTGATTGTTAAAAGCATCTGTTAGTCAAGCAATTTTTATAAGAAGTAGGGAAGAGTGCCTGAGAACAAGAGGTTAAGTAACTTGCTAAGAGGTTAAATCAATAGTTAGACTAAATACAACCCATAATTCCCAATTCTCACTACACTCTTTTCCTCCTTGAGTCATACTCTTGTGTTGACTACATTCTTGGCTGTGTTTGAGAATAGTCATTGCTTTTCAAATTAAGGGGGAGTAAAACGTTCACATAATACATACCATTGCACTTCAGAGAGAGAAGGGATGAATCAAAAGTAATTAATATGTTTATTAATTACTTCCCTCCAGGATTTTGTGCACGCTAGAAAAACATTCTACCACTGAGCTATATCCTCTGACTTTGGATTTTGTGGTTAGTCTCACAGTACAGCCCAGTCTGCCATTAAACTTATGATGTTCTTGTCTCTAATTTGAGTATAGGGACTACCTTGCTATTAATTATATTTTTCATTATAACCAAGATAAGATTCATGTATTTTTACAAACATTATTAGTATAGCTTTTAAAGTAGTGTTTGCTTTTTTCTCTTTCCCTTACAGCCTTTTCCCAAGGACAATTGTGATTAAGAATTCTTATATAATTATGCTTGAATACAAAACCTACTTTTAGAAATTAACTATATGAGTGAAATCAGCTAGGGTTGCTTTGTTAAGAAGCATCTCTGATCATGAATGCTTGGTTTCATTACAGAGATCAAAATGGCTAGGTATGAGAGGACTGCCTTTTAGGTTTTGAAATGGAGCATGTGTTATTATGAAGAGTCTGGCTTCAAGCCATTGTTCCCTGATCCATTCACTTCTCTGCTGTTCTTTGTTAGCAAAAACAAACAGATAAGGAATTGAGGAAAACATCAAGGGGAAAGGAACACTATGATCTTTAGTATCAATTGCCTTAATGTATCAGTAGTTGTGTGAACCTCATAACTGGAAATTGTGGGTTTGGTTTGGTTTTTAGATAGAGTGGGGTCCCATGAATTTCTGTTTTTGTCATGGAATGCTCTGTGGTGTTGGATTTCTGTTTATAGTTTGGGAAATTTGTTTCCTATATTATGTCATGAAGTCTACTTCTATTTTTAATTTTTCTTTGAAATAATAAAGTTAAAAAGATATTTCAAGCAAGATAAATTGGTTGGGGGAATTTCTGGGGAGAATGGTTCTAAAGCCATAGAAATATTTGTCAGTAATCCTGCTATTCAAGACCAACTGCTGCAAAAGAATTTGAAAAGAACGCCCTCTTACTGAGTCTGTCTGTAATGTCAGGGACCATGCTAGGTGGTTAATAACACAAAGTTTCAGTTAAACATGGCATCATTTTAGATGCACTTTTATTATTGAATGAATCACTAGTTGGAAAGATTAAGTCTCTTCCTCCTGGCTGTTCATTTGTGGGGATGCAAGATCTGGTCATTTCCATAACTTCGCATCAGTAAATCCTGCTGGGGAGAGTGTGTAAGAGAGATAAGACTTGATGGAGATGTTGCTGGACAACAGCTATGAAGAATTTGTTAACAGTAGCACTGGAAAGGAGTAAATTCTCCCATCTGATTAGAGTATTCTTCTCAAAGAACAGGCTGCCAACCTGTAAGGGAAGACTAGAAGGTCATTTTGGCCACTAGACCACTAGATAGCTGCCCCTGGATGGCTGCTTAGACTTCAGAAGAGAGTGTCTCATGTCTCTACTTGTTGCCTGGTGCTTATTTTAACTGCTTTAAGCTCCAGGCGAATAACACTGCATCTCAGAAAGCCTAGTCTGATGTTCTGGAGTCGGGATGGCACGTAGATCACATTCAGAGCTTCTTTTTCAGTGTCTCCCAGGCCAGAGCTTCCTGAGCTGTAAAGCTTCCCTGCCCTGTGGGCTAAGTTCCTCTGGACCCAGCTGATGAAGAACCCAAGCTTCTGTTCTGTTCCCCTCACTTAGCCGCTTATCATAGAGCCAAGGTTTAGAAATTACTTCCTGACCCCTGTGAGCTCTGGGATGCAAGAATCTGCTCGAACCAGTTCTGATTGCCAGCACCCAGTCCAGTGTTGGCACAGAATAGTCACTAGAGAAGGATTTGTGACCTCCTAAGTTAAATAGTTTTCTGTTTCTAGGATGCTGATTCATGTAACAGATTTAAGTAACTGAGAATTCATTTTTGTTCATTTTTTTTTCAGGCCTTGGCATATATATAGTCATAAAAACTAATTAGATGAATGAAGTAGTTTACACAGATTTATATTTCCTTTGGCGTTTTAGTTACACTTTCCAATAATGTGATAAAGATACTGACAAAAAATAACATAAGGTAGAAAGAGTTTATTCAAGTTCAATATTCCAGGTTCTGATCCATCATTGTGGGGAAGTTAAAGATGCAAGAACTTGGGCTGGAGAGGTGGCTCAGAGGTTAAGCCTCCACCTTACAGGCGGAAGGTCCTGAGTTCGGATCCCAGATCCCACGTACAGACGCCAGGCGGAAACGGGGGCGGCCTGCGCTTCTGGTCCTGGTAGGGCGGAGCCTGTGAATCCCAGGGCAGAAGGAGGTGGAGGCGTCCATGGTGGTTCGCGAATTCGTCCGTGGTTCTACACACACACACACACACACACACATACACACTTGCGCGGGCACATACACACGCATATACACACAGTTGAATAAATAATAATAAAAAAAATTAAAAAAAAAGATGCAAGAACTTGAAGCAGCTGGTCCTGCCATATCCACAACTGGAAAGTAGAAAATTTGGGCAGTAATCAGTTCACTTTCCCCACTTTATGCAATCACATCAACCAGGACTTCCCACATCAGTTAATCAAGGCAACCGCTACAGGCATGCCCAGATGACTGCAGATTCCACCAATCTTACAATTGAAACTAACCATAACACTTGGATTGTGAGCTGAGAAGCCTAATTTGGAGCAATCTCTCCTATGTTAACTACTCTCAAACGTATTTTTCCATTGCTAGATTTGTGTGTGTGTGTGTGTGTGTGTGTGTGTGTGTGTGTGTGTGTGTGTGCATGTGTGTGTACCAGTGGGTACTTGAGCATGTCTATGGAAGCCCGAGAGTCATCCTGGATTGCTCTGCTCTGGAACTTTCAGGGTCAGGAGTGTAAACTATTGCCCAGCATTTTTATATGGTATCTGGGGTTCCAAACTCAGTTCTTTTTGCTTCCAAAGTAAAAAGCACAACTTCTGAGCCATCTTCTTCAGTCCCCATCCCTGAATTTCTTGAAAATCATGTTTCTGAGTCAGTTCTTCACTGGCATCCAGGGCTTTGGATTTCAGTAATATTCCAACCGTTCTCAAAGCTAATATCTCACTGTGTGATTTATTCTGAACACATGCTTCCCATCTGGGGGTCTGGAATTTGTAGACAGATGAGATAGAGGTGCTTATATGACTAGCTCCCATTGAAACTGGGAAGTCACCAAGACACATCCCAGGTGGATGGCATTTCACATTTTCACCACTTACTGCTCAGCTGGATGGAATCCATTGGGAGAATCTCAAAATGTAGCTCCTGGCGTCCTCTGGCTTTGCTCCATCTGTCTTTCCTATTTGATGGCTTTACTTTGTAATACAGCTAAAGGTATGAGTACTTGTTGAGTCTACAAGTTTCAGCAAGTCACGAAACCTGAGGGTAACCTCAGGATTATCAACACAGTGCGAAGAAGCTGTTCTAAAATCACTTTTCCTGCTTCAGCTATACTTGTGCCCTTTTTACTTTGCATCCTGGTCTATTTTTATTTTCTGATTTATTTGTTTATTTTTCCAAGCATAACTTTCATTTCAGGACATGGCCTTAAAAGTTGTCTAGGTTTCCAATGTATGTAATTATTTCTCCTGAGATCCTCACTAGTCTATGGAGGCATGTGGATATGTCAGCTATTATGCAGGTCTGGTAAGGACAAGTCTCATTGCAGTGAGTTCCTGGATATAGCAACCCTCCCTGCCTTGAGTGGAATGTTTGTCCGTGTTGGATCTTCCCATCTTCAGGCTCTTAAAATCATACTGCCTTCTTTTCTGCAAGGTTTCCTAAGCCTTGCTAGAAGGTAAAGGGGATGATGCCTCTATCAGTGGATCTGCCAAGGAAAGGCCACTTGGTCTGCCACAGAGGTCTGAACCCCCACTAGAGCAGAAAATTCTAAAAACAGACAGACAGGAAGGTGGGAGGGAGTTGGGATGTTCTGATGAAGGGAGGAGAAGGAGGGAGGTAAACGGGGAGAGAGGAAAGAGAGGTAAGGAAGGGGGCAGGGATAATTACTCAATATGCTTATAAAGCTAGGAAAAAATTAAAAACATTCAGTAGTCTAAGACTCAGCCTGCTTTGCAGTACCCCAGTTCCATGCGTTATATATAAATGGTATAGTAATCAAATGGATGAAAATTATTTAGGCAAGGTTAACTTTAAGGAAAAATCCACAAAGCAGTCACACAGGATTCTGATGTTTGTCATTTGCTACAAAGATTTTGTAACATGCCATGCATTTTTCAAACAGTATAGTTTTATTATTATTATTATTTCCACTCAAACAAACTTAACAGGTACACGGGTCCCCTTTTTTTCAGTTTTGCTCCTGTAATGCCCTTGGCTCCATCCTGATGGGTATTGGATGTCACTCCCTGGCCAGAAATAAAAACCTGTTAAATTAGAGTCTTGTTATAAGAATATATTCAGAGGTAGATGGAATAAAAGTAGGAGACCGTGGTGAGAGCGGGGTCAATCACCCATTTGCAAAATGGTTACTTTCTATCTGGCAGCTTATATGCCTTCCCCTTATGGTGAGATCATACCCCATCAGTTGCAAATAATCAGGAAGGAAAGTCTGTGTACTTAACCAGATGTCTCATTGCTTACTTGGAGTCCTTGATGGTGGCCTATTTTCTCTGCTGTAACATGGTCCCCTCTCTCCTTGTTTCTGGTGGGGCCCTCCTTCCCCATCCCTCCTGTTTATAATCTTTTACAATTACTGTAGGTATTACAGAGATTTGTCTTTGAGTGTCTCTAAGTGGGTTTGGTACTAGGATAAACTTATTAGTGAATACATACGGCGCTTAATTTTCCGTGTCTGGGATACTTCACTCAATATAATTGTTTCTAAGTCCATCCATTTCCGGCAAATTCCATTAATTCATCATTTTTGATGGCTGAGTAGTATTCCATTGTATAAATGTACCACCTTTTCCTTATCCACTTGTCAACTGTTGGACATTTGGGCTGATTCCATGACTTTGCTATTGTAAACAGTGCTGCTATGAACATGGTCATGCTTGTGCTATTGAGGTGAATTTTTGCTGTATGGGGGTTTATTCCCCAAAGTGGAATAGCAGGGTCATATGGCATTTCAATCTTTAACTTCTTTAAGAATTGCCAGACGGCTCACCAGAATGGTTGTAAGAGCCTGCATTCCCACCAGCAATGTAGGAGAGTTCCCCTTCCTCCACATCCTCTCCAGCACTTGGTGTTGTTTATATTGTGGATTTTTGCCATCCTGACTGGAGTGAGATGATATCTCAGGGAAGTTTTGATTTGCATTTCCCTGATGGCTAAGGATGTGGAGCATTTTTTAAGATATTTGTTAGACATTTTAATTTCATCCCTGGTAAAGTTTCTTTTAAGTTCCAGGGCCCATTTTTTAATTGGCCCATTTGTTTTCTTGGTTTTTAGTTTTCTAAGTTCTTTGTGCACTCTGGATAATAGAGCTCTATCAGATATGTGATTAGTGAAGATTTTCTCCCACTCTGTGGGTTGCCTTTGAGCTTGTGTTACAATCTCTTTATCTGAACAGAAGCTCTTTAATTTCACAAGATCCCATCTGTTGAGTGTTGGTTGTAGTGACTGTGATATTAGATGTCCATTTAGGAACTGTTGGCCTAGCCCAATCAGCTCGAGGGAATTCCCTACCCTTTCAACTATGTTTTTTATAGTCTCTGTCCTTATATTGAGGTCGTTGATCCATTTGGAATTAATTTTTGTACATGGTGACAAGTACAGGTCCAGTTTTAATCTTCTGCATGTGGAGATCCAGTTTTGCCAGCACTATTTGTTGAAGATGCTGTTCTTTTTCCATTGAATTTTTTGGTCCCCTTTGTCAAAGATCAAATGGCTGTAATTGTGTGGGCTTATATCTGGGTCTTCAACCCTTATCCGTTGATCTGTGTGTCTATTTTAGAGCCAATACCAGGCTGTTTTTACAACTATGGATTTGTAGTATAGACTAAGGTTTGGTATGGTGATACCTCCAGCAGTGTTTTTGTTACTCGGGATTGCTTTTGCTATCCTGGGTCTTTTTTGCCTCCATATGAATTTTGAGATTGTTTGGTCAACTTCTTTAAAGAATTGCTTTGGGATTTTAGTTGGTATAGCATTGAAACTGTATATTGCCTCTGGTAGGCTGGTCATTTTTATGATGTTGATTCTGCCAATCCAGGAACATGGGAGGTCTTACCACCTTCTAGTGTCTTCTGAAATTTCTTTCTTTAAGGTTTTAAAGTTTTCTTTATAAAGGTCTCTTACTTCCTTGGTTAGGTTTATAGCAAGGTATTTCATGTTTTTAGGAGATATAGTAAATGGGATTGTTTCTCTCAAGGCTTTTTCACTTCTTTCATTCTGGGCATATAGGAAGGCCACTGATTTTTGTACATTTATTTTGTATCCTGCCACCCTGCTGAACTTCTGTATTAGTTCCAGGAGCTTTCTGGTGGAGTTTTTGGGATCACTCAGGTATAAGATCATGTCATCTGCAAATAAGGATAGCTTGACTTCTTCCTTGCCGATTTGAATCCCTCTTATGTCCCTTTCTTGTCTTATGGCTTCAGCTAAGACTTCAAGTACAATATTTTATAGAAGTGGTGAGAGTGGACAGCCTTGTCTATTTCCTGATCCAAGTGGGATTGCTTCAAGTTTTTCCCCCTTGAGTATAATCCTTGCTGTTGGCTTGTTGTATATAGCTTTATTATATTGATAAAAGTTCTTTCCATTCCAACCTTCTCTAGGGTTTTGATCATAAAGCGCTGTTGGATCTTGTCAAAAGCTTTTTCTGCATCTATAGAGAGTATCATGTGGTCTTGGACTTTGGACTGGTTTATATGGTGAATTACATTTATTGATTTGCGTATGTTGAAACAACCTTGTGTGCCTGGGATAAATCCTACTTGATCCCCGTGGAAGATCTTTTTGATATGTTTTTGAATCCAATTTGCTAAGACTTTGTTGAGAATCTTTGCATCTGTGTACATCAGAGAGATTGGCCTATAGTTTTCTTTTTTAAGTGTATCCTTATTAGGTTTTGGGATTAAGACGATATTAGCTTCATAGAAGGAATTTGGTAGTGTTCCTTCCTTTGCTATTTGATGGAACAGTTTAAGGAGTCTTGGTGTTATTAGCTCCTTAAATGTCTGGTAGAACTCTGTGCTGAATCCATCTGGTCCAGGACATTTTTTGGTGGGAAGATTTGAGATTACTTCCTCAATTTCCTCATATGTTATAGGACTATTTAAATAACTCACAACTTCCTGATTCAATTTAGGTAAGTTGTGTTTACTTAGGAATTCATCCATCTCTTTTGTGTTGTCAAATTTCACCGAGTATACGTTTTTGAAATATGACGTTATAATTCTCTGGATTTCTTGGGTATCAGTAGTGATAACTCCATTCTCATTTCTAATTTTGTTAATTTGGAGTTTGTTTCTCTTAAGTTAGCTAGGAGTGTATCAATCTTACTGATGTTTTCAAAGAACTAGGTTTTTGACTGGTTGATTTTCTGTATCATTTTCCTAATCTCTATGTTGGATATTTATCCCCTTATTTTGCTAATCTCCTCTCTTTTGCTGCTTTTGGGATTGGATTGCTGTAGTGTCTCTAAAGCTTTAAGCTGCATTAAGTTATTTATTTCTGATGTTTCTATTTTTTTATGTAGGCATTAAGAGCTATGAACTTACCTCTTAGGACAGCTTTCACTGTGTCCCAGAGATTTTGGTAAATTGTATTTTTGTTATCGTTCACTTTCAGAAAATCTTGAATTTCCTTTGTAATTTCTTCCTGAATCCAGTTCTCATTCAGCATCATAGTGTTAAGTTTTCAAGAGTTAGTGTATTTTCTGTTGCTTATTGTGTTCTGGATGTCAAGCTTTAGGCTTTGGTGATCTGATAGGGCACAGGCTAGAATTTCAACTTTCCTGTATATGTGTAGATTCGTTTTGTGGCCCAATATGTGATCTATTTTGGAGAAAGTTCCATGTGCTGCTGAGAAAAATGTGTATTCTTTAGTGTGTGGATGAAAAGTTCGATAGAGATCTGTAAGGTCCATTTCAGTAAGGGTTTGATTAAGCTCCATAGTGTCTCTGTTAAGCTTTTGACCTGTTGATCTATCCCATGTTGAGAGAGTGGTGTTGAAATCCCCAAGAATTGTCATTTTGGGATTGATTTCTCACTTTAGACTTTATAGGGTTTGCTTAATGAATGTGGGGGGGGGCATGTTGGGTGCATATATGTTCAGTATTTTGAAGTCTTCCTGGTGAATTGTACCTGTGACTAAAATGTAGTATCCATCTGTTTCCTTTATGATTTTTTTCAGTTTGAAGTCCACTTTGTTCGATAGCATAATGGCTACCCCTGCCTGTTTCCTGGTTCCATTAGCTTGCAGAATTTTGGACCAGCCTTTTATTTTTAGGATGTGCCTACCTTTTGTGGTGAGATGAGTTTCCTGAAAGCAGCAGATTGATGGGTTGCAGTTTTTAATCCAAGTTTGTAATCTGTGTCTCTTGAGTGGTGAGTTAATTCCATTGACATTTAATGCTATGATGGAGTAACTATTTTTAATTTCAGACATTTATTATATTTAGTGGCTTTTGTAAGTGTATTATTTCGCTTTTAGGTTTTGGTGGTATTATACTTCCCTTCTGTTCTCCAAGATATGCTTGTTTTTTTCTTTAAGCTTGAGTATCATTTCTAGCATTTTTGAAGGCCTAGTTTGGTGGACATGTATCCCGTCAAGTTGTCTTTGTGCTGGAAAATTTTTCTTTTTCCCTCGATCATGACTCACAGTTTTGCGGGGTATATCAACCTGGGTTGACATTTTTGCTCATTCAATATTTGAAGTATGTCTCTCCAAGCTCTTCTTGCTTTTACTATTTCCATTGAGAAGTCATTTGTTATTTTTATAGGTTTACCTTTGAAAGTGACTTGTTTTTTTTTTTCCCTTGAAGCTCTCAGCAGCATTTATTTATCTTGAATGTAGAGTTTTAACTATTATTTGCTGTGGCGAGTTTCTATTTTGGTCATATCTGTTTGGGTGCAGAATGCCTCTTGTATATGTATGAGCCTCTCTTTTTTTAGACGAGGAAAGTTTTCCTTGATGATAATTTGAAAAATTTCCTCAGGTGTGGTATTTTGGGATTCTTGCTCTGGTATTCCATGAATACGCATGTTAGGCTTCTTCAGGGTGTCTCATAACTCTTGAATATTTCTCTCAAGTATCTTTTTGGCTTTAAAAACCTCTTCCATTGAGCTGGTTAATACTCCCACTTTGTCTTCAAGGTCTGAAATTCTATTTTCTGCTTTGTTATTTCTGCTGATAACACTCTCTGTTGAGTTCTGGGTTGAAGATAACTTGTCTTTTAGTTCAGTTTTAAACTGTGCTTAAGTCTGTTTCACCGCTCTATGCCTGTTTTTGTTTCTTGAACTGTTTTTCTCAACTCCTCCAAGTGTCTGTTGTATTCTTCTTCAAAATGATTGATGTGGTTATTTAATTCCTCCCGGATTTCCTCTTCCATAGTATTGAACATGGTAATGATCATGTTTTGAAAGTCATTATCCTGGGGCTGGAGAGGTGGCTCAGGGGTTAAGCCTCCGCCTTGCAGGCAGAAGGTCCTGAGTTCAGATCCCAGATCCCACGTATAGACGCCTAGGTGGAAGCGGGGGCGGCCTGCGCTTCTGGTCCTGGTAGGGCGGAGCCTGTGAATCCCGGGGCAGAAGGAGCTGGAGGTGTCCATGGTGGTTCTCGAATTCATCCGTGGTTCTACACAGACACACACACACGTGCGCACATATACACGCATATGCACACAGTTGAATAAATAATAATAAATTTTTTTTTAAAAAAAGAAAGTCTTTATCCTGGGTCAGGCTTTCTTGGCTATTTTCCATGCGTTTGTTCTGGTTGTAGTCTATCATTATGGGATTAATTCCTTCAGTGGAAGATTTCTTTTCTTGGGTTTTGTTTCTCATGGATTTGCACTTTGACTTGGGCATTGTTGTTTTAACTCTTAAGACCTTCTTTCAATTTCTGTGTGTTTTTCACTGAACGTAATTATTTGGTCTAGAGCAGCTCCTGCTCCAGCTGGCTGGTGGGAGGAGCTGGGACCAGTGGGCTGCCTAGGTCACCATGAGTCCCGGCTGGACTGTGCACATCCCGGGTGAGTGGGGAAATGGATGCCATGCATTTAATAGCTGTAAATTTATGATATCCTGATTACCCCAAAGTTGGACCTGTTTCCTTGAGATTAATTTTCTAGGGCTTTTTCAGAATGGGAGAGTCAGCAGAAGGTGCAATGTACCAGAATATGGTTGACTTTCCCTTTCTTCAGTTTTGCTTTCCCTTAGCAACTTTGAAAGCGACCATCCTCCACAAATGCACATTATTGATGCTATTGAATCTCTGACAATCACTGCTATTTGTGCCACTTGACAGTGATGAGGGACTGGGAGGTTGTAGAATCAGCTGACTATGCTCCTCTGTGACTTCTAGTGCTCTCCGAAGAGAGGATAGAATGTAACAATCATCTGGGGAAAGTGGATACCTCACTAAAATAGAAACTAAGTCACAAAAGATTGCTTTACCAGTAGTGCATAAAGCAGCTGCTCAGAGACCATAAAGAAGTACAGGACTGACTCCTAGACATCATTTTATCTTCTCCTAACTTCTGGGCTATTAAGTTCATACACATAAACACACACACACACACACACACACACACACACACACACACACACCATATTCATGGGGACATGCAAGAGATCCATGGCTTCAGTGTAATCTACCTGAGGCAATGTTCCCTCTAGATCTTCACATTGTGACCATATCTAGAAGCTAACTAAGCTCACTGATGTCCCGTGGTAAGGCATTGGAGATGCTGTAGATGGTACAGTCCACAGTCCTATTTTTTTGTATTCTGTTCTCTTGTACTCCTGGGATGAGAATGCTTTGACTCTGTGCTTCCTCTTTTATCTAGGTTCTTACAACAATCGCAACACAGGGACCCTTGACTTCAAAAGTCAGTTTTTCATAGGTGGAAACTATAACAAAACCTGTGACTGATTAGTATTGCGTCCTCAGTAGTGTAGAAGTTACCCTTGTAATGCAGAGCTAGTTTTGGTAAAAAAAAATTCCAACCACACAGAAGTCTGTGGTCTCCTCAAGTTCATCATTCCCTAAGTGCCTTAAAACCATTAGTTGTTAACTACGTGGGTGAAGAGGAAAAAATCATGGGCATAACTGCTAGGAAAAGCATTTGTAGGACATGAATACTTGCTTGAAAATATAGGCAACCCTTATGAAACTCAGTAAGTGACATACACATGACATGAAAGTAGGAGGGGGATAGGCTGGGAAGAATGTTTTTGGTGGGAAGAGCAAGGAAGAGAAATCAGCTACTATGGATTAGACAATGTCTTAAGTTTATTGTACACATGCATGAAACTGCTAAGAATAAAAAAATTATAAAAATAAACAAACCCAAAACACAACTTGGTTTTATTTGAAGAAAATTCTGATACTGTAATAATTACAATTCTATAAATCTCTGTAATTATAAAGTAACTTAACATATCACCTCATTTAACACTTTTCATCATATTCTTGAGGTTTATTTAATCACAACAACTTACTTACAGAAGTGAAGTGAAGGTTTAAGTCATCTGCCAAAATTTCTGCAGTCAATAAGTTACACAGCAAGAACTCAAACCCACCTCCATGGCACTTCGAAACCAGAACCAAAGGTTTTCACATCTCAGAGCATCCTGATTCTTGGGTCCATCTGTCCCCTAGGTACTTCTTATCTAACATCCTTCACTCAGCAAGAACAGTCCTTCTGCCAGTGCGTCACTCCAATGAGCTTAGGTCAAAGATGGCTCTCTCTTAACTGATCCTCTTCTCACAGTTGGAAAAAAAGTTATGGTAATGGAAGTTGTAGCACCCTAAGAAAATGTTTGAAAGTGAACTTTGTGGCTATTAAAAAGGACTTTAATTACTATCTAGATAGTCAAACAAAACACAGAACTCTACAACTAAAGACATTCCATCATTTCAGGTGGGAATTCTTCTAATTATTTTTTCTTCCACAGGGTTTTATTTTAAACATTGTTTTAGCTTTCTCCCAAGTCATTATATAAATCCCTGTGGAAAAATTCATCTATTCCAGAGCCATAAAACGTTTTCTTAACAATTCCATTACCCACTTTATTGCTGGAAGGCAACCACAGAAAGACTTACATGTTAAGAGGTTTAAAGCTTGAGCACCAAGCATAATGAAGCTTGAACTTACAATATTAGTCCATCACAATTACATTAATGTTGTTTTGAGCTTACAATATTAGTCCATCACAATTACATTAATGTTGTTTTAACATTCCCATGTGCTTTCTAAAAATGAATACTGAAAGCTGCAGCCCAAATTTAGCCTAAATAAACTTATCAAGAACAACTCTTCTCTTGTTACATGTAATTATTTAGTCATTTGCAATATTTGCTGTCAAAATACAATAATTTATTTCCTATTTAAAATGAAAAAGTGACAATAAAAGAGGATCTGTGCTTAGCATTATTTGAAAGAATTGATCTTCCTAAAATCCTTGACTTTCAGCATGACATGGACCTGTCTAGAAATCTGAGTCTCTTCATTGTCTCTTCTCCATCCTTCCACCCGGATTCCTTCCTGCAGCTCAGCCTTCATCCTGCTTCACTCTAACTACAAGTTCCCTCCTAGCTGGTGCCCTCTGTCCATGCTCATCTCCTTCAAGCCATCCTCACACACCTACCACAGAGTCAATATAGAACTGCTGATTCTGGTGTTGGTGGTTGCTTCTTACCTGCAATTGTTTTTACCTTTGCCATGATTTACAAGGTCATCCACACTCCAGTTGTTACCTGGGGCTGCACAAACATGTATCCTCCCACATGTTTCACAGCCTCTCTCTCTGTCTTCTGCATGGAAGGTTATTTTTTATGTTTTACTCACAGAAACAATTCAAAGTCCCACAAAAGTGCTATTTACCCCCTTTGGGAAGTTTCTATAGACTTCCTCGAATAAAGATAATATTTCTCTTTCCTATGCGTTATTAGTGTGGTTGACTCTTACCATGTCCCTCAGCAAAGCTCTTTACCTTAGCATTCTGACACCTATTGCTATGTCTGTCTTTCTTATCTTATTACCTTAATATATGCATTCTATGAACACAATATATTTTATAAAACCCCTAAATTTATACTGCTTACATTTGACATCCTGTGCTATCTTGATTGTCTGCACTGAAATCAAATGGGAGAAAATAAAATAATGTATGCATTAACAGGAGAACAATTTAGGATGATTCCTCTTGTACCTTCACAATTACCTACACATAAGTGCCCTCTGGTACACACACCCCCACATGCACATGTACACCCACTCACATACAAAACACGCACATACACACAAACAAATAATAAAATAAAACCAAATAAAGTGACAACGAAGGCAGCACACGTCTGACTTTCTTAGACTTTCTAAAGGATTTCCTGAAAATATTTATCTTTAATATGCACCTCAAATGATTCCAATATGCAGCCTTGTTTGGGAATCACTGTGCAACTTGACCTACTGAGTCTTGTCAATGCTCTTGAAGGCCATAGGGCCATGCATTACAGAGCAAGAGGGTTTGATTCCTGATTCTGTGCATTCTAACAACATGACACTGGAGAAATGAAGAAAAGAGGGAATCTGCACCTTGGATTCCCTGTTTTTAAAGAGAACAATGTCGTATGGGTAAGGATCAAGTAAGAGGCCTCCTCTGCTGTCACAGCACCTGTGACAGCAGCCGCTTTAGTGTGAGGTGTAATGGTAAATGAACTCCTGGTGGGGAGATAGACTCCAAGTCCACAGTCAGTGAAGCAGAGAAGTCTGAGTTAATCATGAGCACTTTAATGGACAAATGGGGTAAACCTTTTAAAATGTACTATATTATGACAATTTGCGAAAAAATAAAAAGTTTTCAGAATATGCTAATCTGGCAAAAATAAGTCTTCCCCCAGCCCATTGAATGTTGCAAGGTCTCCTTTTCCTGTGGAGTGTCTCAAACTTCTCTTCAGTTGTCTAGGCACAAAGCAATTCTCAAAGGTCATTGTCAACATTTGGCATGATATACTATCTATCTATCTATCTATCTATCTATCTATCTATCTATCTATCTAACCACATAATATTCACATGTATACCCATTCACATGCAAAACACACAGGCACAAATGATAAAATAAAACAAAATAAAATAAAGTGACAACCAAGGCAGAACACATTCATGACATACAGGGCAAATAATATATTGTGTGTATATACATATATATATGTATGTATGTGGAAATATATGTTAATATTCTAAAGTCTGCGGCTTCAGATAAGTAGAAGAACACTTGCTAGCATGGATATCCCAGGTATTTAAAAAAAAGAAAAGAAAAGAAAACAAAAGAGAAGAAAAGAAAGCACTATACTTTGATGGGCTAAGTAATCAGTATGTTTTAGTCTTTAGATGTAATTTAATATTTAACGTATAGTCTCTGGATGTTTATTTAATGTATATTTCATAATATTTAATTTAATGTTTCTTACTGATAGTATTATTTTATTGGGTGCTAATTTTGTGTTTGTTTATCCCCAGCGACTGTATATTGTACAGAGAGCTCAATTATAACACTTCAGTTGTGACTATTTGCTTAATGAAATGCTTTATATTCTTTGCTTAACTAGAAGAAATTCCACATATGGAATTCTATAAGCAGGAATGCTTTGAGATGGATATTTATCATTAGCAATATTGAAATCTATTATTTTAACTAAACAATAAAGGGAATGAATGTGTTGTGGGTGAAGCTCATGTGTACCAACAGGAAAAAGAAAAAGCAAGATGACATTACTTCCCTCAGAGTCTCTACTTTTCTATAACTGAAGAGATCAATCTAATGCCCTACTGTCCTGCTTCCCTTACAGTTTCAGAAGATTGCGGGGCACTTATGCTTTGGATGTCCTCAATATCTCTCCAACATTGGTTAATGTCCTTGTCACCACTAAAGGAACCATCTGTCTCCACAACATACCCTGCCACTCTGTTTCCTATTTTTCAAGATCAAAGATTCATTTTAGATGAATGCATTTCATTTCTCCAGTGAATTTGCTTCCCTGAATTCCCTAATGACTTCAGTAAATCTACAGTTGTTTACTTTGAAGAAACAATATGACCACTGGCAAATTGGGAATAGATTACATATAATAGTGTTTTGGTGTTAAATGTGTGCTGCAGTTCACTCTTTAGCATGTTGCAAAGAATGTATAAATGTCAAACATTTTCAAATTACCACTTACAACAAATTATATAGCTGCCCTTTTTATAGGATATCAGAGATATTCTATACTTAGGATCTTTCTTAGAGTGGAGTCACCATCTGCTCTTATCCTACCACTTGTCAATAACCAGAACTACATGAGAAGTGAACACAAGATAATAGCTAATCTACCAAGAAATCAGTTGGAAAATGCTAAAATCCAAGTGTTACCAAAGGAATACAGCAGTAACACACCTTGCTGTGTGGGAGTTCAAATAAGTAGCAAAACTCTGGATGGTTTTGTCAGTTCTTTCGTATATTGTACCCACAAAGCTTTACATTAAAACTTTTTGGTTTATGTTCCTTCCTATTTCCATATGTGAAGTTTTCACTAAATAGCCAGACTATGCTGTGCCAAGTCAGTCTTGCACAGATACAGTTTAATGGGAGTTTATTTTAGATAATGGTTTACAAATGCATATTACTGGAAGCATTACATGTTTCATTTTCACTCCTGAGAACTCAACAATACAGCATTGTTTCTGTTATTCTATCTTCTCTCAATACTTCCCAACATGCCTCTTTCCTCATATTTCATTAATGGATAAAAAGTCATATATTCGTTCAATCAGGTCCAAGGACAGAATATAGTATCACAGTTAAAACCATCTTCTCAATTGTTGTTGTTCAATGTCACCTAAAGAATTTCATTTATTTTTAAAATATTGCAACCAGTCCTTTTATTCCCTGACAATAATCTCCCTACATTTGTATAGACTTACAGATGATTTAAAATGAGCTCTCTGAGTTCATAGCATGAGTGTCAAAGCTACAGTGACCTGGGTTCGCATGCAGGATAAACAATTTCCAGCCGTGCAAAGTTCAGTTTTGTGATTCCTTCCTTTTAATCCAAACCAACAAAACCTAAAGGTCAAGGGCCAAGGTCTATGAATAAAACCTATTAGTTTTTAATAGCACCCAGATAATTTTAATGTGCAATCTTAATTAAAAATTGTTATTTTGAGGCTGGGAAATGACTCAGTGGGCAAAAGACTTTCTGTGCAAGCATGACAACCTATGTTCGGTTCCTTATCACTCACATAAAAACTGCACAGTGGCATGGTCTGTTATCCTAGCAATGGGAAAGAAGAACCAGATAGATCTGGGGGTTCACTGGCTAGCCGGTCTAGTGAGAAGGGCAATTTCAGTGAAAGATAATGTCTCAATAAATGAGGCAGAGAGTAATAGAAGACAACTGACATCAACCACTGGCTTCCACATGCACATGCATGGGCAAGCGACACACATATAAATGTGTGTGTATGCATGATATGCACGCATGCACAAACAACTAGCTTAATACATAGTTATTAGAGTTGCAGCAATAAACACGTGATATAATGCAAGGAGTTACTTCAGATCTTGACCATAGTACAAAGTTGCCAGTTATCCCACAGATTTCCAGTGACTATATGGTTTCAATCCCACCAGTAATGTGTAAGCAATACACTTCCCAGCACCCTCACCAACATTTGCTGTCATTGATTTCTCAATAATGATCATTCTGACAAAAACTCAACACAGTTTTAATATTTAATTCCCTAGTAGCTAAGGATGTTGAACACTTAGCAAGTGTTCGTAATCTTTTGAATGTCTTCTTACTTTTCATGCTGACATAAGGAAGAAAAATAAATGACAGAATTAAGAAGAGGGAAAAAAGCAGAAAACTGGTAAGGCAGGTGAAAGAACAATTACTGAATGGGCAAGAATTGGGGTTACTTGGCTGCAGGGGTCCTCACCTACAGTCCCTCGCCCCTAGTCTTACTGCCTCACTATCTCTGAGGAACTGGCCCAATTCTAACCCTGTGAATGAGCTGAACTCTGATGCCATAATCCTGGGAGAGTCAATGCTTGCTCTGCAAATCTGGCCACATTTTCCTCATCATCTGAATTGCAAGTACAGTAAAATAAGCATAATTTAATCACATATACCCACACAGGTGTGGGATAGGAAGAGCAATAATCTACTTAGAAAGACAAACCCAGCCATAAAAATGGTGGGATATTACATCAAAATTGCTGAGTGTTTGGATGAAGTTTTTGAAACTTCCAAAGGTAGTTTCATTTTTGTCAAAATGTTTTCTTATTTTTTAACTTATTTTTATTTTGTAATTTCTTTTTTAATTATTTGAAAATCTCATATAGGTGCATTTAGAGTTAAAGTAATATTTACCCGATATTACCTGATCTCATCTTATCCTTTTCACACTGAAATCCTTGTTCCCAATCAGTCTCATTCTTACTTTCATGTCTTTGTGCTGCATGTGTGTCCCACTGAGTTTCAGCAAGGTTGTCTGTATTAGCAGGTGTTTAGACACCTGTTAGATCAGTGGGCATACACTAAAATTAAGTGAGTCCTCTTCCCACAGCCAGAATTAACCCTCTAGAGTCCCTCAGGGAGGAGTGGTGTTTTATAAGGTCTTCCGTTTCTCATGAGGAAATGCTAACAGGTCAAAATTTGTAACACAGATGCAGTGAATTCATGGGCACAATGGACCTGCCAGTTTGAGAAGGCACTGTTTGGTGGCACGAGAACTTCCAGGTTCATTTCTGCTAATCCCTCTGAGCCACTGGGTACCCCCATTATATCAACCAACATTTTCTGTGAAGTATACATGAACAGAGACCATGTCTCTCCTGTAGTACCCCAGACATTCACACAACCTGTACTTCAGTAACTTTCTGGTCAAGTTCCTTGGCAATGTCAACCTTATTTAAAAAAATTTTATTCAAAACAAATTTCCCATAGAAATATGGGCATAATTTGGGGTTTTATTCCCAGAGAATTATCAAATGAACTATTATAAAATATTAGGAGAACTTATTAAAAACTTACTTAAATTATTTGAGTAAAATAAATGAAACTCGGAGATAGCCAGGAATATTAATATATGTGTTTTAGGAAAAAAAGACACTGTGGTAGAAAGAACACAGGATTTGGAAGCCAGTGTGCCCTTTTCCTGAGGGCGGCAGGAGTCAGGCAACACTCTATTTCTAAGGCAGTTTCTAGTGCTGTGGTTGGTCACTCCTTGGGGACTTATGGCTTCTTAACATATTGGTGAGGCTTCCAGCCCACCCAGTTCTGATGGAACTAGCCAAGAATGGCAACTGCTTCTCAGAAAAGTCTAGAGAAGTTGATGATGGAAACAAGCTGCCAGACTCTAGATGAACTTCACTTTTCTCTGTTCTGTGTATGTTCATGAACAAAGGTTGTGAAAGAAAAAATGAACTGTTCATTGTATCCTAAGGGAATTATAGGAGACAACTGTCTTGTGGAAGAAAAATGTTCCTGAGTATCTGGTAGTAAGGATGTATTTTATGTCTTACTTATTGGCTTATATTTCCAACGTGCTCTGAAACTTCAATCATGAATTTTCCTGGCCATCTGAAAGATTTAAATAGCATGCTGAAAAAGAAACTTGTGAGCTTCTCTTTGGAAGATAAACCAAGAAATAGAGGAAGTCATTCAGTCAGACCTAAAAAAGCCATAGCCCTCATTCGGTGGCTAGCTGTGTGCTCCCTTCCAGCTCCTGCCAGCTTGACTCCCCAGAAGGGCATGACGAATGTCTGTCTGTCCATGAATAGCCGAATGTCCACAGGAAATGTCAGTTTGACAACTGGTTAATAGCTGCAGAATGACAGAACGTAGTAGCAGCATGGAGTAAATATTAATTTACATTTTTCCCACCCAAACACTTCTTTATAAAGTTTAAGAAGATGGCTGGACACCTAAGAGTTTCTTGAAGGCCAGACAGCAGGAATTGTGCAATGGTAGAATTATTATCTTCTTGGAATAGACAATCCAAAATAAAGACAGTAAAGGAAGTAGAGAGTGGTCCAAGAAGGAGGGAAAGGGACTTCGCAGAAACCATTGTAAGGACAGAAAGTACAGAATGGCCCGAGGGTTTCAAAGGAAGTGGAACTTTCACTTCCTTTCTCTCTGAGCCAGTTCCCTGAGGCAGGATGGGAGTATATCCACCTTGAGCCCAGGGACACCATCTCCTTAACTTTAAGTACATGTCAATAGCAGTGGGCAACACAGAGGAGTACATTCTCCAAGTATCCTTCTTCATGTTTCTCTAAGGAACAAGGAGCGGTTGCTTAATATTAGGCCACTTCATATTGACTATATTACTGTTTGTGTTAATCACTTTTGTGTATATATATTGAATGTGTGTGTTAGGGTTCATTGGTGATGCAATTGGTGTTCACATGCATGTGGGCTCATATACATAAGGGGTACATGTGTACTTGTATATATGTCCTTATGGAGGCATGAAGTTGACATTAGGTGTATTCTTTGATCACTCTCTACTTTTACTATTAAGGGAGGGTCTGTCAATTGAACCCAGAGCTTATCAATTGGGTAGGCTGACTAGCCAGCCTGCTCTGAGGATTCTCAATCTTTTCTTCTAAAGTGCTGAGATTACAGGCAACTGTGATGCCTGACTGGCATTTTTGTGAAACTCTGGGGAATCTGGACATCCTCATGCCTGCAGGACAAGTGCCTTATCCATGGAGCCATATCTCCAGCCAATGTTAGAAACAAAATAACTAGGGATATCATCCTAAAGGAGAAAAGTTACATCCTAAAGGAGACTTAGTTACAGTGTTTTCAGTTCATGGTCACTTGGCTCTGGTGTTTCCAGGTGATAGTATAGGTAGCATAGCATCACAGTGTATGAGAGGGTAGAAGAAAAATACTAACCTCACAGTGGCCATGAAGGGGCTGGGGATTGAGAGAGACAGAGAGACAGAGAGACAGAGAGAAAGAGACAGAGAGAGAGAGACAGAGAGAGAGACAGAGAGAGACAGAGAGAGAGAGACATAGAACAGGAAGAAAAGATCAGAGAGAGAATTAGATAGATGAGACACAACCCTCAAAAGGCTTCCACTGACTTTCTGCCACCTAAGCCATCTCCTAATATTGAATTTAGATATGTATTATTCAATGGACAAATCCATCGAAGAGTCTCTATGATCCAATTATCTCAATTAAATGTCAATTTAATAAAATATAGAAGTTTAAGCCCTTACGCACCAGATCATGCCACACTGTTTAAGGTTTGATTAAGAGAAGATTGCAATGATAATGAGGAAAGAACTGAGCTGAAAGAGCGGATCTCCATGGTAGCTCATTTCTTTCAGGGAAATTGTGTCCAGACCCAGCAAGATGTCAATAAACAATGTGGCCTCAGAATATTCATTTCTTCCTTTTGAACTACTACAGGCTTATTTTTCAAAGGACTACAGTACAATAACCACTTATGAATTCTTTCTAAGCTCTCTCAGACTATGATTCTGAGACTCAGTCATATAAAATGTACTTCTAATAAGAACTTTTATATTCAAATGTGGATTTCAGTTTAATGACAGTAAAAATTATGTTTGAAGGGAAAGATATATTGAACATGTGGGCCCTTTGTCTCCTTTAATCATAATATTATGTTAAACTGACCAAAGTTTATTGTTTGACAGACACAGATATAAAATGGCTTGTGTCATTGGTAAAATAATGCTATTAAAATGAGAATTATTTCCAATTATCTAGCAACAATAGGAGGGAGACATACTTATCTTAATGTAGCCTGCTATGTTTTATAGAAAATTTTATAGCCTGTCCTATGTGTTTTTACTATACATGCATTCAAGATGCAGCTTCTTTCCTTTTGGAAGTAAATCATTTTGTACTTAGGTGTTCTTCAAATTATAAGTCTTCAGCAGCTAACTCTCCTCTAATATTAATCATAAGGGCACATCTTTCAGAGAAACTACCTACTTTCTTATTCCTATGACAGCATAAGATAGACAAAAAAGGATTTGTTCCTCTTTTTTTCTTTTTTATATTTATTTTTTATTTTCCCACTCATGCAAACTTAATAGGTACCCCGGTCCCCTTTCTCCACCCCTCCCCGGACCCCCTTGCACCCTCCCTCCTTTTCCCCTTCCTTTCACTGCATCCTCCACTCTAATGAGATGTAAGGACTCAGTAGCATTGCCTAGAGCCCTGAAAAAAAGGAAATTAATAAGGGGATACAGAGGAAGATCAAAAGGAAAGTAGAAAGAAGTGAGGGAGGACAGGAGGGAGAGGAGAGATGGGAATGTGGGTACTTTAATTTTAGTTTCATAGCTGAATTTTTAGAATCTTGGTAACTTCATTAGAGATGATTATTCACTTAGCATATGTGTGATGGTGAGGCCTAGGAGGCAGATCTCCAGGTCCACCTGAGAGATTCTCTAGATTAAGGTTGACTTTTGGGTATACCTGTGAGGGACTTTTGTGATTTATGTGGGAAGACCCAGACCATTATGAATGATCTGGGCCTATGTAAAGTTGAAGGAGCAAGCTCCACAGCAATTAGCTAGCAGCCATGCATGCACTGGCTCTTGCTCTCTGCACTTACTGTGGATGCCATATCTTAGCTCTTGTAGTGGTGTCTCCTTCCATGACAAACTGTAACCTGGAATCATCCACTAGAATTAAACCCTAAATTGCTCACATAAAGCATTTTTATAGCAATGAGTTGCAAATCCAAAACAATATTCAGTACCTTATTTCATACCAACACTGAAGATGTCTACAAATACTACTGTGTTTATAAGTACAAAACATCAGTGTAAGAGTCCACTAAACTTAAGAGGAAACGGATCACAATTCTCATATTTTTATTATCATACCCCATTAAAACTATCGTTTAATATAAGTCTCGAGAATTTCAACTGGATGTGAGAAAGCATATTCCTAGATGACTGTCTTCCTAATTAAAACATTTAATGAAATTATATTATTATACAAGGCATTTGACAAATTTATATAACCAGTCATGTAAGTTATCAACCAATGGACAAACCTTCTAATGAAAAATATCTAAATGATCATTTACTTCATCCCTCATTGTATTAGTTACTTTTCTTACTGGCGTGACAAAATATCTGACAAAAGCAACTTCAGGGTCTAGACCATCATGGTGTGTGTGTGGGGGGAGGGCAACAGGAACATGAAGCAACTCATCACATTGTACTATAACCAGGAAGAAGATAGGAAAGAATGCTGGCTCTCACCTGGCTTTCTTTTTTTTATCCAGTCTGGGACCCTAGCCCATGGGATTGCTCTGCCCATATTCAGAGTGGGCCTTTTCTGCTCAGTTAAACTTTCTGGAAAGATCCTCACAGATATGCCTAGAGATATGTTTCTGTGGCAATTATAAATCCCATTGACAGTCAAAATTAATTATAGCTCATCATTTGCAAATACATCATCTAAACAAACAAAAGGATCTCCTTTTACTCTACTGCAGTGCATAACATGACAGGCACAGGAGGGCATGTAGAGGAAACACTGTGGCCATGAAGTTGTGTTTGCTCTAAATGGACATTCAAAGCTGTGGTGAGTTTCCCAATGATTATTCTTCTCTCTCTGTGAGCTACCAAATTGGTACACACCTCTATTCTCTCCCCACCCAGATCTATGTTCGCGAACCTTTTCTGTACTGACAGAAGACTCCTTAAAACAAGAATGACAAAATGTGAAAACCTTCCACATGCAGCTTGCCAAACGCCCCAATGGGATGTATCACTTTTCAAGCCCACCAAGCTAGTGGAGCATTTAAGTGCTGGTGAAAATGTTTGTATTTTCTCTCTCTCTCTCTCTCTCTCTCTCTCTCTGTCTCTGTCTCTTTGGATATGTGCCTGTGCACCCACCCACCCACACACTCCATTTGTTTTAAGTTCCCCTTAATTCCTTCCCCCATCCATTCCATTCAAAAACACCCACACCCACTTTTACATGACTATTACATCAGAAACACTGTCTCAGGCATGTTGTATAGAGCAATCCATTTGGCAGCTGAGACAGTGAATCACAAAAGTTATTTCCCAAGGCTGTGAAGGAAAATGGTCTCATCACCTGTGTTCTCCTTGCTAGGAAGCCTCCCTCCAGTGTTATTCAGTAGGTTGGCAGCCTCCATGTGCTTTTGCACTAGCTTACCTGGCCTGGCTCAGATCCCTTATGGCTCTGCTCTGTGTCATACACAGTTGAGGAGGCCCTAACTACACACTGAAGGCCCATTTTTACAACCCCTAGATGGTTCTTTGCTGGCTACATCATATCTTGACAGACACAGGATTTGTAAGATCTCCTTCATCACTCCCCTCCCCACCCAGGTTGGCAGTAGTGTACTTGTTGGTTACAGTGATGCATATGGCTGATGACAGAGTTGAAGTATCTTGTGTAGGGAACTCCCCTATCTCCTCACACTATAACTATTTGCCACAATCTGAGTTCTGAACAGACTTTGCATCCAGAGGCATAAGCCTAGACATGTTTTTCAGTGTCTTAAAGATAACTATTAAGATGCACAGAGTTATCAGGATAACTACTCCATTTTAGGTTACACTAATCAGGAGTTTACCCAACCTTTTTATATTTCTATGTGAGTATGCAAAACCTCATTAAATGGTGTTAAAGATCAAATAGCTGCTGCTTCCATGTTCTCCCGGTGACATTGGCTGATCTCATTCTGCAACAAGTTATTGCATACTTATTACACCTTCTGAGTAATGGATGTAAAACAAACCAGGGTGACAATTAGAACCAGTCAACACACATTCACACACATACACACAAACATACACACATGCACATACATATACACATACATGCACACGCACATACACATATATATACTCACATACACACATGTATACATGCACACATATGCCTGTGCATACATGCATACACATACATACACACAAATACACATACACATACACACACACACACACACCTACAGTAACAGCTACGCCAAAAGGGCTTAAAAAGAATGTGAGAAAGTATTGAGGCCTAAGTTAGGGCCTCAAGAGAATATACAGGAAGAAGGGAGCATTGGAAATAAATTTTAAAGAAACTGACTAAATAGAAAGAAGAATCATGAGAAGGTTTTCAAGGGACAATGTGAGGTGGTAGTTGTTTAGTAAGTCGATCATGGGGCTGGAGAGATGATTCAGTATGTAAAAGTACATGTGTACAAACTTATCAACTTGAATTGAATCCTCAGAGTCCACATGGGGGAAGGACAGAACCAGTTTCTGTTTTCCCCTGACCTCCATATGCTGTTTTTCTCATATATATAAATAAAGGATTTGTTTAAAAATTAGTTGAACATGGATGTATATAGTATCTACATCAGAATTTATATATAGTTAGATCTAAGTCACCCCCAGCCCAAGGCTCAGAGAACATGACAGAAGAGGGAGCAGTAAGATTCTAAGAGACCGACGTGGGATAGGAGTGAGGCTAGACATTATCTCTTAGACATGACAAGGTTATTGTATCCATGATTGCCATGGAAGCTATGAAAAATGTTCTATCAACATTTCACCGGAAGCAGAAAGATATCAAGAGGCTCCACACCTCTTTGACTGACTGGTGAGGACTAATGCTGATGGAAGGAAGTGGAAGATGTTTTCCTCAATGGTGTATCATTGATATGTGATTCATTCTCCGGCAAGTACTCAGTCTTCAAAGGCAAACCAAATGAAACCCAGTGGATCACACATGTAAAAACCTTCAAATAAGAGGGAGAGGAAGCATTATAAGCAAAAGAGGGGGAGGGATGGAGTTGGGGATTGAGGTATAAAAGCATCATAAATTCACTATATTCATGTATGAATTACTAAGGAATGGAAAATGTGGGAAAAATTTATACATAGCCAAATGTTGCACATGCCTGTAATCCCAACCATTGGGAGGCCAATGCAGGAGTTCACAGGCTACATGGCAATACCCTATCATTAAAAAGTCAAACACAAAGATAAGATAACATTTTATATATAAATATTCACAGCACTATCATTTATAGTATTCAGCAAGTATAAACAGGTCATATATCCATGAATTTATGAACAAGTACAGAATGACATGCTCATACAATGGAATACGGTTAAACCTCCAAAGGAAGTGATGCACAGATAAAGTGAAAAGGAACCATGAAAATATCATCTGAAGAGTGAAAACAAGCAGGACCAAAACATGCACTTTCAGTCAGAAAAGTGTTTGCCGCACAAGCATGAGGCCCTGAGTTTGGATCTCTATCAAATGCGTAAATGGCCAGATACAGTGACACGGGTCATACCCCAACACTCAGGATGCAGAGACAAAGAACCCTGGGCTCACTGAGCAGCCAGTCGATCCAAATTGGTGCACTCCAAGTTCAGTGAGATGCTTTGTCTCAGGCAATGAAATAGAGAGTGACTAAGGAAGGCACCCATTTATCACACTGATCATTGTACACATATGCACACATATACACCTGAACACATGTCCATACAAAAACACATTATAGGCACACATATATGCACAGAATAAAAGAAAGTAAACACAAAAAGCCCTATATCATAATTCTTACAGGAAATGTTCAAAGTAGGTAAATTCATAAAATTAGAATGTATGTTAGGTGATTGCTGGTGATTTGGGAAGGAAAACACAAGAACTAACAGATAATCAATATATAGATGAAAAATATATTCTAAAATATTTTGGGAGTAAGACTGTTCAAATGGGAATATTGCACGGAAAGCTTAATAGTAAACAGATGGAAGCTATGACCAGCAAGAATCTTTACAGTTCAGAGTTTGTGTTTTCCTTGCAGAAACATACTACTCCTTAAGATTATTTCTTTTCATAGCAAGAGTCTCCAGCATTTCTTCTTTCAGGATGTGTGCATATCATATACATGTTGTATCACACACACGAGGCATACACAAAGAAAGACTGACAGGATATAGGTCACATAATAATGTTTTTCAATATATATCTTTCAAGAGGATTTCAAATAACTTTATTTTCATTATATGCTTTAGTATTCCTAAATATTGTACAATGTATTTTATTTCTTTTGCAATTAGAGAGACATATTTTAATCGTATGTTTATGAAGCTACAGGCTATGAAATTTACTTCAAAGCTTGCCTTTCAGGATCTAGCCTTTCAGTAAAATAATGGGTGGCCATTTCAAACTACAGGCAGACATGACCAATACGAATTCATGAATACTATGAAATACATTAGTTTGAGCTCACTGTCTACAAGACTGTCATGTATTCCAAGTTGTCTCATGAAACTGGAATCATTTAAAACATATGGCTGGGCTGTATGCACAGACTTTCTCTATTTAGAGAACTATCTATATATGTTTTAGCAAGAGAGAGAAATGTTGTTGATGACATTCTGCTAACAGCATCTGATGATTTCAAAACTATTTCTTTTTTTTTCTGAGAGCCAACTGTATACTTTAGAAGTCTCCTACCACCTGTCACCATTAAAAATAAACTTTACCTTAAAGCATGGTTTTTGAAATGCCATTGTCATACTCTACCTATTTTTTCATGAGGAAAAATAAAGCTTTCATTTGACTTATGTTATTTGGAAAATCAAACTCATTTTCTGTAAGACCTGTATATAAAGGGTATTTGGGGAGGAGTCAAGGAAGAGGGTGTGCTTCAAACTTTAATATCAAAATCAATTCAATATGTGATTCTGTTAGAACTGCTATATTATTGATTTTAGCACATAATAGGTACTATAGTGGAATATATTTTAATATATATTCCACACTGATGATTCTCAAACTTTGTACTTAATTTTCAGATTAAAGACTGGTTAAAATGGGGCTTCTCAACCATAATTGGACTTTGCATGCCCTGCGCAATGTCCAACACACTATTGACCTCACAAAGTCTAGCATGGGCTAAAGGCACTAAGATCCTTGGAGGCAAGGGATTGACAGGCACAGTAGTGCTCCTATGCTTAAGGGGAACACAGGAAAGGGTTCTGGGAAAGGCCACTGGGTCCTTGCACCTCATCAGAGAGGAGGACCCAGAGGAGAGTTTGGCACATTAAAGGATGCTCTGGGGATGGGAGGGGGAGGCATTGGGGGATGGGGAGGGAGGGGAAAGGGGAAGGGGGAACAGGAGGGTGTGGAGGGAGGGAGGGGACCGGTGTACCTGTTAAGTTTGTATGAGTGGAAATAAAAAAAAAAGAAAAAAATTGGGGCTTCTAACTGAGTGAGTTTGAGAAGAACTCCTAGTCTGTATTTCTAATAAATATGCATGAATGTGTATATTCAGTAATGTGGACCCTGTGAGAAGGTTCTATGGCTAACAGCACTTGCTGTGCAAGTCTGGTAACCAAAGTTCAATCTCAGATAGCTCCACTCTTGTCCAGTTGATATGAAGATGAGACTATATATAGCTTTGCAAGTCTCAACTAATCCTGATGGCTGAGCACAGGAAGATAAAATTGTTCCTTCTTCATTTTGTGATTTTTAACACTTGACCATGCTATTTCTATGTTTATCTTTGTTTTCTGCTTCTTGGTTCCAAAGACTCCTCTTTTTCCCCCATTAAAGGCAACTTCATACTGAAAGCTGGTTAGCCCACTGTTCTAAGCATGTCAGTTGGGTCCTGAGTAATGACTGGACACTTTCATTTAGGGATGTTCCTAGTAGCATTGAGGTCAGCTGCCATGTGTCCTCTAAACTCAATGCTCAGACAAGGTGGAAAACACTAGGTCTGTGACCTTAGTTACTGGTAGCTTTATTTTACTCAGTATCTAAAATTTTATTACTCAGTATCTAAAATTAAATTGAAGATTTCTCACTGGACTCTCCTTTCCCAGTACATGGCTTTCATTGGTGTTTATGAATGACACTTATGAATGACGGCAATTGTTCTTTTATTTTAATCACAACACAATGTTCCTTTTATATTCTCAGGCAAGAAACCCAATTTTTAAAACTTGTGAAGTGGATCAAATGCTGCCCTAAGTAATGAGATGTTTCTATCAAATTGATTTATTTAGTTTTAAATATATATTCATCTATGATGAGTTTCATTGCAGGGCTGCTGTTTTTAGGAATATCTTGAAAATGTACCTATAAAAGTAAACTTAAGCAACACAAATAATCAGGTATTAAATCAAAGTGCATGTTTAATAGAAATTTTCAACAGTCTTGTAGGTAACCACCAGCAAAAGGAGAAGTAATATACACAACTTTTATTCAAAGTGGTCATAGAAAGCCTGCACAATAGAGTCATACTTTGTTTATTGATCAAATACTGTCTGAGTATATGTGTCAGGCATCTTTTAGGACATTTAGAATGTCTTATTGATAAGACAAAGATTCAGATTCTCTAGGGAGGGGAGACAGATAATAAATAAAAAAAAAATAAATACAATTAACTCTCTGCATCTAAGAAAGAACAAAAAATGCTTGAAAAAATAGTGTTTCCATATTAACATGAACAGACAATTTTTAGCTTGTCATTATTTCATAAGTAATACAATATGGCTATTTACATAATATCTACACTGTACATATATTATAACAAATTCAATGTTCATTTAAAATGAGTGAGAGGTGCACATAGGTTCCATTTTACATAAGGTATTTGAGCATTATAAGCATTATATTATGCCATTTTATATAAGAGATTTAAGTATTTTTGAATTTTGTCATGTGTTCGGGCTCTGAAACTAATCCCCTCTGATACTGAATGATGATGATGATTCTATCATGGTAGGTAGAAAGTACCACAGGAAAGGAAGATGAGAAACACTACTGAGAACTCTAAAAGCTTTACTTTACTACGTTAGCCAGATAATCTTATTAATATGTTCCTATGATGTTTCCAACCATATTTATTTATTTACCATGCATGTGTATATGATTAGAAGGTGTTCACACATGTCATAGCACACATGTGGAGTTCAGAGTATATCTTGCTGAAGTTGGTTCTCTTGTTCTTTCATGGGTCCCTCACAGGAATCAAATTCAGGACTTTGGGCTTTGTGGCAATCACTTTTACCCACTGAGCCATCTTCCTGTACTGAGTTTGAGGAGAATTGAAGAAAGGTGAAGGAATCTGTCTAGTCTACCTGGAAGAAAAGCTGTCCATTCAGTGGAAATGGCTACTGATAATAGCCAAGGCAAGTATGTATGTATGAATAAGAGGCAACAGGGAAGCAGAGTGATTGGATTACAGAGGCTAGTAGTTTGGGAGGATGGATAGTCAACATCAGGTCTTAGAGATCATTTAAGAGATCTTAACCCTAATTCTGAAAGGGAGACCATATGGATTTTAGAACCTAACTATTTTTCCTGGATTGTGGTAGCTAGGTAAAGGGACAAAAGAATAAGCATAGAAACTCCAACTGTGATCAAAATAAGAAGAGAACATGGTTCAAAACGGGCATGAGAATGAAGTACAATAAAGAACAATAGGATAGTACAAGGGCACCAATGAGTTCTGGTGCTGAATTGGACAAGGGGTATGAATAAAAGAAACAACAAAATGGAATCGCAGGGTCCTTTTTGTCTCTGGCCAGGGGGTGACATACAGTGCCCATCATGATGGAGTGAAGGGCATTGCAGGAGCAACAAAACTGCAAAAGAAAATCAACAAATCACTATCCAGAACTTCAGAGACTGTATATCAACCACCTAGAACTAGGCCAGACTAATCTCTCCCCATCCTGGAACTCAGGGACATTTGCGGAAGAGGGGGCGGTAAGAGTGTAAGAGCAAAAGGATGGGAGGAGCAATGATTTGCAAGATACTCCACACAAGTTAGGGCCGAAGCAATCATAATTGGACATTGCATGCCCTGCGCAATGTCCAACACACTATTGACCTCACAAAGTCTAGCATCTGCTAAAGGCACCAAGATCCTTGGAGGCAAGGGATTGACAGCCACAGTAGTGTTCCTATGCTTAAGGGGAACACAGGAAAGGGTTCAGGGAAATGCCACTGGGTCCTTGTACGTCATTAGAGAGGAGGGCTCAGAGGAGAGTCAGGCATGCACAAGAAAGGACTCTCTGGGAATTGGGGCAGGAGGCACGGGGGGATGAGGAGAGAGGAGTGAGGGAAGGGGGAGGAGGGGGTTCGGGGGGAGGAGGAGGGAGGGAGGGAACTGGTGTACCTATTAAGTTTGTATGAGCTGAAATAATAATAAAAAATGTATTAAAAAAAAGAAACAACAAAATGAACAAGACAGATTGCAGCAATCTGAAGGGCGGAGCTTTCCTTTTAAGATGGAAGAAGGCCACAGCTTGGAACATGGCTGTTTCAAAAATTTATATTTGAGATGCCCATCAAGTTCCTAAGAGACATCAAGAAGACAACTGTGAAGCAGAGACTCATCTTTTGGCAACCAGGAATGATCTCTACTGTGAAAAAATCTACACCCTCTTGTTAAACAGTTATATAAGTTGTTGGGGAACTACTGTGGGCTGGAAAAAAGGACAGGAAGAGGAAGTTCCTGAGAGAAGTGAAAAGAACATTATGCTAAGATAACTGTCAACCTGAAAGAAAGACAAATATGTGTGTAAAACAAAATCCCAGTAACACTGTCTGAAACATCAATGTAACTATTGAAAATACACTCACTGTGTTCCCAGAAATACAGGTCTCCAGAGGAGAATTCCATGTCAAAACTGTTTACACATGTCTCCCTTGCTTACAGCTTCCATCATTCTTGAAGCTACTACTCACTTACTGAAGACTATCACCATGCTGAGACTCCTTAATTACCCATTGGGATAATGCAAGGAAATGCTTCTCCAGAACCTTTCAAATTTGCTAAAGACAAGACTTCATTATCATGGAAGAGAAGCTTATACCCTACCACATACACTGTGCAGCATTGCCACAGGTGATTTTCTCCATTTATAGCAGTCCCAAAACATCATGGTTCATGCTTATATGGTGATATCCACAGTACCAAATTGCACCTCAAGGCATGGAAGAGAACATGCTACATGGAGAAGTTATTGTTAGAGATAGTAGGTTCATATTCTTAAAAAGAAAACACAGCCTGTTAGACTCTCCTTTGAGAGGGGGAAAAGGTGGTGCAGAAAGAAGTGTGGATTCTAGGGCTAGACTCAATAATGCTTAATCCCAAATCATAGCAGTGTGGAAATAAGTGCAAGTTACTTCTTCTCTTTGCATAATACCACCTATCTTTGAAACACAAGGATAATCATAGCCCCTTTCCCATAATGTTAAGAATATCAAACATATTAATATTCATGAAGTAATTAGAAAAATGACTTGCACATAGTAAATCCTATGGAAGTATTAGTAAATAGATTATTTTTCTCTTTCCTGCTGTACCTTTGTCTCTCTTCTACCATGGATATAAATTTTTCATAATTTTTATAGCTTTTCAGAGAGTGCTGGCAACATTTAAATGTTTTGGAATTTTATTCACATAATTGTATAGATTGCTTCTCTCTCAGACTCATCTCTGAGGTAGTTTCTGAGGCACGCTGGGTCCCCCTGCCTTCTTTCCAGAAATTGCCTACAGCATGCCTGGTGGAGTTCCAAGTTCTCCACGGTCAGCCAAGAAAGGTTTAGTGTTATTTTTCATCACCTTGACGTCAGTGAGAAATATCACTAAATTAATGCAAAAAAGATGTTCAATAGGGATTTCATGAATAACTCAAAGCCCACTGAAAATACTGGATTGTCTGTGATGTTTTGAATTGATGGAAATCTGCCTAGGGTTCTCCAGCAATTCATAAACCAATTTCAGCTGACCAACTTCAAGTTTTGTTTTGTAAAACCTGGCAAGTTGGAATGAAAGTAGAATTATTTCCAGGCCAACACCCTGAATTGATTAAATTATCAATGACAAGTAACGAATTTACTGCAGGTATCAGCAAAAGTCCCTTGTGGGAGAAAGTTGACCATAGCAATTTAGGGCCAAATGCTCTTTATTTCCTTAAAACATGACAAGGGAAGGAATTGTCTCCATCTCATTAAGCCTGGCCTCCACTGGTTCCTAACCCCTCTCCCCATTACTTTCAGCTCTCACCCTGGCTTTGGGCTTTGGGCAAGCTTTCTTTGCATGTGTGGAAGTCACTCCACTGTGCTCAAGCTGGGGAAGTTCCTCCTCCATGTCCTGTGAGCTACCAATAACCATCAGCAAGAATCGAATGGGAATCTTTGTTTTTTACTTCATCTGCTTGATATTTTGAGCTTCAGGTCTGAAGTATCATTTGTATGTTCTCATATCTGAGCAAAACATTTGAATTTCTAAAATAAGAATTTTGAGAAAAATCATGTTGAATATTTAATATCCATACAACCGTGTCATTTTCACTCAGACTTACTTATTTTCCTTTAACATCATTTTTTGCAGGACACTTCCTCTAGGAAATTTGGGTTATTTTAAATTTCCCCACACAAAAAAAAAGCTTCATCCTCATCTTCAAACAATAAACTCATTGTCTAGGATCAATTCCTCCTGTTTGCTCAGCCTGCTGGGCTTATATGGTTTTGCCTATAACTGCCTCATCAGATGCTGGGAAAAGTATTTCACTGGCAATACCCAACCTCTATCCTGACCTTACAGTGCCTTTAAGTCCCAAGTAAATTTCTCTTGTCATTGATATTCAAGTTCCCACTTATTTTACTGATCTTTCTTTTACATCTCTAAGCATTACTTAAGAGTTTCAATCTATATCAAGTTCCTATCCCATCCCTTAAAATCATGGCTCTTGTTATTTTTTCTGATTACAGAGCCAATCAAAAAGTCACCATTCCTTAGCTTTATGAAAATGCAATAGCTACTTCTCTCAGGGCTTAGCCTCCTCATCTATAGAGTAGAATAATAGAACCTACTTCATACATATTGAATTAGAACTGATTTTAGATATATTACTTTTCTCTAAAGTCTGTCCATTTATTATAGCTTCATGCCAAATATTTCCCAGTACTTATCTGGAAAATCCTGGGCCCTAGGATGACATCACTGAGCAAAGGTAGAAACCTTAGGAGGTGGAAGCTGGTGGAAGCCCTTAGGTCACTGAGGATAAAATACAAAATAAAATGCAGTTTGGCCTCCTTCCCCTTTCCTTTTGGACCATGAGGCAAGCAGTATGCTCCATCACACACTTTGTAACACTGCCAACCAGTACCCAACCAGAAGCCTAAGAGCAATGCCTTTCTTATCCCAACCACAGACTGGAACCTCTAAGTTCATTCACCAAATGATGTTTTCTCTTTATAATTTTAGGTATTTTTGCTACAGGATCAGAAAACTGACTAATATGTCATCAGGTAGAATGCTCTCTGAGGGACATAACGATAAATCATTTCTCAGGATGTCATCATCACACCTGTACTCAAGAACCGGCATTACCAACTACACAACTCCACCCCTGGGTCTTGACGTCTTTAGCCTCAACATCACCATGGACCCTGAATAATTCTTATCTAGAAATTTGCACTCTCTTCCACTGTCTCAAATTTGTCCAGTCCTTCATAGCCTGCTTACCTTGGCAAGAATTTCTTTCCTAAGATATCACCATATGCATGAGCCCAAATAAAAATGTTCCTATTACATCTTTCCAACCTTTACAACCTCACTGTCATTAAGCAGTGAGAAGGAAAAAGTCTGAGATGTCCTATCAACCTTCCTGATCACCCTAATTATTTCTTGCAATCTCCATTTTTACAGTTAAATTGCTTATGTACTTTACAATCTACCTCTATCTTAAGGACTTAGTTTTTGAGGGTGTCACACTTGCTTAGAACTTAATCCTGCTATCCACTATTCTGTGTCTACTTCCCATAACCATCTGGTTAATTGCAGCTAACTCCCTGTATTTTTAGAAATGGATGGGAGACTTGGAGTGGATACTGGAACACCTTGGTATTAGTGTTAGCTGTATAATTACTGAATGGCTAGCTTACAAGTGACTTTTTCTTTCCAGTTCTGTTCCTTTCTGAGAAATAATGCATTAACCACTTTCCTATCCATAGGTCTTACCAGAGTTCTTGGGGTAGCGTGATCATTCAAAAAGTATGTTGAATGACTGAACTAACCTCCATCATTAAATTGAAGTAAATACTTGAGACAGGTTCCTTATGTTTTGAAATATGGAAATTAAAGGGACACAGGTGAAAGGGCATCTGTCAAGGACAGAGTTTAATTGGTGAAGTACCAGATACAAAATTCATTGTATTGATGCCTGAAGAGATGATTTGTTTCTATCTCTTGACAATACTTAGAATAATGCATGTTAGTAACAGTACCTATGGGGTGGATTCCGCAGTCATATCAGTATTTTCCTTGGTTTGGATGCTTGACCTATTTATTATTCCTGATGAGACAATGATCCCAATTTTTTAAATTTTTTATTTAATGCAGGTAACCGTAAGAAGCCAGGAATATACAAGAAAGTCTGCAGAGAGTAGGTGCAAGTTTTATATCATTCTATCTAGAAAGGACTCAAAACTTTATTACTCAGATTTTTTAATCAAACATGAAATTTTAGGTGTAAATATTTGTTCAATAATGATGATAGTCTTTACACAGTTTTCTTTTGGGCATCAAATGGCTTCCTGTTTTATAAGCACATAAAATACTTTAAGAAGGCTTCTTGGACATCAAATAATTCATACTGAACATACTGATGAGTTAAGTGTAAATAAATGAGAAACACATGGATAAAATTTTCCTTAAATACATAAAGCTTCAGACATTAAATGAAAAAGAGACTGACAAAACACATCTGGGATTGGCCCACTGCAAATGTTATTTTTAGTTTGGATATTAAAACAAATTACAATTCAATGTGTACAGCTTGACCATAAACTCTTGGTTTATAAAAAATACTTGTCATATAATGATTAGAAAGATAGTAAAGACAGTTATGAGAACACTTATGAGTAAAAACTTTTTAAAAATCATTAGAAAATCCAAAGGTCACTTTCCTTACTGTTATTTTTAAGAAACACATAGGAAAGACATCATTTTAAGGAATGAAATTATTACTACTTACTTTCATATACCTCCCAAACACAAGCCATAGCTTAGAGGGTGCAATGAAATTTATTACGCAAAGTTAAACAAAAACTAACTTTCAGGGATGGGGTTGGACGCAGTGGTAGAGCTTTGCTTGTTTGTAGCCTAGAGCGCAAGAAAATAAAAACTAAGTTTTAATATTCCCTTAGTCATGCATGAAGGGTGAGTTTGGTTATTACATGAAGGGTGGGTTGGATTAACTTATGTTATTCATGTGGAACCAGAGGAATTTCTCCATATATACTACCTATTGATGGATGTATCTAAGTAGAATAAAAAAAAACAGTTAAAAATTGGAAAAGAAAAAAAACAACTTGGGTCTCACTAAAAGAAAGAAAAAGAGAACGAGAGAGAAAGGTGCTATTCTATAAGGGTGGAAGTCAAGGGACAACTACTAGAAGTCATTTCTCTCTTTTAACCATGTACTTCTGGAGATTAAAAAGTTTTTAAGCAAGCACCTTACCTACTGGGCACTGTTGTTTATTTTTTAGAAGAAACATTGAGTTGTTAACTCAGACCAGACCCCTGAAAGTATATGTCCTGGTACATTCCAGTAGTTCCTGTAGCTTTATCAAAAGATGGTATAAACGAGGCAAGTAACAGATCTTCCTATTTTCAGGTTACATTTCCTGAACTAAGGATGATAATTTCAGGTCTACCTGAATTCTCAAAGATCCTTCCACACTGCCTGGTCCTATACTCTGCCTACCTTCAATGTTGTGAAAAACTGTGAGCGTCATCTCACAGTCTAGGAATCGACCTGAAGTATAAAAGGCTAAGTGATCTGCATAAGCTTTGAGATGCCCAAGAACTGAGAACAACTGGAAAGCCAGGAGGCCATAGATCAAATTCAGCAACAACAAATCCTGTTCAGATTATACAGAAAATAGAGTCCTGGGGGCACCTGTGAGGAAAATGCAATTCAAAGTAAAATGAGTTACTTGAAACAGTCTATAGGGAGAGAGGGAACCTAAGAAGTAACAAATAAAAAACAGACATCTGGAAGCCAGGGCTGGATGCCATCTTTGAGGAGCACGTTAAACTCCCTCCTTTTACCCATCTTGCAACTTGTCTTTTGGATGATGCTCAATTTTTTCCATCTCACAAATTAATTTTTACCAAACCGTGAAAGATAATACTTCTAATGAAAGAAAATCTGTAGCTTTGTCTGCTTACAGGCAGAAACAAGTGGCATCAGGAGTGTGACTATGATTCACTCCTATGTGGATGTTAGAGACACCATGCACCGGGCAATTCTCACGTGGTGCCTTGCTGTCAACAGTTAAGAATTCTAATGTACGTGAAGTTCACAGACCTAGTAATTAGGCTAGAACTACTCATTTTATTTTGTGAAGGAGATTAAAAGATTGTCAAGCATAAACATGAGATAAATTTTTATAGTTATCACACATCTGCTTGACCCAGGAACTCTGAGCTCTGAGACCCAGATCACTTTTCATTCATCCCTTTCCATTTTAAAGAAGCAGTCGAAAGATGATCCATTCTCAATTTGCTCCCAAGGAAAAGAGAACACATTAGGCCTGTGCTGAAGTAGGACATAGATGTGGGAGCAATTTAAATTCAGTAAGTTATCCATTAAAGAACACTGCTGGGTGCAAGGTGGGAAGCAGAGTACATTGAAATTTTGTCCCTGATGGTGGCACAAAACAATTAGATTCATTGGAACTTTGGTGACTTCAGATCATCTCCATCTTGCAAATCACATGTGCAAGGGATCCCTGCCAGCCACTATGATCTGCACTGATGTGTATATATTTCTGACTTTCCCTAGGAAACTTTCTGTTTACCAACAAACACCAGAATGCTCCTGATCGATCCTTTTCATTCCACCTAATCCCCTGCCTCTTTCACAAGAAAAGAAAGTTCCGCAAAAATTGTGCAACACACACACAAAAAATAAATACATACAAATATAAGAATGGAAAACTTAAAACTGAGAACTCCCAGTTTCAACTTCCTCTAACCTACAAATTTTATGCATCACAAAATTTATCCAAAGTATTTTTGTATTCAGTAAATGTTAAACTTCTAGCATCCACCCATTTATTTGGAAAGAATCTTTCATGATATTGTTTTAAGAGGTTTTATAGCATTGATGGAACATTATTTAAAGATTACATAGTGGAGAATGTCTGTCAATTCATTAGAGATTCAACCTCCTACTGATTCTATGCTAAGGTAAGGAACAATTATCTGTACCCACTTCTGACCATGCACACAAATGCTAGTGAATTTAAATTGCAAATGTACTACGATCAATTTTGCTATCTGTTTAAAGGGTTTCATTTCATTGAATCATATTGAAGGAAGCTAATGCTTCCACCCACAGTCTGTGATATCAATTAGGCAATGTCAAATGGTTCCCTTTAGGACTAAGCTTTACTTAACATGCACATAGGTCCTAAGGGCAAAATAAAAATACCATTAAGTACCACCTTTAATGTTAAGTACTGTGCATGCATTTAAAAAAAAAATAAGTGAAGTTGGAATTCCAAGGATACTCCAACTACCTATTTTCTTAATGGAAACCAAAATGTTCTACTTTGGAATTCTATATGATCTGGCCTTCTAAAACCTGTAATACCATAACTCTGAATTGCGGCATCTTTAAGAATCAACATGGATACTTTTAGCCCATGTATTGTTCCCATAGGAATGCAAGCACAGTGTCTTTGCTCACAAGAGACTCTTACTATTGAAAGTTTTTTCTGTAGTCTAATAGAAATATTTCCAAAACTACCGAGTGTAATGTCACTCTCCATGTGTTTTAGAGACAGAGTCCTTTCTGATGGCATTTTAGTTTTGGCCCACCAGAAATTGGCAGCAGTTTGGTGGTGGTAGAAAATGGCCCTGAAGGCTTAACACTATGGATTCTGAGAACAGGCTAGTCCTTCCCGCTGGGTCTAAAGCCCTAGAGGAGTAGCTTTCTACCCATATTTGATTATATACCTGCTCTCTAGTTAGTACCTAACATGTGCAGGTGACATCGTGTTCACAAAGAGGATTCAGTGCTTGAGAGAGTTTGGACTGCATGAACCTTTCTTTTCCAAAATGAAAGAAAATTCATACTTGTTAATGTTTTAATTTTATTTTGTTGCTTATTCTCAAGCCTACAAACTATTATTTCTTTTTTTCTACTTTCAAGTCTATATTCTTCTGTTCTTGGGTCTGAGAGTTCTGCTGCAAAATGTAACATCACTTCTACATTCTAAAATCTTAGCTCCTTGTTGCCACAAATCCTGCCATGTGCCATATTTATCACACGGGTTATGGTCAATAATGTCCTTCAACACTTCAGTACAAAGTTTTATCCAATGACGTCTTTCAATACGGTTACCCAGTAAAACGTGGCTTTGTCCAACAGTGCCTCTCAATACTTTAGTACAGCATGGCTTTGCTCAATAGCTTCTGTCAATATTTCAGTATATAGCTTCACCTGATAATGTCTCTTAATACATTAATACAATATGGCTTCTTCCCATGGTGTTTCTCAATGCTGTACCACAACATGTCTTTGCCTGAAAGTGTCTCTCACTGGGGATTTTCACTTCTGCATTTTTCTATGTCTCTTGAGGAAATGCTTCTGCAATAGTAGGAAAATATGAATACTGGTACTAAAATAATTAAAGCCTGAATTGAGATCCTAGGAATTGAAAAATTATACTTGGATTCAACCACTGCAAAAACACTGGATTAGGAACCATCTAGCTCACGGTTGATGACGGAAGAGAACTATCACAGACATAAACGTGGACCATTTCTATTTCTAAATCATAAGAGCAACTTATAAATTCTAAGGTGGATAGAGTAGAGTAAATTTATAAGAAAGACTAGGTATGAATACTGAAAACAGAATAAAAAACAAGAAGAGGGATGGTTAGGGGTTAAAGCCTTTGCCTCACAAACAAAAGGTCCTGGGTTCAGATCCCAGATCCCATGTAATTATGGACTATTTGGCCCTGGATGGTGGAACCTTGGAAACCCCAGAGTACAAGTAAGTAGAGAGACCCAGGATGTTCCAAATGCCATCCTTAGGCCTCCAAAGGAACACACACTTAAGTGCCCTCTGAAACACACACACACACACACACACACACACAGACACAGAGAGAGAGAGAGAGAGAGAGAGAGAGAGAGAGAGAGAGAGAGAGAGAGAGAGAGAGAGAGAGAGAACAAGGAGCAAAAAAATGAGATACTAAGTTACCAGTCCAATAATGGCTGGAAGCAGTTGCATTTAAAAGTCCAATTTTAGGCAGTATGTGACCGATTTTTTGATAAAGTAAATTTTAATGTAAGAATTTCCAGATCATTGTGAAGTGTCCATCCTTTAAGACATGACCCTGGTGCCATGCAGTCCACTTGATGATGATGATGATGATGATGATGATGATGATGATGATGATTAGGGAGTGGACATCTAAGCCTATTTTGATCATCCAAATGTAAGGCATTTTTATGCTGTTCTTGTAACTGTTTACTAGAAAAACTAAGCAAATGAATATGGAGGTGGCATTTTCAATTCCAAAAAGAGATTATGTAGACTTCATTTTCATGTGTCTACATTCTGTCTTTTTGGTCATAGGTAATTGTGAATTGGCTCAGATTTAAAGCAGACAAACAAAACTCTTAAACACATGCAGTCTTTGCAAGATCCACAATAGTATACCCTGCTTATTTGGGCCTTTTCTCCTTAGCACAATGAATGTGTGCTGAGCAGAGTTAAAAACCATGGCCTGGGTTCCATTGAGAAATACTGTGTGGGCAAACAATGCTGTCTCTTTGCAGCTTTACACATGATAAGTTTTTACTTTGTAAGATGTTTTCACTGCATGCTTAATGCGTCTGCTGATGCAAAACTGCACGGGCCAACAATCCCAGTGTAGCATTGTATCTAGAAACAAGTGTCTATTCATGGGAGCCTCACTCTCTCGCCTAGTTAAAGGCATTCATTCAGAAGCAGAGAGGAAAACCCGCAGAGCGACCGGGGGGGGGGGGGTCTGAAGCAAGATGTTTGACTGAAGCTGGGTGTTTTCACTTACTCCTGAGTACATCTCTCTAATAGTGACTTGTCTAGTGCTAGACTGGGTTTCTTTGAAACAGCATTGCAAAAAGCGCATAAGGAAGAAAGGGGGTGATGATGGTACCCTAGGATTTGAAACATATGTGCAGAAAATAAAGTTCCCCTGACCAATATTGCAGAATAGTCGGATGGGACAGGCAACTGCTATCACTTAACTTACCCAGCAGCTGATTTGTTTCCTCATTCCTTTCAGCACCTGACATGTTGTAGAGGAAGGGTGGTGTTTGCTCTGCTCTCCATGAAAGATCACTTTGCTAACTTGCCAGCGTGGATTTCCCAAAGCGAAAAATGGTTCTGTGGTTCAAGATGTTGCTAACCTGAACAGAGTTATGTCTCTGTGTACATTCTAATGAGGTTGTATCTTTCTACAACACCTTCCCCATGGAAACAGCCTGATCCTTTATTGCACTTGGCATTGTAGGTAAGGTCTGCGGAGCACTCTGAGGCCAGTTTACTTTCTGCTTTCTTGTTGCTATGTGGTTTCTCCACTACAGTAACATTCTTCTGCCATATTTTTCTTTCCCAGCAGACACTTCAAAAGTGAAGAAGATTGTGTATGATGAAGTTTGGGCTTAAAATGCCCTATTACAAACAACAAGGTGATCTCCAATTTGCAATGTTAAAAAAATAAAATGTGGATCTTGAAAGGCTGTGGCAATATAAACCAGTCATTAGTTCATTAAATCAGGGAAGTTCTGAGAAATTCCAGAGATCTGGCTTCTCCTTCCCTCTCAGGCCATTCCTTTAGGATGCCGTCAGAGCAAGTGAGCATGTCCAAATCCTGATTACCCATAGTGATCAGGTCACGGATAATTAATACTCACAGAACATTTAGGCACAGAAAATTAGAGCTGGAGGAAATTCAGAGAATGCATGGTCCAGTTCACTCATTTACAGGTGAGATGACCAGGATTGCGAGGGGGAGCAATCGCACAGATGTGCACACCCAGCAAACATAGAGCTCTGCTTCCTTCCAATATATAGTCCTGATTTCTCTTTCCTTTTATCTGGGGATTATTTTTATAGGTTAGTAATTTATTTATTTACTTCAATATAAATTTGACCTCTTTCCTGCCTCCAAAATATTCTCATACAAGCCCTAACTCACTCTGTCATGTTTGACTTGTCTTACTTTTCTTCTGTTCACCCTTGGTTTGAAGCATCAGGTAAGTGACACATAACCAACGGGTACAGGGCTTAGGAAATGGAATACTGAGAATGGAATCTTGAAGGTGTAGTTGGTACTGTTTTTGGCTAGACAGCCCAATATATGAAGTTCCAGGAGGCCCATTCAGCAGGGAAAAGTCGATAAATCAGGGAAAGAATTGAGATGGAAAAAAAAAAAAAAACCTGCAGCTACTGCAAAGTCAAGTCCAAGGCTTTGTGATCAAACCTGAGTTGCTTATTTGGGATTTCATCCCTTCTATTTGGGTGAAAAGATTGTCAGTGAAAGGAAAGTTTACAGTAACTAGATGAAGGTGAAGGAAAACAACAGCACTGCTAATGATGTATCATACAAGAAGTACCAAAAAGTAAATAGCCTGAGCAATAGTTTGCAACTGTGTCAACCTGGGGCAGGTAATAATTCCTTTCCAGTCATCTACCTTGCGTGAAGATTAAGCAATTCGTCTCTCAAAGCATATCCTAAACATTAGTTTCATAGACTGTTAATATTTGTTATACACTCAAGCATGCTTGAACACACGTACAAACAAAAAAGTTTGAGATACTCTGGGTTACACAAAGACAAACTGGTTTGGGCACCTAGAGCCTTTAATATGCTAGTAAACATGTGAGTCTCCAAGGGATACAGTTTGCCAAGTGCTCTCAAGTATTATTGATGGTTCATTTATGGGGCTAACTTTCCCCAGAGTGCACAATTAGAAACACTGTCACTGGAGATAGAAATATTTCCCTGCTCTCATAAATTCATGGAATAGAAGTTGAAGGATTTAAATTTCATTTTTTTCAAAAAGTTGTATATATCACATACAACATTGCTATTTCTATAGTAGGCACTCAAGTGCCATTTTACACCTAAAATAATGGATACTCTATAGCTGGTAACCCTAAAATATAGGGATCTTATGCTTTAAAACTGTTGATCAAACAGAGAATATGATCCCATGGTGTGCACTTGTGAATGAGATTTGAGAATGATTGCATATATATTTTTCCAAACATCATACTGCTTATCTGGAGCTAAAGAAAGAAAAAGCTTTACTCTATTCTCACCTTTATGTTATTTCTTCAACATATCTATGGTTTTAGCTAATACAAATCTTCCAACAGATTATCATTTCTCAAAATAGTACTAGTTGTAAGTAGTATAACTGACCCTAATTTTTAAAAATAATATATGTAATACTTAAAGCTTGAATAGTCATATGCTTTTTCGCAAATTGTCCCTAAAGCCAGTCTAGCCTAAGGCATGCAAAATATTTACAATAAAATTTCCATATGCTTTTAATTTTAAATGCAACATACTTTTTCGAACTTTCACAACTTAATTTGTGAAATGCTATCAAGGATCTTTTTTCCTGGAAATTTTTGGCGACTCTACAAATGACCTAAGAACAGAGAAACCATTTCTCACTGAACAGTCCAGTTTTCCAGACAAAAGACACAGAAGTGAGAGACTTGTACCTATGCACAAGGAGTGGAGGACACAGAGTCAAGAGTGTCCACTGGAAAAAATAGGCAACAGCAAGCCAGTTTTGTTATAATTGACTCTAAAGTTTCTACAACCAGGCTCCTTAATGTTGGAATGTTGCCCCTCTGACTTGCTTTCCATTGGCCCACTTGCTAGATCTTATCATATATAAATGATTTCAAAATTTTGAAAGATACCTTAATCTACAGTGTAGAGTAGACTCCTCTACCCACCATTCAGCTCTTGACAATATGCAGAAGATCGCCAGGCTAAATCTACAACTTTCCCATGCATAGCATATATCCTTGAGGAGCTGATTTGTTGGGCACTGCTTGAGCATACCTGCCTTCCTTACCTGGTGCTTTTCTTCTGGTAAGCCCTTGCTGTGGCGAGTATGCCCTGTGACTTCTTAATTCCCAATTCCTCCCATATCATGCTAATCAAATTCCTAGTCATCATTTAGGACATCACCCTTTCTGACTCTTATTTTGAGTTTTCTAAATCATTCATGTAGTATAACCACCACCTAACCCATCAATTTACCTACTTCTTACTCCAAACACAGCTATCGTCTGCCATAAATGTAAACAGGATAAAAGAGAAGAGCATGCTACATAAAGGAAACATATCACATATGTATCTTGGACACTTAAAAAAAGGAATTTTCAAAAGTAATGAAATTTTAGACTACATATCAGCCCAGATACATTGTTGCAGGATTACTAGATTTTGTACAAAAAATTGTTCAATATAGAGCATAAATATTTAATAATTTACATTAAGAGAGGAAAATAAATTATGATCAGAATTCATTCAAGAAAAACAAATTATATCACAAGCAAATATAGTAGCATAATGGGTTGGGTTGGAGGTTTAGTTCAATGGCAGAGCACTTGCCTAATAGGCTTTGGACCTGGGTTTGATCCCCAGCACAGAAAGAAAGTGGAGTCAACAAAGTAGATCTCAATGAAATAGAATACAACAGTAATTTTACAAAATTCAAACTGGATTATCTGAAAATACTGGAAAAGTTAAGTAGCCCCAGAAACATTATTTAAAGGGATAGGAGGGAGGGAGGGATAGAGGAAATGAGACAGAAAAGAGAGAGAGAGGGAGAGAGACAGAGAGAGAGAGAGAGAGAGAGAGGCTTAATAATACTCTGTTTACTAAAGAAATTGAGTTCATAATCAAAGAATTTCCAGAAAGATATATCTAAAACATGATTTCACTAGTAAATTCTGTTAAACATTAGTTTTTCTTAATAAATTCATCCAGAAATACAGAAGGATAAATTATATCTTCTCTCTTTTATAAGAATAGCAAACCCCCATTTCAAAACTTGACATTGAATAACACAAAATTCACATACAACATTTCTCAGAAAGATTAATTTAAAAGTTTTCAAAATAAGCAAAGAAAATTCAGTGATTTATAGAAAGCATAATTCATCCTAACTACAGAGAGTTTGTCTAAGGAATGCATATATCAATTAAAATAATAAAAGTAATTCACCATACTTCCAAAACCCAAAAGAATAATCTAAACAGTTATAGGAAAGCATGTGCAAATATTCCAAGCTCTTTTCTGAAAAACAATCAGTAGACTGCTATAGCATTACAGTATACTGATATATCTGCTCACAAAAGAACACCTCACATCATTTTCCTCTAACATTGGGAATAAGACAAGATTATCAACTTTCACAACTGTCCTGTGACATTGTACCCCAGAAGCTCTAAGCCTACATAGCAGGGAAAACATTAAAACAAAAAGCTTATAGAGAGGGAAACAAATTGTGAGACTATTACTGCTCACTGATGCTATCATTATCATTAAAACACTGAGGACCAAATCATTATTAGATTTAATAGGATGATGCCCAAAGTTTGCATTTTATGTATGAGGTCAATATTTATAAATCAGCTATATATTTCTGGTGACAATATTTGAAAACTGCTATAAATATAATACCAAACTACTACAAAAGCATCAAGACAGACCCTAACCTGAAATAAAGTTAACAAAAGTGTTCTTCACTTAATCTACAGAACAATGCTAAAGGAGATTCATGTAATTAAATGCAGTTCATGAATTAGAAGTATTAGGATTATGGATGTTCTTTCCCACAATGATGATTATTGCATTAAAAATATTTCAATTGACACTATAATTTTTAAATATTTATTTATTTATTTAATGTGTTGTTTATTTAATGTATATCAGAGGTGTGTCCCTGTGAAGAACCAAGGGTGACTTCGGGAATCATCCTGAATTGCTTCTACTTCTTTCTTGCTTTGCTCTGGGATTTCCCAGGCTCTGCCCACCAGGCCTGGAAATGCGGGCCACTGCTATTTCCTCCTGGCCTTTTTAAGTGAGACCTGGAATCCGAACTCAGGACCTTCTGCTTGTGAGACAGAGTCTTACCCCCCTAGTCATCTCTCCAGTCCTCAATTGATATTTTAATAGACAGTTTTAATTAATTAATGAACTAATTCTAAATATCAGATGGAAATGTTAAAAACTTAGTGCAGTTAGAATTATCTTGGTACAGGAACAAAGAAGATTTATACTGTCCCATTTTGAAAACTTACTGACAAAGTTATAATTATGACCATCTAGTATTAGAATAAAGAACAGATAAATAAAATAAAATAGATTTCAGAAAGCATGTATACTCTTCTTTTTTTTCAACATTTCCCTTTCATCTTTCATTTTATTTTATTTTTAAATTAATTATTTTATTTATTTATTCCCACTTATACAAACTTAATAGGTACCCCATTCCTCCCTCCCTCCACCCCACCCTGGACCCCCTAACTTCCTCCCCCCTTTTCCCCTTCCTTTCCCTCTACACTTCCTATCTCCCAGTGCCTCCTCCCCCCATCCCTGGAGCATCCTTTAACTGTATGTCTAACTTTCCTCTGGGCCCTCCTCTCTGATGAGGTGTAAGGACTAAGTAGCATTTCCTAGAATTCTTTCTTGTGTTCTCCATAAGTACAGGAACAATATTGTGGCTGTTAATCCCTAGCCTCTAAGGATCCAAGTGCCTTTAATCCATGCTAGACTTTGAGGAGTCAATAATGTGTTGGTCATTGCACAGGTCATGCAAAGTCCTATTATGATTGCTTCAGACCTAACTTGTGTGGAGTACCTTGCATATCATTACTTCTCCCCATCCTTGTGCTTTTACAGTCTTACCGCTCCCTCTTCCGCAAATTTTCCTGAGCTTCAGAATGGGGAGAGATTAGGCTGGCCTGGTTCCAGGTGGTTGATATAGAGTCTCTGATGTTCTGAATTATGGTTTGTTGATTTTTTTTCTCAGTTTTGCTGCTCCTGCAATGCCCTTCGCTCCATACTGATGGGTATTGGATGTAACCACCTGGCCAGAAATGAAAAGCTGTTAAAATAGAGTTATAAGAGCATATTCAAAGGTAGATGGAGTAAAAGTAGGAGACCACGGTGAGAGGGGATCAGTCTCTCATTTGCACAATGGTTACTTTCTATCTGCCAGACTATATGCCCTCCCCATCTGGTGAGATCATACCCCATCAGTTGCAAATGATCAGGAAGGAAAGTCTGTGAACTTAACCAGATGTCTCATTACTTACTTGTAGTCCTTGATGGTGGCCTATTTTCTCTGCTGTAACATGATCCCCCCTCTCTCCTTGTTTCTGGTGTGGCCCTTCTTCCCTTTCCCTCCTGTTTATAATCTTTGCAATTACTGTATTACAGAGATTTATCTTTGAGTGTGTCTCTAAGTGGGTTTGGTACTGGGATCCACCTATTAGGGAGTACATACGGTGCTTAATTTTCTGTGTCTGGGATATTTCACTCAATACATTTGTTTCTAATTCCATACATTTCCCGGCAAATCTCAATAATTCATCATTTTTGATGGCATAGTAGTATTCCATTGTATAAATGTACCACATTTTCCTTATCTACTCGTCAACTGTTGGACATTTGGGTTGATTCCATGAGTTTGCTATTGTAAACAGTGCTGCTATGAACATGGTCATTCTTGTGCTATCCAGGTGAATTTTTGCTGTTTCAGGGGTTATTCCCAATAGTGGAATAGCAGGGTCATATGGCATTTCAATCTTTAATTTCTTTAAGAATCTCCAGACGGCTCGCCAGAGTGGTTGCATGAGCCTGCATTCCCACCGGCAATGTAGGAGAGTTCCCCTCTCTCCACATCCTCTCCAGCATTTGGTGTTGTTTTTATTGTGGATTTTTGCCATCCTGACTGGGGTGAGATGATCTCTCAGGGAGGTTTTGATTTGCATTTTCCTAATGGCTAAAGATGCGGAGAATTTTTTAAGATATTTGTTAGACATTTTAATTTCATCCAAGTTTCTTTTAAGTTCCAAAGTCCATTTGTTAATTGGGCCATTTGTTTCCTTGGTGTTTAGTTTTCTAAGTTCTTTGTGCACTCTGGATAATAGAGCTCTATCAGATATGTGGTTAGTGAAGATTTTCTCCCATTCTGTGGGTTGCCTTTGTGCTCGAGTTACAATCTCTTTATCTGAACAGAAGCTCTTTAATTTCACAAGATCCCATCTGTTGAGTGTTGGTTGTAGTGACTGTGCTATCCTTTCAACTATGCTTCTTATGGTCTCTGACCTTATATCGAGGTACTTGATCCATTTGGAATTAATTCTTGTACATGGTGACAAGTACGGGTCCAGTTTTATTCTTCTGCATGTGGAGATCCAGTTTTGCCAGCACCATTTGTTGAAGATGCTGTTCTTTTTCCATTGGATTTTTTGGGCCCCTTTGTCAAAGATCAGATGGCTGTAATTGTGTGGGCTTATATCTGGGTCTTCAACCCTTATCCATTGATCTGTGTGTCTATTTTGGAGCCAGTACCAGGATGCTTTTACAACTGTGGATTTGTCATACTATTCCTTTTTGATGAAGGCACTGATGTAATTAAATGAGCTGAAATCCTTTTTATAAATGTTGCTGCAACAAGCACGACCATGTTCATAGCAGCACTGTTTACAATAGCAATGTCATGGAATCAATCCAAATGCCCAACAGTTGACAAGTGGATAAGAAAAATGTGGTACATTTATACAATGGAATACTACTAGCCATCAAAAAAGATGAATTAATGAAATTTGCTGGGAAATGGATGGAATTAGAAAAAATTATATTGAGTGAAGTATCCCAGACACAGAAAATTAAGTGCCATATGTACTCCACATTAGGTGGATCCTAGTACCAAACCCACTTAGAGACACACGCAAAGATAAATCTCTGTAATACCTACAGTAATTGCAAAGATTATAAACGGGAGAGAAGGGGAAGGAGGGCCACACCAGAAACAAGGAGAGAGGATATCATGCTACAACAGAGATAATAGGCCACCATCAAGGACTGCAAGTAAGAAATGAGACATCTGGTTAATCTCACAGACTGTCTTTCCTGGTCACTTGAAACTGATGGGGTATGATCTTACCAGAAAGGGAGGGCGTACAGTCTAGCAGATAGAAAGTAACCATTTTGCAATGGGAGACTGACCCACCCCTCACTGCAGTCTCCTACTCTTATTCCATCTACCTTTGAATCTATCCATATAATAAGACTCTATTTTAACAGCTTTTTATCTCTGGCCAGGGGTGACATCTAATACCCATCAGGATGGAGCCAAGGGCATTGCAGGAGCAGAAAAACTGAAAAACAATCAACAAACCATAATTCAGAACATCAGAGACTCTATATTAACTACCTGGAATCAGGCCTGCTTAATCTCTCCCCATCCTGAAGCTCAGGGAAATTTGCAGAAGAGGGGGTGGTAAGATTGTAAGAGCACAAGGATGGGAGGAGTCATGATATGCAAGATACTCCACACAAGTTAGGGCCAAAGCAATTATAATAGGACTCTGCATGATCTGCGCAATGACCAACATATCATTGACCCCTCAAAGTCTAGCATGTACTAAAGGCACTAGGATCCTTAGAAGCAAGGGATTAACAGCCACAATAGTGTTCCTATACTTAAGGGGAAACACAAGATAGAATTCTAGGAAATGCCACTGAGTCCTTACACCTCATCAGAGAGGGGGACCCAGAGGAAAGTTTGATATACACATTAAAGGATGCTTCCGAGATGGGGGGAGGAGGCACTGGGAGATAGGGAGGGAGGGGGGAAAGGAAGGGGATGTCACCCCCTGGCCAGAGATAAAAAGCTGTTAAAATAGAGGTAGATGGAATAAGAGTAAGAGACAGCAGTGAGGGGTGGGTCAGTCTCCCATTGCAAAAGGGAGGAGAGAACAGGGAGGTCCAGGGAGGGGTGGAGGGAAGGTGGGGACAGGGGTACCTATTACGTTTGTATGAGCAGAAAAATAAATGAAATAAAATAAAATAATAGACAACTAAAAAAATAAATGTTGTTGCAAAAAAGGGGATTCAGTGGGAGAAGGGAAATAAGAAAGAGAACTAGATATAAATGATTGTAATACATTGTATATGTGTATGAAGTTGTCAAAGAATTTAAAAATCTTAAAAACCCTCCTTTAATCTGAAAATAAAATAAACCTTGGATTCTACTTTTCATTATATATTATTCAAAATAAAAAAGACTTAAATCTAAAAATATGAAAGTCTTGAAAAAATGAAACAATGAAATCCTAACCACCTTGGAAGTATTCAAAAAATTTCACACCATGGATAGAAAACATTAAACAGGGGCTGGAGAGGTGGCTCAGAGGTTAAGCCTCTGCCTTGCAGGTGGAAGGTCCTGAGTTCGGATCCTAGACCCCATGTATAGACGCCCACAGAAGCGGGGGCGGCCTGCGTTTCTAGTCCTGGTGGGGTAGAGCCTGTGAATCCCGGGACAGAGTAAACAAGGAGGAGGTGGAGGTGGTCCATGGTGTTTCCCAAATTCACCTGTGGTTCTACACACACACACATACACACACACACACACACACACACACACACACACAATTGAATAAATAAATAATAAATAAATAAATATTAAAAGATTCTTAAAAAAAGAAAACATTAAACATAAAATAAAATGTTGCTTGAACAAATATTTTGTTTGAGAACTTTCATCTAAAATATATAAATAGTGCCTACAACTTAATTAGAAATTAAAAATTATAGCCTGACATGATTTCGTAAGTAAAAGCACTTGCTGCACAAGTTTGGCAATGACCGAAGCTCAGTCCTTGGAACCCACACAAAGGCAGAGGGAGAGAACAAACTCTAAAAACTTATTCACTGACATCCACAAGCATGTCATGGCATGTGCATATGTGCGCACACATGCAACAACAATTTTTTTAAAGAGCAAAAGTGTAAACCCTTACTTTTCAAATATTTAATAGGCACATGGGACAGTGGTGACCACAAGGGACGAACATTGACACCACTGAAGAAAATTGTGATGGTACAGGAGATGCTAAAATAAGGAACAGTGTTGAGCACAGAATATGTATTTATTGATAGACTAATATTAGATAGGCAAAAAAAGAGATAACAGTAATTACTACATATCCATCCACTATAGTACTAGTTCACTGTATAATATGTAGGATATGTGTCTTTTTTTTCAGAGAATCAGAAATAAAAGAAGGAATTATAATTACAGTAAAGAAGAAACCAAATGAAAAAGCCCGTTGTCCTCAATCAAGCCAGAAATATGGTTCAGTGGGTAAATGCTGCCCCACTGAAACCTGGCATGCTATGCTTGAATACCAGCGCACGATGTGGAGGACAGATTCCTTCCAAAACTCCTCCTTTGACCTTCACATACATTCATCTTTTATCTCTTCTCTCTCTCTCTCTCTCTCTCTCATAAATATTAAAAAAGTTTTTAAATTCTTATTCCATACTTAAGAGGTGTAGGTATAATTATCAGCACAGAAACAGTAGTCATTGTTAACTGTCAGATTGGTGTCTAAGCTATCATTTCCTACTACAGAAGACCTAAGGTTTGGGGGAAAATGTTTTTACAACCCAGTTGTTGTAGTCAGTCTGCAACATTGCTGATAAATGACCATCACACGGCTTAAGGGAACAAGGAGTTTACTTCCTTACGATAGTCCGGTTACAGTTCTCAGTCCAGCTTGATGGGAGAGCACGCATCAACACCAGGGCCAAGGGAACTGACCACACCATCACTGCATAACGGCTGAGAGATAGACAATCCTTACTTGCCAGGCTAGCACGTCTGGCCAAGTGAACAGAAGGATGCCAACTCTCTCAACCAGTTCTCTGTGATTTATCCAGGGCCTAATCCCACCCACCATGGGCTGGGTCTTCCCCATCAGCTAAACAATCTCTTTCAGGTTTGCTCTGGGCTTAACTCAACCATCAACTCTCTACAACTGTGCCCAGAGCTCAAACCCTCAACAGTCAAGTTGACACCTGTGCTTAACTATGACACCAGTCAAGAAATGTATAAAATGATTCTGAAATACATTGTTGTTCAGGCACAAAGAAAGTCATCAGTGATAACTTACATATAATCAAAATATTAATATATATCTGGCATTTTGGGACAATTGCTAATACTCTGATAATTAAAATTGATTAGAACTCATCAACACATTTAAATATGTGATTTAAAAATATGCTCACATATATATTTTACATGTTACATTGACTTCTGACTCCTACTCAAGAAAAACTCTTAAACTGGAATGTGAGTGTGTGATTTTCTGAAAAATTTTTGAAAGACCAATTCTGGTCACATTTTAGGCAGAGTCCGAGAAGCGGAATCCCATCCAGCTTTCAGATGCCATGGAAACTGTCCATGAAAGACTGTCTTAGTAGCCTGATCATTTGACCTACACAGAAAGATGGGATTGAGGAAAAAAATATAGGAACAACTTCTATTATTTTTAACAGATAACTTTCATTACAATTATACTGAAGTGGTATTTGTCTGGATGTAACAAATGAGGCAGCATTAACTTTAGAAGAACCAGAATGCAGTTCAGAGGAAAAAATGTATTCTGTGACTGTTGACACTGTATACAAAATTCTCTACACACCAAGAGGATAGCCCATCCAAAACACAAGGGTGAAGGGTATGTGGGAGAAGGCAGAGACTGAGAACTATACCACTGATCCTATAGGAAGCTCATCAGATGAATAGCAAGCATGGTATGTGGTCGGGAACACAGTGCCTTGCTCTGTTAAAACTACTGGGGCCCAGTCTGTCTGAACAGAGTTATTACAGAAGACAGAATTTTTCCCCATTAAAGTGTGCTTTGGCAGTTTTATGTTTGTACATAATTTACTTTTGTTATTTTCTCTATAAAATACCCGATCTCATTCCTTATCCTCCTCCCAACATTTCCTCCTACTTTTAGATCTTTTTTGTGTGTGATCCAATGACTTCATAAGGGTTGTCTTCTTCAAAATGTTCCCCAGTCACTTGCTGATCAAAGGTGATCTGGGACTGGCGGCACTACCAAAGCAAGTAGATCCCCTTCCCCCATCTAGGATTAACCGTCAATATTCACTCACAGAGGGTGGAGCCACATGACCTCTTTCCTTATCCATGATGGAATACTGCTAGGCCTAATCTTGTGTTAGTTTAGTAACCAACTAAATATAAACTTAGTAAATATAGCTGCAGAGAGTTCATGGACTTTATGTCTAGGACACAGTGTTTGAAAGTATTTCTCTCCACCCACTGACTCTTACATTTTTTCCATTCCCTCTTCTAAGAAGTTTCCTGGGCTTGGGGATATGCATGTCTTGTTCAGGGATGAGTGCTCCACAGTCACTTATCCAGTGCACTTGGACTAGTTGTGATTCTCTGCATTAACCAGAATCCATTCAAAAGAGAGACTTCTCAGATGTAGACAGAACTGTATTAACCTATGAACTTAAAGATTTAAGTATTTGGAAGCCAGTTTGTTGCCATATCCACTTAGCAAAACAATAGTAGTGAGATTTCTTCTAGTGCCTTTGACCTTCTCTTCCACAGATTCTTAGCCAGGATTACAGTAACCTGCATGAGTAATTTCCTCTTCAGCGAAAAGGTGGTTGTTTAATATCATAACTTTCTGCCACTATTGAACCAATAGACATACCTTAGTAGTCTGGTTCTTCTTGTAGCGCACAAGATGCATAGCAGGGCTATGTTGAGAACTTTTCTCCTGCAGAAACCAATAAAGTACTTTCTAGCATTATGAAAGCTAATTAACAAGCAGTAAGCCTCCAGATAAACTTCCACTTAATTTCTTCATGCTTTGTGAAAAAAGTGTCATGTCTACAGCAATAAAAGCTTACCATCAGGGTCTGATGGACAAGCTAAAGCAATAGCTTAGGACAATATTGCCCTAACCACAGAAGTGAAAAATTTGTACAATGAAAGCTTTAAAATACTGATGAAAGAAATTAAAGACAATAAGGAGACAGAAAGATCTCCCATGTTCATGAATTGGTTTGATAAATACTGTGAAAATTATCATTCCACTAGAAGTGCTCTAAACAGTTAGTGCAATCCATGTGAACATTCTAATACTGTTTATTCATCACAAAATACATACCAATGTTCTTCATAAAGTCTTTGGATTCCATTCCCCAGAGTGGCACAGAATTTTAGGAGAACATATTTCTATGGTTCTAACCAATTGGATTAGATCTTTATACCCATATTTTTCACTAAGAAACTAGAAGCAATAATATTTATGTTTTCCTTTTATCCTCTTAGTCTACCAAGAAGCAGAAATATGTAGAAATTATGATCTAATATCATGTTTGAAACAAATTAATGGTTAGAGTTATCTCTATGCTATCTTATACCATCATATTAATATTTTGAATTCTCCTTGATAATCTTAACTCTTGGAGGAAATATTCCCAGTATATATATAATATATACTACTTAAACTGTATTATATGTAATTTTTAAAAAATTCATTACCCATTAGTCAATAAATTCAGCAGCCTAAGAACTAACTGAATGAAATAACATGAGTACAGGGACAAGAATACAAAGAACATGTTGGGATTATTTTTTTCATCTGAACCCTGCTATTATTATATTCATTTTAAACTGTTGATATGAATGTATACATATGAGGACATGTATTGGACACACATGTGCAGCTAAACAGACACTAAATTAAAGAAAAATCAGCTATAACTGTATAAAGAATTCCAGGATAAATGTGAATGATCATTAGCTGCCAAACTCAGTACTATTACCTGGAGACTCTACAACACTACCTCATTGGCCAGTCTTCAAAAATGGCACAGACACAAAACAGTGTCAGTTATGATTCTGCCCCTGTCAACACCCTTGTTCCACTTCCGTGATATTGATATTTGTTGCCAAGTCCATTTTGTCAACGAAATTTGCCTTTTGGAAATCACCATATGAATATGTCAACGGATCATGAAATATTTTCATTACAAATCTTAAAGAAAAACTTAGCTCTAAAGAAATGGTTTGGAAAAACGTCTATTTCATTAAGTGTAAGTGTGAAATCTTGATGGGAAACATTTCTTTTGGCAACTTACAATTCTGCTGGTGGCCCCAAAGTATCCTGACCAAGTCATCTTTGTGGGAGGTGGAACTGGGCAATCCTGGAGCAAATGAAAAATTCCTTCCTAGGGGCATTCTGGTGGAGAACACTGGGGAAAAACTGTGCAAATCCAAAAGTGAAAATGCTAGTTATAAGAACTTATTCTAGAATTATTTCTCAATCATCCACATTAAGAGAAAAGCAACAGTGGATAAACTGATGGCAGCCAATAGTTTCCCAAGTTATTCATAGTTGGCTCTGGAATGAAAACCTTTGTGAATATGTTGTCAATTCTCCCACCTTTGTCTAGTCAGTTACATTCATTGCTCATAACCCACTACACATAATCATTTCACCCATGAAACCTTTGTCTTCCCAGGGGAAGAAGGATCTCCACATCAGGTCTCAGTCTTGAGCATCTCCATGCATTACTACCTGTATCCGTAGGTTAACCACCACTGTGTGTCAGTCTTCTCCATATGTGGGCCAAGGTCTAATTTATTTGCTGGTCTTCAGAGCCAGTCTCAAGCAATGAACCCAAGTTCAAGTGGTTGAACCCATTTAAAAAATTGTGTCTGATCTATATCAACCACCTGGAACTAGGCCAGCCTAATCTCTCCCCATCTGAAGCTCAGGGAATTTGCGGAAGAGGGGGCGGTAAGAGTGTAAGAGCACAAGGATGGGAGGAGCCATGATATGCAAGATACTCCACTCAAGTTAGGGCCGAAGCAATCATAATTGGACTTTACATGCCCTGCGCAATGTCCAACACACTATTGACCCCACAAAGTCTAACGTTTGCTAAAGGCACTAGGATCCTTGGAGGCAAGGGATTGACAGCCACAGTATTGTTGCTATGCTTAAGGGGAACACAGGAAAGGGTTCTGGGAAATGCTACTGGGTCCTTACCTCATCAGAGAGGAGGACGCAGAGGAGAGTTTGGCATGCTCATTAAAGGATGCTCCGGGGATGGGAGGGGGAGGCACTGGGGGATGGGGAGGGAAAGGGGAGGGGAGGGGGGCACGGGGGATGTGGGGGTTGGAGGGAGGGAAGGGACCAGTGTACCAGTTAAGTTTGTATGAGTGGAAATAAAATAAATAAATAAATAAAAAACTGTGTCTGAGTGGCATGGGCTTATAATTCCAGCACGGGGGAGGCAGAAGCAGGTGGATCCCTGATGCCCATGAGGTAACCAGCCTAGTCTACTTGGCAAGTTCAGGTCATTTGAGAGACTCTACATTTAAAAAAAATAGCAACCAAGGAACAATATCCAAAGTTGTCTTCTGGCTTCCGCATGCAAGCACATACGTGCACATGCACTGAACAACAACAAGCATGTGCATACACAAATTCAAATTGCAGCTGATTAAAAGACATTAACCCTTAACAGATAAGTGATCAACAAATTTACCTTTCTGTTCATCAGATTGTTTGCACTATGCTGTTGCCCTTGCTGGGCAGAAACCTTTCAGTTGAATATTGTTTCATTCATCTAATTTTGCTTTTGTTATCTATGATTCTGGTGTCATGACCCTGAAATTTTGCCAAGCCTAATGTGATAAAGCTTTTCCTTATATTTCTTTTATTTACATGAGTCTTAGGGCTCATGTGTTAGTCCTTAGTCCATTCAGAATTGTTAAGGGCGCAATCCTATTTTGCACGTGGGCGTCCATCTTCTGCACCATGGTTGAACAGACCATTATTTCCACATTGTATGTATATTTTTGGCACCTCAGTCCAAGACCACTGTAAGCATATGTCTACAATCTCTATATTCTACCATTATTCTGTTTTTATGTTTATATTTATTGTCTTTAATGCTGCAGCATTATTTTCAATAAATAAAGTAGGGAGGATTTCTGTCTGGCAAAGTTTTCAGAAATGCATTCATACAGAGAATAAAGAGGAGATTTTGACAGAGACTAACTAGAGTGTATAAGTGAGGAAAACAAAAGCAAAGTTAAATTCATACAGTAAAGTTTCTATTTTACCCCTAGTGAAGCAAATCAAGAGTTGGATATCCAATAGCAAATTAACCCAGCCCCTGAAATCTGTTGATTGGGGGGGGGGGAGTCAGATTTAGAGTGTATTTACAGTTACAAATAATCAGCAATATAAATCCTCTCAATTGCAAGTCTTCGATGTGGAAAATGTTAAAAATGAGAAATGCTCAGTTTTTACTTGAAATCAGATTTAAAAAGACAAAGGTAATGCAAAGCTAAAAAAAATCTAAGCTAGTCATCCTTTTTTAAGGGTCAGTGCCTAAATTTTTAGAGTATCATGATAGCATTTTGATCAACTGCAATCATTTTGTTACATAGAATTATTTCTAAGTTTTCTCAAATATATTTAAATCAATTCTTAAAGCAGCTTAATTAATGATAGCTTAGCACTGTATTATAGTATGCTTTTGGCATCACGACATGCACAATAGTAATGGTTTACAATATTTTTATAGGAGCAAGTCAGAAGGTAGAAGGATTAGTTATCATAGTTTCAAAATTCAAAGCAGCAGCATTATGGAGATCTGAGGAAATTGAGGACTGTGTGATAACTCGTAAAGAAAATAACTTTAGGAATGGAGAGACGACTCAGTGATTAAGACTCTCAAGCAAAAGGACCCGAGTTCAGGTCCTGGATCCCAAATAAAAATTTCAGGCAGAAATGGCAGTAGCTTGAACTTCTGCCTCTAGAAGGCAGAGTCTGGGAAATCCCAGAAGAAAGCACAAAGGAGATAGAGCAATCCAGAATGATTCCCCAAGTTACCTTGGACCTACATAGGCACTAACAGTGCCTCCCTCTCTGTCTCTCTCTGTTTCTTTGAGTCTCTCTGTGTCTCTCTGTCTGTCTGCCTGTCTCTTTCTCTCTCATACACACACATGTACACACACACACACACACACACACACACACACACACACACACACACACATGCATAAATCCACTAACTTTAATTCATTATAAATCACTGTACCGAACCCAGAAGTAGAATTCAAGTTACTGTCTCCAGCTTTGAGATTAGATTCTTGGACCTCCAAACTTCATTACAACTAGTGCATGCTTAAGGCTCATCCCTCTATTTAGTGTGTACCCCGTTGAAGGCACCTAAGCTACCTGCAGACTGGACTTCTACCTATGCCTGTTCAATTTGGACAAAGGCAAACTCTTTGAGTCAGCTCTTCCTAAATGACCAGCAGACTCTTCAAATATAACCTAACTGAAACTCAAACTTCTGGTTTCCCTTGAAAGTGTATTTTCCTCACATACTCATGTAGTCCTTTGGGTAATAAAGCAATGCAGACTACCTCTGGAGTCCTGCTTGATTGTCACACTGTACATGCAACCTAACACTGACTTTTGGTGATTGGACTTCAAAATATATCCCGTGATTCCCATGTCCTGCCACTTGTGCTGCTGCTGCCTTGGTCTGAGCTAGTCATGTAGTTCCTGTCTGCACTGGACAGAGGGCTATTGCTCCTCTTGTTAGTTCTCTCCATGGCAGCAAGACATGCAAAGGCCAGCAAGCCACTTCACAACATGCTTTACTCAGACTGCGGAAAGTCAATTTCTGTAGGTGTCAACACACAATCCTCAATTCCCTCCAATCCCTATAATGCTGCTTCTACCTATGCCTGTTCAATTTGGACAAAGGCAAACTCTTTGAGTCAGCTCTTCCTACATGACCAGCAGACTCTTCAAATATAACCTAACTGACTATAGGACTATAGTAAGTAAATTCCTCTTCCTTTTGACTTATTTCTACAAAATAAATTGTTAATCATCAAGATATAACATCACATGATTCTATGAAATTGGTTCTAGTCAACAAGTCTTAATTACAGAGGAGGCAAATGAAATCCAGAATGGTAGGTATTGTGTCCAAGGCCACAAAGCTTGGTAACTGGCAAGCTATGATTCCTACACAACCATCTGGGTACTAGTTCCTCTAGGACTTTCTTTGGGGCCCCTTCCTGTAGTAGACTACCAACACTATCTCCAAGTTCCACATAATCTGTTTACCTTGCAAAATATCACCAATTAATTTCCTTTTTCACTGCACCCATCCCCATACTTTTGCTTTCAGATACATCAGCCATGCTTCTGTACCAACAAGTAAGTACTGTTCTCTTGACAAGGAGCACTCCTCCTCCAGACATCCACAAGGTTTTCACAGATTCCAGGTTACTGATAGAGCCTCGCCTATCTCTCCTATATAGAAATGTAGCACTCATCTCCCTTCCTTTGCATACTTTGTATTTTTTTATCCCAATACTTAGTACCACCAACATCATACATGTTGTACACACATCTACAGAGTATCTGCCTTAGAGTGATGTAAGTCAAGTTACAACAGAAATTTCTGCCTTTTTAATTCACTCTTGTCTCTAGCTCATAGAACAATGTTTAGAACTGAGTAGATGCTACCACACGACACACTGTCATTGGAAAGATTTCTCTGCAACATCGGAGGCTGTAAGTTAAACAGAACCTTGGAGAATTCTGTCAAAACCTTGTAATCTGGTTTCAGACAGAGTAGAACATTTTCACCTTATTCACATGGGAAACAGTGACTTTAAAGCCTTGGGTTTTGCAGTTAAGTCATTACTTGAGACTCCCTTTTGGAAGCAGCTGGGAAGCAGAAAAGTCTATTTACAAAGCGAACTGGGAGGAAGGAAGGTTTCTGAGGAGGTAGAAATAAATATTTTTAATAATGACTATTTTAATCACCCATTCTTATTTTTCTAACTCTGTATTATTTTCTCTTCTTGTCACTACAATATATCTGACAAACATGTTTTCTGGAAAAATGGGTTATTTTGATTCACAGTTGGAAGAGAAATGGTCCATCATCCTTAGAAAGGCATGGTGGGTCTCTTGTGGCCAGAGTATGTGACTGGGTCTCCTCATCCCTTCGCATCTCAGTAGATCAGGAAACAAATCTACTGTACTCACCTCACTGTCCATTCTTTCCCTTTTCACATCATCTGGGGCCCTAGAGCCTGGGAAAACTGTACTGTCCACGTTAAGGTTGGGTCTTGCCCCTCAGTTCATTCCTTGAGGAAATGCCTTCATAGACATACCCAAACATGTGCCTCACTTATATCTCACGCATTTCTAATCCAATCAAGTGGGCAATCAAAACTAACTGCCATGGAGTGCTTTATTGAAACTATGTTGACTACCAAGCAGAATGCTTCAAGCATAGCAGATACAGGTTTGCCATCTTGGTCTAGGTCTATAGAGGTGAGAACTGAGGCAAGGGATTTTCTCAACTGACCAACCATTTAAAGAGGAACATACAATCCATTTTTTGAGCACTAGAGTGAAAAACTTGTGGTTATAGCAGTTGAATAAGCTAACATTAATGACTAGAATAACACTAACAACTTACAGAATCTGTCCACAACCATTGCTATAGCCAAAAGTCTCATGGACAGGGTAAATCACATAATTCTTGAGTAACAGGCATAAACAGTTAATTGTCCCTCATAAAGAGCTCTGGTCTGGACAGGTCCAGGGCTGGGATTCCAGATGAATACACGTCTGTCTGTCACATAACTCTTAAGTGCTCTGAGATTTTTCAGAGCTTTATACAAGCAAAGGTTTAAGCCTGAAACTAGCCACAACATCTGAAAACAAACTAGAGGCTAAAATGCAACATTGAAACCAGACATGGATTTTTCTTGGATGATGTATACAGTATCACTCTTATGGGTATTTTTATCTAGAAAAACCTAGTCACCATAGTACTGAAAGATTCCCCAACATGATTTATTCAGTGACTTTTTGAGATAAATCATTTCAAGATATTAAATGATGCAGATCTCTGACTGTAAAAACCCAAAGTCATACAAGACAAACTTGCTTTCAAAGTGTTTTTTTATTATTTATTCAATTGTGCGTGTGTGTGTGTGTGTGTGTGTGTGTGTGTGTGTGTGTGCAGAACCACGGACAAATTCAGGAACCACCATGGATGCTTCCACTTTCTCCTTGTTTACTCTGCCCCGGGATTCACAGGCTCCACCCTACCAGGACCAGAAACGCAGGCCGCCCCCGTTTCCACTTCCGGTGTCTATATGTGGGCTCTAGGATCCGAACTCAGGACCTTCACGCCTGAAAAGCAGAGGCTTAACCCCTGAGCCACCTCTCCAGCCCCTCAAAGTGTTTCAAACAATACTTACCTCTGTCTTCCCAATGTTCATGCTTCTAAACCTATCATTGTTAAGACCATAAGCATCTCAAAGATTGACAGGTAGCAGTGAAATTTAGATACCAAGTTTCATGTTTGAACCAAAATAAGATATATTTTTTGTCTCAGGTCCTGTGTTCCATACATTCTATAATGCTGTATCAATAAAAGTATACTTTTAATTGCTCTGGTCTTTCAACCCTTATCTAATATTTTGGATAATACCACACTGTAGCAAAACCCAGCTTCCTGGAACTATCATTTATTACATAATACTTGTATTTTAAATCAGTCACTTCTTAGTATGGGTTTTTCTAGTCTTGATTTCTCACTTTGTTAGGCATTAAGGTCTGTAGGTACTTAAAGACCAGGATACTCTACCCTCATATTTATCCTTTCCCACTTAGGCTATTTCTTGGCTTCTCCATATCCCAAAGAATCATTTATATTACTTAGCAGAGAGATGTTATAGCAACAGGTCCAGACTCTGTTGAAGCCCACAGCAGGAAGTAGTCCATAGAGGGGCCAGTGGTGTGGGGATTTGTGGGTATAATTTGAACTGGGAAATGTGTCACCAAGTAAATGAATGATGCTCACATAACATACAGGGCCCTATAAGCTAAACATGATGGGCTTTCCTAGGCTAAAAATGCAAATGTATACTTCACTTTATAGCTTCCACTTCTTCAAAGCCTAATCTAGACACATATGTGGCTTCACAATTCAAATCCTTTGTGTTATTTCACAAAATAAAAGAACTGCCATGTTTTTATAAATTTTGCTATACCACCACATAAGATTTTCAACATGGAAAATAAAGGTAGTTGAACTAATTTATATTGTATTCTTGTAAGAACATTGATTCAACAGGATATTTTCCAAAAATTAAATATATAATCACAATTATAGAAAGGGAAAGGCAACCGAATACAAAAAAACTTCAAATTCATAACCTCAATATAATAAATCCTAATATCTTCCCCAATGTTAATCTTGTATTCATATTCATAGCATAAATTCATATAAATAGTTCATCCAGAGTTTATCTGTTAAAAAATGCTTCCATAGGTATATAGATTTACTTGACTTATTTATTCTTAAAAATTGATTAAAGATGCTAAGATGATGACTCAGTGGGTCTCTGCAAGAATAAGGATGAATTCAAAACACAACACACTTGGCCATGGGCACTGGGGATTAAAGAGAAGTTGGATACTGAGACTTGAGGGCCAGCAAGACTAGTCTAAACATTCAGCATCAGTTCAATGACAGATCGTGTGTCAAGAAAACAGTTTAGACAGCGAAAGAGGAAGATATACATGTCTTGCTATGGTCTCCCCATGTGCACACTCATGCATAAACCACACACACACATATACACACACACATCACATATACACATGTAGAATTGTTTACAATGATAACACATATATTATTCAGCCAGGAACTTTAAAACTTTAATGATAGGGCCAGAGAGATAAGTCAGAGATTAAAACCTTTGCCTCACAAGCAAGAGAGCTTGAGTTCAAATCCCAGAGTCCATGTTAAAATGCCTGGTAGATACGGTGGTGGCCTGTAATTCAGCCCTAGATGGCAGAACTTGGGAAACACAGAGCAAAGCAATAGGAGGTAAGCTATCTAGGATAATTCCCAAAGTCACTCTTGGACCTCCACAAGAACATATACTCAAGTGTTCTCTTTCACACGCACATACACACACATATGCACATACACACACATGCATAAAATGACATTAAACTTACATTAAAAGGAAATCATGAATTCCATTTTATTATCTGGTTTGGGATGGGTATGAACAAAATAAAAGAGTGAGTTATTTTCAATTTTTTTTTACATTTTATTGATTCTATTTCACCGAACAAAATTCACTGGATATAGAGGAATCTGAAAGAAGGGTCTTTGAGGTATATTTATTTGAAAGCTTTGCCCTAAGGATTATAACTATGAGGGAAGGGAAACGAAGACCTCAAGAGAAAGAAGACAAAAGAACATGCTTCAGTAGGTTAATTAGGACATGGTCATGAACTGCATGTAAATAGCAAGACATCTGATGCAGCTCACTCTCACTTCCCTTCCTGTTCATTTGGGACTGGATGGGTTTGACCTTCCCAATCATGGAGGGGATAGGGGCTGGCAGTTACATGGTAACTAACCAGGAATGGGAATTCTGACCCCACTCACTATTGTATCCTACTCCTATTCTTCCGTATACCTTTAAGCCTCATATTACATTATATTTTTGTTCAAACAACCTTTTATATTTAGTTAGGAGATGACCACAACATCCAGTCAGGATGCAGCCAAGGGCAGTACAGGAACAGCCTAACTGAAAACAACAACAAAGCATAATTAGCAAAGACCCTACAATGTTTACCAAGAACTAGACCAGCCAAATCTCTCCCCATCCTAAATCTCAGGAAACCTTGCAGAAGAGGGGGTGATAAGATTATAAGAGTCTAACGATGGGGAGGACCACCTATAGACAAGATACTCCACTCAAGCGTAGGCTGCAGCAGTCAGGATATGCACAGTGGCTGACATGTCAACAAGCCCTGAGAGACTACCACAGATCTCAGGGGAGAATGCTTTAAGCAGTAGGATTCTTAAGAGGTAAGGAGCTAGACAGATGTAACAAAGTTCCCATATTAGTAGGCAGCCCAAGAAGGAGTCCCAAGGTATGCCACTGAATCCTTAACCCTTACTAGAGTAGACTACCCAGAGGGAAATTCAGCAACCATATAAACAGATGTTCTGGAGGGTGGGAGGGAGCAAGTTGTAAATACCAAGAGAGGAAGGAGAAAAGGGGGAGAGAACGAGGAAGAGGGGGAGAGAGGGATAGAGGAACAATCGAGAGGAGGGAGGGGGAGCAGAAAGGAGGGAGACAAAGGTACCTACCCATTGAGCTTATAATACTAGGTAAAATATAATAATAGTAAAAAGAAAGTTTGGCCTGATCCACCTGCACATAATTTTGTAAAAGCTCATTAAAAGTTTAACAGGGCTAGAGAGGCCTTTGAGCACGAGGTCAACTGTAGGACAATTAACTGTACTTGAAGATAGGGAATGTTTTATAAAGTGAGAGCAATATAAGGCAGAAAAAGAATGGAAATTTTATTTGTATTAAGGGCTTAAAAAGTCTTTCTTACTAAAGTGAAACTAATGGGAAGTAGGACTAAGTCATTCATGTATTTGTGAGCACTGAATTGGCTAGGGTATCCTCAGTTATTTTTGGAATTAACAAGTAATTTTTCACTTTCAATCACATTACCTGCCCAGTGACAGATTCTCGTACACTAGTTTTCCAAATTTCAAGCACCACTCAGAGTCACACACTGTACAAATATTATAAGGCTGTACATATTTTTATTCCAGGAGTATGATTATTTCAAGATACCAAGTCATCTTCATATGGAAGACAGAACTAGAAATGTTCCTGGTTTAAATGTTGGACTTATCCAAGCAATGAATATTTTAAGACCTGAATCACAAATGTACAAAATATTAATAGATATTTAAACACTCCAGTTAAAACATGTTTAGTATCAAAGTAAGGTTGGCTTCATAGAATGAAGCTATAAGCATTCCTTCCCTTTCTATTTCATGGAGTAGTTTGAAGACTCCAGGTGCTAATTCTCTTTTAAAAATCTAGCAAAATTTGGGCCAGAGAGATGGCTTAGGGTTTAAAGCCCTTGCCTTGTAAACAAAAGAATGAGTTCAGATCCCCAGATTCCATGTAAAAATGCTGGGTAGATATGGCTGTGACCTGTAATTCCAGCCCTAATGGGCCTTATGAAGAACCAATTTGATAGGACCAGAGAACATCATAGAAGAAAAATCTCTGGTCACATCTATACAGGATTTTGAAGATTAGGTTAGGTAAGGTGGGAAAATCCACCCTAAATGTGGACAGCACCATTGCATGAGAGCAGATCCAGACTTAATAAAAAAAAAAAAAAAGGAGAGAAGGATCTAGGTAGCAGTATTCATCATTTTCTGCTGTCTGACTGTGGATGCAAAGCGATCAGCTACCTCAAGTTTTACACCATGCCATGGAACTGTGAACCAGACAGAGTAAACCCTTCCTTCCTATAGTGACATCTCATCATCTATTTAATCACAACACATAAAATAACAAGTAAGAGAATGCAACAACAGTTCTCAAAATGATGAATATAAATGACTGAAAAACAACATAAATAAAACACTAACAATTTTAGTCAATTAGGAAAAAGGAAAGTGAAAACTTGCTTTAAGCAAGAAAACAAAAGAATAACAAAATATGCTGTGGAAGATTCAGGGAAGATAACCTTTATATAATATTTGTGAAAATGTAAATATTAATCAAGACACAGTGGTAATGAGTATGGGGTCTCCTGAAATAACAAAAAATAGAACTAATATGTGATTTAACTATATCATTCCTGGGTATGCATCTGACGGTATCAAAATCAGTATATTGTAGAGATATATGCATAACTTGCCATTTTTAAAAGCCAAGTCATGGAATCAATCTTGGTGTCCACCAACAGATAAAAAAATATGTTATATATATTTAATTATGGAGCATTTATTCAGCTATAATGAAAAAAATCATGGCACTTACAGGAAAATGAATAGAATTGAAAATCATCTTGCTATACAAAATGAGCCAGACACTGAAAGATGAATATTACAAGACTTCTCCCCAAAATGAAACTGAGTGGGGTGGAAGAAGGCTAATGCAATATTATAAAGAATACTACTAATGTAGTAGAAGATTTTTAGGAGAGGGGACAGTAAGCAGTGATATCAGGCAAATATATATGTTGCATATAATATATGTATAATTTGCACATGTGAAAATAGAACCCATTATTTTAGACATTAATTCATACTAATACCATGTTAATGCTGATATAATAATGAGAATGTGGACTTATTGTAGACGTGCATGTGAGTATGTGTGTGGCAGTGGGGTGAACATTTGTCTATATAAGCATGTATATGAGCAGAAATGTGCATCCATACAAATGCGCAGAGGCCAGAAAATGATTTTGTTTTTCCCAATCTATCAGTCTCCAACTCACTTTCTTGAGACAGGATCTCTTAACAAACCTAGAAGTAGGCTGGTCATCAGCAACTCTCAACAATCCTCCTGTCTCTCTAGAATTACAGGCAGTCTGACCATACCCAGCTTTTTAAGGTTCTGGGGATTTAAAGTCAGAGGGCTGTGCTTGTGTGACAAGCACTCTTATCCACTGAGCCATCTCCCCTGTCTAAAAGATAATTTAAAAAAAACTCAAATTCAAGTTGCAACTTGAATGTTTGGAGTGATAATTATAAAGCAGAAATGATATACAAGTTTACACTATAAAAATCTATATTCAGGTCTAATTCTACCATTTAGGGAAAGTAACTGAATGCTTCTGGTCTACAATGTTCAAAGATTGAAAAAGAAAATGATAATGTCTAGCGCATAGGATATCTGTCTTCATTAACTGTACTTGGTTGGCTTGATTCTAAACATGTTTTTTCAGCTTCAATAAAGGGTTCTGGCATTGGGAGTTAAAGAGACTTACCCCAGATCAAGCAGAAATACCTCAATTTGCGGTAATCTGACTTCCTGGCTGCACTCCGTGTCCTCACTGTGTTACACCTTCCTCTGTGGTCTTATGCACTCTTGGAACAAGGGATAAAGTCAGCTTGTACTGCATCAAGGCCATTTGGTGACTGTTTCAGAAGAGTGACATTGCCATCCCCCAAGCTCTTTGTCTGCACATCTGCACCACATCTGTGCTAAAGGCACCAAGATCTTGGAGGCAAGGGATTGACAGCCACAGTAGTGTTCCTATGCTTAAGGGGAACACAGGAAAGGGTTCAGGGAAATGCCACTGGGTCCTTGTACGTCATCGGAGAGGAGGGCCCAGAGGAGAGTCAGGCATGCACAAGAAAGGAGTCTGGGAATTGGGGCGGGAGGCACGGGGGCATGGGGAGGGAGGGACCTATTAAGTTTGTATGAGCTGAAATAATAATAAAAATGTATTAAAAAAGAATGGGAAAGAAGGAAAATAAATTTTTTTTCTTAGTAAGAACCAATTGAATGCCAGTCTTAGCACTCAAAACTAAAACAGAGAATATGTAAGGATTTCACACCTCCCAAAGACAATGCTATGAGATGCTATGTCTAATGAACACTTAGAGATCTCTATGAGTCAATCGACATTACTGATGTGGAGAGCTTTGAGGACAAGAGAAATGATTAACTACTGTACCTTGGGATGGAAGAGAAAAGGCTACATCAAATATGTATGATAAAGGAAGTGTGGCTGTTTCCTGAGGTCACAGATGGTCTTCCATGGAAAGACAGCAGGATGAAGTCTTTGGCTACCATGAGGACCAATTACCAAGGATTCCTGCAGAGACTGTCTGCCGACTGACTTCTGGGAACTAGGAGTTGAGGAACACATGACAGCCAGAGAAAGAATTTGCTTGAGTCACAGAAGTAGAATCTGAGAGGTATAAAAGGTGATTCTTGAAAAACTCACAAAGGGGGCTGGGGAAATGGCTCAGGGTGAAGACTCTGCCTCACAAACAGAAGGATTGGATCCCAGATCCCACATAAAAACACCCAGATGGAAATAATGGTAGTTTTTCACTCCTGGCCTTGGGAAGTGGAGGAAACCCTAGAAAAAAGCAATAAGGAGGTAGAGCAATATTGAAATCAGCCTTGATGCTCCTCCACAGACTCACATAGTGCCCTTTTCCACACTTCTACACATACCCATACCTATATACACAAAGAAAGGAAAAACTCACACAAGTACACAAGAAAACATGATACATGCAGACCACCAAAATATCTATCTTAAAAGTGCATAGATATGATTCTAGAAAAGCTCACCAGCATACACAAGAAAACCTGATATATCCAAACCCCCAAAGTATCTACCTTAAAAGTGCCTTTTTTCCTCTTCTGTATGTTTGAACACCAATGATGCAAGGACTCAAAGGCCAGTCAGCAAGTCCTAGATGCTGGTTGCCTTTTCCATAAACACTGAACTGTGATAAAATAGAGCACTCACCATTCTTCTTTGGGAATGTAAAGTCTCATTCAAGAGCCTATTACAATAAGAGACACAGGCACTACCTAGGGTTTTCTACCTGTGGCCAAGAGAAAAGTTTTCCTAATGTACAACTCCTAAATAAGCAGTGGAGTGAAAAAGTTTGATGCAAATTCTGTATCATAAGTCATGCCGTGAAGTCCTCATTATACCGATGTTGACAATATTCACAAGCCATCATGGATGAACCTTCATACATTTCCCTTCCTTTTGCTACTCCTCCACTTTTCTTCCTCATTCCTTTCCCCTTGCTCTTCCCTTCCCTTCCCCTCTACCTAATGAGAAATCCATCTTGAATTGGTCCATTTCTCCCCATCTCTGATACCTCATACAGCTCACCTAGATTACACAAAAGCCTCCTTACTACCTTCCATACTTTTCTTTCTCACTAAACTCCACTCCACATATTATCAAAAGTGACATTCTAGCAATATAAGCATCATCCCCCAACTCCTTCCTGTCCATGCATAAGGTCCCTCAGTGTACTCATGAAGATTCTGTCTCCATGAACTTCTGGTCCTGACTTTTGTGTGGTGGCCACCCTGATCAGCTTCTGTTAACCAAACACACTTCCAAGGAGCTTCTTTTTCTATTTATTTCCACTCATACAAATTTAATAGGTACTACATCCTCTCCCTCCCTCCACCCCTTCCTGGACCCCCTTGCTCCCTTCCCCTTCCTTTCCACTCCCCTCCCTCCCTATCTCCCAGTGCCTCCTCCCCCCTCCCCATCCCTGGAGCATCCTTTAATATGTATGTCAAACTTTCCTCTGGATCCTGCTCTCTGATGAGGTGTAAAGACTCAGTGGCATTTCCTAGAACTGTTTCTTGTGCTCTCCATAAGTATAGGAACACTATTGTGGCTGTTAATCCCTAGCTTCTAAGGATCCTAGTGCCTTTAGTCCATGCTAGACTTTGAGGGATCAATAATGTGTTGGTCATTGCTCAGGTCAGAGGATGTGAAGAGAGGGGAATTCTCCTACATTGCTGGTAGAAATGCAGGCTCATACAACCACTCTGGCGAGCTATCTGGCAATTCTTAAAGAAGTTAAAGATTGAAATGCCATATGACCCTGCTATCTACTTTTGGGAATAATCCCCCATACAGCAAAAATTCACCTCGATAGCATAAGCATGACCATGTTCATAACAGCACTGTTTACAATACTAAAGTATGGAATCAACCCAAATGTCCAACAGTTGACGAGTGGATAAGGAAAATGTACATTTATACTACTCAGCCATCAAAAATGATGAATTAATGAAATTTGCCGGGAAATGGATGGAATTAGAAACAATTATATTAAATGAAGTATTCCAGACACAGAAAATTAAGAGCCGTATGTACTTCCATGGAGCTTCTGAATGAGCTTGCTCATGTCCAAGCCCTGGCACTTCCGGTCTTTTGCAAGACTCAGCTCCCTAACACTCACCCCCGCCAAGGTCTTTAGTACTCCCTTAGTGTGTGATCTGTCATTGTGGCCTCTTCATGTCTGTCGTAGCACTTATGGCTACCTATCAGCATGCCTTTTCACGTGCTTGTTCTTTCTTCATGTTTTGAGTCTTTAACTGTAAGAGTGTGTGTGTGTGTGTGTGTGTGTGTGTGTGTGTGTGTGTGTGTGTTACTTCTGTCCACCTAAGAGTGATGAAAGCAAGCGAGGGCCTTGGAAAGGGGAGAAGAGATTTGGCAGTATGAACAGAAGAATATGTTAACTTGGTAGCAGAGCAGCAATAGCTCAGATCTGAACTTCATATAATATCCCAGGCACTTCCCACGAAGAGCAGCAATTTCCTTGAGCCTTAGCTATTCAAGAAAAGGAACAAAACAAAAGGTGAGTCCACAGGAACAGATTTCTGTTTAGAAAGATTGACTTAAGAACTGTTAAATGCCATACTTTTCAGAAAAGCCAAACAGGAACCTAATAAAAGGGATGAATGATAACCCCATTCTTCAGTTAGGGATTCAAATAGAGGTTATGTGTAAACTGTGCAGCATTTGGGGTTTCAAGTTACTTAGGTGAGTGTGTGTTCATGCAGATACCGCCATACTTCGTTTGGAATTCAGAGGGAATGAATGCCAGCTTAACTCAGCTAGTAGCTTCAGGAGAAGATGTTAAATCAGCACCCTGTGCAGGCAAAGACTTGCCTTCATTGGCCCTACATTAGTTCAGTTCTCAGTTTGGACATTACTGGGTCAACTCTAAGAAGCTGCAACTCCTTGTCAGATATACAGCCCTCCCAGGTAGGCCTAGGCAGCATCATTACTTTAATTCTCAACCCATTTTCTGGTGTTGGCTATGATTTTCATCTTTTCTTCCCTGTAAAATAAAACTGTTTTTCTTTTTAGATAAATCAATGTAGTCAGCTAGGCTGCATGCCAGAACCGAATGATTTTGCTGTGCTATAAAGTAACAAAACAGACTTTTATAAAAATCTTCAGATTGAAACTGACTTCTTTAAACTACATACATGAAGTCCATTTTCTTATAGTAACCAAACTGCACTGCTTTGGAAGGGCAACATAGGGTGGAGTCAATCCCAAATCCTTGCTGGCTACCACATGTGTTTAGCTACCAGGTAGGTCACTTTACTTCAAATAAAACTCTTTCAGCTCTTATCAGATTAAATGGTTACTTTAAAAAGAATGTTTACAAGTGTGTTTTACACATTCATACTATGGAAATTTTAAATAAATTTGTAATTGCTATGGCCATACTCTTACAGCAATATAGTTCACAGGAAAGAAGTTTTTCCCCTTGCTATAAAATTTTCATAAAGAAAATAAAAAAGTGAGGAAAAAGAGAAAAGGAATCAGGGGGAGGAAACAGAAGTGGGCCCGGGGGCAGGGAGAGAGAGGAAGGGAGGATGACATGGAGGAAGATATGGAGAAGATGGGAAAATAGGGAGGAAGATAGGGAATAGAGAAGAGAAAAGGAGGAAGGGAAAAACGGAGGTTGGGAGCCCTCGTTGATGATGAGAAGCACAAAGGGATAAATGAATAGAGTTGCCAATGGAAATAGAGCCAAAGTGGAAGCCAAAACCAGGCTTGTAGAATCATTCCTGGTAGAATCTTAAATCTTTCCTGGGTAGATGGCAACAAAAGCCTAGGGAACCTGAGATCTGAGATAAGCTCCCTGGGGTATAGCTCAACCAGGGGCAGCAGGGTGCAGGATCTCTGTGAATCCATCTTCCTGGGTCACACAGAAGGAATCCCAGAATACCTAACTCTCCAGGGCAGTGTGCAGCACATGAAACAAGCAGGAGAGAAAGCAGCCATTTCTTCTAAGCTGTGCTGCTCCTGATTACACACACACACACACACACACACACACACACACACACACACTTGCTTCATCCAAAAGTCTTCCCCAGTCCAAGTCACAAACACCATTCTGGCATGGAATTTCTTTTGCAAATGTATAAAGTATAAATGTAAAATACACATAACCCTCTTTAGTTCCTTAATGGTTCTCTAAATATCATCTAGATTAATTTATGAATCAGTTTTTCATAAGAATTCATGTGACCACTCAGAAAGCAGCAAAACCCATCACAACATGGATGTTACATACACATAGGCTAAAGTGCTCATCTCCAGGTTCCTGACAGTGCATCAAGCTTGAATTAATCTCCAACATTTTCTGGTGTCCCTTGTGTGTTCACTATTTCCTTAATTTACCTTCTTGTCCCAATTGCAGGATTTTTATATACCTGAAAATAAATTTTCAAATATTAGAATAGAAATCTTTTATTATTGTTGCTATTATTACTATTATTATTTTATTACTTCATAATGTTGAGCCTCTTGCATTTGACCAACTGCCCTAATTGCTGAGATACATTTCCAGCCTAATTCCTGGTAATTCTTAAGGGTCATATCATTTTAGTTCTACTAGAATACCAAACATTTGGCTTTGTTTTGACACTATAATTTTCCTTCTGAATTTCTTTGTTGAAAAAAAATCTACTATATAGAAAGAAACAAAATTTATTTTCCAACTCATGTTCTTGTTATTACAAGAACAATTAATTATCTATAATTCCTCAAATTATAAATTGGATAGAATGCTGATGAGTACTACTTTTGCATATAGAATTTAGAAAATACTCTGTTTCCATTAGTACTTAGGAAGCTTTTGACGATTATTGGAGAGACGGCTAGGGCGAGTGGATGAAGATTTCTTGGAGAAATGTTATATGGTTAGATTTGGTGCAGTTGTATATGCTTCAATAAGGAAAAGAAGTATCTTTGATATATTTATGGAGGGAATATAAAAACTTGAGTTACAGAAAACAATTCTCTCTTCTCTAGTCCATTGAAATAAAATTATGTTGTCATGCCAAACACCTGGCATAATAAAGTAAGACCAAATTATATCCTAGTATACTTGGTTAAAATACTGAATTTCTTTTCTTAGGGGTAATACTATAACTTTTTTTCTCTAATAGCCATTCAAAGCTAAAAACTGATGATCAATTTGCATCTGGAAGTATTTAGAAGCACCAAAGATTTATGTGGTTAACAGTAATGCTCATGTTCAGCTATGTATTGAATGAACTAATACTGAAAATCACTTTTATGTTAAAATTTGCATGTTCTCTTACTTTAAGGGGCTTTGTTCATACTGTGGGCAGTAGTACAATTGAGAACAATACATTTTCAAAAAACATTTTGGCCAAGGAAAATAAATAAATAGACAAAAGCAAGAAAAACATAGTTTGTCCCCAGAAAATTGAGCGCCATATGTACTCCCTAATAGGTGGCTCCTAGTACCAAACCCACCCAGCCCACCTAGAGACACTCGATGATAAATCTCTGTAATACAGTAATTGCAAGGAGTATGAACAGGAGGGATGGGGTAGGAGGGCCACACCAGAAACAAGGAGAGAGGGGACCATGTTACAGCAGAGAAAATAGGCCTCCATCAAGGACTGCAAGTAAGCAATGAGACATCTGTTTAAGTTCACAGACTTTTTTTTCCTGATCATTTACAACTGAGGGGGTGTGATCTCACCAGAAGGGGAGGGCATATAGTCTGGCAGATAGTAAGTAACCATTTTGCAAATGGGTGATTGACCCCCTCCCTCACTGTGGTTTCCTACAATTATTACATCTACCTTTGAATATGCTCTTATAAGGAGACTCTAGTTTAACAGCTTTTTGTCTCTGGCCAGGGGGTGACATACAATACACATCAGGATGGAGTGAAGGGTATTGCAGGAGCAGCAAAACTGCAAAAGAAAATCAACAAACCACTATCCAGAACTTCAGAGACTCTATATCAACCACCTAGAACTAGGCCAGACTAATCTCTCCCCATCCTGAAGCTTAGGGAAATTTGCGGAAGAGGGGGCGGTAAGAGTGTAAGAGCACAAGGATGGGAGGAGCCATGATATGCAAAATACTCCACTCAAGTTAGGGCCGAAGCAATCATAATTCGACTTTGCATGCCCTGCACAATGTCCAACACACTATTGACCCCACAAAGTCTAGTATCTGCTAAAAGCACCAAGATCCTTGGAGGCAAGGGATTGACAGCCAAAATAGTGTTCCCATGCTTAAGGGATACAAAGGAAAGGGTTCAGGGAAATGCCGCTGGGTCTTTGTACGTCATCGGAGACGAGGACCCAGAGGAGAGTTTGGCATGCACACTAAAGGATTCTCCGGGGATTGGGGGAGGGGAGGCACTGGGGGGTGGGGAGAGAGGGGTGAGGGGAGGGTGAGCAGAGTGGTCGGGAGGAGGAGGAGGGAAGGAGGGAACCGGTGTACCTATTAAGTTTGCATGAGCGGAGATAATAAAAAATGTTAAAAAATAGAATAAAATAAAATAAAATAAAATAGTTTGTCACTGAAAGTAATGGAAAATACTCAGAAATTTCTCTAACTAGTCTGTTTTTTTATCTCCTACAAAAATAATAAAAATGGCAATATGATCCAAAAGTGAAATCCCCATGACCCAAGATGGTGGGGCCACCTACCAAAATGCAATCATGGCCATTGGAAACACAGCATTTTTGCTATAACTGTCACCAGAGTAGCTGGATGCCTTAGAAAGTTTCTGGCACTGATGAAGACTTGGAACTATTATGTTTGTCTTATGTTAAAATAAGAATCACTTTTTTTCAAGTAGGGATGGTGGTAAAGATCAAGTTGTACCAAGGGCCCCATAGGAACTCACTGAGTCACGACCTTTGGGAACTCTTTGCAACACTGATTTCCAAGCACCACAAACAGAATCGCCAGGGAACACACTGCAGCGACCCTCTAAGTAATGAGCACATACATACTATAGTCACCCCATTATTTTGTGGAAACATCTAAAAGGGAAGCTGGAAACAGGTCCCACTTGCTTCCTCTGCTAGGTATATGCATAAAAGCAGAGAGACACTTACAAATACATCATATGGATTTACCACCAAGGCTCATGATCACTACACTTGAAGAACATGAGCACACCTTACATTCTGAAACATTTTATGTAACAATTACTTTAAAACATAGCTACCTACTAATATTTTAACTGTATCCTGGGCCTCAATTTACCTGTTTTTCCACCATGGGGAAACGTCTATATAAGGCAACAACACAAGCATCTTAACAGAAAAAGAATTTCTTTCTCTCTCATTCTGTCTCTCTCTTTCTCTCTTTCTCTCTATCACACATACATACACACATAGTTGACTTTGTTTCAAAACAAATTCTGAAATGCTGTATTGAATATCCTCTGAAATGATCAAATCATTAAATATTTTGGACCTGAAGACATCTGATAGCAAACAAAATCCTAACTTTGAGTTGCTGCCAGTGCTTTCATGGGAATGTCATCAGTTTGAGAACATGCTGTTCCTGCCATAGCGCTGTCTCTTAATGCCGATCTGCAAACCTTTAACCCTGATACAATCTCTTCTCTGTTCTGTCTTCTTCCTCCAGGTATACTTGATCTTTGATTTCCTGGTGGTCCCCACCCCCTTACTGCCATGTCTTCCTGCTTTGCTCTGTCATGTTCTGTGTGGTTAAGGCTCTGCAGCTTCATCATAAATCTGATTTTGATCCAAATCACCAGCTCTCTCCTCGGTCCTGGAGCTGGGTTGCTGAGTGCCCCGAAAGAAAACACATCTCGTGTAGATGCCACAGGCTGTCAGTGACCCCAGTGAGGCTGTGGAACATGATTTCCATTCTCTCTAACTTATTCTCTCTCCCTGCCACCCTCCCATTATGCTCATGTCTCCCTGTCCACCCTCCTCTTTCCTGGCTTCTGGTTTTGCTGTAGAACCCCTTTATCCTCCTGATAAGTTTGGTTGCAGTATCTTATTTCGTGGGCATATCATCAAATTCACCTTCACTGATGATTTATTTAGTTTGTGGGGGAATATTCAAGTCTATCCCTTCTTAAAATAATATGGAGGGAAAAGCATTCCTTTGAAGTTGTGTCACCCCACTTTTTAACCACTAGATCATTTAATTATGCCCAATTCTTTCTTTCCTCAACTTCACATTTCTATAATCAAACCTAATGGAAAACTGTGTAAAAGTCATCTGTATATCATCTGTAGGATCCTTAGAGGCAAGGGATTAACAATCATAAGAGTGTTCCCCTACTAAAGGGGAGCTCAAGAAAGGGCTCTGGGCAATGCCACTGAGTCCTTATACCTCACTAGAGTGGAGGACTCAGAGGGAAGTTTGGCATTTACATAAAAGGATGCTCCAGGGAATGGGAGGGGGAAAGGAAGAGGCATTGGGAGAAGGGAAAAGGAGGGTGAAAGGAAGGGGAAAAGGGGGGGGAGGGTGCAAGTGAGACTGGGGAGGGGTGGAGGGAGGGACCGGGGTACCTATTAAGCTTGTATGATTGGAGAAAAATAAATAAATAAACCAAAATAAAAAAGTCTATCATCTGCCTTTTTTCCCTTTCTGTTATTTATTTATTTATTTTTACTGAAGAAATAAAGCCCTCTACCACGCTTCTAGAAAATCTCTTTTTAACGACTTCATAAACGTATCAGGTGGTCCTTTCTCGACACTGGATTCTAAAAAGATAAGCAGTTATCCACACATACTAGACCCTCTCTCTTTTATTGGCTTCATTAGACCACAATGTCTCATCCAGTCTTCTGAATCACAGGTCCGGCTTTTTCACATCTGTGGGTTCTGTCCTTTTCTCTATTCTGTCTATTTCTCATTTTACTCTGACTTTGGATTACCCCCAACTAGCCACAGTGGCTAAATCGTGATGACTGGGTCACTGTAGATGCCCTGTTCCGAAAACTGTATCCAAACTAAAAACCTTAACCTCTCCAAACTGGCTCAGCCTGTGATCCTCATCACTGAAGATGACATTCTTCTTGCTCATCATTCAGGAACCAAAGGAGACAGACACCTACGACACCTCTCTCTGCCTTCATCTTCTGACTGATACCTTGCTGACTTTTCTCTCTTCACTACCAATATTGTAGCCACAGTGTAGAATTTCTCATTAGCTTTTAGGGTGGTTTTAACTTCATGTTTTTATTCATGTCATTTCTTCAAATCTGGACTACACAGAGTCAAAAGACAAATGATACCATTGTTCTGAACACACAGACTCATACACACACACACATTACACACACACACAGACCTGAGTAATAACCCAAGACTACTGGATGACATCATACTTTGGTGTTTCAAAATGGGATTGTGACCACAAGTTAGTTTGAAGCCAACTGAACAGGTTTCAAAGATCATCAAAAGAATATGAAATAGAAGAGCATAATGTCAAGTAATATTGCAAAGCAAGGGAGTGATCTTATGATCTTTTGCTTTATTATCTGTATGTTTCTATAATATACACATCCATATATACAAACTATATAATAGATGACAATGGAATATGCACTTTTATTATGAAATCTGAGTACATACATAAATTAAGTTATTCTAATAATCACCATAGACAAAAGCAACTAAATAAGTAAAGGCAATTTTGATGACACTTTCTTTGATTTGCCAATGTGAAAATAATATTTTGAATTGAAATAAAGAAAAAACAATGAGATAATAGATTTTTTCCTTAGTCTTTGACATATGGTATATGTTAAAGCATATCTTAATTCAGATATCACATTTGCAATGTCCAATAGCCACACCCAAACATCATTAATGATTTCTGAACTGATAACATGGTTCTGAACACGTAATAGCTATGGAATCAATTTTTTTCCATGTTCAGCTCCTTAGGTATGGAACCTTCTCCCACTGACATTTTTCTTTAAATTCCTGCTCATGTTTCCATGTTTATCTCATAGACCAGCTTTGGTATACACCTTCCTGGAATCCTGTTCAAGGCCACATGAAACATCCAGATTCCAAAACAAAACCCTTCCAAGGAAACATTGTATGTTGGAAGCAATTGTTCTTTCACATGCTGCCTTCATGACTTAGGACAGTAGTTGTTGAAAGTACTGCCTTCCTTGCTTTTATATCTTTAGAACTTGCACAAGTAGTGATACATGCAGCATTTCTCTTGGAAACTTGATAGATACCGTGAAAATTATAGATTCATAATATGGAAAACTTATGGATCAGGGACACATAACAATAGCTTAACGTAAATCTGTATCACTGGGACATAGTAAGCCTAGGTTGTAGCATTTCCTTGTAGGATTTGGCTTTTAAAGTATTTATCCTGTTGCAATGGGAGGAATCATAGTTTTCATTTCTGATATGTAGAATGTGCCTTTTTAGACAACATACCCACCACTGTGTTGAGAAACTGATCAAACCATTACGAGTGGCTCTCAGACTAAAATATCCCCAAATTAAAATACAGTTTCATTTTCAAATTGTGTCTTAAAAAAATTCCTGGAGTGCAAGTTTTTCCTACCCACTTTAAATTCTTCACTGTAGTCAGGACAGCCCCTCCTGCATGGATCTCAGAAGAGCTACAGAGGAGATTACCACAAGAGGAGATTACCTCTCATGCTTCAATAACAGTTAAATCACCCTTAATTCGCCTCTTCTCCAGGATAAACAAGCCAAACTTCTTTAGCCTTCCTCTGTGAATCTATTTTACAAGCTTTTAATCACCCCTCCAGACTATTCTCTCCAATTTTCCCTGTTCTACTGTGGTTGTGGAGTCCAGGATTGCCAAGTTTAAGACACCTCTCTTCAGTCTTCCTGCAAAGAATATGTTTGAATATTGTGCAACACCCTTAAGAAGGTTGGAATACAAATAGGATGGTGGTAATTCTCAAAATATCAGGAAACTTGTATTCAAATTACCCACTACTGAAACTAACTAAAGTATAACACCTTGTGGTTTCTCTTACTTCTTGGTCCCATATTAAGGCTGAAGTTTGTCTGTGCTGAATAGTGGTCCATATGTTCATGCTACAGTGTTCAAATATTTCTGTGTTAGGTGTTCTACACAGTCCAGATAGTAGCTCCTTAAATCAGTACAATAAACAAACTAGGCATCATTCTGTGGTTACATGGTTAATAAAATACAGAGGTAAGAATGCAAACCAAAGAGTATGACTTCCTCTTGACTACTTTAGTTTCTGATCCACTGCTATGATTTTTATAGAGACTTCATACACCTAAGAAGCTTATAATCTCCATACAAATTGGAGCTAAGGTTAATGGAATCAATGCTAATAAAATATTTTAATTCCTTTCTAGGGCTAGAGAGATGGTTTAGGGGTTAAGCCTCTGTCTTACCAACAAAGGGTCCTAAGATCAGATGCCAGATCCCATGTAAAAATACTAGGCAGAAATGGCAGCAGCTTACACTTCTTGCCCTGGAAGACAGAACCTTGGAAACCCAAGAGAAAAGCTAAACGGGGCAAGTGAGAGCAATCCAGGATGACTACTGAAGTCATACTTGTGCCTTCCGTAGACACACATGGTACTCTGTGATGCACACACACACACACACACACACACACACACACACACGAAAAATAAATAAATAAATTTAAAAAATTATATTTTAATTCATTTCTAACATTTGAAAAGCTTCCCATTTCACAAAAAGTAGATAGACTTTCGATTCCAGAGTCTTGGGCAATCTGTCTTGGGCAGATGCTATCTAACTAGAATGTAAAGACATCATTTTGTTTCTGCTGCACTTATTTTTACAATTACTTCTGATATAAATCCTGCAACAATGACTTTTCTTTTTTTGGTAGTGATATAAAGTTCACTTATAAATTAATTGAGTTACAAAATAAATTGATTTAATGGCATATCAAGAGTATGATGGTACAAGAAAATAGCAGTAATTATAAGTGGAAGTGACTGGTAGTGTAGCAGGGAGTGATGAAGCACCCTGAATTAATCCATTCTTAGTAGAGATGAAAACCTAAATCCTCAAAGACATGCAGTCTTCTTATTTTAGGACTAGAAATCTCCAGCAATGACAACAACTAATGCACTCTATTCACAGGAAATCTTGCTTGTATGTTCCCACAGAGATGGGAATCTGTCCCTCTTGGAAAGATATGAGTCTGATGTGTAGAGCCAACCTTCATGTTTGGGAGTTCAGTTTTATATGAATTTACTTTCCCAGCTGCAGAGAAGCTCTTGGAAGTTTGAAGTTGTTTTTCCCCAAGGTACTGCACTACTTCAAACACATTTAATAAAAACCCACATCTTTTTCAACCTTCATCTTGTTCCCAGACTAAAAAAATATATCAAATATTACTGTGAGAATCAATTTTTGAATACTAGTATGATATTGTTGGGAACAAGCCATAGTCATATTTGATATTTTTAGTCCAACCTCTTAAAGACATCTCCAGAAAACATTTGTCAACCTAATGTCTATGAAGTTTCATAAGAGCAAACACACAAAGACAAACACACTTGTGCACACAGTACACACATATGCACATATATACATATTTTTAAATACTTTCAAAGCTCAAAAAAGATATTAAGTATAAAATAAAGGAAACAAAGGAGCTAATGTTATTTCACAGAAGTTAGTTACAAAGCATTAATTTTAGAACATGTGTGATAACTCTCTTATCAAACCATCTATCTCTTCATCCACAGAATATTTGGTTCTAATTATAGGACAAGAGTTTATTCCTGTTCTCCGAAACCCAGTATCTCTATTAATCTGTTGGATTCTCAAAAGTAAGCTTAGAAACTTTTAAAAAGTTTAAAAAAGTAATAAGACCTTTACAGTATGTTCCTACAAACAGCCTTTTGGAATTAATTCTCATGAAATAAAACACCTGAATTGTGAATGGTAAAAGAAGCAGCCAAAATGTTCATCTAAGCTCACTTCTCAAATTCCATGAGGCTCTCAATAGCTACTGGAAACACACACGGAGAACCATCTGAAATGGAGGTAATGAACATTTGGCAAATATTTCCATGCATGTCCCCACAGGCTACACTGATCCTTTCACTGCAGCATGTCCAAGTCCTTTGCTCTTTCCAGTACAAAAACTGTCCAGATGCACAATCTCAGGCTAGAAGTTTGAGGCAATCCATGGCACCCCAACTTGTTTGTTTAGAAAATGGGTTTCTGATATAGCTGTAGCAAAAGCATTGTGTTTGCTTGGTTCTTTTTGTAAAGTCTAAAAAAGAGAAGAGACTCGTTAAAGCATGCCTGTAGGAAGATATGAGAGGGATTGGGACAGCATCACTTGTATGTGAAGGAAACATTGAGGCAAATGTCTGTGCAGCAGCCAAAGGACAAGCTGCAGGAAAAGAGAATGCTTTGTGACAGCCAGATCACACGGTTCAAAGCATGGGGAGATATGCAAAAGATGATTCTTCCTTAGTTTCCCATGTCATTTTTATTTAATAAGCATGCCACCTGTGGGGATGATCAGGAGATCTTCCATGGAGGACAGGGCTAGATACTCTCTGTGCATCCTAAGAGAAGCTCCCACATCCCATATGCCTACCAGCTCAGGGTTCACAGCCCTGGATTTGCTAACAGGAAGGAGCATTCAAGTCTGCCTGTTTTGAACAAGTCAAGTTTCTCTGGTCTCTTGAAAGATTTAAAATGTCTAGATGAAAGGGGAAATAGATGTAAGAATACAATATTCATAAGAATTTAATATTTTCCTCCTGGTCACTAAAGGCTGTTCTTAGTTAACTATTATAAAATAGAAGAGTAGACTCAGCAATTTTTAAAAACATATTGAATTTTATGTAATAGGAATATATTACTTGAGTCTATTTAATAAAGAGAATTTTTCTTGGCTTACACTATGAAAAATAGATTCTCTTCAACAACTCAAGGAGCAAAATGGAATAAAATATAACGAAACTATGAAAGCTGAGGAGAAGGTAATCTTCATAAGTGTCAGTTTAGTGGAAGGTTTTATCAAAGTATTTAACCATAAATCAGAGGGTTCATTGAAGCAATTTTTTAAAAATTGAAATCAACAAAATTGTTTTTCAGTGTCATCACTTTACCCCGCAGATTGAATGGATCAAATGCAATTATTCTGTAAAGCACCATAAATTTTTTGAATCGGCTACAATTCCTTAATTCCAAATATTTCTGTGATGAATCCTTATGAACCATTCAAAATGATATCTTGAGGCTGGAGGCATAGCTCAGTGTAAAGTGCCTTCCTAGAATACAACAGGTTCGGGGTTCCATCCTAACATCCACACTGCACACATACCACATTCATGAAACACTTTTTATGCAGTTCATAAATTCTGATTGTTCCTATTCAGCCCACTTAAAATTAATGACATATTGATTAAAGCACATGAGGTTCCCTATATATAGGGAAATGTAAATGTAAAGTATTTGCAAAAGAATAATTGACTGTTATACTTTCTACATATATACATCATGTTTATTATATATTTGGTAACTTTCACAAGAGTGCTCAAATACATTTGAAAACTGTATTAATGTTCAGTAATTCAATAATTTTAATTAAATGCAAAACTTTGAATTTTCTTTTTGAAAACATTCCAAAAAATGTATTATTATATACATTTTATATATATGTATATATATGTCAATGATGTACACCATCTTTTCAAATCACAACAAAATATTGTAAGCCTGAAATATTCCAGAAATGAAATCATTAGGCCAAAATTTCAGAGCATAATACTAAACTATCCTATGTTGATCTAAGTTACTGCTTCTTTCCAAGCCTAGCTTAGTTGTGTCTCTTTGGGAAATTTAAACAGCCAACAAAACACCTATTTTTTCTATTTTTAATGGTCTGTGAAAATGGTGCAGCAGTTAAAGCACTTGTTTCACATGCAGAAGGACTGGGTTTCAGATTTATAGATCCCAAGTAAAACATCTGCTGGGTATAGCAGCTTAAATGCAATTTCTGCCTTTGACCAGAGACCAGGAATCCTCAGAGCAAGCTGGCTGGTTAGACTAACCCTACTGGTGAGCTCTGGGCTTGATCAGAACATCAGCCTCGAAGTGATAAGGTGAACATATGATTCCTGATACCATCCTCAGGACTACATACATATACACTTACATTCATATGTGCCCCCACACACATAAACACACACACACACACACTCACACACTCATGTGTCCCACCATACACACATGAAAATGAGAAAAGTAAATCTGCCACTTAGCATCAAAGTTCCCTTAACTCTCTGGGTTGGTTAGTTTGCAGCTACTGGCTGCTCCTAACTCACTATACTGTAGCTGGTGTTTCTTTAGCTCTATCTCCATGTGCATGGCAAAGAAAGCTGTAAGCCTCTGCTCATCTTCATATTCTGTGTGTGAATGTCCAAATCACTTCTTACTGAAAACTGACTTGAAGAATTTCTATTATTGGAATTTTTGAAACAGCCAATATACTTTACCTGTTATATAGACTCAGTTAAACTAACCACAAATTGATCTCTTTAAATAAAATAAAAATGGTTTATAAAAGACAAATGAGAGATGTTCCAAATGACTGTGGAATGCATCAGGCAAAATGTGTGAAATATAATGCTAGGTGTTTCAGGCACCTTGTTTAGCAGAAGACCACTGTTCCTCTCTATATAAAAAGGACACACATTTTATACCTGCAGAGAACTTGGTTGATCTTATAGATAGTCTCAGTTTTGTTTGATCTCTGTGGTAATTTGGTGATATCATTATGAAAGAGTTAGAAGCAGAATTTATATGAGGATAAACTGAGGCTCCCATGGCTTGTGGTAGGAGCAAATCAATGTTACCAGAGTTTAGAAAAAAAATGAAAAAGCAAGGAGAAACAAAAAAGAAAACCTATTTGATCTCAACCATCAAAGAATTCCATGAACACTTTTGTGCAGTAATTGATTATGTGACTTTCAGACGTGGTAAATTTCTTAAAGTCCCCCAGCTAGTTAGGTACTGCAGTTTAGATTTGATCAAGACATTTTCTTCTATTCCTCCATGCTCTGACTTGAGAGGTATAGAACTCAGAATTTCCTAACCAACAGAATGGAAGAAGCTCATTGTTATGATACATGACCCTAAAACTCTCTCCTCAAAATGATTTGATCACAGAAAATCCCATTCTCAATAGAAGAATCAGCTTTCATTTTGTAAGTTAGATAACACAGCACTTATTTAAAGTCTGATGTGAAGAAAAAAAGGCATAAATGTCATCACTAATATTTTCTCAGTCCAGGTGGACAAAGGGCAAGCCAAAAAGTTAAGAGGACACTATGTATATGTATTAAACACACAAAAAGACCAGCAATGGCATTAATTCATAGCATAAAAAGTCACAAGACATATTCTAAATACATATAACAGAAGACCTGAGAATTTCCAAAAGTTGGGTTTGAGGGATAAGAATATAAAGTAAATATGACTAAACTCAGCAGCATAGACATGTTAGAAGAAAAACTAAGATTGTTTCTAAACAGGCGGGGTATAATAATATGTGGCAGTGCTCTCTTGTTCCTTTGCCAAATTTCTACAGGCAAATCTAAATCTAAAGTAGAATTGTGTTTAATCTTGCCCAACATGTCAGAAGTTGATGCTTGTAATAAGGATAATCATAAGGACTGTGGCCCTCAATATTCTCCTACATTTCTGAAAGGAAGAAACAAAATCTCATATGTAGCTTAGCTCACAGAGTCATTGAATACATTAACTGAGGTATATACAACAGTAACTGAACAGACCTGCAGCAAACACTCATATGTGCTCGCAGATTGAAAGGTGAGGTCCCCAAAGACTTTGGTATTGTTCTTGTTTGCTCTCCAAAAAACTGACCGTAAGACCCTATTACACAAAACATATGGATCATAAGACACAGGCAAAATACACCAACTGGAACTGGTTTAAGAGCATACTCCTTGCAGGATAGCTTACACGGTACCAAGGAATACTGTAGAAGCTACTAGGGGGAAAGTAATCAAAAATCCTCATCAACCTGTGATATCTGTCAGTTCCAATAAAAATCACTGTGGCGTCCATTGGTTCCCACAGAGGTGCCTGCTGGGCTCCAAGAGAGAATCCCAACCACGAATTCACACAGGGGGTCCTGCTCGAGCCCAGTGCACACAGCGCAAAAGGACTTGGATGTGGAAGGAAGCGAGGAGTAAGGAAAGGGAAATGGGGAGGATGGAGCAAATGGAATACTTTGCATACACGTATGAAATTGTCAGAGCAAATTCAATAAAGGAAAGTTTAAAAAGGAAAAAAAATCACTGTGGCAACAGGTAGCCAACAGTGTAATAGTGGCATGAGTATAAAGGAGATAACCAACAGCTTTCTGATTGGATTCAAGGCCTGCTTGTTAGATGGAATGCTTCCTATTACTGTTAATTACAAGAACCTATAAAAGGGAAAGAAATAGATCACTAGGGAACAACAGATATAAACCTATAGGCAGGCAGACAGTACACCAAACTACTCTGTAAATACTTGTTATTATACCCATAGATTGGAAGAACACTCAGCACTCAAACTAGAAGCCTTCTTCTACAACAGAAGTAAAGGATCTCAACACCCAGATGGATTACAGCCTAGTACAGTGGGAAAGCAGTGAGATAGATAATCGCTAACCAGAATAAAGAATACCAGCAGCCCTGCATTGCTCATCTGGAATCAGGCCAACCAAATCTCTTCCCATTCCAAGGCTCAGGGAACCTTGTGGAAGAGGGGCAGTAAGATTGTAAAAGCCTAAAGATGGAAAGGTCCACTGCTGGACAAGACATTCCACTCACAAGGCTGCTGCATCCAGGAACTAACTCACTGCAATGAGGCATGCTCTTATCAGACCTGCATAATGGCTGACATGACAACATGTCTCCATAAACTAGTGAGGATCTCAAGAGAAATAATTATATGCAGTGGAAAATTTAGGGGCTAGAGCTAAACAGATAATGGGGAGTATCCCTATCAGTGGGTCTTCCCAAGGAAGGGCCACTTAGTATGCTACAGAGGCCTGAACTCCAACTAAAGCAGGTGATCCCTAGGGAACCCTAGGACCTATAGAAGCAGACAGACAAGAAGGTGGGAGGGAGTGGAATGGATTGATAAGGGAAGGGGAGGGAGGGATGTTGCTCCTATCTGTAGCATAATATCCCAGGAGAATATTCACTTCAACCATGACAACATGAAGTTTGCCAGGCTGTTTCTAGACACTCCTATAAGTTTTTTCTTAGAGGTTTCTGTTTGGTTAAGGGAGAGTCAGATAAAAATGATATGCCTTTCTTTCATCATCCTTCCAAGGTTTAGTAACTTAAGGCACCTTATGTGAAGGAATGTGTAACAGCAGACAAATGAGACAGAGAGAAAGGGATGAGCAGAGAGGACTGAAAATACCACCACTGACAGGAAAATATAGCAGAAACCCAAAGCCAGTAGCCCATAGCTCTAGGAGCTATGGGACATACTAGCTGCATGAAGTTTCTCCACTGTGGTTCTACCTGGAAGTTCACAGTTCAGACATATGTTTGTGCATGTTTCCTCCTCTTGGCCATCTACTACACTGTGAACCACTATCAAGGAGAGATTTGTAGGTTTCGATTAAGCCTTTTTATTGCCTCTTCTTTTGCTGCCTACCTCCCTCAGAAGATATTGTATCAACATATAACCCACCTGTTATGAGTTGTTTATATGAAGAATGTGTGAGGAAGGGCTAATGGAAGAATTTCTCATCTACTTTCTGGAGGGAGTTGTGTGTAACTCTAACCACTGAACCGCCATGTAACCAAGCTGTAATCTCAACCAACACGGGTTTGAGCCTGTCTCCACAGCCACTAGAGAAGAAATACAGATTTACTCATCCCCCAAAAAATGTCCTTTCCATAGCCATAATTCATAAGGGTGAAAAATAAACTTCATCCCCGTCCAGCAAGATATATATCAGAGGCCTGTGATTCCCCCAATACATTCAAGGAAAGTGTTTTTCCCATGGTTACTTGTACAAGAGCTCAGTCAGTAAAATCTTTGAAAACATGTAGTAGCATGAACTTTAATGAGTGTATTTTTAAACTTTTAAAAAGTAGAACTTGAAAGCAGACCTGATATCTAATTGCCCCACAAGGACTTCAAGACTGTATTTTGAATATTGATTCTTGCAAGGATGGCAAATGAATGATTTGGACTTGTAAAACCTTGGAAATTTAAAACAAAAGCTAGAGTTCCATCTTGATATACCTCATTTTTCTTTCCCATTATAAATATCCTCATTGCTGTGGGCATGTGCAAATTCAGTGATGATGTGCAGGGCATGCTAGACCAAACAGCCCAACAATTAGGTGACATCTACATAATGCATGAGCTTAAGACTCATGCAGGTTTTAACTCTGAAAGACTTTGAGAAATTTCAGAAGGGAACCAGAAGAAAGTAAAACATACTTGACTCTTTGTAAATGTATTAAGCATTTAAAGTATTGCCATTCAAGTAGTCTTATGGGTTTATTTGTAGTCTATATATAAGGGTTTTTAGCTTTGCCTTTATACTTTCAATAGAAAGCTTTAATCTACAAAAGTCTGATGAGATTGACCCTGCTTTTACACTTCCTTTGACTAGCTTACAGCAGCACTTACTGAGCAGAGCAAAAGTCATGCAAGAACAATGATTATAAACAAATGTTTTGCAAGCAGGGCACCAGTAAAACTGGCCTATATTTATGAGATCCAGAGTCTTGTGTTTTATAACTCAGTCTGCAGGAGTAGCTATGTAACTGCTTTTACTAAATGACCATGAATAGGTGCTAAAAAGTCATTGATGCTAGTCTAGTATTTTGGTCAAGATATCAAGCCTTGTAATTTTCTTTTGTTTTTCAGAACTATTCAGGAAAAGTCACATGCATCCTACAGTTCATGCCTAGCCTGAGCAAGAAAGGCACCGCAAGCCGGGCCCACATTCAGGGGGCGCAGATCCACCCCGTTCACTCTGGCAGTGCCTGTTAACAGAACATCTGTCCTGCTGACCAAATCAATATCTTTCAAAACTCTGTAAGAAGTTCCAAGTAAATGCATAGAGTGCTCTACTACCATTTCATGGTTTAAAGTAAGTTTAAGTAAAGAGAATGAAAAGGAAGAAAACTACATTTCCAAGTACCCACTATCTCAGAACAATGACAATTTCTAGTTTTATTCCCATCTTGCAAAAAAATCTGAAAACTATGGAACTCTAATAATGAAAAGAATATCCAGGAAATACCTTTTAATATTATCAACTTGCACACAGCTTCAGGGTTTTTTTTAATATAATAGGTAAAATACCATGGATAAACCGTTTAACCTTTTTAAACTGGAAAGTCCCTTCATCTGTAATTCACCCTTTGAGATTTAAGAAGTTTGAGTTTTATTACAGCTAATGATCTGGTTGCCAAATGAGATTTTTTTAATAGTCATAGTTCTAGCCTTAAGGTGGGGGGAATAGTAGAACAGAAGAGATAAAGTCAGAAAGAACAGGGGGATAGAAGAACATTGCCATGGACAGCATAGAATCATCACCTATAAATGGAAAATGACATTAACTCCTCCCTAGTTGTATGATCAAGGAGACTACAGATTTAATGAGAAAATAAGTCAAGTTGGTTTACAGTACATGGATGATGAGGAAGACTCAAGAAATACTAGTATCATCCCCAACACATGTACGCTGGGGAAATAGAATGGCAAAAGACTATAAATGAAATATCAATACAGATTTCTCTTCTGGAGATAAGACTGTATGTAGCTTTATTCTTTGTTCTTTTCCATGTGTGTGTGACACTTCCCATGTAGCAAGAAAAACCTATGCTTTACAAAATATATCAATATATAGTATCTGTTATAAATATCTGCATCCTTTCACACTTGGAAATGGGCTACTGAGACACTGTGAAGACAGTGGTATATTACCACTTAGTATTTCTCACCCCAGAAGAACACAACCCATCGATATAGTAACCAGTAGTAAACAATACATAATAGTTTAAGAAACAAAGGCACTTTTGCTGGAAAAGACTGATAACTCGAAGGACTTTGTGGATAAAAAAAAGCAGAAAAACCAAGGATTCACTCGCTTTTACTTTCAGAATCTACCCAGAGCCTGGCACACTGTATGTGCACCAAATATCTGTTCAAATAATTAAAAACTGAATTGGTGTTCCATGAGAGTCTGGAAAATGCCAGTGATTTTCAAGATCTTTATTTGGTTTGTCTTTTTAATGAAAGGACAAGCAATGGTCAACTGGATATATTTAGAATGAGACAAGAATGGATGACAATTAAGGTGGAGTACATTACATGATTGTTACAGTATACTTTTTTTCAGGAGATCAGAATATGTCCCTTATTTCTCAAAATTAAGAGAGTGTCACGTATGAGGCATATTGAATCAATTTTCTTATAATTTTGAGAAATAAATTCATCTGTTCATTGTGAAAGCACATGAAAAAATTTAATTCCCAATAGAATTTTTTCCTCCTTTTTTGGGAGGAAACAGAAAGAGCAGTATAATGAGCAATGACAGAGTTGTCTCCTCCCTCTGCTGTCCTCCTCACCATAAAACTAAGGATAAAACCTGGATCAGAGAACACTCAGGAGAGCAGTACTGACACCAAGGATGCCAGTCCCGCCTGAGGGACTTTGCTGGGAAAGGCCAGTCTGCGCCTCGACCTGGTGTGCTGGCTCTGAGATCCTCTCCACAGCATGCAAAGGCAGAGCTGCAAGCTGCTGTCCTGTTAGCTCCATGGGTTTTGACTCATATTTTGAGTCAAAGAAGAAATCTGAGGAAATAGAAGGGCTAAAGTCCAAACAAAGATAAAGCATTTCTGAGTTAGAATTTCATGTCCAAATCAAGTAGCTCTTTTTTGAAAAAAAGATGTTCATCAAATTTATTAAATGTTCAAAGTTCTCTTCCTGTCTTTTTAATGATTCTGTGTGTGTGTGTGTGTGTGTGTGTACGTACGTGCATGTAGAGGTCTGAAGTTGATGCCAGGTATCTTCTTTGATTATTCTCCACTTTTATTATTTTTATTCAAATTTTGTTATATTTTCAACTTACTATTCTTCAGTTTTTGTTTGTTTTTTTAAATTATTGTTTATTCAATTGTGTGTATATGCGTGTGTGTATGTGTGTGTGCATGTGTGTGTGTAGAACCATGGGCAAATTTGGGAACCACCATGGATGCCTCCACCTCCTTGTTTACTCTGCCCTACCAGGACCAGAAACGCAGGCTGCCCCTGCTTCTGCCTGGCGTCTATATGTGGGGTCAAGGATCCGAACTCAGGACCTTCCACCTGCAAGGCAGAGGCTTAACCCCTGAGCCACCTCTCCAGCCCCTATTCTTCAGTTTTTTAAGCATATTTCGTACTCATTCCTGCTTCCTTCCATCCCCCTTCCCTCCTGTCCCTTTCTTTTCCACTCATCAATCCATTCCACTCCCTCCCATCCTCCTGCCTGGCCACTTCTATGGACCCCAGGGTTTCCTCTAGCTTGTCTATTTTTGTTGGGGTTCAAGTTTCTTGTGGCATACCAAGTTGTTTCTTCTCAGGCCACCCCACTGATAGGGGCATTTTCCTTCACTCCTCCAGCTCTAGACCCTACTGTGTTCTTATCTTTCTTGAGTTCCTCATAATCTATAGAGGCATGTTAGTATGTCAGTTATTATGCTTGTCTTGTAAGGACAAGTCTCACTGCAGTGAGTTCCCAGATGCAGCATTCCTATCTTGAATGGAGTGTCCTGTCCAATAGTGGACCTTCCCATCTTTAGACTCTTATAATTTTACCACCCCCTCTTCCACAAGGTTCTATAAGCCTTAGTGTGGAGAGAGATTTGGATGGCCTGATTCTGAGTGAACTTTGCTAGGTTGCTAGTAATCTGCATCATGGTTGACCATTGTTGTCCACTTTGCTGTTCATCTAACAGACTAGGCTCCATCCTGTTAGGGTGTTGAGATTCTCCACCTTTCTTGTAAAAGGTTTCTAGACTGAGTATCTAAGGCTCTTCAAATCTATTAGTATAATAGTAGCTATTTACAGAAAATTTGGTGTACTGTCTTCCTATCTATAAGTTCCTTGGCTCTTTTCCCCATTGACCTATTTTCTTCCTTTATGTTTTTAGGGTCTTGTTCTAGTAAGCTAGTACAGCCTCTTTGGAGATCAGTGTGGCTGTTCCTCAGAAAAGACAGTGGTTATGGTCAGCGGACTGAGGTGATTTTATTTTGGTTTATGCTGATTCTAATAGTTTTCAAAAGATTCCAAGAACTTTATTCTCTGATTCCTAAGAATGGTCCCTTCATCCTATGTAAAGCTTAGCTGGGTAAACTAAGAAACATGACAAAAAACACAGTGTCTAAAATGGAATAATGCTGGTACAATTTTTCCTGTGCATGATTGTTTGCTACCTTCACAGGTTCTGAGGACAAGACATACATAGCCCAACTAAGGAAACGAAGACATGTAGTTCTTGGAGAACCACTCAGCACAGAACTAGAGGGGCGACCAGAGCAGTTTCATCCCAAGTGTTTCAATACAAGTAAATTTGTGCCTCTCAGAGATTTCACACATACTGGAAACTTTAGTCTTCTGCATTCTCCTCTGTCTCTCCACAGGTCCAGCTCTCACTCTTCCTAGCTCAGCATAACGGCCGCTGCTTCCTGCCACTATTGTAGTGTTCACTGCTGCTTAAAAGCTATTCTCTTCCATCAAGCATTTCCTGTGGTGTTTAAATGTACATTCATTACTGTAGAGCTTTCTGGTCTAGATCTGAGCTGCACAGACAAGGATTATGTCTATAAATATTAAGAAATGTAATTGTCGGATAAATATTTGGTAACCTTGCAGGGGCATGGCTCAGGGCTTAAAGAGCATACCATCAATCATGAGGACCAGAGCTCAGATCCCCAGAGGGCATGTAAATGCCAGGGAAGTGCAGAGGTCTGCCTGCAATCCAAAGCCAGGTAAACAGTTACAGGACACCCCTAGAGCAGCCCGGCCAGTCAGACTAACCTGATAGGCAAAGTCTGGGTTTCACTGAGAGACCTTTCCGCAAGGAAGAAAGTGGAAGAACAGTCGAGGATGATTCTTGACATCATTCTTGGGCTTCCACACGGCACTCTCACACATGTGAACTTACAAGAACATGCATACTACACACACACACTTGGAAATACACATGAAAGTAAAACTCTTTAAAATTTAAAATTAGTTGACTAGGGTTTCTCTTAAAAATTAAAAATTATTGATAATTTAAGTGTAATAATGCTCTTCGTGGTGGGGGGAGGCTGACCCCACTCACTACTGTATCCTATTACTATTCTTCCCTCTACTTTAAGCCTTTTCTTATGTAAAGACCTTTTTCTGACCGTCTTTTTATCTTTGGGTAGGTGAAGACCTCAACACCCAAAGGCGATGCAGTACAAGAACAGCAAAACTGAAAATAATAGCTAAATGCAGAACACCAGTGACCCTGTAATGTTCACCCATAATTAGGCCAGCCAAATTCCTCTCCATCTTAAAGCTCAGGGAACCTTGCAGAAGAAGGAGCCGTAAGACAAGAAGAGACTAAAGATGGGGAAGTCTACCACTGGACAAGATGCATCATTTAAGACAGGGTTGTTGCAGCTAGGAACTCACTGCAATGAGATTTGACCTTACACAATGGCTGGCATGTCAATATCCACCCATGGATTAGCGACAATCTTAGTAGAGATGGTTTCAGGCAGTAGAATCCTTATAGGCAAGGGGTTAGACAGGTGTAGCAGAGTTCCTATATTAGTGAGTGGCTCAAGGAGGGGCCCATGATGATTCAGAGAAAATTCAGGGGCCCATATAAACTGATAACAGGAGGATAGGAGGATGAAAGGGAGAAGGTGGGAAACACTAAGGAAGGGGAGGGATGGAGGGAGGAAGGATGAAGAGAGGGAAAAAAGAGGGGAGAGAGGGAGAGATGAGAGAAGGGGAAAGGGAAGTAAGAGGGGAAAAGGGAAGGAGGAGGATGAGAATACCTACTCACTGAGCTTGTATAACTAAGTAAAATAAAAATAAAAAAATTTGTTGGCAAGTTAAGTGTAATAATGTTCTTTGGAGAGGGGGGTGATAAGTCCCTTGCCTTTTGCACAAGTTTCTGCCTGGTCAAAAACAGACGATGCATCAGTGTGTGTGGGGGGGGGTGTTTTTGAAAAATGTGTGTGAATATTTTAAAAATTGCTCCCATGATGCTTCTCTCCATTAACAGATGCAGGGGGCTAATGAGGTGACATTACAGAGGCTGATGATATTTGCTGAGCAGAAACTAGCAACACAGAGGTGTCAGAGCCAAGCTATAAAAGAGCTGAAAGGCAACATTTTGACAGTTAGTCTTCTTAATGAAGCTTCACAATAAAAATTTTTTCTCATATATTCTTTTAATGTCATAAATGTCTCTTAAGTAGCAAATATGAAATTAATATTCTAACAATATCTCAAGAATGCCCAACTAATCCAAATTCCCTGAATGTTTTTTAAGTTTTATTTATGATGTGTTTGTGGGGGGAAGGTGCATTTGCATGTGTTTGCCCTTATGACATGACAGAGAACAAATGTAAGAGTTGACTCTCTTTTTCCAACACATAGGCTCCATGACTTAAAATCAGGTTTGAAGACCTATGCAACAATCATGTTGTACATGAGCCTGCATTCTGACATGTTATGAGGTGCATACATCCTTCCATCTTTCTCAGTCTCCAAAGAGAACCCTGTCCTTGGGGCTGAGTCCATGTAAACTAAGAGAACACATGCCTCAGAAACTCCATGCACACACCAGCCCTAACAGGTAACTTCCTCCTCTGTGGTATGTTAGGTCCAGCTAGAAGGAATGCAGTGGAGAGTCAGTCTACAGTGTTTCCCTGCGTTGTCCCAGTCCTAAGAGGGTGGCCAGGCTCTGATCTACGCCACCAGGCACTGCCCCTTTAGCATCTTTTCTGAACCCCTAGGAGTGGCATATCACAGAAAGTCATATTTCAATAAATACTTGAAATTACCAAGTAGCAGAGTTTAAATGTTTGTATTCCTCATAGCCTTTCTTGTTATGATAATCTGATATGGAAAGAAATATAATTTCAAATATCAATACAATTTCCCACGGTGGTTGTCGTGGTAAAATGTGGGGAATCTTTCAAAGTAGAAGTAGCTATAATAATGTAGAGTACTGGTATCTTAACTGAGACGGAATCCTTAGCAGTTATTTTCAAAAGATAGCAAGTTCTTGATTCTCAATACAAGTATTTAATAATTTGCCACCAATATGTAATAAAAACTTGGATCAAGATCTCTTTACTGTTGGGAGAGGTGAAACAGCTCTGTGTGTAAAGTGCTGCTCTCAAACCCAGTGACCTAAGTTTGATCCCTTGAAGTCCACATGGTAGAAGGAGAGAGAACAGAAAGTATTCTCTCTCTCTCTTTGTCCTTTCCTCTATTCCTTTCTCTCTCTCAGAATCATACAAATACACACAACTCTCTCAGAATCACACACACACACCCTTTTTTAAAAAAGAGCTCTACTGCTCTCTATAATTGTCTTTAGAAAAGGTTAACATTTGAAAATTAAAAAGTAATACTTAAAGCATTTTTATAATTATATACACTAGTCAAAATAGCTTAAGCAAAGTATTTCATATATCATGTGTAACAGTTACTCTTTTTTTTGCAAATGAATAATCATTTATTAAAGATATAAAAATATATGGTGTAATTTGGTTCGGTTCTTTGATCCTCAAGCATTCCATAATCAAAGAACATGGCTCAAAGATGAGATGCCAAAGAATAAGTGTCTGACTCAGAGACGAAATGGAGGAAATCACTAATGCCAAAGACAGAGAGAAGGGAATGGAAATGAAAATGGAGAACTGTAACAGTTACTCTTAACTATTGCTGTGAGAGAACACTCAAAGTCAATCAACTTAAAGGAGAAAGGGAGCTTACAGTTCCAGAGGGAAGGTACAGTCTCTCAAGCCAGAGGCAGCATGGCTGGATGGCCAAAGTTGAAGGAGGCTAAGTCACCGCAGGCATCTTGGAAGCTGAGAGCTGCAGACTGCTTGCTGCAAAGAAAGACTTCTCCTGGAGGTAGGGTGGGACTAATCCACCTCAAGGCCCACCCCTGTGACTGCCTTCCTCCAGCAAGGCTCCACCTCTCGAGGTACCATGACCTTGCCAAACACATGAGACTGTGGGGGACACATTTCAAACCATGACACCATGTAAGGAGATTTTTAACTCCATACATTTCAATTTTTGTTCAATGTTTTACTATAGTGTGAGAAAAGTCAAATAACTTAATATTTTAAATATTTTATTCATTTATTTCATGTGTGTGTGTCTGTGTGTGTGTGTGTGTGTGTGTGTGTGTGTATCAAGGGGAACAGTGAGTCCCCATGGAGGGCAAAGTTTGACTTAAGGAATTATAATGGATTGCTTCTACCTCCTTCTTGCTTTGCTCTGTGATTTCCCAGACTCCACCCATCAGGGCCAGAAGTGTAGGATTTCTCTGTTCCTATCTGGCTATTTTATATGAGACCTGGGATCAGAACTCAGGACCTTCTTCTTGTGAGACAGAGTCTTAACCCCTGAGCCATCTCTTCAGCCCCTCAAGCACTATTTAAAGCCTCCCTTTAGATGACTGAGGTTTGCATATTCACTCCAGAAACACAAACATAAAAAATATATCTGAGATGCTTCCTTTGGTTCAAGTGACAGAAGCTTCCAACACAACTGCACAGAATGAAGGCATGGTCGTCCCACAGAAATTTGAAGAAAGCAATTTCAAGGATTGTGCCAGTTGGGCCCCAACTCTTTTCCAACTCTGACTCTCTGCCCTGCTCTATATGTTACCTATATGATTGACAAGAACCTTGACAGTTGAAAGATGGCTGTGTTATCTCATTGTGATACCTAGACATGCAAGTGTCCAAAGAAAGGAGGGGAGATGCTTTTGTCCTCTGCCATTTGTGTCTCTCTGTGTGTGTATGTGTGTGTGTATGTGTGCGTGTGTGTGTGTGTGTGTGCGCGCGCGCGTGCTCGCGTGCACTAATGCATGCATACTATGATCCACAAGTGAAAAAAGAAGAACAACAACCTTTAGGTTTGTTTCTTGCCATTCTACCTTGCTGTGTCAGTCAGGCTGATTGGCTTGTGAACATCTTTATTCTATGGCCTTTGTTTCCCATTTCCCATAGGTATAGGTATTAGAGACATTTATGCCATTGTGTTCCATATTTACATGGAATCTGGAGATCCAAACTCTAGTCCTCATGCACAAGTGGCACTTGTTTACCTGCTGAGCAATCTCTGTAAGTCTTCTGCTCTTTTTTAGGAATAAGAAAACTTAACTAGACAACACCATATAACTCCAATTCTGTCTCATTAGTGAGAACTATATTCGAAAATAACTGTGTGGAGAATGAGAGCAATCACTGGGCTCATCACACACGGAATGAAATGGGTTGAAGTACATGGACAAGATAGCTGGGTGGTTAACATACATGCAGCACAAGTAAAAGGACCAGATGTCAGAACCCCAGAACCCACATAAAATGTTGGATGGGTATGACGTGACTGTGATTTATGCCTCAAGAAGGAGACTAGGAATCCCCAGAGCGAGCTGGCCAAGGACACTAGCCCTGCCAGCAAACCTCAGGCTTGATTAGCAGTTCTGTCTCAAAAGAGCGTGGTGGAAGAGTTATCAGAGACAATTCTTGATATCAACCTCAAACCTCCACATGCACACATCTACACATACACACCCACACACATGCAAACATGCATGCAGACACACATGTAATACCTACTTCCTCAACACAAATAAATTGGAAGAATAACATGAAGAATACTTTATGGAGCAATGAATGGCTCAGCAGGTAAAGGGAATTTCTACCACATCTGTTGACCTGAGATTCAGCTTAAAAACCCAGAGTAGAAGGAGAGAATCAAGTCTGCAAGCTGTCCTCTGATATCCAAATGTATATATGACACGTGTGGATTCATGTACTTATGCACACAAACACAGTAAGAATAATTGTGAAAAAACCTTCAAGACTTTAACTTATAAAATCACCTGTATTCTTGGGAAACCATGTGATGTTCTGACACAAAGACATTGGTTGATGCATGAAGTGGGAAAATTCTCTTGATCTCCTAGGATCTGGCATTGTTCATGAGGAAAACATTCTAACCTTGTCTTCAGCTTGATAGACAATATGCAATACACTGTCATTATCTGTACCTACCTGACACTGAAATATTGCACCAGACTGCTTTCTCTTTCTAACTGAAACTTTGTGCCTAATGACCAATGTTTTCCTTTTCCTGTTTTCCCTGGAATCGCACTTAAAAAAGAAATGTTTAGAATATTCTATTAAGTTTAATATTTGTACAAGTTTTCAAGGACAATAAAGAGATGCCATATACTCACACCTGATTTTGTCTATTGGCAAAATTTACATTTCATGAACACGTATAGGTTATGTCTCACTCATATGATAGCCTTGTTATATTTAATAAAAGTTGGCACCCTTCTCACAACTCATTACCATCATCTAATATCTATTTTTTGTCCCATGAAAGAAAAAAAAACAACTTTTCTTCTAGACTATTCTAAAAATGAGGATATATGACCTGGAAAACTCTAATATAATTCTAATATAAAATTTTAATATAATTCTAATAGAATAACCAGGGTCAAATAGCATAGATTTATTCTATGATTTTTGTGGGTACAAATATGCACTATAATTTATTGTATAGCCTGATTATCTTGTCTGAGCTTCTTCCATTTCTGTATTATAGTTGATTAGATATGGTTGTTGTGAGATTATACAGAAGCAATTAGACAAGCTAAGTTACCATAGATAACTGTATTGCTATGACTATGGCTTCACTCTTGATCAATGTGACTAGTTAATTGTATACAATAAGATCTTTGCCAAACTTTATTTCTTATGATAGGGACTACTTTGTTTTTATAGCATGCTAATTATGTTTAATTGAACACAAAGTTATCAAATTGAAAACTACACATCTTCCATATAACCATATAATGGTTTTTAATTTGATGTGTGTTAAAATGGTACAGCAGCTTTTGGATCAGCAATTCAAGATATTCTTTCCTCCTCCTCCTCCTCCTCCTGAACAGCATGTCTTTTTGGTGAGTAGCTATGGAATGGCCATCTTGACCCTGAGATGTTCTGAGAGGAGCAGATCAACAAACTACAAAATGTCATATCTTTAGTGCACAGCCTCTAGAGGCTAAGATTGTTTATCTGGAACCTTCTATAAGACAGAAGCGAGTTCCTAGCTCATCAAAGCCTTTTTTACTGTGAGTCTCTCATGCTCCACTTAACTGGTACATCTTCTTTATCATGCGAACCTTCTGACAGTCAGCTTCAGCTTGCCATTTGCTTAAAAATCTAACATGATGTCTTATTCTGATGATCTATCTTGGACTTGAACACTAAAAAGCAATAATACACATCATTCGGAAGCAAGCATTCCTAATGGTTACAAAGGAAAACATTCATTAAATGCTAGAACACTAATTTTAATTAAAAATAGCTTCTCTTCCAACATTTACAACATCGTTCCTTTTTTTCTTCTCTTTAGAACAACAATTTCTGCTTGTTTTACTACAAAATTTTTTATTGGGATTGCAATAATAAGATATCGGAAATTAGCCATATCTATGTCACATGGACGATCAACACACAAGGTTAACATTAGGATTTAAGAGTAGGGACGGGCCAGATGACACTCCTTAAAGGAATCAGTTCTAGTCTAAACAAAGCAAGGTCAAATGGAAGACCATGACTAATACATTGGAGGGTAAGACAGAGTTAAATTCACTGCAGAGAGCTATGGCCCATCACTATATGTGTAAATTTTTACAGAAGGGTGATGCTTTTATATTTGGTCAATGAAATTCCCTTTGAGATCTACCCATTCATCTAATTTAATAAGCATTCATTGATTATGAATGGGCATCTTTGTGGACAGACTTGAAGCATATTGCCAAGTTTTAGTCAAAACCATCTCTCCAGATTTTTTTCTTTCTTATAGAACTTGCCTAGAGTCAGCAAAAGTAAGCAAAATCACTCTCTTTGTACCAACACTTTGGCGCTACACTTATTTAGAGCTCCATTCACTAACGCCAACTCCAACTGCTGATTTAAGAGAGACTTGAATAGGAGTAGAAAACCCAGAAACATGAGGGTAGGGTACGTTTAAGAAGGCAAAAAAATCTTGAAATTCTCAAACTACATATGTTCAATTGTGATAGTCTTGCTTCCTACCAAGCAACACTTTTGATATAGGAAATATTACATTGAACACAAAAGGACTCACAGGACACAGTGCTCCTTTCATACAGCAGCCTTGCGAGTTGATGAAGAACTGGAGGCCTAAAGGGATAGACCCTGCACCTGAGTCACCACAGGCTAGCACAGACTGAACCTGAGAATCCAGGATCCTGGCTACAATACAAGTTCTATCTCTCAATCTTCTACTCAACTGCATTCAAGATCAGCATTAAAGTTTAAAATTTGAAAGATGAATTCTTTCAAATTAGGTGTGTGCTTTGGCTACTGAAAAATAATAAAAAAATTATTAAATAAAAATAATGAAGAATAAACAACTCAGCCCAATTTGAAGAGGAAAAAGCTTTGAATTGGGTATTCACATGACATACACAGTAGGCATGACTCTGCTAGTAGATTATTATTGAGTTATAAACCCTGATTATGTGGAAATTAAGGGTTTGAATAATGCACTTGAGAGCCCCTAATTGTCTAGTCTCAATGTGTGCAATTCTAGAATTGGAAGAAATATCCCTAAACATCTCAATCTTTTCCTGGCAGTTGGATCTCAAATTTATCCATAGCCACTGTCTCCCCCTCTTTGTCTTTATACCACTTGATAATGAGATCTCAAAGGGAACAGTACAGAAAGAGAACACAATCCAACCAAAATGAGTAAAGTTTTAGTATCATCTTATACCTAACATTCTCTCAATCAAACAGACAGATACTCATGAAGTACAGATCTATGCTTCCAGCATAGACTGTCTTCTCTAGGAAAAAAAAAAAAAACATTTTCCCACTTCAACTCTCCATTTCTGCCTAGAAAAATGTTCTCTGACTCTCTCAGATGTGTATAGCCAGCACCATGGCCTGAATCCCAGAAGAGTTATGAATGAGGCCCAACACATGCTTAAGGGACAATATCACCCTGAAATGCCAAAAGGTAGGACACCCTTACTCATCTCAATATCTTCTTCATCTCTATCAACCAAAATCATAATGTTTCTTCCAAGGTGCAATATGAGCCCCAGCTATTTCATACACAGCAGCTGCCTATTACTCGTTCTTTTTTTTTCCATCTGCTTGGTTGTTAACCACTTGGCAATTGGTCTTGGCAAATGCTCACTGTCCAAAGTAGATCAAAGTCTGCTGCCTACAGGAAATATGACAGATCTATTTTTATACAAACTGCAATAGCCTACACATAGCAGGTGCTTAATAAATATTTGCTGCTGATTGTGATAATTGCAATGGTTCCCAGGGGTTGCAGAAGGAAGAAATTACAAAAAGAAGTTGGGAGGGTGTGTATCTATGAGGAGGGTATGTAACACAATTGTAGAAATTGAGCAGAAATTGGAAAGAAAGGGCAGAGATGACCATCAGTTTCCTTAACATGGGTGTCAGTGAGGTGATCTTTACATCTACACTACAGCACTTCCTTTTCCATTGTCCTAATGCATAATTCAGGAAAATTCACCAAAATATAGAAGTGTAGCTTTAGTAAACAAAATGAATTGTTGCCAAGGTAAGAAATAACTGGTTATAGGGAGATTAGCATTCAAAAATATTTTTTCTCCCACATTTTTCCCCATCATTAAAGCTCAATAGGTACCCCAGTCCTCTCCCTCCCTTCTCCCCTCTCCATTCCCCCCCTTTTCTCCTTCCTTTTACTCCCCTCGCTTCCTCCCCTTCTTCCAGCGCCTTCCCCTTCCTCCCTCTCATCCCCTGGAGCATCTTTTTGTGTGGCATTCAAAAATTTATAAATGTGTTTCTGGCAACTTTTGCTCTAATGTTTCATTATTGACTAAAGTCAATCTTCTGCTTTTTGTTGCCAGCCAAGCCTTCTTCCTAGAAACCATGGCCTCTCTGTAAGCATGCTAACCATCTTCAAATGTCTATGCACATAAACACACACACACAATTTTTAGGGGATTTGATCATTTTCTCAGGGCAATTTTTCCCAACTAACCAAATTGCAGCAGTTTCCTGTTGCTTAGGCGAGGTCTTGCCTGGTGGTTCCTGATCCAGGCTCATCAAAGAATCTCCTTGGAAACTCAGAAACATATACAGAGCCCACCTGTCACAGGCTCTAGTACTTTCATTTTAAGTGGGATATGTGAGCAAGTATTATGACTCTATGTGGCAATAAGCAAGTATGACAAAGATTGGTCTGTATGTAATTGCTTTAGGAGTTTTAGCTTGGATTACTTTTTTTTCTCCTTAGACTTTTCTTACTAAAGGACTCCACATTCTATTATCCATCTGTGAAGGTGGATTTGGTCTCTCCATACCACCAACATTTAGAAAGATTTTCCTGGAGAAATTTTTCCAGCTGCTCAGTTTCTAAGGTTAAAGAGCTGTCATCATCATGCACAAGACTTTGAAGAACATCTCGTTGGTATTTATTTTATGAGTGAATAAAAGATATAACTCCAAGCTTTCATGAGACAAAGTTCCACAAAACATAACCTTCCATTAGTTTCCAGAAAGAAACACAGTAAGTAAAAGCTATTAGAATGAACACCACTCTGGATATCTGAGCTTTCTTGGATAGCTCTGATATAACCATGACTACACAGGGGCAGCAGAATACAGTGGGGACAAAGGGACCTGTGTCAATGTCACCCAGATAGGATCCCATGTACTGTAATGGTTCTCACAAGTGATGGCACATGCAACCCTCCATCTTCTATATAAACCAAATCATTTTTATCTGGCTTTAGCAGTGCTCATGAGAATCAAATAGTCCCTAAAAGGTTGTTAGCATGAAACAAAATAGAAATTTATTATTTTTTCTAATTTCTACCAAAATTAGAATTCTATTTATTTTTCTTTAGTATTTGATAACCTAAACAACCTCTCTTAAATCAAACTTCACTGACTTTTTCATATGAAGCCTATCTGTTTTTTGCTTTGTAAATTGTGCATCACTTAAGCATCATGCTTTCATTTGCCCAGTGACCCCATCTTTATGGAGAATCTATTTTAATGTCTTTCTGTTTCTAACCTTTTATTTTCCAAGTAACTACAATCCACTAAAACCTTTAAAAGTAAGTGTTTTGGGATTTTGTATATTTAATTTAATAATTCCATCCAAATCACCATGCAAGTTACTTTGAACATGTAATAAATGTTTAGAGTGCTATGTTACAAAAATATTTTATCATGATTACCATACATATAATTTAAGTTAAACTGCAAAAAGATTCTTCAAAGATTCAAATATTTATATATTATAATGTGAGGACAGTGGGGGTAGAAAAGCATATGTTTCCATCTGAGCTATTTATTTTTGTTACTGGGTTATTTTCATGTTTTACAAATGCTAGTTGATTTTTGTCAATTATTAGTCATCTGTATGTAGCAAATATTTATAAATTTTTATTTCTATTAAACTTACTGGAATTTATAAACAAACACTTTATTTGGATATATTTATTAATTGCTGGTGTGTCAGGACCAATTCAAGTCAATGTTTCATCCATAGACTTCATAGTTAAGATTTTTTTAATGATTCAGTCTCTAGCAACAAATGTCACTGTGCTATAACCAAAACAAATAATCCTACTTTTAATGATGATTTTTCCACTAAATTTATAACTGCTTTTGCAAGAGTGACAAAAGTTCTTCTTTCAACTGAATTAATTTCCAAACATTCCCTTTTATTCCAAAAATGGAATGAGAGTAGCCAAGTATTACTGGAATTTTCTCAATGGATTTTTGTTTGAACCTTTTAATGACACATAAACCAGCACCACTAAATATTTACAAAATTATTCTGTAAATAGAATTAACACATTAATACTTCTTACTTCACTTTTTGCACACACACAAACACCCACACACAAAATAAACTAAGTTCATTCCGAAGAACAGTTGCTTGTTCCAATTTAAAGAGCAAACTTTCTGCACCCACGTGTGTGAGAAGGTCATGGCTCCACTTAGACTTAACTATTCCATTTCTGCACAGCTTCTGATATTTCTTCAACAGATTTGTCTTTGGTTTGAATATTTGTGACTGGTTACCAACAGCACTGTAGTCTACTAGTGGATGCCAAATATCAATAAAGGTTTTTTCAGGTTTCCCATCTATCTATCACCAGGGAAATAGGAGTTTTCATAACAGGTATACCTTTAAGTCTGGTTATTGTAAATCACTTTCTAATTACAATTCTTGGAAGGCTGAGGCAGAATTAACATAGGTTAGAAAGAGGTCAGCCTCAACTGTCTTGAAAATTCCAAATCAGATTGGGTTAGAGAGAAAAACTGGCTAAAAAATTACTTCTAAAATTCATTGATACTAAATAAGGCTATTGAAAAAGGTTTTAAATATTAAAAATAATAAAACAGATAAGGATTGAAACTGCAATTCAGACTTTTCAGGGGTTATCTTATTAGATATAGCTTTGATATTTGAATATAAATTACAGCTTCAAGCTTGAATGAGTCCAAGCTTTCTAATTTTTTTTATTGTACCTGACTTCCATAAAGAGACATAAATTCAATATGGGTATAACCATTAACAATTCCTGCCACAAGACCTTTCTAGCTAACTCTGGAACATAGATAAAACAAATATTTGATATAGATTCATACCATGTAGGAAATGATGAAAATTAATAGATTAAGAATATCAATATTAAGCTTTATGTGTAGTATGACAAGACTCCTCCTTCTATTACCTATGTATACTCCCTCTATATTTGGTGTATAATATACCAGTATTTCCTACAGCCTGGCACACTGAGGATTTGAAGGCTCTGTGCACCTTCCATGCTGGGGCCACAGTGTCTGACAGGTGCAGCGGCGAGTAATTCTTGCCTCTAATCCTGGAGCTACTAGCTCTTGTTATTGGCTTGGCTCATGACTAGTAAGTCTGGCTTTATTCAAGAGCATAGAAGGTTGGATGGAGGAAGGCAAGTTATCACTACTTTTCATTCAGGCTTAACAGTAATTTAAAGAAAAAGCCCTGTTCATTGCCTGCACATTTCACAGCTCAGAGTGAGACCATGTAGAAGCCAATTTTGTTTGTTTTCAACTCAGCATCCAAATAATCATTTAAAAAGAAAATGCTGGATACATTCCAAATCAGGAAAATGCTAAGATGTGAGTCACCTAACAGGATTGTTCTGGGAAAACAAGAACAGTAACTACTCTTTTACAGAGATTTTTTTAAAACAGAAATGCACAGTACTAATCAAGGAAAAATACTGATTTCTGTTTGTCAGGAGGAAAAAGAAATCAGATTCATATGACTAATTGCCTAGATGTCTTTACCTCATTTTGAGAATAAATTTAATGTTTAAAACTGGATACCCTAAAATCATAATCTTAGCACCAGTATTGAACTGTAATTATTAGCTAGAGAAACAAAATAAAATACGCCTTTCTTCTGTATATATGCATAAGAGAGTTTGTCCAGTTTATTTGTATTTTCATAAATTGTATAATTAATTTCCATAAATTTGGAAATTCACTATGTGCCACAAATTATAGGAAGAAAATCTTGTGACAAATATTTATTCTATAAACATAAAGCCCATCCCACAACAAGAAAAGTTTATAAATTAAAAATTCACCAGTAAAATATTCTTACTAATTTTTGATCAAGCCAAAATACCAGAAAAATGAGTTTATCATGATTCTTTGATAGGGATATCACTTTTAGTAACCTATGGAAAGATACTGTCATCATCATTAGGAATTATAAGTCTTATTATTTATTCTTTCCATGTGATCTTTTCAAGATCAGTTGAACCTAGAACCTCCATGCGCAAGGCTTAATCACATCACAGCAGTATAAGGTAAATACATCAAATATAATTCATTCTCTCCTTATTGGTGAAACATGTCATTCTATTGCAACATTGTTTGTTCCTAAAATAACCGCCTATTCAGAGTCATTTTCCCTGTATCTTTCTTTTTAAGCTAGTGTCAGCCCAGCCTTTTGTTTTGAAAGCTACTGTATCCAAAGGCCAGAACTGCCTTACTCTTTTCTTAAACATCTAGGTTGTTGTTGAAGGTAGTGTTTCATTACGCCTGTGGAAAAAAAGTATGTAAATTTTATAGTAGGTGATCCACTTGTTCTCTAAGTTAAGCATTCACTGTTGGTAGTCACTTCCAGAAGCCTGAGTGTCCAGCCCTTTCCTGTGTAGAGTTCCAGTACCAGTAAGTTTTAGACAATGGTTTCTCCAGAATGCTTTCTTTCATGTAGAAAAGTAAAACTGTCCCTCTTCAGAACACCATCTGAAAAGTTAGTGGTAGATACAGAGGGAAACTGGTAAACTGGGTATCCACCCAGGCCAGGCTTCTCCCAGTCAGTACCCTTTCTGCTTCTGCATGCTACTTTATCCAGCTGATTTCTCCATTCTTTATCCATGCTGTATCCCTTTGAAATTTTGCATGCACAGAAACAAATACAAAAGTTCAAATTGCTATTGGGTTGAAAGTTATAATAATTGCCAGTGTGTTTTGTGCTTTTGAAACCAGACTTTCATTTGAAGTCAAAAAGGTCTTTACAAGTTGATCTTTCTGGGAGACTGGGGCCTTCTTGATTTCCTAATTAATTGAAATGCTGGCAAGAATGGCATGCATTTTTATTTTGGTTTAGGCTTTGGAATGTATGGAGAACAGACTATTCAAAGATTCCCCAGAGGCCCAGAAAAGGGCACTATCCAAAAATGCCACTTGGAAATATCCCCAAGCCACTGCCCCATTAATAGCTATTCTGCTTTGAACAGATCAAGGCTCTCTCTTGGACAAGCAGCATAAACAGATGGTGCACCTGGTGGCAAACAAGGCTGACTCTGTCGTGACAGACAAGTACACCTGAAGGCCATGATGGCAGCCTTCCAGAGGTGGGTCAGGGCAGGTCAATGATACACAGATACTGCTACTTGTTGGGCCAGGTTTTGAATCACACACCCCAATGCCCTTTGATTTTTTTTGTATTATCATGTTCATTAAAATAAATTATGGCATCACTGAAATATTTTAAATGCTTGGTATGAATGCCAAATTTGACAAATCCAAAAGTAGTGTCAGGGTTTTGAAGTCTGATGGAGAATTTTTTTCCTGGAGTATATGCCTATTTTAATTCTATGCCATGTTTTCTTGTAGTAAATCTTTAGGTGCTATTTCTGCACATCCTTCTTGGAAAGGATATATTTCTCTTATAAAAAAATTTTACTTTAGAACCATGCATTCTAGTTTGATACATGGAAACATAAGCTTTTTTGAGGTTATTTCATATCTATGATGGTATTTGAGTATCAGCAGCTTGAGATCTTTCAGATAAGTTACTTTCAATCTTGTGCAACTAAAAAAAACAAAGCTCTAAAATGAAACTTTCAAGTAATATCTTCTCTTTATACTATATAGTTTTGCAATAATATTGGCAATTATTTAATACCTTAATACTCCCTAAAGTGAAATGTGTTGTCAAAATGAGGTGTAGTAAGAGATGATGAACACATCTTCAATAAATCAGCAACACATTTTTTATGACTCTCCTACACCAGACAGAACTCTGCCTACTTCCTGTAACATTGATTTGATGATTTTGCTCATAAAGACCAAGATGTTTCACCCAAATTAGGGTCCTGAGCTACAAATAGGGGTTCTAAAGTGTCTAATAATATTTGACCAAGATAGGTTCCAGATAACTCAAAATGTTAAAAAAGACAAAATGTTACCTATGTAAGGAGGAAATCAGTGAGAGAACAAATACTCCAGCATATTTTTATGTTACTTAGAAGCAAGATTTTTCCCACCGTGACAAAATTTTGATATTTCATAAATACCTATTAGTTTAATGTCTCCTTTACCAATGAAAGTGCATAATAAACTTTAAATTGAATCATCACAAAACAGACTAAACTTGGATTGCCAGAGATTAGGTAACAAAATCACTGAAACCTGCAGGGGATAGAACAAGACAGAAGTAAGACTTGAGGCTATTACTGGCATAGTTAGTAGGTTCACATCCAGTTATGCTGCCAATCTCTCTAGGGTATCAGGAGGTAAAGGGCACTAATTTGTACTCATCATAATGTTGTCTAAGTTGACTTACATACTAAGAGCTGAAGGATGACCACACAAGATTAACTAGATAAGCATGGAAATGCCTTACTAAAAATGATACTTGTTATTGGCTAAAATTTTTGTTTTTCCTTCCCCAATTATGTACCAACTGATGCGCTCTAGAGATTAATGCTTAAATGTTCTGTTTAAAGCAACTATGTGACCACTGCTTTAACATACTGTTGACTAAAGCCAAATCAAAATACTGTGGTCAGAACTGACATTGCTCCACAACCACAAATACTAAAAAGGAGAATTTGCTATTTTATCTGGAATTATTTTGAACCAACACATGTATATAAGTATTTTTCCAGGCCACTGAAGTGTAGTTAACCAAAAAATGCTCATATTATATATATGGGATATACATGCACATGTGTTGTATGTGTGTGTACACACATATGCACTGGCATGTGCACAAGTGAGCCAGATGCCTAGAGAGAGTATCTTCCTTTGTAGCTCCCCATCTTACTTTTTGAGACAGAGTCTCTTATGGAACCTGGAATTCATCAACTGACTAGATTGACTGGCTTATACATCTCATGATCTACCTATCTCCTTCCAGTGTTCAAATTACAGAAGTACACCATCATACCCAGATTTTACATGAGTGCTAGGGATTCAAAATCAGGTCTTGTACTTACACAGCAAGCAATTAACCTGCTAAAACATCTCCTCAGTCCCAAAGATGCTCATATTCTGAACTGTGTACTGTTACATGGGAGAGTGACTAGTGTGGAGCACACTGAAGGACCTTTAGAAAAAGTGAAACCCTCACAGGAGGACTTAGTTCTTTCTAGCAACTGTCTTCCTCTTGTTCTAGCAGCAGCTTTCCTTCTACTTTCTATCATCAAGTCACTTGACTTCTTGTAATTCCTTGAATTAGTGATGTTTCATGTTCAGAATAAGAGTCTGCCTTTTTCAGTTATTTTTTACCAGGCCAACTCTGTATATCTCAGGCTTAAAGCAGGCTCACAGCCTTTAACATAAAGTTCCTTGTGTATTTCAATGCCCTTGGAGTGAGACATTCATTTTATTATAACACTAGGGTTCATTTCCTTGGAGATACTGTAAACTATGGAAAGACAAGGAAAAATTCTGTTTGTGCTATATAACCTGTCTCTAGTGCAATTCTTATCATGCACTAGATATAGGGAAAATCAATTATTGGATAAGTTAATTTACTCCTTAACTCAAAAATAATTACTTAGTACTTACTAACTCTTACTAGTATAGCACCAACCATCATATATCATTCCCAGCTGTAACAGTTACTCTTAATTATTGCTGTGAGAGAACACTCAAAGTCGATGAACTTAAAGGAGAAAGGGAGGTTTATTCTGCTTACAATTCCAGAGGGAAGGTACAGTCTCTCAAAGCAGAGGCGGCATAGCTGGCTGGCCAAAGCTGGAGGAGGCTAAGTCACCGCAGACATCTTGGAAGCTGAGAGCTGCAGACTGCTTGCAGCAAAACCAACTTCTCCTGGAGGTAGGGTGGGACTAATCCACTTCAAGGCCCACCCCTGATGACTGCCTTCCTCCAGCAAGGCTCCACCTTTCAAGGTGCCATGACCTTGCCAAACACATGAGACTGTGGGGGACACATTTCAAACCATGACATTCCACTCCTGGCCCCCACAAGTTCATTACCATCTCGTTATGCAAATCATACTCAGTCCAACTTTAAAAGTCTTCATAGACTACAATGGTAGTCCCAACAATCCAAAAGTCCAAAGTCCAAAGCCTTCTGTAAAATCAAAATACAAGTTACATTCTTCTAACATATGATGGCACAGAATACACATTCTCATTCCAAAAGGAAGGAATGGGGGCATATCCAGAAAGATTGGTCCATAACAAGACCGAAAACCAGCAGGACAAACTCCAAATCTTGTAGCTCCAAGTCCAACAGGCGAGCCTCTTCTTGAAATCATCTCAGTTCCAAAGGGCTTTGGTTCCACCCCTCCAATGCAGCTGTCCATAGAATACATTGGTCTCTTGAGCTGACTCCTCCCAGGGTATACAGCTCTCCTTGCTGGTGTCCCACGTTGTGTCTGGAATCTCTAACATCTTTACTTCTCAATGACAAACCAGGTTTTAACTCCACAGCACAAACTGCCCTTCTTGGGCCTCTAAACTGCAGGCTTCTTGCCTCATGATGCCTGGATTCTGCCAATTTTTGAAATCTTAGAGGAGGACTCCATGATCTCCTTCCTCTTGCATCACTGATGCCTCTAAAACCAGAACCACGTGGACAACTTTGCCAAGACTGGCCCCCTTGAATCGCAGCTGATTCTGCTTCTCTATGTTGACCATCTCTTTCACTCCTGAGCAGTTGCTTGGTAAGAGAAACCAACTCTTGCTTTGGAACTCCACCCTTTAGCTCCAGTCTTCTGAAAGGATTTGCATTCTTATGAGTGGGAGCCTTCCTTGAGGATCCTGCCCTCAAGCTAGAGCCTCTCCTATTATCCAAACTGAGAGCAGGCTTTGATTTACAAATGGAGCTTCTTCCTGGTTTGACTCTTTAAGTTCGGCATTGTATTTTTTATCATTAGATTTTACAGTTTTTACTTCTTTCTGCCTGATTCTTTACTCTTTTTCACAACTCTAAAAACAACTAAAAAGTAGCCATATCACATAGTCAAGACTACATTGCTTTGAAATTTCCTCCACCAAGCACTCCAGCTTAACTTCAGGCAAACTTTCAGGATGAGGGCAAAACTTCACTAAACTCTCCTTTGGACCATCGCAAGCTGGGCTTCCACTGTCTGCCTCTCTCACAGCATTGCTCTCCTCTGAGCTCTCACGAGAAAGGTCCCTTTGGCCCAACTGCCAAGATGCAAAGACTTTCCCAGCACAAAGTCCCAAAGTTCTCCGTATGTCTCCCAACAAACAGTTCCAAAGGCACACTAGCCACATCACAGCATTGGCCATGCTTCTGGGTACCAACTTTTCTCAGCTTCACAAACAACTTCACTTTGTGGTACCAGCTGTTCTTATCTCACAGCAATACCCCACTCCTGGTACCAATTTCTGTAACAGTTACTCTTAATTATTGCTGTGAGAGAACACTCAAAGTAGATCAACTTAAGGGAGAAAGAGAGGTTTATTCAGCTTACAGTTCCAAAGGGAAGGAACAGTCTCTCAAAGCAGAGGCGGCATGGCTGTCTGGCCAAAGCTGGAGGAGGCTAAGTCACTGCAGACATCTTGGAAGCTGAGAGCTGCAGACTGCTTGCAGCAAAGCCAACTTCTCCTGGAGGTAGGGTGGGACTAATCCACTTCAAGGCCCACCCCTGGTGACTGCCTTCCTCCAGCAAGGCTCCACCTCTCAAGGTGCCATGACCTTGCCAAACACATGAGACTGTGGGGGACACATTTCAAACCATGACACCAGCACACAGTAATGATAAAGATTGTTAATGATAATTATCCTTATAATTTTAATATTAGAAGAACTGTCAGAGAAGGACCATAATAAACAAAAAGCAACGAAGATTGTTAAAATGGCAGCATTTTTATAAAAGAGAAACAGAACCAAGGAAAGGGATTAGGAGTGTCCTAAGGAAAGCTATCATCACAATTTCATGTCAGATGGGCAACATAATTCTCCATGAAAGGGAAATTCTGTACTAAGATATGACAAGGTAGCAGGGGAATGAAGCATATGTGGATCTGGGAAGAAAGACTTAAGGCAAAGCAACTGGACTTGCGTAGTGGACTAACTGGTGCTATTGTGTCTTCCAGCTCCTCCCCACCACTGCCATCTCCATAGTACAAAGAACACAACTTGGTCTTCTGGCCTTTCCTCTTGCCTGTCGAAAAACAAGAGAAGACTCAGTTAAACTGAAGCACTTAGTTTTGCCTTCTGAATGAATTCAGAATGCGCAAGAAGTACATGGCATAAATATGCATAAAAGATGTTTGTTCAGCCTTGACAGTCTCTGTTCAAGATGAAAACTTTGGAACCACAGAAATTTATTTTCTAAAATCTTCATCTTGCAGTCTTTTATTCTAAAATAATAACAAATATTCTTTGATCACAAATGTTTTAACTAATAAAACAGTAATTAGGATTTCAATATAATTATTTATCTGCTCTCTATAGTCAGAGTCAACCACAAGGACATTCATAGAAAAGTGATTAGAATATATAATATGGACAGAAGAGGAAAGTAAGGATCAGAGCATCCCTTTTTGCTTTGGTAGATAGAGAGAAAAAGTGAGAAACTATAGCTAGATGATTGATGGCTAGATAAATGGTATAGATAAAAAGGTAGGTCAATTTGATGGTTAGAGAGATTAGATAGATAGATGATAGATAGATAGATAGATAGATAGATAGATAGATAGATAGATAGATAGATAGATAGATGATAGATAGACTCTTACTATGCAACCTAGGATACTCTTAAATTCCAGATCTTGCCTCAGTCTTCCAAGTGCTAGAAAAGATATGTGCTACCATAACCTTTTAAAGAGTATTCTCACTATCAGATCAGGAATTTGAAATATATTTTGTTGGGACCCGAGAAGAAACTCACATATGGAAATCAGAGAAAATCATAAATCTGTGTTCTCTTATAAAATAAGAATGGAAAAGTCCATAAAGTTCCAAATGTGTTGAATAAAGAAGAAAATAAAAACAAAACCACCTATACAATGTTGGTCTCAATCATTCAAACATGAGTTAACAAGCACCGAGAGGGCACACATGAATGACAGAGGAAGAGCTGCCCGAACGTGAAAGTTTATGTGACGAAAGAGCAAGCTGTCAAAGATGGCACTGATGTTAAGTGCTAAGGCCAATATAAAAATGGTGGGTTTTGGTTTTTTGTATATCCTTATCCCCCACACTTCTAGGGTACTCAAGAGACAAAGTGGATTTGAGAAAAGAGCTCATATGTATATATACCTGAATGACGATACTGGTGTGAAATCCAATAGATATTTCCTTGAGCCGAAGAATAGAAACCTAGTAGGAAACTGACAAAAGATGTAGGAATTATTTTCACGAAAGGAAAAGCTTGGGATAAGGTAAAATGCACAGGAAACATAGGTAGGCAGAAATAATAGCAATAAGTAGGAGGTGGATGCTTATAGCATACCCATAGTTCAACAGCAGGAAAAAAAAGATGACTGGAGTTGAGTAGGATGAGCAGCAAGAGTCGGAGCCAATGGCATGTGAAAGAGGAGGAGGCTTCAAGGGTCAGGGTAGGAATTAGGAAGTAAGACTAGTGTTCCAAAACAGTAGTGTTAATGCAGCCACAGGCAAAAGTCCAGTTACAAGAAGGGGTGGAGCAGAACACTTGAGATGGGGAAGAGATAGATACTTTCTCTACAAGGCTGTTAATGGTGTGAAAAATAGTGTTTACTGAAGGAGTTAGCGATTCAAAGACAAGTGTTTAGGGTTATTTCTGAGTTAAAGATAAAGGTATGGTTGTAGAAAACTATGAGAGGCATAAAAAAGCAATTGGAATAGCATTAAATCTGTATATGGCCTTTGGTAGGATTGTCATTTTTTTTTAAATTTTTTTTATTATTATTTATTCAACTGTGTGCATGTGAGTGTGTATGTGCGCGCGCGTGTGTGTGTCTGTGTATGTGTAGAACCACGGACGAATTCGCGAACCACCATGGACACCTCCACCTCCTTCTGCCCCGGGATTCACAAGCTCCGCCCTACCAGGACCAGAAGTGCAGGCCGCCCCTGCTTCCGCCTGGGATCTGGGATCCAAACTCAGGACCTTCCGCCTGCAAGGCGGAGGCTTAACCCCTGAGCCACCTCTCCAGCCCAGGATTGTCATTTTTATGAGGTTGATTCTGCCAATCTAGGAGAGTTAAAATAGAAGATGAAGGTTCAGTTAATTTTTTCCTACAGCATTTGCAACATAAACAAATTTTATCGAGAAAACAAAGCAATCAGAAGAAGAAGAATACATAGAACACCAGACAGAAGCAGACTCTGAGAGTAACAGCTCCGATTTTGATTGTTTCAGTTTAATTTTATTCTTTGACATTTTTCATGAACATGTAAGTGGAATTTCAATCATTTCCACCCCATATTACTTGAAATCCTCTTCTTCCCAACTAGTGTCCTTCCTATGTTCATGTCCTGATTTTGATTTCTACGTCATAGTCTGAGATAGGAGATGAGTGAAGATAAATACCACAAACAAAAAGACACATGAAATCTGAGTTCGAGATGAGGACTTAATAACAACATGCATAAATATGAAGAGAAGAAAACCAACATAAACAGCACAAAGATTCAAAAGAGTACAACAAAGAGACGCTTGGAAGTTGAAAGAGACGAAAGTAGGTGTCTACAACTTCGAAACTAGGATGACTGTTTCATTTCTGTCGCAAAGGACGTCAGAAACACATTTTTGATCTTGTGACCAGGAACCAGGCTGGACCTACCTAAAGCACTCTTCTCCCACCTATTCCACCATAGATGAATATCCCTACTTAAAACAAACATGCGACATTGCTGCTTAGGGAGGTCAAAGGAAAACATTAGGAAAAATTTCATTCCTTTTTCTCTTTTGGGTTCTGGGGACTAAACTCTGATTGTCAGTCTTGCAACAAGAACCTTTGCTAGCTGAGTTATTTCACTGGTATCCATTTTACAATAGGAATTAAGTAACCAATATAAAAGCGTCTAAATTAATTTAGGATACAGTCAAGTAAAGAATGCTAATTAAAAAAATGAATGGGAAATAAGGAAGCACTTTCAGAGAAGGGGGAGCCTTTTCAACACTTTCAAAGTTATACTTTCATATTTTTCTATTAGGATAGATTCTTTGAATGCAATGGACTTTTTTTCTTCTTGGTGGGCTTCACTTGAGGGAATAACATCCTGGAAACTTGAAGTCACCAAAGCCACACTGAGCCAGAGGTTTAGAAAGTCGCTGTCTCACACCCAAGAATAAGTAAACAGACAGGGAGTGACAAAGCTAGCATAAAGTAAGGAAAAGTGACAAAAGACCTCCCAAGGCCTAAGAGATGGCTCAGCTCAGCAGTTACAGTAATTACTGCGAACACAAAGGGACCAAAGTTTAGATACCCAGAACCCACTTAAAAATGCCAGGTGACCATGGTGGCAGGCCTGTAATTCCAGCCACAAGGCATTCCCAGGACAACCTAGTTAGCCAATATAATCCTATTCATCAGAGAGAATCTTCCTCAAAAAGAATAATGTAGAAGAATAACTGAGGATGATTCCTGATATGGGCTTCGTGCTTCCACACAGTATGCAAGCACCTGTACATACACACCTCACATTCACATGTACCGCAGACATATAAACAAGCATACGCACAAGAATGCACATGCACACATACCCACACACCTATGTGTGGGGGACAGAACTCTCTGGAGAGTGGGAGGAGCACCAAGAGAAGTTTTTCTTCCCAATGAGCTTAATGGACTTATAAAAACAGACAGAGACTGATGCCATATTCATTAAATCTGGTCAGTTTTGAGAACCTTTCAGGCTAAGCCAGTAAGGAACCCACAAACTATATATGTTCCCCTGGCCCAACCAGAGAGTAACTGATCAATTTAGGGGAGGAGTCACATGTGTTACATGAGTAGTTCATGATCCACCATGGACCATTCCCTTACTGCCTATAGAGAATTTAACTTGTCTCACCATAACAATTTAATGGGCTAACATTCTTTTATAATTCAATTTTATAAACCCTCTTTCTCTTGACTTTTCTACATGACTGTATTTTGTCCAGATTCTTAGTAAATTCCAGGTTTGCTTTCATTGCAAATCAGAAAAACAATTTTTGAAGAGACATAAGAGCAGCTATTTGACATTGTTAACAAAAAAAAGAGAAAAAGCATGCAAGTGTCCTAACTTGGCATGTTGTAAATGGCCACATGTGTGTGGACAGGACAAAACTGGAAAGATCTATTCAATGATGCTACTCTTTTCCACCCAGCTCTCCAAAACCCTACCCAAGCCAACAGCCAACCAACATATGATTAGGAATGTAAATTCACATTAATGAGCCACATAATAACAGTTTCTGAAAATTAAAATACTTCTGGGACAATGGCTAATCTGGGTTATTAAGCTCATCTGGTCATCAAAAAACACTCTACCAAAAGTTTTTTTTCCTTCAATTATTCCAGAAGTACAGGCATATTAATAAATTATTATTTCCTAAATCAATATCCTAGGTCAGTGGCTCAAAGTGTGATCTCCAAATGAGAGGTATCAGTGCCATCTGGGAAGTCACTGAAAATGGTCAGTCTTGAGGTTCAGACTTGTAGATTCAATACTGTGGACTAGGATCAGGAATATGGTACTGAAAGTTCTGTAGCTTATAATAATGTAACTACAACTAGACAGAGAGTGAAAGAGAAAGAGAGACAGGGATAGAGAAAGAGGATATGAACTGTGCTAAAATAGAAGTGTAAGAAATATGTCTGAAGTGTTTCCAAAAGGGCACTTGAGAATGGCTTCCAAACCAATCAGCACCACTGAATTAAAAAATATGTTTAAAGACAAAGGAAAAGGGAGGAAAGAAAGACAAAAGGGTGAGAAGAATGAACGATGCAGGAAGTATGGAGAGAGAAGGTTGAGAGAAGTCAATTAACTAGTGATGTTGATCAATTCCATCTATACAAGAGGGCAAGAAGTGAATCATTCACACTGGTCCCCAGACCAAAATAAATAGTAGGTGACCAACAAATAGTTTCATAGTAAAAACTAAGAAGAGACTGAGTTCATGTTTCAAAAAGAAAGAATTAAGCTCATGCATAAATCATAACTCTTTGTGTCTTTGGCATATAAAAACTGTTGCCTTATTAAAGTGCTAAGGTTTATGATATCTTTTAGTTAATGAGTGCTTTGAGAACTTATATTTCAAAATGACAAGCTTGAATTACATCCACAGATATCAGGTTCAATATGTGCTTGGGTTTAATAATGCAAGCATGTTTCCCTCAACTAAAAATAAAGAAAAAAAGTTTTATTTATGTCTAAAGGAAGTAGGGACAAGAATCATCTCAGAAGTCAGTCTCTGCTCTCTTTCGTAGGTCAGCAAGGAGAAAGAATATTGAGGCAGCAGAAGCAAAGATGGCATGTGTACGCTGATCCACACTGACCTGAGAGAGGAGGGATATATAAGACAAATCTTCCCTATGCCTGCCACACTGGGGAATGAAGCTAAGGTCCCACAGTGATATATAAGCTCCCTATATCCCCAGCCTAGTGGGTATAACTGCCACTTTGTAAATCTCAGTGGTCATTTGTAAGGACCATCTCTCCAGTCATTATTGTCTGAGTTCCCTTGTAACTCCTGAGCCACTCCATGGCCAAGACAATAAAAGATTGTGACCCTACCCATCCCTTCTTTCTCTCCCCTCTCTCTTCTCTGGCTCTCTAACTCTCCACCTCTCCTCCTGCCATGCTGTCATGGTGGCTGTCTTCCCACCCTCTCCAACTTTAAGCTATCGCTACTGTTCTAATACTCTCCCACCTTAAAGCTAAACTATAGCTCCTTTGACCATCAAGCCCCTAACTCTAAATAAACTCTTCTTCCTGAAGTCTTGCCCTCTTGTCAGTTTCTTTTAATTTAAGTGCCTAGATGTGGCACCCACACATGGTCAGTGTCACACCCTTTTTGTCTCCCCACTGACCTAACAAACTGGCCTTGAGTTCACTCAGTAGCATAGGCAGGTCTTAATCTTGTCATCTTCTAGTCTTTGCCTCCCTCTGAGTAGCTGAGGTCACAGATCTGTACCAGCAAACACTGAGTTAAGTCAGATAAGACTTTGTTTCTTTCTGTTGAGCTCCAGTGTTCCACTGCTCCATGGCAGAGTCTCAAACAAACATGATGACCTCAAGGCAAATGTAGGCAGAAGAAATGCCCCATTACTTCAGATGCTCTCCTATTTTGAGGTTGTCTTTCACATGAGGTATAGAGAGTTCACTGAAGCCAAGCCTAGCTGGCCAAGATGTTAACGAGTACAGGGGTAAGGTTTAGATATTCTGGGAGAACCTGAGTTTTAGAAAAACAAGAGGGAAGAGTGACTTGTAAATTCCAAGGCCCTGTAGCTTCCTCCCCTCTCTAATCCCTTCCCCTCCTCCCAATGCCTATTATCACCTCTTTTGGAGCCTTAAATCTAAGCCAGAAAGCACTGGATGGGAATAATCTTTTGAAACAACCCTGATGGCCACCTCTGACCTGTTCATTAATACTAAAGCAGATCTGGATTATAGTTTGTCAGAAGTGTTTATTATCTTCTTATTTTAAGAGACAGGAAAGATTAAGAATGTTCTAGTTTTGACATGAGCCTCCACATTTGCAATAAACTTAAAATAGAACGTAAATGGTAGAATAATTTCCTGGCACAGTTCAACTGACAATTCATAAGAAGACCCCAGATAGAGAGGAGATAACTGTCTCCTTTTAAATGGCATCCCTCTGGGAAGTTACACATCTAAATAACTTTTGTCTATCATTACTGCTTTCAGAGCTTGTTAGTAATTGTTTGTAGTGGCACCAAAAGTTTATGCATGTCACATGAAATCCTGACAATAACCACCAGCCCGAAAAGCAGACTTAAGGACAGATATTTCAGTTACAGTCACAAACATAAGTCCTGAACTTGTTACAATTAACAATGCTAACAAGCACTTTTCAAATGAAAAGAGAAGAATTTCTAGACAATTAAAAAGTATAGAAAGTTGAGAGAAGGAAACGTGTGCCTGGAAGTGAGCATCAACCTCTTTAGCTACAGAATTTGTATTTTTAAATGATTTGTCACAAACGCATTGCAAATCTTGCTGTTCTGTTAGAGAAAAAAATGAGGCGTAAGAGAAAAATTCACTGTGAACAAAGGAACTTTTGCCAATGGCACTAAAACTGTGTATTTCAGATTTCAGAAACCCATAACCAAGTTAACTGGACTATCATCCATGCTCACAGTGCTTCTTAAAGTCTAGCATGTGGGAGAATCACCTGTCTGTGCTCAAGAGAGCCTGTTTCAGTATACTAGCAATGAGCTAAAGCATTACTGCTTTCACTGAGAAACCAGATGATGTTTGTGTAACTGTGCAGACCACCTTGGGATGGCACTGAAACCACAGGAGGCCTGATCACCAGGGAGGGCTTCTGAGAACAAATATTGTTGTTGAAGTATGTGTGGGAAGGAGAGGGTTTGTATATGTATATGTGTGTGTGTGTGTGTGCATGTGTAAGCATGATTTGTGTTTATAAGCATGGCAGGGTATGTAAAACAAGACCTTGGGTGTGCAAATGTGCAAGCGTGCTACCACTGAGTAATGATGGCATCTGCCAAATATTGGTGTTTTTGTCTTGATAACAGTCCTGGCTCTGAAAAGGAGTCTAGTTACTATTTTGCTCACACTTGTGCCAGCAGTTCATCAAAATACAATAATGATCAATTGTGCCAAGAGGGCAATATATGTCCTCTCTACATCAGTTGCACATATCTTAAGGAACTTAGCCACTGCTAGCAAATGTCTTACATGGTAAGCAGTCTGAGAGGAGCACTTTCACAAATGCTCTTACTACATCCCAGGTTCCCACCTGTCCCTACATACATACGTATTACTTTCACAATGACAGAAAGTAAATAAAAGGAGTGCGCACCTATTTAGTAAGCTGTGTCCACAAAGTCTTATTCTTATAATAGTATCTTACACAAAAAGAGAAACATAGCGAGTTTGCACTGTAGAAATAAAGATGTCAATTAGCATTTCATTACAGCCCTGAAACCAAGTGAACACAAGCATCCCAGGCACATGATTATTTGTGTGGAAACTAGAGATTTCTCAATTGTAACCTAATGATTCCATTCCACATATTACTAGTATTACACGTATACATGTGAAGAGGTCAGTGCTATCGGAAAAAATCTGTGGAACTTTCATTCAATTTTGTTATGTACCTAAAAGATAGAAAGACTATCACAATGTTTTGCAATATACATTTAATCAAACACAAGTGACATTCCATTCTACATAAGTTAGAGCTTCTCAGAAATTAATTACCCTTTGTGACACAGAGTTACTTAAATTAGTATTTTTCATACATCATCATACACATTAAAGGAAGGAGGAGAACTTGAGCCAATAGCTCTATCAGATGGTTTATAACTGACTTTTCTCCATATTCTCTTCCTAAATTTTCAATGTTTCGGGCTAAAACTGTTTTAGACATTCTCAGGTTTGAGCAAAACATAACTCTGGGCTTTCAGTAACCAGGGATGAAAGGTGCCATTTCAAGCCTGAATGGTGTGTCCAGCACTACCTGGATATGCAGTAAATTCTCTAAGGCACCAACCATGTTCTAAGACTGATCCCAGTGCACACATTGGAGGACACATGTGCTCAAGTATCTATACTCCCCCACCAGCTAAGAGGCTATCTCTGCTCTGAACCTCATCCATTCAGTTAGTCCCCTGATGACCTTCATGATTAAACCTCCAGACTCTGGAGCAAGATTTTCAGAGTTCCAACCCAAGCTCCAGCTCCCAACTGTAGGCAGCGGTTGTTCCTTCTGCCTAAAATTTCCTCAAAGTACTTCCCTCTCATAAAAGCAGAGTCCTCAGGGTAAAAGGTACAATCATTTCTATCACCCTGAATTGGAAGAAGCATTGAATCATTTGAGCAATAGTCTGTTTATTAAAGTTGAACTACTATATCCTGTCCACTTGCAAAAAAATGAATACTAGTAAAAACTATTTAGTATCATTCTCTCTTCATCTCTTCCACATGGAATACCCACCACCCACTCTCAAAGCCTTAATTGCTTCACATGGTGATGTCACGGCATGGTGATCAGGACCAGGTGCAGATAATTCACCTCAGATGAGCTCCTGAGCACAGTCGTGAAATGAAAGAGCAAAGTTCCATTCTCCATACAGGCCCCTGTTGCAGTACTGACACCAGAGCAGGGAGCCTGCTGCACACAGACTTTGTAGAGGGGTAGGTGGGAGGCTCATGGACAAGGAGCCTGCTGCACACAGCCTGATACAGATGAATTAGGCGGGGAGCACAGGGGATCCTTGATCTGTAGGAACTCTATTTACAGCAAAGACAAACACATGTTAGGGATCGTTCTCCTTATCTCTCAGCCCTGGTTGCTGGGCTTTGATGGAGATCAAGCATGTCCAACCCAAGACCTGTGGACACACATGGTTGAGAATAGTTATAAATGCAGCCCAACCTATAATTAACTGTAAACTTCCTTAAAATATCATGAGGCTGTTTGTAACCTTTTAAAATTTTAATTGACTTGCAAAGTAGTAGGCTTCCACATGGCTTTTCAAACATTTTTAGTTTGGAGGAACCTTCTCCTCATGTCCTCTTATCCACACTCGCATGCCTCATTTCTAGCTTATAGGTCTTTTCAGACAACCCAGGTTAAGCACACTAGTCTAAAAATTCAAAGCTAGGACCTCCATACGCATATGACAGAGATTGTGCAGGATTTATTTTTCTGGGCCTGGGTTATCTCATTTCATACAACAATGTCCAGTTCCTGTTTATTTTCCTGTGAATTCCATAATCTCATTTTTCTTTTTTCTTTATTTATTCTTTTGTATTCTTTATACTTTCATGTATAAATATTTGAGAAATTTATGTGTGTTCATGCATTACTATCCAAATCCATCCCTCATTCCTCTCCCACTCCATACAGTCTCCTTTCTAGTCAGTTTCCCTTCTACTTCCATGTTCCATTGTGTATATATACCACATTTTCCTTATCCATTCATCAGCTGATGGACTTCTGGTATGGGTCCATGTTCTAATAATTATGAATAGAGAAGCAATGAACATGGATGCAAAGATATCTTTATTAAGTAAGTTCAAGGCAAGCCTGAGCTACAACATGAGATAATCTCTCTCTGCATATATTTAAATATATAAATGTGCATATATTATATATAGGGTAATATGCATGTACATATGCATCTTTTCATCTTGTACAAACTCTTGAGCCAAAGTCTGACATCTGCATATGTCACTATTGGATAATCTCAGTGAGTTTCCCATGATTCTGCTAGAACTCTGCTCAGAAGTCAGTCAAACAACAGTTCTCTTACAGAGAAGTCCTTCCTACATCAGAGTCAACATGGCTGTCAGAAACTCCCCAGAGGTCTTGGCTCAGCTCATACTGGATCCTTGCTTTGAGCCATTTCTTAATTTAGCACCTTTTGCTATTGTTGTTGTTGTTATTATTGCATGTGAGCTTGTGTTGTCAGAGGGCACTGCGTGTCCTTGTGGAAGACCAAGAGTACTTTGAGAATAATCCTGGATTGCTTCTACCTCCTTTGTGCTTCGTTCTGGGATTTCCCAGGCTTTGCTCACTAGGGCCAGAAGAGCAGTTGACTCTGTTTCTGTCTGATATTTTTATATGGAACTTGAGATCTGAACTCAGGTCCTTCTGCTTTCAAGGAAGAATATTAACCCAGGCCAACTTTTGCCTTTATAAAGGCTGAGAAATTTCAAGTGCTGACTGTTTTCTATTTAACAGCCCTTACTCCAATTTATCTCTTTTTTTAACATTTCAGTGTTATCAGGAAAAGAAGCCAGGCAGCATCCTAAACACAGTGCTTGGAAATCACCTAATAAATTAGGCACATTTTCTACTCCCACATAGCTTAAGGCCACAGTGTTCATTTATACGAACAAGTAATTCCAGTCTTCTAGTTTCCAATAATGTTTTATTCTCATCCCTGCAATTTATCATTCTCAGGGTGTGCAAAGCTCAAAATTCTATGAACTTTAGCACTTAAGGATTGATAATTTAAACAATGTGCTAACATTCTCCTGAAAATTAAGTTTTCGTCTTACCACTACCTGGATCAAAACCAATCCCATATTCATTTGCTATTGGGCAAGAACTTCACTTCTAGGCACCAAAGTCTACACTTATCTATTAATACCTATCAATTTGCCTCCAAGTACAGTGACATAAAACAATAAAATCACAATCTCTGTGGGTCAAGAATGTAGCTGCAATTTAGCTGAGTGACTTTGGCTCTGAGTTTCTTATACATTTGTCATCAAATTGATAGCTGGGAATATGGTCTCACCTGAAGGCTAAGGTGGGGTGAAAGAATGAGGATTTAGCTTCCTGACTGACATCTCGAATTAACTGGCAGATGCTGGTCCCTTTCTACATGGCTTAAACTCCAGGTCTTAGTTAATTGGTAGGCTCTCATCCTTACTACATGGATGTCTCTAAATGGCAGCTCTTAATTAACTAGCAGGCTCTGGTCCCTTTCTGCATAGATGTCTTGGGTAACTACAAACGCTAATCCCTTACCACATATAATCTCTAAATGGCAGCTTTTGATTAACTGCCAGGCTCTGGTCCTTTATAACATGGATATTTCTAATCAGCAGTTCGATTGCCCCATGGCAAGGATCAGTGGAAGGGTGAAAGCAATACTCAACAAGAAATCCCCTCTTGAGTAGTGTAATCTGGACATTTTGTAATTATATTTTGTATATCATATGCGTCAAGCCATGTACTATTAAAAGACAATTGTGACTCATCTGAGTTGCAAGTGTAGCCTACACCTGAGGATCAAAATGGGCTTGAATACAGGGGACAAGATTTTGGACAATAGTCATAAAAGTTTACCTAGCACAGTATCTCAGTTTCTGTGAAAGTTAACTGCATTAAGCATAAAGAATGCTTAGAATAGTACACAGAAGGGGCTGGAGAGGTGGCTCAGGGGTTAAGCCTCTGCCTTGCAGGCGGAAGGTCCTGAGTTTGGATTCTAGACCCCACGTATAGACGCCGGCAGAAACGGGGGCTGCCTGCGTTTCCCATCCTGGTAGGGCGGAGCCTGTGAATCCCGGGGCAGAGTAAACAAGGAGGAGGTGGAGGTGGTCCATGGTGGTTCTTGAATTCGTCTGTGGTTCTACACACGCACACACACACACACACACACACACACACACATACACACATGTGCACACATGCATACACACACAATTGAATAAATAATAAATAAAAAATTTATATAAAAAAAGAATAGTACGCAGAAGTACAAGTGCCTGTTAATACTGCTATTACCTGTGAAGCAGGAATCAGCAAACAATCTGGCAAGAGCCACCATGAAATATGTCCAACTTTGCAACACTTTTACTATTTCTATTAATATTCTTTTTCTTTTTGTACCACATTGGTGTTTTTGTTTGCTACAATTCTTTGAAAATGGAAAATTCATTCTCAGCATGAGACTTGTACCAGATTGCCAATGTTTGATAAAAAGACACAAGTTAGAGGACAACAAAGCAAATGGTAATTTTTCTGCTATAAATCACATGACCACCACCAAGAGAGACAAGACCTAGCAGAGAGCACAGCTTCATGTACTAAGAACAGCTGCTCTGTCCCCACAAGGATGCTACAACCTTCCTTTGCCAGTACCTTTAAGGGGGGCAAGAGGAGAAAGAAAGTCACATAAATAAAGGTGGAATTTTGGAAGACAGGTTGTAATTAACTAAGTTGAAATCTAGTCAACAGACAGCTGCTCCAGATAAGGAAAAAATAAAATCACATGATATGTTACACTCAAGAGAAAATTTGATCATGATTTCACATTCAATTCTAAAGACATCGTTTCCAGAAAAAAATGCTTGTGGGCCACATTATTAGAGCTATGGAAGGATTTGGTGGGTGCCACAGATAGGGATGCCATGAGGGGATTGATCTCTGATTTCTTACATCTCTCCTGATGTCTCCCAAATGGAACTTTCAACTTGGAGAGATTATAAAAACAACTGTCAGACTGAAACTAAGCATCATTAAAAGTGGGTCTGGTAAAGCAGGTTACTCTCCCAACTGGATAAAGAGACATTTAAGAAGAAAGAAATGGAAGGAAGGAAGGAAGGAAGGAAGGAAGGAAGAAAGGAAGGAAGGAAGGAAGGAAGGAAGGAAGGAAGGAAGGAAGGAAGGAAGGAAGGAAGGAAGGAAGGAAGGACAGGGGAAGGGAAGAAGGGAAGGAAGGAAGGAAGGAATGAAGGAAGGGAGAGAGAAAGAAAGAAAGAAAAAGAAAGAGAAAGACAAGAGAAGGGAAGAAGGGAAGGAAGGAAGAAGGAAAGAGAGAGAAAGAGAAAGAAAGAGAGAGAGAAAGAAAGAAACAAAGAAAAAAAGAAAAAAGAGAGGAGGACGGAAGGAATAAAGGGAAAGAAGAAATGAAAGGAAAAAAGAAAGATGAGAGAAAAAGAGAAAGAAAGGAAGGAAAGAAGAACAAGAGAAATGAAAAGAATTCATAGGGATGGGGCTATAGCTCAGTGGATAACATACTTGCCCTGCAAGCATTTAAATGGATGCAAGATAGCTGGAGGCATAATATGGCACAAGTCCTCCGTCTCACCCATTAGAGTGCTGATCCCAGAGCAAGCATAAATAGCCGGGCAAGCATGGTAGTAGTCTATAATCCCAGCAAAGAAAGGGATTCCCAGAAACAAGATGATAGTTTTGCCTCAAAACTTTTATCCTATTCCACAATTATCTACTGTCTACCTAGAGTTTGGAAAAAGGAAGTAAGGACTACAAGGATATTATATACATCAGAGTCAGTATACCACGTGTCCTAGGAATTTTAGGGAGAATAGCCACAGAATCTTTTATTCCATACGTCTGATTATCAGGGTATGAAAGTGTACATGCCACCCTACATTGCACCACTCCATGTAGACCCTCAATTTACAAGAAGGCTGATACTGGAAACAAAAATTAAAGTTTCCAACTCTTTCAACATTAGAATTAGGGATCCAATGCTTCGAATGGTCAAGACGTGAGGGATTTTTTAGGTCTTGTCAGAATATCTGAAGCTGTTATTCTGATATTATAGGGACCCGAGTCTTGGATTCAAAGAATGCTACTCTCATTTCTGTCTCAACAAGAAAAATGGGGTACCCATTAGAATGGGTGGATCTTCAGTATATGTTTTCTGACACTTCTTTTGTTTACTCCATATCTGGAACATTCCTGCCTGCTCAAGTCCTGGAAGAATTTAATAGACCACATTAATGCACAGATATTGTTTACCAAGTATATAAGGGTAGACAGAAGGGATTAGATCTGTCATAGCTAAAAGAAGATAATCACCAGCTATAATACATTTTAAATGGATGCAAGATAGCTGGAGGCATAATATGGCACAAGTCCTCAGTCTCACCCATCTATTAAAAATGATGAGATTTAGGACTGAAAAGATGACTCAGTTGGTGAAGGTCCTTGCCACTTAGCCTGATGGCCTAACTTGAATTCTGTGAACCCAGAGTGTAAGGAGAGCACACACTATCACAAATTGTTCTCTAACATATGCATCATGTCTGTCTGTCTGTCTGTCTCTCTCTCTCTCTCTCTCTCTCTCAAAATTAAATAAATGTGAAAGTGCCACTAAGTATCACTAAGTGTCAAGTCCTCTCTCATCTCATTACAAGATATTTTTGAGTAGCTTGAGATGAGAAAACCTGGGTTCCCAGGAAAGAATAAGAGCTGGGCAAGTCTTAACTCTCACCCTGCTCCCTCACTTACTAAAAGAAATGTACTGCAAAAAAATATTTAAGCATCCAAACATCAGTTTATCAACCACACAGCAGGCTGAATTACCCACCTTCCCCAGCTCATTCATGAGGCTAAAAGCATCAGTGGATACAAAGTGAGCGCACAATCCTTGGACCACTGACAGTTCTGAAGTGGTAACAGCAATAAAATGAACTCAAGAACCCAGATGTATCTGCGGCCAACTTTGGGTGACAACAAGGCAATTCCAGAACTGGGCAGACGGGGTGGAGAATGTTCTCATAGCTACATGGTACAATCTCATTCAAAGTTTATCAGCATGGGAAGTGAGATAGTCATTCCCTCTTTTTCATTAGAAACCTCCAGTCCACTTAATATCATTTGCTTAGACCTTTCCTAGCCGAAGAGACACACCTGTCACAGCCATTGATTGTATTCTTCCAGTCTTCAGTTTCCTGATTCATAAAATTATTCTATTTCCACCATCCAGCATAGTAAATGTTCAACTTACTACTTCTCAACTCCCATCACCACACAGATGGCTAATGAGTTCTACAGTCTAGAAATTTCATCACAATTTCTCTTGATGCTCATGTACTTTGGTTATATCCCTTACAAATAGTGATAGAGAAGAAGGCACAGAGAGTGCATGACTTTCCACGAACTTCATGTACTCTGAAAAATGACACTGATATGCAAAGAAAATGATTCTGATGCCATTCCAGATGACTCAGACCCAAGCTGTCAGCAGCCTTCCCTGTCCTGGCCTCCTGTGATCTTTCTGCAAGCAATTCCCAATGATCCAACATGATCCTCCAGCATTAACAACTTTTCTTTGAAACCCCCAGTTAAAAATACTTTGCATGTAAAGATGTTCATGTTAGGATTCTAGCCGGTAGTTTTCTGCGCCGTTCACACATATTCAACTTGCATTAAAATCATTTCAGTTTTTAGTGCATGAAGGGTAAGTTCTTGGTGAATTTCTTTTTGGGCTCTCAAATTAGTCTATTATCTATTGCCAATATACTACACCACAGAATAGGTAAGTTCCAAAGACAAGAGGTTGATTTCACCTGGAGTCAAAGGACCACATCCAATGATAGTCTTCTTGCTGGCATTAGTCCCAAAGTGATGGAAGGTGGTACGTTGGCTAGAAATGGGAATATACAAAGGTTTCATGTGTCTCTTCAAGTCTTTCTCCTTCTCATGAAGTCACCGGTATTCACTTATGAGGTCTCCAATGGAAGTTGCCTTAACTAACCCTCCTAAAGACATCTAACCACCCATAAATTGAATCCAGTTATATTTAAACTTCCTTAATAATTAACAATGGGTGTTATTTAATTTTTTAATTTTATCTTTGAAATAATTCTAGGTTCTGAGTTCTAGTCTAGTCATTAGAGCAATTAAATTAAATATCATTCTAAAATCCTTAAGAGTTAAGCAAGAACTACAGCTATGCTCATGTTTCCTAAATAAGCTAGATTCCCACTCCCAAGTGATGCTTTGATGTGACTAACAATTCATCTCACAAAGTTGTTTCAGGAATACTGAGTCTCCACATCCACCATCCATCATGCTCTGTGCACACACAATTCATTAGTACTGCCTCTTGCCAGAGAGCACTGTACAGCATACAGTTGGCATCCTTAGAGTAACCACCAGAAGGGCTAAGGTTCTGGGATTGAAGGGAGGAAAAGGTGATTTTATGAATGTAATAAAGAATTTGTTTTGAGAATATGCACTTCAGGGAAGTTTCACCGAAGCTAGTTTACTGTGTTCTTAACTGGTGCAATCCATGGAATGTGACATGAGAAAACCTTCCTGACGCAACAACCTTCAAAAGCCTAAATCTTTATTTTCCAGTAGTTATAGATAAATAAAAAGTGACTTTATGGGAAGATCTAAGTGGAGTCTAAAGTAAGAAAATACTGTAAATTCACTATCTTCATATATACATGTATAATACATAGAAATGATAATAAAAATACAATTTTTAAAAAGTGGCTTATAAACTTTTACCTCTAATTTTAATACATTTTAATGTCAAATTTAAGAACATGTTTAATAACTTTGTGTCCCACTAGAAACTGGTACATCTATATGAACCTGTGTGGTTTAACAATGGGGAGGCAGTGAGGACTGTGTTGTGTACAATAATCATCTACATAGATTTTATAAACATAGTAATTTCCTTTTTTATATGTCAGGTAAATATTTGTAAAAGTTATACTCACATAAATGAAATTATGGTAATTACTAATATATTTTTTCCATGTTTCATTGCCTGAATAAACATGTTTACTGCTGTTGAAAAAAGTAATAATCGTGAAATTGTTCAGAATTGTGTGGACATTACATACACTAAGACAGTTATTGTGTCATAAGCCATGGCCTCTTAGGAAGTCATCATGCTGTGTGGGGTCTATCATCTACTGAAACATCATTAAGCACTGCACGGTTTGATTAAATGCTAACCTTCCATCTCCTTTAATTTTGCATGTGAGTGAGGGGGGGAGAGGGCACTGTGTGTTCTGTGGAGGCCCAAGGGTAACTTCAGGAATCATCCTATGTTGTTCTTCCTTCTTAGTATTTGCTCTAGTTTCCAAGACTCTGCCCTTTAGATCTGGAAGTGCAGGCTAATGCTATTTTTGAACAGCTACTTTTTTTCTGTGGGAGCTGAATTTAGGTCTTTTTGCCTGCCAAGCAAAGGCTTAATCAATAAGCCATTTCTCTAGCTTTACCTACCACTAGGCTTTCTCCACTTAAAACTGTGAGCCGAAATAAAATCTTCCTCCTTTAAGTTATTTTAGGAGGTGTTCTGTCACAGAAGCAAGAAAATAAGTAATAAACCAGATATACTTCTGACCACTTGATTTGTACTTCCAGAATTTGATTTGCTGCTGGGCTAAAATTCAAAGCGCCATCAGTTTAGTCAAAACTTTAAACTGCAATAGAAATGAAAGTACTCTGTAAGCCCTGCATAAAATGCTTTATGTATATAGTTACTGTTAAGATCATCAATGAAAATCATTCCTTATTACATTACTTTCAGTTTTTGAGAAGTACAATTTTAGGTTCTCAGAGTATAAGATGAGTGATCATAAAATAATACCTTTAAGGTACTTTAGACTGGAGAGAACTGACAAGGAAATTCAATATAGCAAAGTCATCCTTGCTAAACTAATAACTTGTGTGTGAGTAAATTGTATTGGGAACAGGATCAAAATAGAAACTTTACTAACTGTAAAGATACTTTTCTACAGTATCAATCCTAAATAAAGTTTACACTTACGGGTGGTGAGTTAATAGTCATTCTTTTCTTTTTCCTTACCAAGCTCAAAATACACAAGGAGAAGAAAAGCAGGCAAAGCCCCAACCTCATGACTTTTTAAATTGTCTGCAAAAGATAATGCAAACAACTGAACTACCTTTAGATCTCCTGGGAGAAGCCTCCATCCTGCATCTTTCCTTCTTGTTACCACGCACAGATGCCATGGTCAAGGCTCGAGACTGGATCTTCTGTCCCTGCCCCAGCATTCCCCTACCAACCCATGATTATTCTCTTTCCACGTGCTTTTCAATTCCTTCATTGAAAGTTACATTCAGATGTGATGTAGACTCTGGTACAAGCCTGATCTGAGGACATGGGTGAAGGGAAGGCAAAGACCCCACTTACACAGGCTCTCCTCACTGTCACTTTCAGACCTACAGCTAATACTTCATGAAAGAGAGGCTTCAGTGACTCAATTTGTGGATCACTTGCCTAGAGGCCATGACCTAAGTGTGCTTGCTGGTTCCAAGATCTCCAGATGTTCTTGATCCTGTTTGGAACATAAATGCTAGACATCCTGGAAAGCAACAGCCTTTTCATAAAAGTGATTCTGACTTGGTGGTCAGATGGGAGCCATCTGTTAGAAGGTACCACCCTTTCAAAAGCCACCCTTCCTACTGGCCACAAGGTCCTATAGGTCAGAATTCTCAGGGGAGACGCTCCCGCGGTGGAGTTATGTCTAACAACTTTAGGTGAGTAGTTGTGGATATGGCTTCGCAAAGACCACCTTCACTGCTTAACCCTTCAACAGAGCCACTCTGATTCTTCAGAAGAAAGAAGCTTCCTTATGCTAACATCGGAAGCTCAAGATGGGCATTTTGGAACTACATACTAAAGAATGTCAGGGGCATTTTCACTGAATAGCTTCTTTGTCTAAGGCAGTGTACTCTGCCAGAGCTATACACTTAATCTCTCTTCAATTGCTGTCCCACCCTGTAATTCTAGGTTCCTTTCTCTAAATGACTCATGTGTTGCATTGTGTCATAGAAAAACACAGTGGGCTCTACATCAAGAGTCAAGAGTCTTGCTTTAGAGATATTTGCTCACTGTGTGAACTTAAGTTCACAGAAAGGACCTTTCTTAGTTTCAGGTTTTCCACTTGTAAAATGAAGGATTTAGGGGGTCTTTACTATTTTCCTGGGCTATAATGCTCTTAGATGACTTGAGATTTAGATGACTTTGCTGTAGTATTCCCTGCTTGACAACTTCAGCTCAGATCTGAACTCTACAGGCTCAAGAACATCTAGGGAGAAAAAAACCTAAGAGAGACAGAAGGCAAATTGCAGAGCCATAGACCATATCTCAACCCGCCTCATCTCAACATAGTACCTGAATGGTGCAACATCCATCATTATATTCTTTATATAAAGGTATGTCCAGATTTTCCTGCACCCTCATCAGGGCAAATATACCATTTCTGCCCATGCCTGTTTGGCCAAAAAGAGTTCACATAAGGTGGTAAACTGAAATCTTTGGCGATATTTGACTGTAGTAAAGATTATGACAATAGTCTGGTCTAAGTTAGGCTCTTATTTTTCATAAATATCTGCTATTACTTTACATTTATTTCCATAGTTACAGGAATCTCATTTTATTCCAAGATCAAATATTAGTTCTAAAATAAATTATTAGTCCTGAAAAATAATAGTTTCGATTAAAGTTTTGAAAAATATTAGTTTTGAATAAGGTTTTGAAAAAAATTTCAGCACTTTCTATGTAATTTTATGAGTAGGGTTTTTTCACATATTCTTTAACTTGATAAAGGAATAAGACTTTCTTCTTTTTAAACCCCCATTTAAACACTAGAAAGTAGGAGTGTAAGGACCAAAACACACATTAAAGGACCATGCCATAACACTAACTGCAATTCCAACTCTATGTTAAGTTCATTTTACTATTATGGAGACCAGCTCAGCTTAGAATACTGAGGTTATGTTTGTGTCTGATATAGAACTCGGTTACCCACAGGATATTTGCAAGATATCATAACTGAAATTTTACAGTTTCTACTTGCTCCATGCTCCAAAACTTCAAGAAACTACCTAGCAGAATTACACACCTCTACTTACATAATTTTATAATTTCATAATATCAATTATAAAAGAATTTCAACAGTACATGAACTATCAAATTACAATGACCACATAAAATCCATAACATGATACCCGTTATACAGTGAAGATTGCTGGAGAACTTCACAAAGTGATGTTTGGCTTTGGGAATTATTCAAAGAATACCTTTAATTCCAGGATTACACTGGCCAAATGGGACAAATGGAAATCGGGGAATCTGATTTCGCTTGATGGGATTCCCTGCCCACTCTGTTGAGGCTGTTTCCAAAGAAAGAAGAGAAGGAACACTGAAAACATCCAGAGGTTTTCTCTCTTCTACTACCCCATGGAGCTCACAGCTACCCTTCAGCAGGTGTTGAGTTTTGGCTTAGGATTTATCCAGTCCCCAATGACCTCCAATTCTGAATCTGAGGGATAACCAAGACAGGTCCTCAAAATCAAGTAAAGAATTTGACTGAGTTAGATTATTTGTTGATTAATCCCTTACTTAGATGTGTTCCTTTTCCAAAAAACAATTCTCTCTGGCGTTCTAGTAACAATTTTTCCAGATGTAAAAGCATATAACATAAATGTAAGTATGTGCATGTGTGTGATTGCAAAACTAACTTTCCGTTATGTTATGATGTGCCTAATTTTATAACAGCTCTTCTGCTATACAGGCTCAGGTCTGCCACTGAGCACTCATTCTTTAAGGAAAAAAAAAAGATGCTTTAACAATTTTGATAATTCTCAGAGCACTTTGAACCCAATCTGAGAAACTTGGCAAATCATGAGCCTGAATCTGAAGTGCAGGCCCATGTATGGTGCTAGATATTTTAAACTACCATGGGTAATTTACCACACACAGAATCAGCTGAGGAACGAGAAAGCATTGTTTTAGATTGAATTCAAATTCTCCATATTATCAATGCATGTGTTGGAAGTCTCTTTGGAAGACTGTGAATTTTAAAATACAGAATGTTTAGAATAGCTCTGTCTTGTATAGTATTGCTAAATGTTAAAGGTAGAAACATTCTTGCTGAAGAACACTGGCCTGTGAATATGTGTGAGGACCATATCTGCAAGGCTGGTTCCTAAGAACAAGCAGAATGCTTCGTGGCCATTGGTTTCCGTTTTCGAAAGTCAATTAAGTGAGAATCGGCTTTGAACAGCTCAAATTTACAAGCTACCATTCAACCCCATTCTCTACCTTCTGGGGCAAGTTATATTTCAATTAGCCGATAAATTCTATCACCTGTTCTGGATAATGAAATACTCTGAAATAAGACACCATGAATTTCTCAGATTCATAACGATGCTAAGTTTTTTATCACAAAGAATTTCTTGTAATTAACTTACTCAAATAACAAAAGAGAATGAAATGCTTGCTAACTGACCTTTTCTAGACACCATTAAGATATTTGTGAGTGAGTAAAAACACTGTTGATAAGTAAACTTATTTACTGCTGTGAAAAATTGAGTTCAATAGGCATTTACAGTGTAATGTGTTCAGGTTTATGTGAGAAGTGAGTACCGAATTTTACAGAAACATGGTCACTGTTCAGGTCACATGATTAGTGATGGCCAAGAGTTGTGAACAAAGGTAAAAGTGTCCTTTAAGCTAGAATGCCTCACTGCTGGGACCTTTTAGAATGATTCTACTTGGATCAAGCAAACAGACTGCAAGAGAAGATGCCTTAAAGACGCAGGTCCTGAGTGGGGAACAGTGAGTCTCTGCTGTTGGCTCCAGCCGCTTTTGGTGCTATGGAATCTGTGTTGAACTTTTGGCAGTCAGCTATTGATAACATAGGGTAATCCATTATTCAGATACAGAACTTGTAGTCCCTTACTCAAGATAACAAAGGAGACCAGCCAACTGATTTATGCATGCCTCAAAGCCCTGTTGATGAATTTGTGCCTCAGGCCCATAGAGCACTCAGATCTTTTTGAAAGGATTTAAGTAGGGCTTTAATCAGGTCTTCATGAGGATGTTGATCACCCTCACTGAAAAATTCCTAAACAGCAAAATTGATTTAACCCTTCATGTTACATGTTACATGTCTCCTCTGGTCCTTTCTTCTAAGGGTTGATTCAGTAGTGACATATCTCAGAAAGATCAGAAAGCTTTAGAGTGACATCTGAGAATATTTAAAAACCTGTCTAATAATGCCTAAATCCCTCCTCATGGTACAAAATCACCAATCCAGTTTTATCACATCTTCATCTTCCTGATAAGCACAGAACATGTTTCTTTGAATTTTGTACTGCAGAATAGACAGCTAATTTCTTTGAAATCTGATTACTTCAGATTCTGTGTCAGATGGTCTCAGGCCAAACTATGATGGAAAAAGCAAAGAAATTGAGCCAGAATGCTGCATAATTTTCCTTCATTAGCAAGTTTTGCAGGCTTCACTGAATTTAATGAAAGAAGGACCATGTAAATCAAGTCTATTCTTCCCAGAGGAACTTAAAAAAATTCTCTTGAATCTAAGTACGGCTGAATATGTCAACATTCAGACATCAGAAGACTAAATGTAATTAAGCTGCTCTTGGTTTCTCTTTCACTTCTGTGACTGGGATGAAAGTTTCAGGATCATAATCTTCGTTGATGTCAAGAGTTTTTCTTGCAAAACTGGCCTAGTCCATAAGGGTATGAACCATTAGTGTTGGAGCTTATTTAGCCACCTGCCTCATTGTAACACAAAGGAGACCGAAGTGGTAAATTCCACTAAGTATCTGCAGGACTTTGAAAGAGAAATATGTCTCTTAGGATTCCTATGTTTACTCTAAAATGATGCTAACACACCATCTGTCTTTAATTTTTGACTCTGTCTCAGATAAACAATTTACATGTGATAATATACAACACATAGATAGGTAGATTTAATATATATATATGAAACTGCTGATAGCTTTTTCTCCTCCAGCAGTAACTACACAGTAAGTTTTTGCACTATGATGCCTAGGCATCAGAGAGGAGGTTTCCAAGTCTGCTCTACTTTGATTTCTTTGGATTTCTGTGTTCAAAGTGTATGATGTCATATTAAGAGACATGATAATAACCTATTTTAATTTGTAGGATTTTGGAATTTCCCTGCTCAGCAAACAGCTGATAGCTCATATGTAGCTATCTTTTATCTAGTCTTGGGAATTTTGTTTGGTCACCTATTAATTATGGATTGGTTCACGTAAAAGCAGTTTCTATTATCTGCCCCCCCACCACCTCTTTCTGCAATTTTTTGCTTTGTCGTATTTTTGGAGTAATTTATTAACTTGATAGATTTCCCATGACTTTCTCTTGCATCCTTGGTGCTCTTTACTCCTTCCTTACTCCTTCTCTCCTTATCCCTTCTTTCTCATTCTCATTTAAATCTTTTTTTCCCACTGTGATTCCCTTCTCCATCTTTCTACCACTTGTATTCTTCTACCTTCCTTCACTCAAAGCGATCTTTCTTTTCTTTAATGATCCTTTTCTAATTTCTTGACTTCTAGAATTGTTTCAGGTTAAATATACAAAACTCGAAAGTGATTAACAACAACCTTAGCAATCAAGGAAATGCAAATCAAAGCTACTATGGGGTTCCATCATAATCTAGTTAGAATGGCTAAGATTGTAGAAGCAAATTAATAGCAAATTCTGATGAGGATGTGGGGGAAAAGCAACTTTTGTTCATTGTTGGTAGACATATAAACTGGCATAGCCACTTGGAAATCAATATATGACATTTTTTTCAAGCCTAGAAAAAAAATTACAATATGAACCAGCTATACCACTCTTGGGCATATTCCCAAAGGTTTCTACAGCTCACATAGAAATATATTCACACCTATGCTCACTGTGATTCTATTCACAGTCACAAGGAAATAGAATCAGCATAGACATCTACCAGTGGATGGATGGATAATGAAAATGTGATACATATGCACAGTGGAATAATAACACTCAGCTATTAATAATAAGAAATCATGAAATTTACAAATGGATGAAACCAAAAATATGTATGCTGAGTAAAGGCCACTTTGACCTAAAGTGACAAACACTACTTATATATCTTCATACTTTCAGTAAATATGCTAAATCTGTTCACTGTTTTGGCACCCAAGTTGCTGTTTAAATTTTTCATTTGTACTAATGCTTTTGTATGCTCTATAGTTTCAATATTTATTTTTCTGACGGATACTTATTTCCCATATTTTCTAAAAAAAATGCCACAAGTTTTAATCCTTGGTCAGACCATGTGATATATCGTAAAGAAGTACCACACAACTCTCCAGCCTTCTTTTTTTTTTTTTTTCTCCAGCCTTCTTGAGACTGATGTGACTGAAATCTAAGTCTTAAAGTTAACAGATTTGGCTCTAAGGTGGCATCTCCTTTAATGTGAGAGGACAGAGTTTGCCTGTATGCTCATATGTGGTTGATCTTTGCACACCTTTCTACTCTCCTGTGACTCATCTATACTTTCCTTCCACATTTTCTTGGGTCTTTTCTTGCCCTGTTTTGCAGGGTCTGCATCAGTGTCTGTAGCTGATCCTAGGCTCTGAAGGAGTCCCCTTTCCATCAATAGAAACCCCTTCCCATGTGCTTCCCATGGAAGCAACCAACGCAACTCTCTGCCCACACTGATGACAGCTTTTTGTGTCATGGTTCTAATCCTTGCCCCCTCTTTCCTCTTTTCCTTTCTTCTCTCCCTCTCTCTTTTTCCAAATCTTGTCCATATTGTAAAATCATTTGTTTATATATGTTACTTTATTCCTAGCTGAAAAAAAAAAAACAAATGCTTTTCTTTAAAAAAAAATAATGAATTCAAGATTCACATGAGCTTTCTTTTCTGATGATCACATCAACAATCATTAAAAGCAATATTTTCTTTTTAGGTATCCAAATATTGACAGTGTGCATTTCATTGTTTTAAACTGGAGTTTAAAACTGGAGTTTTTCCAAGTTTAATATTTGACTCTTTAAGATCTTAAACTGGGGAACTAATGTTACTGTAAAACCTGTTAAAAATTAAATAAATTCTGACCCTGAAGATTCTCCTTAATAAATATTGAGACATTTTTCACACAACACTTCATTTGAGTGGTGAAGTTTGATTGCACAAAGACCCTTTCTGCCTCATAATCTAGTTATAAACACTGAGGTTAGCTTGAAATATTCTGAATATAGATGATTATGCACATTTGTCTGCTACAACGATAATCTAGTTTGCTCATGATGTTACAGCATTTAGAACTGAAATTCCTGGGGCTGGAGAGGTGGCTCAGGGGTTAAGCCTCTGCCTTGGGGGGGGGGCTGCGTTTCTGGTCCTGGTAAGGCGGAGCCTGTGAATCCCGGGCAGAGTAAACAAGGAGGAGGTGAAGGCAGTCCACGGTGGTTCCGAAATTCGTCCGTGGTTCTATACACACACACATACATACACACACACGCATACACACACAATTGAATAAATAATAAAAAATTTTTAAAAAAGGAACTGAAATTCCTGCAAGATTTGCTACAAGAGAAAAATAATGTCAGATTCTTATTAAGTACCCATTCTTCAACCTAAACCATAAATTCTTAATGGCTTTCAAAGCGCCTTACCCATATTGTACTAAACTGATTACTTGTGCTGATAAGAAAGAAGCCCTATCAGGACTGGTTGGGACAAATCTCCTCCACTATATTCACAGAAATGAATTAATATTTGTTTCCAGTTAGCATCACAATTTCTTTCTTATATATTCGCATCCTCCATTGTGTACTTATAGGTCAACTCTTGAAGTGGAATGGACAGGACTCTAGGATGGGCTTGGAATCTGACTCTGTGATTTCTTCTCTTAACAAAATAGAGATAATAATGTATACTGCTAAATTCTTTTCTCAATATTGAATAAAATAAAAGCACTTAAATGATAATTAAAATTTCTGGAATTCTTGTATGAACTAGTTAATTAAGTCCTACAATAACTATCTATGTTAGATACTAGACCTTCAGCAAAGTCACACAGCTGACAAATGCCAGGTTATGGATTCCCTAGCTCCAGAAGATACTCTTAATGTACATCACAAACAGATTATTACAATACTATGTCTACATATAACCATTAATATATGATTACACTATTGATAGAAGTAAGACCTTTAAGAGGCATCAGAGATCAGGAACATTGTTTTATAAACACACTATACTATTTAGTATTGTCATAGTTCTTTGAAACCATTGGTATAATATCTCCATTCTACAGAATGGTAGAGAATCACAGTGTAAGATCACCTAACTACTAGATTTTGGAAACAGAATTTGAAATCAAGTATATATTCTAAACTCTAAAGCACATTTAGTAGTGTTTCACATTTTTGACAAATTTGAAACTGTATGTTATGGTGTCCCCCAACATTCTCCTGCTTCTGCCCCAGATTTCTGCCAGTTGAAACCCACCCTTATGTCCTTACATCTAGTATCCAACAATATTATTTTCTCTATATGTCGGGCTTCCTACCCTTCATTCTTATCCTTTTTTGCTCTTCTTGAGGATCTTCAACCTTCTCCTGTCTACTGATTCCATCTTTTACTATACAGAAATCCAACCTCCACTCCCTGGTCCCTTCCAGTTGTGAGTCACCTCCTTTTACTCCCGAATCTCTGAAAACAAGCCTCTATTTTCCTTTCACTTCCTTTATCTCCCACTCCTCCTTTGTCACATCTTCTATCTATTTGTTTTTTCCTCTCCTCTATAACTGTTCCTTCCGGCTTACCCCAGCTTCCTTCCTGCCTAAGCTCACAGGCCCTTACATCCCTCATTCTACTCTATTAATATTCCCTGCCAGATCCCTCAAAAGTTGTGTCCAGGACTCACCCCCCATCTTTGCTCCCTCCAACACATTCTCTATTTAATGGTTTGACGAGATAATAAGGTCACAATCTGGGCTCTGGCAGCCCTAAGAAACTAGATTCCCCTTAATAAGACAATTCAACAGTGACAGAGAAAGGGGATTTACTCAATGTGGCCACAATGCAGAGCAACTGCCACCATTTTATTCACATGCAGCATTTGTCTATTTGCTTCCTCACTCTTCCTGAAATATCTTCCCCCGCCCCCACAGTATGCTTCCACTACAATTTCTTCTTAAACTTCACCAGAGTTTTCATTCCCCAACACATTATTCTGATATTACAGACATCCTCTCTGTTCCCCACATCTATTAGTTCACATTTTCTTTCAGTTACTTAGTCTTGAATCAGGCTTTCCCTCTGAGAGTTCTTTAAGAACTGCACCATCATATCATCTAGATTTATCTCCAATGTCTTGTCTAAGCAATGAAACAAGACAGTGTGATTGTCCAAGATTCATATGTATTAACAATTATTTTTTTATCTTTGCAAAGGAATTATTTTATATATCACATGACATGAATACAATGTGTTTTCTATCCTTGGGCTTATTATATGCTTGAATTCAATTCTAACATTTTCATCATTTTTCCTTTTGTGTGTCTGTGTATGTGGTAAGTATGGGCATGTATGTGTGTGTGTGGTTTAGGTTCATATGTGTAGAGATTCATTTGTACCTGTATGTGCATACTTGTGGATGCCAGAGGTCAACCACAAATGCCATTATAGTTTGTCTTAAGACAAAATCTCTTATACCAATTAGTGCTCAGTTAGCTGGTCAGTGAGCCCCATGGATCTGCCTGTCTCTGCCTCTCCAGGGATTGAACTCAGATGCTCAAGTTTGCATGGCAAATATTTTACCAGCTAAACTATCTCCCCCAATCCTCGTTTTTCCTTTTGTTAAATTTTATGTATTTTTATCCATCTTTTTCCTCTAGAGTCCAGGATGGAAACTGACTGACATTTTGTATGCTACATGCACTAGTCACTGTTTTTCTTTCCCTGACAGCTTTTCTTTTCCTACTAGAAATGGCATTTTACTTTTCCTTCTGAAATCACCCTGCTCTCACTAGCTGCAGGAGCAGTGGGTCTATGAACCTACAGGGTTTTCACGTGTCATGTCTAGCAATGGAATATTTGCCAAACCAATCACAAAGTCAGTCTCTAGAATTTAACTTTTGAAAAGAGTGGTACATAGGATCGAAGTGATTACAGCAGACTTGCTCCAGATAAGTTCCTCAGTCTCTTGTTACCAAGGTTCTAAGTTATGCAGCTTACATCACCTCCAAAGGCAGAGCCTCAGTCTTTCTGCCCTTCAGGGACCACCTGATGGTTTTTCCAACACATTCTTTCTTTGAGAAAATCACAAAGTCTATAACTCTGTTTCTGTTGTTTTGTAACCCATCACACTTTCACACATACATACATACACACACACACTTCACACATACCCACTAGATGAATGATGACTAAAGCTCGTCAGAGAAGAATCCAGAAATTCTTGGATGAGAAAACTCTTTAAAAGTCAGACATGAATACAGAAGGGATAAAGAGCATCCAAGCATGTAAGGAATGGGTGGCAAGAAGACTTGGTTCTAAAGAGAGATGTCCTCTTCATCCTCTGGGTCTGGGTCTAGAGGTCAGACAGGTAACATGAAAGAGAAGAGCGGATGACTATATATGTAGGATGACTTTGACTTTACTGGAGAAAGAGAGAGATAGGAACAAACAGAAAATGAGCTTGAAATTATTTTCTGAGGAACATACTAAATAATCAAGGATGGCGAGATCCACTGGGAAACTTGAAGACAATTATTAGCATGCTGTTACACCTCAGTGTGTAAACCTTCCCATTGCAAGTACAACAAAGGTCTACAATGCTTAATGATACTCTTAGTAATAGGAAGAATATTTTTGTAGAAAACATGAATCCATTTTCTTGAGATGGTTATCACAACTTGCAGTTATAGCACTCGGTTCTTACACAGATTACCTTTCCCAGTGACCCCTACTGTACTACACTTGATCACTTTAGGTACCTGATTCAAGCACAATGAAAAGATAGAATAATTTTGCCATAAGTCATATTTTGGATAGACTTTGTGAAAGAAAAATCTGAAAATATTGCTTCTCCTAACTTAGTACTATGTGTGCAGTATGTATATTATCTAGGTGTTCATTGTTATAATCATGCATTCAAATTTATTCTTTTTACAATTTTTCTATGTATAGTATTCAGCAAATGTTGATTATTTCTGGATTATTTTCTGTAATCATTCATAATAAAGATGCAGAGAACAAAAAGAAGCTGATATTTTCTCTGAGGAGAGGGCTTCTCAGATGTGCTCTGCAATTTGTCATGTAGAGGAAAGAGCATATCATCACCATGTTAAAAAATAAATGAGCTACATCAGCTTGATGCACAGCAGGCTCACAGATTTCATGAGGCCTTTGTATTGCACACATGCTTCTCTCTGCTGTCTTCACTCAGAATTTTCCAGACATCCAGGAGATAAAACAGATGGAAAACAGTGCAGCAAATGGCTTGATGGGCTCACTTTTAGGATACAAAATTAGAAATCTATCTTCCAGATAAGAAATTAAATACCTATAAAGAACCCACTTACCTATCCCACAGACTGACAAGACTTTCCCTTCCCAAAGCATTTACCATCAGTGGATAAATCATTAAATAAAGAAGCCTCCCTTTCTCCTGTATGGTATTAGCCTTAAATAGCTTCTCAAAGACGTGTCATATTTCTTTATATCTTCCTTTAGCCATGGTGAAATGCTGATAGGTCAACTACTATGCAGGTATAGTGGAAATGCTCATCACTTCAGAGAACTCTTGGATGCAGTAGTACCATCTTTACCAATAGATACTATCTGGCAACAGTACTCCCACTCTCAAGTTCTTACATCCTTACTCCACTCTCTTCTTCAAGGTTCCCTGAGTCTTGGATTCGATGTCCTAGAGCTGAGCACTCCACAGTCACATATTCTCTACACTTTGGCCAGCTGTAGTTCTCTGCATTAAATACCCTCCACTGAAAAAGGACACTTCCTTTTTCTAATTTTTTATTCTTTTACAAGTTACATTCATACAGTAGATTTATGATATTTTCACTCTCTAATTCCCAGTCCTATTCACCCTCCTGTTCTCATTACCACCCTTTTTCTTCCCCGCCAATCTCTTACATTCATATCTTTCCACATGTATGTCCCACTGAGTTTCATCCTCATCCTAGACCCCACTCTACAGAATGCAGCGGGAGTCTTGCATTCTGGTGATTAAAAGCATAAACTTGACATTAAAGGACCAAATGGTGTTGCATGTGCAGAACGAAACCTAGTTTCTCGTGGCATGTGCCTGATTATTTACTGGAGCAAGTGGGTAAACCATTAAGGAAACATCTCTCTCCTACATCCTCCAAGTGCAACATTGACCCTTAACAGTCTCCCAGGGAGGTGTGAGACTTCTTGAGATCCTTTCCACGGTGAAATGTTGATAGGTCAAGTCCTGTGCAGGTCTCATGGAAGTACATGTAGCTGTGGTTAGTTTATGGGTACAACTACCCTGTTTCATCCAGAAAACTAATGCCTGTCTGCACCCCTGCCAACTTCAGGTTCTTACAGTCCTACTACCTACCCCAAGGCTCAGAGAACATCATGGAAAAGGAACTGAAAAGAATACTTCTTGGTTGAATGCTGAGAGCTCCCCTAATCATGGATATAATGATAAATATTTAGGTGGCAGTTAACTATTAAGCACTAAGGTTAAAACTAAGTAATTTGTTCTCACCTAGGGTCTATAATTTCCCCTTCTACATGTATTTTACTAGTTTACAGTATAGTTTACAGTACTGGGCATGTTGTGTTCGCTGCCAAAAAGTAGACCTTAAACCCAATCAGAAAGCAGGTAGTTACCCACAATGTCTTCAGACTACTATTGTAACAATAGTCTCCCCTTACCAAAGTAGTTACCATTGTAGTTTACAGCATTCACAGTAGGGTAAGACTGCTGATTTCTTTTCTCCCATGGCAGCACGTGTCATACTTTCTGGCTCTGTGAAGGCTAACTAGCATGGATAAAGCTTCCATACCCATTCCAGTTTATTTTTTCCATGTCTTGGGATCCACATGGGCTACATCTTTAGTCATAAGGTCTTACTGTCAGTTTCTGGAGCACAAACAATAGCAATGGCATAAATCTTTACTGTTTGGGGGAAGTCTTTGACCTCTGACCAAATCACATACCTGGCACTAGGAATTTAAATTGTCCATGACTTTTGGTAGGAGCATCTGAGGACAATTTCTGTTGTCTCCTTTCTTTCTTTCCCTGTATTCCCTTTTGTAGGGCATATAGGTTAGCACAATTTTTTTCAACCATACTTTTTAATTTGTCTGAATGGACCTTAAATACCCAGTGCTAATTTTTGTTCTGCTCAACTTTCTTATTCCTTTATTCCATTATTCCCCCAGAAAATTTATTTTTATTTATTTTTTTTATTTCCACTCATACAAACTTAACAGGTACACCAGTCCCCTCCCTCCCTCCAACCTCCCACCGCCCTATGCCCCCCTTCCCTCCCTCCTCCCTCCCCATTCCTCAGTGCCTTCCCCTCCCATCCCCGGAGCATCCTTTAATGTGCATGCCAGACTCTTTCCTGGGTCCTCCTCTCCGATGAGGTGCAAGGACCCAGTGGCATTTCCCAGAACCTTTTCCTGTGTTCCCCTTAAGCATAAGAACAATACTGTGGCTGTCAATTCCTTGCCTCCAAGGATCTTAGTGCCTTTGGCAAATGCTAGACTTTGTGGGGTCAATAATGTGTTGGACATTGCGCAGGGCATGCAAAGTCCAATTATGATTGCTTTGGCCCTAACTTGTGTGGAGTATCTTGCATATCATTGCTTCTCCCATCCTTGTGCTCTTACAATCTTACCGCCCCCTCTTCCACAAATTTCCCTGAGCTTCAGGATGGGGAGAGATTACTCTAGCCTAGTTCTAGGTGGTTGATACAGAGTCTCTGAAGTTCTGGATTATGGTTTGTTGATTTTTTTCCAGTTTTGCTGCTCCTGCAATGCCTTTCACTCCATTCTGATGGGTATTGGATGTCACCCCCTGGGCAGAGATAAAAAGCTGTTAAAGTAGAGTCTTGTTATAAGAGTATATTCAAAGGTAGATGTAATAAAAGTAGGAAACCGCAGTGAGGGAGGGGTCAATCACCCATTTGCAGAAATTTTATTTTTAAAAAATAATAATACTGCCATTTGTGAAATGCTAGCATGTGTCATGTGCTGGGTGATTACATGTATGAGCTTCAAGAGAGCTCCTTAGGGTAGGTATCATTACTCTGTTTATTCCAATATAGAATAGTCACATGTAAATTCAAGAGCCAGCATTTCACTCATAAAGATCATTAAACACTCAGACAGTGCTGTATTGTGTATCTTATTGAGAGAGGGTTTTCTTGTCGATGAAACAGAGCCACTTACTAAATTATCAAGCAATGAACATTGTTAATATATGTGTTAATATGACTTCTAGTAAATTAGTCCTTGACTAGAGTTTTTAAGAGGGACAAGTGTTGTCTTTTATAATATAATAAATATGTTTTCTCTTGCCCATATAAATGAGACAATAATTTGTAATCATAGCCAGTGCTATTCCAACATTGTTCAGCAAAACATTTAGATTTTATAAAATTATAATCAACACCCTAGTTTGCTACAATTAATATCAAAATTAAGGTTCCTAGCTACAGTCATTGAATTCTCATTGAAGAACCTATTTTTAGACTTAAAGTGAACTTGACTTAATTTTTTTTAATTTGTGCAGGGAGTTTTAGCTAGATTCCTGAACTGACTGGGAGACAGCCACTACATGCTACTTTTCAGCATGCTTCTTCAGGCTAACAGCACTGGTGGAAAGTAGAACAACTGGAGACCTTCAGTAACAATGGCCAATTTTAGGCAAAATGCTTGCTCACATGAAAACTCTCTGGTTTCTTATTTGAAATAGCAAGGATTTTAAAATCATAAAGTAAGCTAAGTTACTATCTCTAGTTAAGTGGAATTGCTGGTACATTGTTTGTAAATAAAAAGGTATTATCTATCATTCCTCTGTGGCTTGATTTACCAAAAAGATATGCACAACCAAATGCTGTGTTGCCCTAGTGGCTTTGCACAGTATAATTATCTTATTCTCCATAAAAATACAAAATGGGATAGCAGCAAGATGGAGATGGAAGAATAATATATAAAAACAAAGATCTAGAAGAAGGAGTCAGTAGAGGAAAGGTGGGATAAGTGAGGGAAGAAAAAAATAGAAAACTGGTTCACAAATTCTGCTTCCAATGGCAGCTAGCAGTGGTTTAAACAACTTAGAGATTCAATATGGAAAGCAATATTAAGAACTTTGAGAAAGCTTAGTAATATTGTGAAGACTTTTCATAACTATGGTGGAATATGTTATAGCGTTCTCCATGGATTTAATCTTCCCTCCCTGCTCCTTCCGAACAAGTAACCAAAAGTCTGTTACTGTAACTGAAAATATTATTAAGACCCCACGGGCTTCATCTTTACCATATGTTGAAAAGGTCCCTGCTGCCCTCAAGCTAATCTCTGCTAACATTTTTGTCTAAGTACTAGGGAAATAAAAGCATCCAAGGGAAAAACAAGTCAAGGGCTGTGTTCATCCTCCTCATTACTGTAGAGTTTGGTCCTTCAATGAAAGTTGAAGACACAGGGTGTGTAGAGAATGAGTGAGGTGTGAAAAACAACAGAAAACCTAAAGAAGACTTTGTTTCATAAGAAAAGAGAATTAAAAATGATCTTTAAATATTGGTAATTTATAATGTGCTAGTATGACACAGATGAGACAGGCTTCTTGTACAGAAAGGGGCTGGTGGCATTAGCAAGGCCAGAGACTGACATTTGCGCCTTCACAACTCAGTTTATAGAGTATTGCTTTGAGTTGGGCTCCGTTTTATGGATTTAATCAGCCCTCAGGCTTAAGTATATGCACTATTTCCTAGAAAAGAAGCTGAGGCAGAGAGGGTATAGGCCAGCAGGACCCTAGTCAGGACCGGATTCACTATCTGAACCCACGTCTTCTGAACTCAGAATCTGCAGCTTTATCCTCCACACCACAGATCAAAAGCTATGTTGGACATTTCAGTATTATACCATTAAAAAAATCACTAGTTATGAAGTTTTCTTTTTTACTAATTCAAGCAATCTTGGCAGAACTCACTCCTGCAGTAACAATTTTATTGGAAAATGATTTGGCAAGCAGTCATCAGGGTAGAAAATAAAAACAATTTGTTGTGACAGTTGAAATGACACAGTTGAAGTCATCTTTCCTTTTTGCTCTTTCCACTAATTCAGACCAACCATTCAATCCAATGAATTTCCAACCATTCAATCCAATGAATTTCCATAAAAGGATTTGGTGATACTGTTCTAACTGAACACTTATTTTTTTAGGCTAGGTGGATGATTTTTATCCTTTTCAAATCTATCAACTTATCAAAATCTCACTTCAAACAACCTGCCTTGCATTTGCTGACTTCCCCTTTTGCCAGTGAAATAATACATTATTTTTTAATAACAAGTCAGGTATCCTTTATCTGATTCAGGATCAGAGGTGTTTCTGATTCTTGCTGCTTATTTGTTTTAATTTAGGAAAATTTGTACAGATTTGACTGGGTGACCATTCAAAAACTAAAAATCTGAAATACGAAATGTTTCACAATTTAAAGTACCATTTAGAACATTCCAGATTTTTCTATTAGGAATTCTTAACCTTTAGTATTTGTCAAGTCAAGCATCCCTACTTTCTAAGAAACTCTTTTGATAGCCCTGAGAATATGAGCACTGACTGCCCTTGGATGGTCCCAACAGAGAATGAAAGGCAAGATGATTCTCATCATCTCTGTTCATGACCATCAGGGAGGCCTGGTCACCAAGAAACTGGTTCCTGGTTCCTACAGTTTAACCAAGACAAAGAAGTACTAGCAATAGAAAGGGCAGCTGAAAGAAAAAGCATCATTGGCCCTTAATTGCTGTTACAGAAAAGTAAAATGTTGGCAAAGAAGCTCAGAATTAACCTAGCGATGCAAGGCAACATATTCTGAGTAGTAAGCAGGAATCTGGTGTTAAAAGAGAGAGAAATAAATGTAAATATGCACGGTCCTCTTTAAAAATAGTTATCAGGCTGGGAAGATGGCTCAAACATTAAGTCTTTGCCTCACACAATCAAAAGGACCTGAATTTGGGTCCCCAGACCCCACATGAAAATGCCAGACAGAAATGGTAGCAGTCTGTGATTCCAGCCCTAAGGGAAGAGCTTGGGAAACTCCAGAGCAAAGCAATAAAAGGGGTAGAGAAATCCAGAATGATTTCCAAAGTCACTCTTGGGTCTCCACGGGCACACATACTGAAACACTCACACACACACACACACACACACACACACACACACACACACACACATGTATACACACACAAATAATAATAACAATAAAAAACATAATAAATGTCTTTCTCCAAGCCTGCTTCAGCCAAAGGGAATTTCCCTTCTGTGAAAGGCAAGTGTCACAGTTAGGCACAAGTGTCAACTTGATGGTTGAAGGTTTGAGCTCTAGGCATATTTGTGGAGAATTAATGGTTGGGTTAAGCCCAGAGCAAACCTGCAGGAGATTGTCTAGCTGATGGGGAGGCCCAGCCTGTGGTGGGTAGGACTAGGCCCTGAAAAGGTGAATAAAATACTGAAAGCTGGTTGAGGAAGGTGGCATCCTTCTGTTCACTTGACCAGACCTGCTGGTCTGCCAAGTAAGGATTGTCCATTTCTCACCTGTTATGTGGTGATGGTGTGGCCAGCTCCCTTGGCCCTGGTGTTGGTGCATGCTCTCCTGTCAAGCTGGACTGAGAACTGTAACTTGGAATAGTAAGAGAAAATAAACCCTTACTGCCTTAAGCTATTTGATGGTCATTTATCAGCAACCATTCAGGCGAACTGCAACAGCAAGACCTCATCTGTTTCCTCTTTAATTGTGCGATCTCACAAGGATTTCCAAAATGCAGAAAATACTAATGTATTCATTTTAGTAAGTTACTTCAAAATATTCAAATAGTTCAAAAACTATTCTATCTAGAAGAATTCAGTCCTGGATTTCAGAACAATGTGATGGATCAGAGTTATAAATAATCTGTCTCATCTTGAAGGTTGACATAAACTTCCTCTTGACCTGAAAGCATTCAGAGTTAATCTCCCACCTTGTCAGCTCAGGCTTTACACAGTTACTAATGACTTTCAAACACTTCACACTGTGCTCAGAATTAATATCTACAAATGCTGTTGTTTTTGCAGAAGAAATATAACAAAAAATAGAGCTGAACACACCATGTGTGAATTGCATTGAATCATTTCTTTTACTTCCATAAGAAAATGATGCTAGAGCTATTTCATAATTGTTCACTTACAGTGCTGTTTTAAATGGCTGTGGCTTTAGCAACCTATGATGCTGACTAAACAGTCACAAACAAAGAAACAAAACAGAGAACAAAAATAGGCAGAAAAAAAGCTCAATAAACATAAGGTTATTTTGGAAAAGCTGTTTGCTCTCTCAGAAAATATGCAAATAAGTTAAGATGGTAGGAGTCCTACTAATATGAGATCCAGGTTTTAGGGAATGTCTTAGACTCTTAACCGTTTATCAAAGACATGCCCTCAGAGATGTATAGACAATTATAGTCACGTTATAGTCTAGTTTATTTACAAAGATGACCAGCAAAACAGTTGTATTAGAAAGTTTTCTGGGATTAATCATCTCCCTCAATTTACTACCATTAGAAAATTTATGCAGCAAGAAAAGTAACAGAAACAAGGCAAGCAGTGACCAAGATTGTACTGATATAATAGAGCCACTTTTCATTGGATAGGCTGTTAGAAGATGAAAAGACATGACCAAAAGACAAGGATATAAACACATTACCAATAGCCAAAGATTTCTATTTGAGTACAGCCTTCCAAGGTGGAAAAGATGAAAAGTTTTAACTTTAACTTTAGTCATTACTTTTACCAGTGTATGTATGAAAGGTAACCATTCAATCTTAGAATAATATATCTGTAGAAAAAAACTTCAAACATGGAGAAAATAAAATATAAAGAAGTATGCTATTTAACATGATAAATAAAAACCAAAAAGTCACACTTTCCCTTAGCTTCATAAAAGGCCAGATGGTCATATGCCCTTCTGCATGATTTCATAATTCTCACAACTCCACCCCACGAGATAACCTACCAGCATTGTTTATGATATTTCCTCCTTCCATGAAGAACTGCTATTAAAACCTCTACAGAAGGAAATCCCATGTGACCAACTCCGTATTCCTTCCTTGTTTGACTTGTTTCACATTTTAAATGTGTTATTTATAATTCTTAAATTATCTGTTCACTTAAGTTTATCATCAAATATAAATACATGAATACTCCTCTCTCCACACTTTCAATAGGCCATTTGGTTTTCAAATTCAGTAAAGGATTACATACAAAATGGTCCAGTAGTATCAATAATATAACAAAAAATGAGTCTGGAATGACACAAGTTTAGGCTCAATCTTGTCTTTGCTCTGTATTCATATGCCCTCTCAGTTTTTTGATCAGGAGAGCAACATCATATTGCCAGATATTAAAAATACCACCTATGGTTCATAAAAGTGGAAAAAATAAAAATGGAAAAACTAGAAAAATAAAATAATAATTAAAAAACAACTGCAAATATGTATCTGTGAAGAAAGTTAGAAAAGGCATCTTTGGTAAAAAAAATTAAATAATTTTAGAGAGAAATTTCTGTTATTAAGCAATTAATTAAGGCAATTAACAATTATAAAGTATTTGGTGACAATTGATAATTAGCAGCAAATTAATAATTAATGCAATTAAAATTATGTTCTGTAAGGAACAAAATTAGCAGAAGGTCCCCAGTTGCAAAACAGATGAGAATGGTAGACAACAGTTTATCTGAGATAACTTTCACAGGATCTGGCACCTAGCACAAGATGCCCATCTCACCATACCCTCTGCTTTTTCCAACTCCCACTGGAGTTTGGAATATAACCAGGAAATGATAGCATACTAGTTACTCTCCCCCATTCTATATGGTCTATATGGTCAGATCCGCAGAAAGGACGAGGATGGAAATAAGTTCAATGGAATGGAAAGCAGGGCAGAAAACAGCATCCTAGACCCCTCTTGACCATAGAATCAGGAGCCCTTAATGATCTGGAGTCTCTATTCTGAGGTGGGTAGATAGGAACAGAGATGCCATGATCTAGAAATCCCCTCCAATACTCATGTTGAAGTTTAGTTGTCACCATAACAGCATCAAGAGATGGGAACTTTAAGAGGAAGCAAGTCACAGGGACTGTGCTTCCATGAATGGACTGATGCCATGTTCCATGTGCAGATAAGGCATAAAGGAGGAAGAGCGAGTTGATCACAAGAAGGTTGGTAACATGTTCCCTTACCTTCTACCATGCAATGATGGAACAAGAGATGTGATCTATCAATCTTGGACTTCCCAAGCTCCAACTGTGAGTTAAATAAATGCCTGTTTTTGATAACATGCCCAGTCTTGTGACCTTCTGTAAGAGCAGAAGAAAATACACAAAAGTAGGCTGATGCAGCAGAATAGGGAAGCAGCCCTGTCTTGTACTCCCAATGAAACCCCTTCAGGGGAAAGCAAGAACCCCTCATGAGTTGGCTGAATTGTCAAGATTTCTGCCTTTCCACTGTAGCCTAAGTACAAATCTTAGAGGTCACACAATATGTATATGGGTGAAGGGGCCTCCATAAAATGCAAGAATAGTTGCTAATATATTTTGCAGCTTTCTTGAAAGAGTGAAGTCATATAAAAATTAAATTAAGGATTTTCACATTGCTTTTTAACTTTCTTTGTTGTGTTCTCAGGCAGCGCAGTAGGAAATTGGAGCAATAGGGCCATCTAGAGAAGCCTTTATAAGTCTGAGCAGAGGTGAACATATGTAGTATTGGGAACTCAGTAGCGTTCCTGCTGGGTTCTGAGTACTGTCCTTGAATCAGTCAGAGAACTAGACCCTCCATGTGCTTCTCAAACATCTGACTAAATGCAAGGGCTGTGAACAGAATTCTGTATTTCTATTTGTTATATTGACAATCATAGAAAGAGCAAAGTTTGCAATAACATCACATGACTTCCAAAGATGTTACACACTATGTATGCTGAGCCAGACAATATTGATTCTCTCTGAATTTCAGCTGCTTTATATTTTTAAATGGGAGTCACAATTTTCTAAGGATAAAACATAATGAACAGTCACCTACAGCTTTATTTCGGGATAGCTAAAGCATCCCTAGATATAAATTATATGCACTCCTCTCTATTTCCCTTTGCTAAATACTATAAACAGCTCCTGACAATAGATTTCATGTACCTAAAAAGCATCTGGAATATTAAGTCAAAAATTAATGGTCCCCGTGCTTTATTTAACATATCAATTGCTTTGTTTCTGAGATTTGTCACAAAATTATTTTAACCACAGATAAAAGACCTACGTTGTTTTTACCTATAATATTTGTACTGGGAAAAGCTGATACAACAGTTACATCAGATAATTGTGGCAGGTCAAAGAAGTAATTTCAAAAGCAAAATAGTATCATTCAGGGTCATAACATGGCTTAAGAAAAACCCAAGACAATAGTTCCAACTCCTCCTAAATATTTCACTAAAATGTCATTTGGCCTTCTTAAATTTTTTGGCTACTGTTTAAATTGGGTCTTAATAATCAAATATGACAGTCAAAAAATCAAATATGAGAAGGAATACATAAAATGTATAGAGTGACATGTTTTGAAATATAAACCTACTGTGAAAAAAAGTAAGAGATGGGCGCCAACCTTGAGGTTTCTCTATGGAGCAGCAGTTCATAGTTGCAAATATTATGAAAATTAGTTATTTTGCATCATTGAATTGATCAAACTGACCATAAATGAAATAAATTGAAAGGTCCTGCCGATGAAGTGTATAAACATCTGTTAAGCAACGACAAAAAGTAAGATGACAAAAAACGCAAAGGGTATATCTCCAAGTCTTCAATAATCAAATGCCATATAAAAAGCTGACACACAAAATGGAAAGTATTTTCCTCGTGTGATGTAACTAAAAATGTCTTATTCTTTGAGAAAGATTACTTATGCTAACAAACCCAAGTCTACAGATTGTTTTTACTTGGCCTTCTCACCATCTCCTTCCCCAGAGATGATTGTTTAAATAATCCAACTGTTTACTTGACAAGTCCACATCTGAAACATTAATGTTGTTTTGCTACAATATTACCTTATGCTCAGAAACTGCCTGTTATCACATGAAGATTTTTACAATGATTTTGTACACTTTCATGTTGAACTCAAAATGCTCACATTACAAAGAAAAGCCAATTGTCAACAAGGTTATGCAAATTTAAAAAATCATCCATTCTAGAATAAAAAGATATATTAGAAAAGTTGGTGACTTCTAAAAGTGGCAAATATTTTTAAAAAATAATGATTTTTTGTTGAAGTTATAGCAAAATGGGTAATCTTTAATTCTGGTTAAATTTTAAATGGACACCAGATTTTGCCAAAATAATCTTTCTAACTTGATAAGGCTTTCAATTCTGAATTGAAAAATTTCTATGAAATAATGTGTAAACAACTTTAGTTATAATGAAATTTTAGTGACTTTTAAATGTTTTATCAAGCAATGATTTTTAAAAAATTTTAAATGTAATTTTTAAAAATATTTTTCTACTTTTACAAGCATACTGAGCATTCATCCCTGCCTCCCTTTATCCCCCCCTGCAATATCCTATCCCTTCCCCCATCAATTCCTCCCACTTCCTCCCATGCTTCTATGGACTCCAGGGTTCACCCTGGCCTGTCTACTCTTGAGGGGATTCAGGTCTCTGTGGCATATCAAATTACCTCTCTTCAGGCCATCCCACTCGTACAAGCACTTCCCTTCACTCATCCAGTTTTAAACCCAAAGTTTTCCACTGTATGCTCCTATCTTTCTTGAGTTCCTAGGTTGCCTATGAGGACATGTTGGCACATCAGTTACTATGGAGGTTTGGGAAGGACAAGTCTCACTGCAGTGAGTTCCCAGATGCAATAGTCCTGTCTTGAGTGGGCTGTTTTGTCCAATGGTGAACCTTCCCACCTTCAGGTTCTTACAATCTCACCTTTGTGAGGTTCCCAAGCCTTAGAATGGGGAGAGATTAAGTTGGCCTAATTCTGGATGAGCCTTGTTGTGTCACTGATACTCTGCATTATGTGGCCATTGCTGTCCACTTCACTGCTCTTCTATTGCTCTAGACTGCATCTTGTTAAGGTATTGAGTTCCTCTGTCTCTGTTGTAGAAGAAGACCTCTAGGCTGAATACTAAATGTCTTTCCAATCTATGGATACAATAATAGCTATTTACAAAGCAGTTTGATGTATTGTCTTCCCACCTGTAGGTTCATTGGCTGTGGTACACATCACTGTTACTATGAACTAAAATAAGAATCTTAAAAATGGGAAGAAAATAGAACAATAGGGAAAACAGCCCAGCAATGATTTTAAAAATGGTAAATAATAGAGACTAGATAAATAGTCCACAACAATCAACTATTTAATTAGTATATTATTTCACTATTGGCCCAAAAATGCTCACATAATATTATGTGGATAAAGCAAATTGTAAAACATTATGTATAGTATAAATATGTTGTTTACTTAATATTCCAAAAGCACAAATACACTGTAATGAGGATGTGTTGATGAGTTCCTGGAAGAGCTACCAAGGACTCTATTCAAATGGGTTCATATGAGTGCTTTGCATTCTCTTTATTTGACATTCTTTGATTTGGGGAGGAGGGCTACAGACATAAAGTTTTTTTAAAAAATTAGAAAAATGTTAATGTTACCTCAATATACTTAAATTTATTAAATATAAACCATACATTTTCAGTTGAGGGAGACACAACCACCCCAAAGAGTGAAAACTGGTGCCTTAGAGTTTATGCAAAGTATCTTATAAGGATTTAATCTCATGCAAGGAAACATGAGAAAAATTTAGCTTTAAAATAAAAAAAGGTTTACAAATGAGCTCCTTGGAAAGCAATAATGAAAAAAAGTTGACAAACACTAAATCAGATCCCATGTCAAGATGGAACATTATTGTCAATGTTCACAAGGTTAAAAAAAGTACAACTTTTATGAAAAAAAATCATCTTCTATAATACTTTCCATATATTTCATGTACTTTCTCTTTGTAAAGCACAGATCTCATTTAAAACTGACTGTACTATGTTGCCACCCAAGAACTCAGGGAAAACTATGGAAGAGAGGGCAGTAAGACTGAAGAGTTAGCGGGTGCTAGACACTGCAGGACTGTTGACCCCAAGGATTCTGACACATTTTGATCCATCAGCAATTTGCTGTGCGAAGGTGAAGAACATAGGAGATCTCACACCTCCCTGGAGACTATTGAGATGTATGTTGGCTGAGGAAAGGGAAGCTGCTTTCCTCAATGATACAAAAATCAATACGTTCCAAAAAGAACATAGGCCTATGCTGGCACAGACAACCCAGATGAAAGGTCAATGAGTTATACTTGTAAAATGATATGACAGCAAGAAGGAGATTGATTGAACAGAAGGTTTTCACTGGGAGAAGCAGGGGTTGGAGCAGGTAACATGGGAGGAAAATGGTTTAATTTCATTGTTTTCATGCATAAAACTGTTATGAAAGTTTTTAATTTAAAAAAGAGAAAGAAATGAGAAATGTTACTACTTTTACTTTTAAAATACTACTAATTCCAAGAACCCACTGACCCCTCCTATAGAAGAAGCACAGATGAGACAAGAGAAGTCTGGAGTACTAAATTTCTAATCTTTGACCATTTTTTGACCCAAGAATAAAATATATATGTATATTGTAGAATGTACTTCTGCATGTTCATATGTCCAGCTGTCTCACGTAAAAAGTGCTTGGTAAGTGCTTAGAATCAAGAATATGTGGGAGGTAAGGTGGGTTTCTGCCTCTGTTGGAAGGCTGTGAGGATGAGAGCAGGGAAAGGAAGTGTTGATCCACATGCATGATCCAGGAGCAAGGGGTACACAAGCTTACTTTTACCAAGGGAGATGGGAAGACTGGGAGAGGGGAGAAAACCTTGACTTCAGCAATGCATTCAGCTGACATCAGTAGAGGAAATGCTAAATCTTTAGCAGATCTTCCTATTGCACTGGCCCCTCTGAGGACAAAGCCAGGTATCTTGTTCTTAGCCATCTTCTCTGCAATGAAATGATTTCTCCTTTTAAAAAGATCACAGCCTGCTTCCTGGTTTACAAATGATTTCCTCTGTGTCTTTACATATTACAAAGGGCAAGAGAGCACAAAATGGATAAAGGTATTTTTATATAAAAAGCAGTTGCAGGACCCAGCAACATATTGATGAAATCTGAATGCTTTTGTGATTTTCATATTGGTATGGCAATTCCCAGACCCACTTACTCACTGAAGTCCTGTGCTCTCCGATTCCATTACCACTCATTGTGGAAACAAAAATTATTGTTGAGTAAATACTTGAAAACAAATACTGTACTTATCACTACAGCAATGAGATCAGTAGATGGTAACATGAACACAAAATTGTAGCATGCTTTTAAGCAGGCTTGAACATTCCAGCCTTTCAATTTTGTCAATATTTCTTACTTTACTTTCTGAAAGGAATTATGTGAAATAAAACAACGCCCATAAAGCTTCACATACTCGTTGATTGAACCTGCCAACTCCCAGATATGACTGTGCTTACTTTCCAAGATGAAACAGAGCCATAAATGTTGTAGTAGGCGGAATCAGCAATCAACGCCAGGCACAACCATTCAAAAACTACAGTGCTAAAAACCAAGAGTGTATTTTAGTAATGACTGGTTTAATGGACCAAAACATACTTGTCATAGCCCATGTGATTCAGGAAATATGCAAAAGTCATCTAGTACCCTGGGTTGAGGACTGAGCAGAAGAGAGCCTGTGTTAAGGAATCATAGAAAGATGAGGGAGTAATTCCTTCAAGAAACTATCAACTCCTGCTGACAGACTGCATTTGACTCTGACAGTGAAACAACACATTTAGGGGACCTCTTTCTACTGATGTTTGGAGGAAGGGAGACTGGAGAAGGTGCTGTCAGCTCTGAATGGAAAGAAGGGCTCTCAGAGTCACCATGAGCATGTTGTGGGTAGAGCTCTACAAGGATCTACGACTCATCACTGCTGTATTTCTCAAACATGCTTCAAGTTTCCTTAGTCCAGAAGGTCCACACTTACCCAGATTTTAACTACTTTCTTTTTTTATATTTTAATTCATCTTAATTGTTGCCTCCCCAGTCCTTCCTGAACTGCATTCCCTCATAACCCTCCTACCTTAAACATTCCCTACCCCTATTTTCCTCTTGCCACCTTACTACCACCTGTGGTCTTTTACAACCCCTCCTTTGAGGTCTTCCTCCTATCTTACCACAGTCCTCAATCTCCCACTTCCCAAAAGGACGTTTTCATGGTTTCTGACCTTCACAGGGTCTTCTAGCTAAGTGCACACATCTGAAGGTTCGATGCTAGCATCCACACACAAGAGAAAACCTTCAGCCTTTGTCCTTCTTTGTCCAGGATACTTCACTCAGCATAATCATTTTTATGAAATATATCACGTACTTTGGTCAAATTTGTCCCCCTATGTCCTCCTTTTTCTCTATTTCTTATTTTGCTTTCTTCCCTGTCCATTCTGCTTTAATCTCTCTCTATCTCTCTTTCTCTCTCTCTCTCTCACATAAAGTTTTATACATCGATATAAACCTAGAACCCAAAAATGAGTGAAAATTGCAATATTCTTGAGTCTGACTTATTCAGTTAATATTTTGATGTAGCCCTTTTCTAGCCAATGGCGTAATTTTATCTTCTCTACTCTCTCTCTCTCTCTCTCTCTCTCTCTCTCTCTCTCTCTCTCTGTGTAGTATTTTCTTAGTCACTTTGTCGGCTATCAAAATTACAGATATTCTCTAATAACTCTCAAGGAGACATGATATAAATGAAGTTATTCTCACTAAGGAAAAGCCAAGGGATTAGTGCAGACTGGTTTCCTAACAAGCTGTAAATCTGTATTTAATTTCAGGATTTCTATTATCTGACTCATAAAACACTAACATAGCTATGACAAGAAAACCCAATTTGCTGAAGAAATAACACACATTTACATTTTAGCACATTTTTATTTACCTTTATAATCTCCCCCAACTGTGCCCGTGTCAAGTGGCATGTGAGGTAATGTTTGCACCTAGTCAACAGCTTCAATTCCAGACATCTGCAATAAATTTTTAAGGCCAAATACTGGTACTTCATACACACCTGGAGCTTGAAATAGGTTATTGTGCTCAAATGACACATTCCCAAGACTAGTGTGGGCAAGGAGACGGCTCACCTGACCCCAGGCCTCTATGAGGAGGTTGAGTAGAGTTTGAAATATATGCCCATGCTTTTCTGTAAAAATGCCACACAATTTTAGTTTGGATCTTTGACAAGAGCAGGTGAAAGAAGATAGAGAAGAGATAAACACTTTGACCGTAGTGGATTACAAATCATGCTTGTTCCTACATTTGAATAGTGAGTTGCTTTCCCCTGGCTCCCTGCTTCCAATTTGGGGATGTGTTTGGAGCTATTTCTTTTGGGTATCCCTTCAGAAGTCTTATAATTCAACCACATAGTAATCTAGACTATATATATACGTCAGTCTTTACATGGATAAACACAGATAGCCAGCAGCTGAACCCTAAGGCAGTGATCATTGGTACCCAGCAGTTAAGGGAATGTGTATCTTGCAAAAACCAATTTGCTTTGGGGTTATGTCATTGACATTGTAATAGTCTTTAAGTATACTGTCAAACACCTTTAAGAACTCAAGAACTAATTTATTATTTGCTCACCTGCTGCTTCTATATACAACTCAATTCTTTTTGAATTTTCTTCCACAGTCAAAGATTTTTCTGAATAATAAGGTCATTTGTCATTTAGCATTTTTCTTAATCAGCATTGGAGGATCACTGAGATTAGGATGTCAGAGCAACACAGTTTGGAATCTACATGCATAGGTTTCCTCAGGAGACAAATGAGACTGGTGTCAAGAAGTTGTTCCTAATAAAAAAGAGTCAAAATGTGTAAGAACCTCCCAGAATTCAATTTTGCTCATTTATACAATGAAGGGCTTGTAGCAAATGGTTACTACTTACTTACTATGTGAGAGATAGTGGAAATCCATGTTCAACATCAACAACTGTTCAACTGATCCCAGGCTTTTCTTGCAATTTGAAAAGTTCTTTTCCTTAAATTGTTTCCATATTTACCTACTGATTCTTCCTTATCTTATACACAGCATACTAATTTTTGTCTTTACATCATAAGTCAAGTACCCCTCTGTTTGGTACGTAAAACTAAAAAGCATTTTTCAAGATTTTATTTTCCCTGCAGATAGATCTGCCCATTTGAATCTTATAACTTGTGTAAGAGAAGAAACATGTGGGCCCAGTGGCAAAAAGTACTTTTAACACAAGTTCCAAGACCTTAGTTTAATCTCCAGAATCCACACTAAAATGGAAGAGCAAACACACACACACACACACACACACACACACACACACACACACACCAATTAAAAAAAAAAAAACAGAAAAAGAAAATGTCTTTCCAGTTATCCGGCACCAATATTTTGACTCCAGCACTTAAAACGGTAACATTTTTAAAATTTAAAGCCACTGTCTTGTGATGAACAGGAGGAAATAGTACTCAAATGTTTTATTATGCTTTAGCTACTTGTGATATTCTCAGTTGTCAACTTGACACAATGTGGAATCACTTAGGAGAAAGGCCTAGAACATGCTTGTGAGAATTAATTGTTGTTGAAACATAATCCACTTCAACTGTGGATGAGTCCATTCCTTAGTAAGGGGTGAAAAACTGTACAAAGGTTTATAAAGATGATAGAGGGAACAAAGCAAGCATGCATGAATGAATACATTGAGTCACTGCTCTCTTCTCTTAAGGATGTGCTATACCAGATGCTTCAAGCTCCTGTCCTTTTAACTTCCTCTGCAATGAACTCTAACCTGAAATTGTGAGCCAATAAACCTTTTGTTCCCTAATATGCTTGACTCAGGTATTGTGATGCAGCAACCTTCAGTGAAACTAAAACAGTGCTCCAAAAGAAAAAGCTCAGTGAATAAACACACCTGGTACAAAGCACAAACCTGGTGACCTCAGTATGATCGCCTGCAGCCCACATAGAGAAAGGAGAGAACTGACTTCCAAAAGTAGTCCACTGGCCTCTGTGAACAAACCTGTGCTTACTCACTCTGTCTCTGTTTCTTTTTTTCTTTCTAAATAAAAAATAAAATCTTTCTCATAAATAAAAATAAAATGCAATAAAGAAAAACAAACAATGAAAGCAAAAAAAAGATGTCGGAGTAATACTGAAGTAGAAACTGAAAAGCTAAATTGCATCCAAGTCTCTTCCTCATAAACAACAGAGCTAACCAAGTCCAGCTTTCTCATTTCTTTTTTACTTTTTTTGTATGTGTGTGTGGGTACAAGAGGGCAGAGCACGTGTGCTCACGAAGACCCAAGGGTGACACTGAGACTCATACTGGATTGCTCTACCTCCTTATTGCTGTGCTCTGGGGTCCCCAGGCTCCACATTCCAGAGCCAGAATTGCAGGCCATTGCCAAATCTACTAAGTATTTTTCATGAGGGATCTTGGGATCTGAATTCAGGTCTTTTTGCTTGCAAGGCAAACATTTTAACCAGTAGGCAAACTCTCTAGCCTTTCATATTTTCTTCTTTCATATTTTCTACCTAACCAATCCTATTATTTTATCAAGCTTCCTTATACATTTCAATTTAAAAACCTCCAGTTTTAATGCTGGCTAAGCACTTTAAACTGAAATCACAAGATCAATCAATTACACAGTATCAAATCTGTTAAACATTGACAGAACTTTTAAACTAGTCATTAAAGTTTTTTCTCAAACATACTTCAAAATTTCAATGCAGCAAATGTAATTTATTTTGTATTGTTATGTTTAATACTATAATTAAAAGGGTAAAAGGGTGCACTAATAAAAAAATTCTAAATTTTTACTAGAGATTAAAGTCAGGTAAAATACTTTCTTAGGCATAACACAGACTTAACACTGGTTAACCAATTTAATCCAGGATGTCTAAGGATGAATTCCCACAAAGATGCTCCACAGTTAATAATATATAGCTAGGGCTGAATACCACTGCTCCAAGGAAATGATACCACCCCAAGCAGGGTTGGCATCGCTATTTCATGGTAAATACTAATGAGTTGAGACTGCTTACTGTATGTTGATGGGTTTTTAGAGGCTGACCACAATACTGAATTCTCTGCATGGAACAGATGAATCCCCTTAAATAATTAATCCCCTATGATTGAAGGTAGATTGAACATTAACTAAATCTGTCATTTAAATTGAGCTTGCATTCCTACACACTGTTTGATAGTCTTATTTACTGCCTAGATTGATCTTAATTCTATTCATAGTCTTCATGTCCTGCAGAGCCACAACTTATAAATATTTAAATGGTAGGTGATTGAGTGCTGTGCCTTTCAAAGGCTTTATTACGAAATTAATGTCATGTCATGCCAGTGACATCATGGGAAGAGAAACTGTCAACTAAGATGTAAGAACACCAGTATTTACAGAAATAATTGAACACGAGAAAGATGCATAAGTACATAATGAGATCTGTTCATAAATTGTGCCTTTTCTGTTCATAGGAACAACTGAGCATCTCGCCAGTTTTGTTCTAAAGGCATTACTAATCCTTTACCAGGAACCCTTTCCACTTGACTTAGGAGAATTCAAGGCCAAGGAGAATCATGGCTGCATTCAATAGCTACATATTAATGGTAAGAGTGACCTAAAATTAACATTGCAAAACAGTCATCAAAATCTAAGAGATACAGAGAAAAATTCCTTCATAAAGACCAAGACAGAACAAAATATTTAAGCAGAACCAGTGTGTTTCTGTGGCCATAGACTGGAACATAAAAAGTTTTCACCAGTACAGACTACTGAAACAGATTAGACTGAGTTCCTTAAATGATAAAATGTTTTTCTCAGAATTCTAGGGGGCTGGGAAGAGCCAAGCTATCTTTCTGGCTGATCACTAGTGTCTGATGAAGGCATTCTCCTGGCTTGCAGACCAGCATCTTCCCACAGCATCATCATCTGGCCAACACAACAAACCTCTTCTTCATGTTTCTTATTGAAAAATACTTTTGCACTTATTTGAAAGAGGCAAAGTGCGGGGGGAGGGGTGTGCATATACTGCAGCACTCACATGGACATCAGAGGACAACTTTTAGAGCTCCAGGGAAAGAACCCAGGTCAATAGTTCTGTGCATAGGCGCCATCAACTGCTCACTCATCTCCCAGGCCTCACACATCAGCTCCCATTCTCAGGATCTGTTTATTTCTCAGAGTCCCCACCTAACAACAGAGGCTTAGATTTCAGCACAATGAATGTTGGAGAGATAAAACCATTTAGTCCATTTCAATAACATAGATTTTAAAGAATCTAGTACAAAAAAAATTACCAAAATTAAAAACAAATTATCATGCACAGAAATGGACAGAAGAACTGATGAACCAAAAGATAGGAAAGAGAAAGAAACTGTCCAGTAAATGTCATTGAGAGAATAAAGGATGGAAAGTATGAAATAATAAAGAATCATGCACAGGAAAGAGATGCCAGAAAGATGGCAGGATTCTCCAAAACTCATTCCCTCACAAAAGATAAATTTGTATGCCATTCACAAGTAATATAACCTTTACAAGAGCCAATGAATCCAAGTGAGAAACTAGACTATCTAGTGGAGCATGGAGATGGTAAAAGACGCATTGAGGAAGGTAGGAAGGACCATTTAATATTATTCATGTCACTCTTCTTGAAAACCCATGCACCATGGTACAAAAGAGAAAATCCTCCATGTGGGTGAAGATCAAATGTGCACAAGACTTCACTGTGGGTCAGCATTTGGCCCACCAAAGTGATTTATAATACCAGGACAGTCCCAAATTCCCCAAACACAATATTGACAACCCATTATTAGGACTCAAGTTTTCCTTTGTGTTCCCAGGCAACAGATCCATCCACCAATTGCCCCTAACAACAAGTTGGCCCACACAAGGACTCTAGTAGTGCACTTGCCCATGGGTGACACCATCTCTAGATAAAAACACTGGTGAAAGGATTTCCCAATTGAAACCAATATAGAATATGTGGGAAAGGATCCTATAATTTCAAATGCATAGACAGAGTTCCCACTTCAGAGTAACTAACTTACCCTACAGAAATACTTGAAAAAGACCTTAAAACCATTGATTAAGAAAATTCAATGGCTGAAATCTTCCCAAATTTATGGAAAGCTATGAGTAGGTATATTCAAATAATTGACTCTTCAAAGTTCTCAAAATGTTCAACCCAAAGAGAACTTGATCAGAACATACTGTGATTAATTTGTTAAAAATCTGAGACAGGGAACTATAGGAACGAAAACAGAAAAAGAAACTTGGTACATATGGGATACACCCAAAGCAACCCCCTGATCATCAGTGGATATCTCCCTAGAAAAAAAAATGCAGCTCAGGAAAAAGTGGTGTCATACACTAAAACGCTAAAAGAGTAAAACTGTCAACTAAGAGTAATTTATTAGGCACAGAGATCCTTCATAAAGGAAAGAGCACCATAGACTCTTCCAGACAGACAAAAGCTAGACCTCTGCATAGGATCGTGCTTTCCTGTATTTCCATCAACATGGGATGCTGAAATAGGAGAATTTGAAGATGAGGAGATTAAAACTATCTTGGACAATATAAAAGATGAAAGAAAAAGAAAGAGATAAAGAAAAAGGGGAGAAGAAAAAGCAAAAAGGAAGGAAGGAAAGAAGGAAGGAAATAGATCAGAGAGATGACAGACAGATTAGTTGATGGATGATAGCTCTATGATAGATGTAAATAGACAGATGAGAGATGATAGATAGATGACAGATGATAGATAGAAAGATAAATAGATAGATGATAGATCAATAAATAGACCGACAGATGAAAGATGTAGGAATTCATCTCCACTAGACTTACCATAGAAGAAAAGCTAAAAGGAGTTCTTCAAGATTTTGGAAAAAAAAGTGTAAACAATCTAAAAGTATTATAATCTTTGCAGTGGTGAGACTATAGTCAAATTGAGAGTGTGCTAAGACTGCTAAGATCTAAATGTAGTATAAAGGTTAAAAGGTCAATAATGTCTCATATACTTATAATTAATTATAACTTTTCAAAAGAAACTGGGAAGCTATAAAATTATAGAGATTTTCTATGTGTATTAAACTGACAAAATGGTGATTCTTAAGTCCTTACCTAGGGATGGCAATTTATTTTAAATGATCTCCCAATCAGAAAACAGACTGGTTGAAACAGTCACAGAGACAGAGACAGAGACAGAAAGACACACACAGACACACACACACACACACACACACACACACACACACACACACACACACAAGCTCCTATATAAATAGAAAACAGAAGAGAACAAGGATATAGCTTTACTTAAGTGTAGGAAGAACGGACCAAGCAGGCCTATATTAAGGTCTCTGATCAACCATTACTTAAAATACCTCCACCTGGGGAGCATGCCACTCAGGAATGATCTGTATGGGCTGCATCCATGAATGCAACTTCCCCAAGCTACACCTGCTGCCACACCTGGTGCTGACATCAAACCACCTGGCTGTGAGGACCAATCCGGTCAGGATGACTCAGCAAAAGCTCACGATGTGCCTTATGGGAGGTTGGGTGGGGTATATAAACAGCCTGATATTTACAATAAATGAGCCTGCAAACAAACAAGCCTGCAAGCCTGAGAGCTTGCGAGCCTGCTTTGCCACTCACCTGACTTCCAGGGTCTGTGCCATTGACTCCCCCGCCAACTTATCCCTGCCCCCAAGGGTCTCCGTGGACCCCTACTCCTCCCGGCACCAATGTCAAATACTGCGCCTCCATTGGCAGTTTTTCGGTAAGCTGGCCCCTTTGTGTTTAATGTTCTTTACCTTCGTGAGAGGTGAATGTGAAGGTCCCTTTCTCTTTCTCTGTGTTTGACCATAGATAGGGAGGTACACATTTTTGGTTCTGGTTTGCCTGGTGTCTCCACAGAACCCAGGCGTTGTCTCCCAATCGACCCTCCTCCTCTGGACACACATACCACCGTGGCCTGAGAACCATGGACGTTCCCCACAAAGCACAAGACATTTGGGTCGGATACAGTCTTTGTCTTGTCTGTTCCTCTTTAGTCTTGTCTCTGTTCTTTAGAAAAATGGGCAACCTCCCCTCACACTGTAAGGAGCCCACAGTTTGAGAGCCTAATACCAACTTTCCGCTGCTAGCCTCACCTCGGAGGAGTGTGCAGAAGCTACAGGCCAGGAGGCCCTGGAGCACGGCGCCCATCTTCCCCACTCAGTACTCGAGCCTTCACCCGCCAAGCAAGGTCCAAGTACGTGGAGGCTCAGAGCCTGGGTGGCCGCCACAGCGTCGGGGGTGAACGCTCATGCTTCCCAGCCGATGGAAAGTGAGAAGAAAGCCTCCTTCTCCCAGATATGGGTGTCTCTTGTCCGATGGAGGGATCCAATCACACTGCTATGGCAGGGACCTGTTCCCTTATTAACCCAGGGTCAAGGATATGCTTGTGTCTTCCCTCAGGATTCCACTTCACCAATATGCGTGCCAGCTCAAGATGTAAGACCAGCAACAGAGAATGTGAAGCCTTCCCGGGAACCAGATTCATAAAATGAGTAAATCTGTGGCCACTTCAATATTTTTTCATTTCTGTTCTGCACTGATTTTTTTTTTTTGGCATGCCATTTTTAAATACATGTATGCATACTTAAAAATAAGAACAAATAATTTTGGTAACATCTAAGGCCTAAGCTACTTATGTTCTACATTGATCACAATTGTTTTTCTATTAGATTGTAAGTTTTCTTTCATTGTTTTCTCACTTGATTTTAATTTTTAATGGATTGTAACTTACGTTATCATAGGAGGAACTGTTCCTTTATTAATTATATTGCTTATTTCCTTCAGCACATCTCTCAACAGTGCTCCATCAATAAGACCACACTACAGGCGCTTATAGTCCTTGAACATCCAAGCCATGGCACCCCTAGGGACATGGTTTGAGCTTGGATTGCAGAGATTTGTGAGGCTTTGGTCTACTCTACTATCCACATATCCTGACATGCCTTCCAGAGGTGAGGTCCTTGGAGGGCTGGTAGCCAATGACGGGTAAGATTCTGTGAAACAGGACAACCTAAGGCAGGCATGATCTGTAATGCTGGACGCCCTCTGAGGTGGGGTCAACAAGGTTAGAGAAAAGAACTCTGGCTCCCACTGGCTGTCAAAAATAAATAAAAAGGATGGATATGTAGGAGGAACGGACCAGGCAGGCCCGTATTAAGGTCTCTGATCAGCCATTACTTACAGTACCTCCACCTGGGGAGCGTGCCACTCAGGGATGATCTGTATGGGCCGAATGCCGAATGCAACATCCCCAAGCTACACCTGCTGCCGTGCCTGGTGCTGACATCAAACCACCTGGCTGAGAGGACCAATCCAGTCAGGGTGACTCAGCAAAAGCTCACACTGAGCCTTATGGGAGGTTGGTATATAAGCAGGTATATAAGCAGCCTTATATTTACAATAAACAAGCCTGCAAACGAGCCTGCAAGCCTGAGAGCCTGAGAGCCTGAGAGCCTGCTTTGCCACTCGCCTGACTTCCGGGGTCTGCGCTGTTGACCCCGTGCCTGATTATCCCCACCCCCAAGGGTCTCTGTGGGCCCCTGAGACTGCTACTACTTAAAACAAAAATGGATTTCAAGTGTTTGACTTTGTAGGCAAAGTAGGTCACTATGTGATAAATAGCAAATTCATTAAGAGAATATAAAAATCGTGAATGTACTGCACCAAGTCATATAACTGAAATGCATAACACAAAAATCTAACAGAAAGAAAAGTAATAATAATACAATAATAGAAGATGGCATATTCCACTTTCAAAAATTAATATACATTCCAAACAGAAAATTAGCAACGAACATGTTGGATGACACCACAGAGCAGAGGCTATAGACTTACATACACCATTCTTTCTGACAACAGAAGATAATGTTCTGATAAACATACAAAGCACAAAGCATATGAATAGAACAGATCATACATCAGGATGCACATACAAATATAAAGAAACTCCTTAAAAAATTCAAGAACATCTTTTCATTAGACAAAATAAAATATGCCCTATGATACTCCAACTAGAACCCACAGGCAATTAAATAATACTGCAAGTAACAGGTATGTGATACTTCCTGAAAAAGTTGATCAGAGAAGTCTCAAAGTCTTCCACTCAAACTATATAGGCTTTTGTCATTGCTTTTGATTGTCCTACAGAAATGGACAGGAAGATCCTATTACTGAAGATGCAACACATGTGTGTCATAGGATATGGACACGCACAAAAAAAAACCTGCTGGAACTGGTCTGGAAACTTCTTCAACAGTTTCATCAATCCATGAAAACTACAAACCACAATAATAACCACCTTAGTAAGAGATGATCACCAGTGTAATAGTATTTTTTTCAATATAAGATTTTATGCTCCAGCAAGTATTTAGGCACATGATATAAAAGGCAAACCAAATGAAATCCAGTGAGCCACACATGAAAAAACTTGAAAATTTAAGGGAATCTACTAGGGGAGAAGTGTTGGAAAGGTAAGGATGGAGAATGGGATTTGGAAATAAGATGTGAATATATTATAAATCCACTATATTCATGTATGAAATGCTGAAAAAAAGGTTAAAAAAGAACATCTTTTCCAACCACAACGTAAAAAAGTGAAAACTCAATAATTGGGGGAAAACTGGAAAATTCATAAATATGTGCAAATTAAACAAACTCCAGCATAAGCAACAAAAATATCAAAAGGAAAATGTAAAAACATTTTGTGACAAACAAAAATGGGTGCATATAATATCAAAATTCATAGGATTCCACAAAACCTAACATGAAAGTCTATAGTAATAAACACCTACATCAAGAAAAAAGACAGCTCTCCAATAAACAACCTAACTTTATACCTCAAGGAACTATTATAAGAACACATTAATCCCAATGTTAGCAGAAAGAAGGAAATAATAAAAATCAGAGCAAAAATAAATGGAACAGATTATAAAAACAATATTAAAAATCAAAGAAAATTGATGTTTTCAAGATTGATTTTTTTAAGAGGAAAACAAAAGTGACAAAGTATAAGGTAGGCTAAGATAAAAGATAGTGCCAAAGTCAGAAACTAAAGAAGGGCCAATCCAGCTAGTGCCACAGAATGCAAAGGATCCTAAGAGACTGCTATGAATAATCACATGCCAACAAGTTAATAATATAAAAGAAAGCTAAGACTATTTAGAAACATGCAAGCAAGAATAAAACCATTGAGAAATTGTTCACCACAACAGACCAACACCAAAGGAGGAATAAGAAAATGAATCAATAAATGGAAAAACAAACCCCAGATCCAGATGGATTTACTGGGGGAAGTCTAATATGCATTTACAGAGGAACTAATAATAGTATTTCTCAAACTCTAAAAAAGTTAAGGAAGAGGTATCTCAGTTACTTTGTTTCTATAACAAAATACATGAGGCTGAGTACTTTGAAAGGAGATTTATTCAGCTCACAGGTTGAAGCCCAGGGTATTGCCATCAATGTGACAAGTTGTCATAACACGACAAGAGAAGCGAAAACAAACCAGTCCCACTTAGGAAAAATTACATGGTATTGCAGTTTAATAGGGTCGTGTGTTTAATAATTGATTCCCCCAGATGCACCCTTCAGAAATAGTATAAAAACTTTAGGAAGTGGAGTCTTGCTGGAAGAAGTACATCATCAGGGGCAGGTCTTAAGTCTTTATAGCCTTACTATTTTTCTGTGTACTAAAATTACTTTATTACAGCTGATTTTTAAACATTTCTTTTGCTTTGATACAAAGGATACTTACAAACAAAATATTACATATGACCTGCTTTCGCTCTTATATTCTGACAACTTGGTAACAGCTTTAAATGCAAAAATCTATAAATTATTAGAGCCTAACCTTAATTTTTGTTCTCTCTGCCTATTGAATTTTGATTCTGTATGAGGAGTTAACCACTTGTTCCTGACGCCAGACCTTTCCTACCATGATGGACTCCAGTTTTCTTAAACTGCAAGCCAAAATAAACCACTTATCCCGTAAGGTGTAAGAGATAAGAAGGTAAGAAGAATATTACAATATGATATCCCTGATCAACACAGTTGCAAAAATCCTCCATAAAAACTTGCAAACCACATTTGACAGAATATTGGAAGCATAATAACCACAACAAGTGGTATTTATCTCAGGGTGTTTCAACTTAAATAGAAAAAAAAATGCATCAGATCAAGTCCAAAATTCTGTTGTGATAAAAACTGAACAAATTATAAAAGTAAAGAATGTGCCTTGTAATAGATATTTGAACTCAGTCTTCTGGCCTCTGTATGCACATTCATGTATACACACTCACACATATGAGCAGTTACGTGCAATACTACACCATACAACACATATGCATATAGTTATATACAACAAACAATCAAAAATAAAAACTAATAAAAATACCCATAAATTAATGGATATTTTAGATACATAAAAACTATTTAGTATCAATATTTACTGTAAAATTAATATTAATATTGCAAGGAAATGACTCCATAGTTGTTAGATAAAAGATAAGGAATGGCAAGTATACACAAGAAAGGAACATGAGTTAACAATTGGTAGGATGTAAAATGGTTTAACCATTATATAAAACAGGATGGTTGTTTTCTCTAAAAGTCCTACATGACTTGGCACTCCCTGGGTATATACACAAAGAGAATGGCATTATTATTCCTTAGGCATATTGGCATTACCAAGCTCAACATACACTGTTCATAATAGCCATTGTGTAGAAAAAATACATTTCCATCAACAGCTGACTGCATAAAGAAAATTTGTGTGTGTGTAAGCATATGTATATACAAATGGGCATATTTATTTCAATAATAATGATGAATTTAGAGGACATTGTGTTGAGTGAAATCACTATACACAAATAGTAAATGCTGTGTTTCTCAAATATGAGTGGATTCTAAATAGGTCAATCTCACAGAAACCTGTACGATAACTATGATTCTAGGGATGGGCAGGGAAGGGAGCACAGGAAAGTGTTGAAAAAAGAGCACAAGATTTGAGATATAAGATACACAAATTCTAGGGTTGGGTAGATGGTAAAATGTTTACATGAGTTCTGAACCCCAGAACACATCAGTATGGCAGTTCCAGGTTGAGGGAACATTTGTGGATGACACCCAATATCAGCCTTTGGTGACCACATGCACATACACACACACATAAAATCCAGGCACATACATATGCTATACACACTATACACATGCACACATATGTATGTATTGGGTCAATGTTCAGCATAGTTAATACTGTATTGTACATGTGGAAGTTACTAAGAAGTGTAACTAAATGTTCTCAGCTTACATAAGGCAACTATATGAACTAATGAGCATGTTACTTAATTTGACAATGGTAATCACCTCACAATGTAAGGATGTATCAAAACATCATATGGTAGGTCTTAGACATACACATGTTTATTTGTCAATTATTCCTCAGTAAAGTCTGAAAAAAGTAAATAAAAATGTTCATTGTTGTAAAATATATGGAGTGACATAAAAAGGTCTCTAATTCCAAGCAGAATTCCAGAAGGAAAAGCATACACAGTATGCTATAAATTAATCTTTTTCTTTATAAGTGAAAAAAACGAATGCTTTTTAATTTTGATGGTCACATTTAGGCAGTTAAAAAAACTATCAGTGAATAAGTATATCAAATATGCAGGCAGAAGAACCACTCACATAACTAAAGTTTATGAAAAAATTTGAATAGAAGCCCATTAGTAAAATTTGAAGAGCTACTTAAATGTTGCCAAATTTTTAAAACAGCTGTTAACATGGAAAAATTATTTTATTAAAGTCATATAAATGTTTGCTTTTCCAGTAATGCACAAGTATTTTGTGGATTAAGGATTGTTTTCTCTCATTCAACTTTATACCTCAGGTTTAATTACCAATTCTAAGACTTCTAGTTAATGATGACTGTGTTTTCTAGATTTAAAAGAGCTGTTAAATTCAGAGTTAAAGGAGCATTGATGGTTCTCAGGCACTTGGAGAATTAGAAGTCAAAACAAATCTATGTCACAAAGCTACTCACTGGCTTACAGATCTCAAGGAATTTGCTCCTGTCAGAAGAGGGAGACAATGAACTCTTTTTAAAGTCAATATCTGGCCTCAGAAAAGAAGTTTGTTTTAATGTTCAAAGGATATTGGGCAATTTGTTTAATAATGTTTTGACACTTTTATACCCCTGACAATTTATTGAATAACATAGTGTTCTGATACTTTATTTTCCATAGCTGACTACCTTTTATTAAACAAAATACATCAGACCATATTTCAGATAAATACTTAACTTTGTTTTTGTATCAGACATGATTATTCGAGGGATATACTAAACAGGTCCCTGAATTTTCAGAGCTTTCCACATCTAGGTATTAACAATAACATTAAAGAAATAGAAATTAATAATTGTCTTAATATACGTAAAATTTTCTGAACTTTATAGTACAATAGTGAAAAAGAATATATCATCCTCTATTAGGTTATCTTTTTTGACAATTCCTCTTGGTATTGTGATACATGAATTATTTTCATGATTTTATTTCTATAAAGAAACACATTGTTGGTTTTGATATAGAATGTCAGTGTGCACAATCACCAACCAAATTTTGCATATGGCTGAAATAACTTTTTCATATTTTCCTCTTAAATTATTGCTATTAAATAGAAATATTAAACTTTGAAAATGATTTGATATTCAACTCTCTAAAAGCATTATCAAAATAATAATATGCATATATTTTTAATCTACAACTAGGTATTTTACCAGTTTTACTGTTCTATTCAAATATTTGGTTTGATCTCATTTTCTAGAGCACAACAAACATGTGACACTTAACAGTGCCCATGCCTATCTTCTTATCCCTGGAGAAAAAGGTGAGACATTAAGGGCACAGAAAAACTTACTGCACGTGGCCTTAAATACTACTGAAGAATGGATTTACTGACCGGAACTCATTTCTGCCTATTAGACTATAGTTGAACAGGTAACTGAAACCAGACACCTTAGAAAGATAGTCTCCACCCTCTCCATCTCTGAGCCCATGCCTCTCAATTTGTTCTCATTTCCTGTTCCATTTGGCATTATCACATTGTCCTCAATGCTGAAGGATAAAAAGTGTCCAAGAAATATCCTCCAACACTACATTTCCTTCCTATTTCCTTAACGCTTCTGATAGCACAGAGAAAGAAAGTAGTTTTAGAATTTTATCTAATGGGGACTCCATTGCTGCTGTCCTTGCTGCCGCTGCAGAGCTGGTGGCTGTTAGAATCTCTATTGAAAATAGTTATAAAACATGCAAATCAAGGAATATCTAAGGGATGGCAATATAATGAAATCAGGCTATAAGTATCATAAATTGTGGGAGGAGTTATAGAGTTTTATAATAGGGATCCTTAAAGTAAGATTTAGAAAGGGATCTGACAAGTCCCAATGAGGCCTATCACTAGCAATGAGAACTAACACTGCTTGAGATAAACAAAAACCTATGTAATGTGTCACTAAACCATATGTATACAATTTAACATTTAAAAACCTGTTTCAGGGGCTGGAGAGGTGGCTCAGGAGTTAAGCCTCTGCCTTGCCCACGTATAGACACTGGCAGAAGCGGGGGCGGCCTGCGTTTCTGGCCCTAGTAGGGCAGAGCCTGTGAATCCCGGGGCAGAGTAAACAAGGAGGTGGATGCGTCCATGGTGGTTCCCCAATTCGTCCGTGGCTCTACACACACATACATACACATACACACTCACAATTGAATAAATAATAAAATAATTTTTAAAAAGCTTTAAAAAAAAAAAACCTGTTTCAAAGCTCAGTGGTGGTTTTTTGGAGCCAGTGTAGAGCTGGCTAATGTGTCAAACAACCTTTCCTAACATTACAATGAAGATATGGTCAAAGCAGCTCAAATAAATAATAACACATTGCCATCATCTGAGAGAGAATTCTTCCTAGAACATCAGTGGAGCTAAACTGGGAAACAATGGTAGTGAATGCTTACTTCACCAGCTGATATAGCACTTAAGCAATTGCAATGATTTGGCTGCAAGACTAGCAAATGAGCTAACCAGAAAAAAAACTGATCAACCATTCCTCCATAGAATAGATAAGCAATGTGAAACAGTCTGATACTGTTCTCATCCTATCCTTGCAGTTTTTAGCTTTAGACATATGATGTCTTTGGAAGCTAGAGTATTTAGAAGCATATTTGTACACATTTATACACAAGTACACATGTATAGACGCCTAAGGAAAGTTAGGGCTTGCTAATGACACATTGAATTCCAGGATTTATAGAATATATTCATACAATGCCAGGAGTTATAGAATAAATACATATAGCTCCATGAGATGGAGAATACAGGCAGCATGAACCTGAGATACTTGGAAGCATGGCACACTAAGATAAGTAGTCTCTCATATCACCAACTGATTCAGATCAGAGGTACAGAAAGAAGAGAAAATTCCTCACACTTTAGGCACAGGTGTGTTCACTAAATACTGAAATCAGAGCTGTGTGTAGCAATTTGAACTATAGTCACAAAACAGAGAATAAATCTTAGAACTCCCAAGTGGTCGGTGAACAGGACAAGAACAAGCTGAACACTCTATTGACAACTATGAAGTTTAGATAGGCTTTGCATTAACCCGAGGTGCATAAACAGAAAAAAATAATCAACTCTTGGAAAAAAATTAAATTAGGCAATTTTTTGGAAAGATTTCAAAAATGCATGCATTTGTAAATTATGGACTTCAAAAAAACAAAAGAATGTCAGGAAAACTAGTTGATATCATGGGTAAAATACAGGTAGATTTCAAGAATCGAGATCAGAAAGGAAAGTATGCTTAAATTAAATATATGAGCACGGAAAATCCAGCATCAGATATAAAACTCTGTATTCAAGGTGCTTACCTTTATTGAACCTATTTTTGTTTTCTGTAATGCTGATACTCTGATAGATCATATGCTTCAAGAATCACTATGTGAAGTGCTGTGGAATGTGTCTGCCTCAAGGAAGAGTATATTATTTATACTATTGCTATTATATTTCAATTATTTATATTATTGATAATATTTAAGGAATTACAGACACAGCAAGTAACTTAGAGAGGGATCTAATTTAAGAATTTAAGATAGAAAATCATGGCAAATTCGACTAATAAAAAGATTGAATCAAATTGCATAAATGTGTTTTTCTGAATCCATTTTATTCTAGAATAAAGATTGTAAAAACTAAGAAATGACTAAATAAGCATATAAAACAATATCTTCTTTTAAAGCATCATGGCATATAGTACTGGCTATTGTTACTATTTTTTGCACATGCTGTAGCATTGTTCCTAAAGCATTCACAATACCTTGAGATGATGTTCACTAGTATTCTGGATTTTGCCTTAACCTAAATTAATCTGGATTCATCCTGGAAGGTAGGGATGAATTTCAGCATTCCAAAAATGCGTGCACTTCAAATTAGATTTGAAGCAATGTAACAAACAGCTTTTATTTTTCTACATTGATCTCAATAACAGGAAATTAATTGGCTTCTTTTCACAAGTTCAAAATTTGGCAGGAAATGAACAAATCACAACAGATACAACAGACTAAATAAGCATATAAAACAATATCTTCTTTTAAAGCATCACTGCATAAAGTACTGGCTATTGTTACTATTTTTTGCACATCCTATAGCATTGTTCCTAAAGCATTCACAGTACCTTAAGATGATGTTCATTAGTATTCTGGATTTTGCCTTAACCTAAATTAATCTGGATTCATCCTGGAAGGTAGGGATGAATTTCAGCATTCCAAAAATGTGTGCACTTCAAATTAGATTTGCAGCAATGTAACAAACAGCTTTTATTTTTCTACATTGATCTTAATAACAGGAAATTAATTTGCTTCTTTTTACAAGTTCAAAATTTGGCAGGAAATGAACAAACCACAACAGGCAGGCAGTAATCCCTGACTAGTAGGGATACAACCATCAAATAAAAAGGAACTTGTCTTAACTAGATATAGGATATGATAACTCACAGAACCAAGATATCTGACAGTTATGAATAGATCGTAGTTATCCACCACGTAGTTGTGATGCCACATACTTAACCACACATAGTTGGATGGGTACTTGAATGAATTGTTGGATTGTATTACTGAAAATAATTCCTTTTACTGTAGAATTTTCCAAAACCCTGATAACCTAATTTACCATGTATTCTGTATTTTCATTCATTTCATTCAAATTTATTATCATTTCTTTGAAGATAGCCTAGCAATCTTTACTAGGTTTCCATTGGTTTAATATGTCTCTAATAATTAAATAAATTTAATAAAAAGTTGTATGACTGTATATTTTAAATTATGCTAAATATAGGACATCAGTAATCAACATTGATGAAATATTTTTATTTCTCAATGTCATACACAGTATTTCATCAATGAGAAACCAATATAAATGCTTTTTGTTTATATTCATGAGTATTCAATGCAATTATATTAGCTAGAGATAGAAAATATAGAATATCTATATAAATTTAAGTTACATCATATTTCATATTTTTATAAAAATGATGGTTCATTTTATCTGGTATAAATCTTCTCTCTTCTCAACAATGTTCATATGGAACATTTGATACTATGCTAGCAAACTATGTCAGAAAACAAGCAGAAAAGAAATAAAAGTTTCCATAAGGTTGACAAAATTAAGATTTATTCTGCAACTTGATGTCGTTCAACTTGCAAGTTGCTCAATATATGTCATTGTCATTGTAAAAGTATATGAACAAAATGCTAAAGAAATTTCATTTTTTGGCATTTGGTCATTTTTACTTAGAGTAATGCATTGAAGAAATTGTACCATCACTGTCCCTAATTTGCCTATTTCTAAGCTTCTTTCTTTTTTTATTTTATTTCAATTAGCTTTATAAGTATATTGAGTACTCGTCCCTGCTTTCCTCCATCCCCCTCTCTCCCATCCCTGTCCCTTCTCTTCATTGATCCATCCCACTCCCTTCCACCCACCCTCCTGTTTGTCTACTTCTATGGACTCCAGGGTTCCCTCTGGTTCTATTCTTATGGGGATTCAAGTCTCTTGTGGCATACACAGTTGCCTCTCTTCAAGCCACCCCACTGATAGGAACATTTCCCTTTACTCATCCAGCTTTAGTCCTCAATGTTTCCACTGTATGTTCTTATCCCTTTTGAGTTTGTCTATAGTCTATGGAGGAATATTGGTATGTCAGTCATTATACAGGTTTGGTAAGGACAAATCTCACTGCAGTGAGTTCCTAGATGCAGTAGTCTTGCCTTGAATGGAATGTCTTGTACAACAGTGAACTTTCCCATTTTTAGGTTCTTACAATCTCAATACCCCCTTTTCCATGAGATTCCTAAACCCTTAGGAAGGAGAGAAAATAGGTTGGCCTGATGCTGGGTGAACCTTACTAGGTTGCCAGTACACTGCATTATGGCTGGACATTGCTTTCCACTTTCACTACTCTTCTGCCCTACGCTGCCTTCTGTCAGTGTGTTGAGATCGTCTACCCCTGTAGTAGAAGAAGATTTCTAGGCTGTTAATTATTCTTTAAATCTATGGGTATGACAGCAGCTATTTACAGAGCTGTTTGGTATACTATCTTACTACCTATAGGTTCATTGGCTGCTTTCCCTATTGATCTATTTCCTTCACCTTTTTTAGGTTCTTGTTCTAGTTAACAGTAACAAGAACATGTTCCATTCTGACAAGGGGGAGTCTTGAGTTCAATCATAAAGCTGTTGGTTGTCTCCTTGATACTCATGCCACTATTACACTGACAGTCACCTGTTGCCATTGTGATTTTTATTGCAATTTGCAGATCTAAGTTATGAGGCTTGTGATTATTTATCTCCCCCAGTAACTTCTACAGTATTCCTTGATACTGTCTAAGCTATCCAGCAAGGAGGAAGTTCTCAAACAAGTTCTAGTTGATATATTTTGCCCATGTTCTGTGATCTGTCTGTGTTGCATCTTCAGTAGTAAGGTCTTATTGACAGTTTTTTGAAGAGCAATCAAGAGCAATTGCAAAAGTCTGAAATATTTGGAGGTCTTTGTGAACTCTCTGGCCAACATTTATCATGAAGTATCACAAGCCTGTTACTTCTAGTATATTTTTGTCACTGGATTCTAAGTGGATCAGCTCAGGGCTTTTATTTGACATATTAATAGCATAGGAGGTTCCTTTGGAGTTACATACCATAATCTTAGGGTTTCTTTATAGTCCCTCTGTCCCTTCTATTGTCTACCCCCTCATTTCCTGCTATGGTTTTTCCCAATTATTCCCTCCATCACCCTACTTGTCATGGTATCCTAAATTTCTCTTTAAAAGATTTCACCATAAGCTTCCCTTCTCACCTCCCACTCACTGGTCCCTTTCGAATTTTCTGGCTCTTACAGTGATTCCAGTCTAAATACATTGACAAAAATATCAGTGCTAGCATTCACATATAAGACAAAATATGTGGTACTTAACTTTCTGTGTCTGAGATATCTTGTTCAATATTAAATTTTGTTTTAAAATAATGTAATTATTTACTCCAAAAGAAAGTCATTGAATAAAAACTGTAGATTCTCTCATAGTTGTAAGAAATAATATACAGATATCCCAGTTATCCTTCACCCAATATAACTTAATGGTAATTCTTTATTATAGAATACTGTCATTAATATGACCCATACATCTTATTCTCCTTTCCAGCTTTTCACATGCTCATTTTGATGCATATGTAATATTTTGGAAAATCTATGTTCCCAATGGTTGTTCCCAAAATGATGCTATTTGGAGGCATAAATCTCTAAGAGATGTTTCCTAGTAGGTAGCTTTCAGCTGACTCAGGAATATGAACCAAAGTGGATCATGCAACCTTACCTTCTTCACTTGCTACTCTTTTATTGACCTCCAGTCTATGAGGTTATTAGTTTTGGTCCATCACAGGCCCAAAACAATGTGACTAATTCATCATTGATGGGACTCTTCAAAACTATAAGCCAAAATATGCCATTTACTTTTATAAGTTGATTTCTACCAGGTATTCATTACAGCAATTTGTTGCAGTGTATCACAGTATCTCCTGTCTGGATAAATACACACTGACAAAAACAACCTAAGGGAGCAAGGGGTTATTTTGGCTCACAGTCCATCAGTGCAAAAAGTCAAGGCAACTAGAGCTCTCTACCACCTTAAATTTTATCATCTTAAAATATTATATAAATAGAATCCTACTGCATGGAATATCAATATTGTGATTTGGATAATATATATTAAAAAAAAAACATTTTAAAGTCATAGTCAAAAATCTAGATAAAGATAACAGCTATGGACCCAGAAACATCAATTGCAGATGAATCCCCCTGAACAACAAATATTTTATTTTTTTAAATAAAATTAATCTTGTTTTTATTTTTACTCTTTTATAATCCCATAAATGTAGACAATGCATTTTGATCATAGCTACCCTTATCTTCCTCCCACTTCCCCTGGACATTTCCCTAGCATGTTCACCTCTTACCTTTATGTCCTAATATTTTTTAATTGAACAATATAAAATAATACACCAGTGAAAAAGGAAAATACATTAAGGATGTAGACAGTTATGACTGAGTTCTGAGAATTACATGATTAAGAACACATGATAAGCTGAAGAATAGCAATTTTGTCTATCTTCTATGGGGCTAAGTTCATGGTGTGAGCACACGGAACCCTGGCTCACATGAGGCCATCCCCACTGTGGGCACACAGAGACCCAGCCCACAAGAGACCATGCCACTTGTGAGCACACAGGAGGCCATCTACCTTGTGAGCATACAGAGCCCTAACCCAGGGAGGCCAGCCACATTGTGTGCACATGGAGCCCATCCCATGAGAGGCCTTCATGCTGTGAGTACACAGATTTGACAGGCAGTGTGGTATGTTGGGAAATTGATCATTTAGCTCTCCACAGGTCAGAACACTGAACATAAACATAGTCTCATCTCTTCTCTGCTATTGTCTGATGCACATTGGACACAGCAGCCACATGTGCAATGCCTCTAGGGGCAGGGAAATACTTTCACTACCTAGAAAAAGTTCTTTTCTGAGTCACCAATAACCATTTATTAATTCTCAAGTACCAGGATAGTTGAGGAAGTGTGTTTTCTAGTTTTAATTTTTCTTCTATTTTAAGCACGCTTTACAAAATTTTATGCTATTACACAAACCAAAGAAACAGTAGCTTCTTGAAAGCCTACCTGAAATTCTATAGGAGGACTGAAAGCTGAAAGCCAATGTGATTTTTCCAGCCATCATTAAGGATTTATGTCTTGAAAAAATGGCTTTTTCAGTAGAAAAATGAGGAGACCTAATTAGAATTCTGTTATTCCTAGGAATTTGTCAAAAAAAAAAAAAAGGGGGGAATTGAAATAGTCTATTAACAAAGCTTCCAACAAGTGTTAGTGTCTTGCAGTTTGGATTAACTTTTGGACTACTTGATATTACACAATGAAGTAGTACATATTAGAAACAGGAAAACAGGAAGCCAATAGAATGCATGTTTCTGAACTGAATGTCCATCCTTTAGTCAACAACATGGTGGCATCAGGTGTGAGCCTTCCTAACTCTGCATGGATTTCTCAACTCCCTGTTGTTTACCACACAGACTACCTTTTCACCTTCAATCATAATTTGACTGTTGCTAGTAAATTTTACTTAAACAATAATCTTGCAGTATCTCTTTCTTCAGTAATTATTGTCATGCTCTCAAAATTTATAAATATCTCCAGCCTAATATTGAACCTTCTTTAGTATTCAGTGATGTTTAAAACCCCATTTATTTAGAGGAATAGATATATGATTATACATGTGATAAGTAACATAGCAAAATGCTATTCACAGACTCTATACGGAGATATATAGGCTTTCACAGTACAGCTTCTCCCATGCATTGTTGTGTTAAAATTTTTTTCCAAATGTGAAAAATGAAGAAAACTCTACGCTCAGAAAGGGAAGTAGAAATAAGTGGATCAATCACCATAAACTAAAAAAAGAGACCTTTAATGAAATTGTTCTAGTGGGCCTCTTAATCTTATTTGCTTATCTCAAAGGCATTTTGCCAAAAGGTAGCTAATTGCACATTTCAATGCCTTCAAGGTTAGAGGCAATCCTATCTCAGGCACACCAGGCCTGACACAGGGTGACATCATGAGAAATAGTTGCAACTGATGTGGCTTCTTGAATACCAACCGACAATGACTTCACCAGGAAACTTGGCAAGGAGACTGTGTACTTTGAGTATGATGTCACTGCTCAACCCAGGAAATAACTACATGCTGTGCAAAGTTGTCTTCAAAGGAAAAGAAATTGAACATGTTAAGGAAAATAGATGAAAACATACTTGAAATTTGAAAATATACAACAGGACAGGAGTCATCATTTAAGGAAAAATATTCTATGGGGAGAAAAAAGTGACTGGCCCAATGAACCTCCATGAGAAGCATAAGCACACTGAGAACTTAGAGCTTCCCAACCTAAGCTGTTGTCAGAATCCCACATTATTCTGTTGTGTGTCCCAATTCCAGACATTCAGATAAGACATTTCATTATTCATATTCAACTAATCCTAGAATTCTGCTTCATCATTTGATGTATAAAGTAAGGCTCAGGAATGAACAGTGGAAGTATAAGAAAATTGACCTTAACAAATATTATAACTATTGAGTGAAAGATTGAGAGGATAAAGACTAAAAAAGACAGGAATAGACAGGAAAAGTGTTCATCTCTGTATAGACAAGATGAGTGACATCTCAGTCAGTGATGACTTTCTGAGCCACACCATCCTTGCTCTTCCAGAGCAGAGCAACATCTCAGATCACAGGTGTCCCTAGGAGATCAGGACATAGGATATAAGAGACCTAGGTCTAATCCACAGCTGCCCTTAGTTGTACTGTTTTTTGTTCAGTCATTTAGCTTTTACAAACTCCTGTTTTTGTTTGTTTTTTCAATTCTTCACAATAAAGTTAACAAAAATACCAAGCTGAGGGAATGTGTCTTCATATGATAACGCTCTGTAGAAAATTGGTTAATTAGAATTAGCTTGAAAATCCTCCTTTAGCTTCATCTACTGCTGCTCCCTAGGGTGCGTGTGGAGGAGACAAGGAAATGATTTTCTGGGGTTCTCAGGATGGGCTAGAGCTGTGATGTTCACTTCCATACTACTCTACCTCCCATTCCTTAAGCAAATGCAAACAGAAACCCTCCCAAGAATAAAGCCATGGAGGAACAGAGGGAGAGTGCTTCTGGGATGTGATTCTTCTTATCCTTCATGTGTCATGCCACTGCCAAGCATGTTTCAAGACAAAATCGGCCAAATCTCAAACAATATGTCCATTTCAAAACTGTGGAACCCAGAAACAACACTATAATGGCCATCTTATATGGACTATCTTAACATAAAGCTCAGCTTTCATTAAGGTCATGCTACCCATTAGGGAAAAAACAAAGGATTCTCAGGGAAATTGAAAATATGTCCAAATTCCCATAGCAGACCTCTGATAGAGGTCACAAGTTCACATCAAGGATCAAACGATACTGACTTCTTTTCAATGCCTTACACTATGTTTCCTCAAAAACCATTTAGAATCAAAGACAGATAAATCACACAAAGTAAAAGGAAACAGGTTAATTTCCACTTTTAAACCTTCTAGACTGAACTTTCATTTCCAGAAGATATAAGCATACAAAGCTTCTTAAAACAAAAGCAAAATCACATTAATTTAGGATGAGGAAAGGAAAGGATATACAGTACCGAGGCCACAGAGCTGTGGTTGCTAAGAACTTCCTACATGCCTGGGGACTAAGCAGATTGCTAATTGGGATGAGAAATTATGTGAAAAAGTAATAAAACTCACCAAGCAGAGGAGGACATGGTGACAATGTAAAGACTGAGCTGAACATAGGAACTAAGATAAAAGAGCATCTTTCTCACATGGAATTTTAGTCAATAAATACCTCCCGTGTTTTTCTATTCAGTACACACTGTACATCTCACACTGTACATGACAGCATACAGCTGAGATGAATTATTATCTACATATAGGATGATGACACCTTGAGTCCCATAGCAGGTATCATACATATCCCATGTTTAGTCCATTTGAAAGAACTAATACCTCATCTAAGATATGCTAGCTCAACTGTCTAGAGCATAGACCAAGATTGCACTTGTTTGTATTCCTTCTCCCCTTCTATCAAACATGCCACAAACCTACATTTCCTACTCTTCAGGTCTAGATGTATTCATGTGACCAAGTTTTGACCATAAGATACAAGTACTTCCCACTGATGTTTTTCATGGAGCAACATGTTCTACTTTATCCTTTATGTCCTTCTATCAAATGCAGTGTGGTCACAATAATAGACATAGAACAGTTATTAGAACCAAACTTGAAAACTGTATGTTAAAGACAATACCATGGAAGAGATAAATGCACTGTGTCAGTACAATTTTAGCATTTATCTATGGCAATCTAAACTTATTCCTAACTCATACAATATTCTTTGTCCTGTTACATCTGGGATAGACCCTAAAGTCAAGCCTATCACAGGAAGATAGGCTGAAGACAGGAGATCATAAGGAAACTATCATATGGATAAGTGAAACTAAGAATGCCATGATGTAAGGTTGACAATACCACAGCAAAGGAAAGGGAAAAATACAGAAATGAAAATCAAATCAAATTAAGATTTTAACTGTGATTATGACACATTAAAAATACTAAAAAATGTAGTTGGGTAAGAAGGATATCATTTTCCATGTCTACAACATTAATTAAGCCTTAATCCCAAAAGTCTTAGATTGCTAAAATGAGAAAAGTGTATGGCATTAAGTCACATATGATGTGACAAATGGCATTTACCAAATCACTAAAAATCTAAATGCAAGTTTCTAGCCGCAAATTTAATTTTCACCTTCTTTTACATGGGAATTTAAGTCAGTCATTCACTATATGCATAAATCCTTTGAAGTTTCCTTTCTTCGCATTTTAAACTGTAGAGTTTCTGTTAGAAGTGACAGTAATAATGGAATGCATTGCAGTGGCATGCTAAGTTGTCATTCCATATGCAGAGAACTTGGGAATACAGGAAAAGATGTTGATTCGAAAGGCTTTAAAATCTGGAAATGCTTGTGAAATACTCAACAGTGTTTTAAATTTAAAAAGAAATCAATACTAAGAAAATCAACAAACCACAATCTAGAACTTCAGAGACTCTATATCAACCACCTAGAACTAGGCCAGCCTAATCTCTCCCCATCCTGAAGCTCAGGGACATTTGCGGAAGAGGGGGCGGTAAGAGTGTAAGAGCAAAAGGATGGGAGGAGCAATGATTTGCAAGATTCTCCACACTAGTTAGGGCCGAAACAATCATAATAGGACTTTGCATGCCCTGGTAATGTCCAACACACTATTGACCCCACAAAGTCTAACGTTTGCTAAAGGCACCAAGATCCTTGGAGGCAAGGGATTGACAGCCACAGTAGTGTTCCTATGCTTAAGGGGAACACAAGAAAGGGTTCAGGGAAATACCACTGGGTCCTTGTACGTCATTGGAGAGGAGGACCCAGAGGAGAGTCAGGCATACACAATAAAGGCTCTCTGGGAATTGGGGGGGGAGGCACTGAGGGATGGGGAGGGAGAGGAGGGGGAGCAGGGGGTTCAGGGGGAGGAGGAGGGAGGGAGGGAACTGGTCTACCAATTAAGTTTGTATGAGCGGAAATAATAAAAAATGTATATTAAAAAAAAGAAATCAATACTAAACCAAATTTAAATTGGGCAAAATTTTAAAGTATTGATAACTGAGGATTTTCTCTTCTAAACCACTACCTAAAATAAAAACAAGTCCAATTTCTCATAGAATTCCATGGGATTTTCCTTCTGTTAATGATTCATATTGTTTGTGCTATGAAAATCTCACATAGTCTCAAAGGTTACTTTGCTTTTTCTTTGCTTGCAATGAAATATGTGTTTTGCTTTGATAAAAAAAAACCCACATTTTAAATCACCTGACTTAAACTACCCTGGAACACATTATAAATAAAACACGCAATGACACAGAAATTGCAGTTAATTAATGTAATTAAGGGCAAATAGAGGAAAAGAACATTTTGTCCAAGCTCAATTAATAAGCCATTCCTCATCTAGGGATAAGAAAATAACTTTGGCTTGTTCTAGCTTAAAACAGTGTTAGCACTCTGAATTTTCTTGGAAGAAGAAAGCCCACTAAAATAATCTTCCTGCAATAAAAATCAGTGTGATAAGCTTTTTCACAAAACTTGTTTCTTCAATAAACAAGACTACTAAGGATTTCCCAAGATGGAGGGAATATTTCTGCAAGTTGCTTCTTTTCCCCATTATCTCATCTGAACATCTAATGGAAAAACAGATTACAGCATCATTTATTGGGCTCCATTGTACCACATTGTGAAACACCACACTGCAGTTAGCAAGGACTCAGAAAGTAGACTTGTGTGAAAGGATGATTGTGTTCTGCCAAACACACTTACTGTTTCTATACTAGTAAAGTTTGAGCTGTTTCTATACTAGTAGAGTTTAAGTAGAAAAATCAAAAAGACTGAAGAGACTAAAGGAAGAACTGAAAGAAGAGACATTTGCAAGAAGACAGCTGAGTGAAAGTGGAACAAATGAGGTGAGGGTCTTTTGTTTCCTAGAACTGTCACATGTAGAGAACCTGGGATAGCTTCAATCAACAGAAATTTATTCTCATGCAGTCCTGGAGGCTAGAAACCTGAAATCAAGGTGATGGCAGGGCTACTCTTCCACTGAAGGGTCTAAGAAGTTCTTGTCATAATTAAGCACAGGTGTCAACTTGACTGTTGAGGGTTTGAGCTCTGGGCACAGTTGTAGAGAGTTGATGGTTAAGACCATAAGCAAACCTGAGGGAGATTGTCCAGCTGGTAGGGAAGACCCAGCCCATGGTGGGTGGGATTAGGCCATGGATAAATCACAGAGAGCTGGTTGAGAGAGTTGGCATCCTACTGTTCACTTGGCCAGACATGCTGGTCTGGCAAGTAAAGGATTGTCCATCTCTCAGCCGTTATGGTGGCCAGTTCCCTCGGCCCTGGTGTTGATGCATGCTCTCCTGTCAAGCTGGACTATGAACTGTAACTGGACTGTCATAAGAAAGTAAACTCCTTGTTCCCTTAAGCTGTGTAATGGTCATTTATCAGCAACCATGCAGGCTGACTGCAGCAGCCCTACTTCTTCACAGCTTTTGGTGGCTCTGATAATTCTTGATGTAACTTGACTTGTAGTTCTGTCTCTCTGACATGTTACTCCATTTTCATAATCTGATCTGTATTTCCTGTATTCTGTCCTAAGCATACATATCCATAGATTTATGACGAATTCTAATGCATTATTACCTCAGCTGAATAACACTGATAAATTACATTTACAAAGCTCAAAATGTATACCTTTAATTAACAAGACTGCTCAAGGATTTTCCAAGTTGAGGGAAGGCCCATTGCTTCTCTTGAGATAATATAGATATTTTGGGGTTGAAAGAGATGGCTCAGTTGGTAAAACGCCTGTTTCACAAGCATGAGGACCTGAATTCTGAACCCCAACACTCAAATAAAAGCCAAGCACTGTGGCACAAATCTGTCTCTCCACTTCTGAAAGGGTAGAAATCTGAGGATCTTCAGAGCTAGCTAGCCAGTTGTCTAGCCAAATCAGTGACCTACAAGTCAATCGAGAGACTCTGCCTCAAAAAATAAGGTGAAGAGTGACTGTAACAGTTATTCTTAACTACTGCTGTGAAAACACACTCCAAGTCAAATAACTTAAGAGAGAAAAAGGAAATTTATTCAACTTATGGTTCCAGAGGAGAGAAATAGTCTTTCATGGTAGAATCGACATAGCTGGTGGCTGAAGCTGGAGGCAGGCTACATCACTGCAAACATCTTTGGAGAGTCTTCTTCCCAGTCTTCTGTTCTATACTTCCTTTTATCTGGTCCAGTACGGGGAGGTTTCAATCAGATCTAGCGTGGTCTTTGTTTTGTAAATATATTGATCCACATAATCTCTTCAGGTGGTCTCAGATGATCTTAATTAATGCCAGATGTGGTCAAGTATTGACTCACAATGACCTGATATTGAGCTCTGGCCAACATGTGCACATGTATCTATGCATGCACATGTACGCACATGAACACACACACACACACACACACACACACACACACAATCTATCCACCTTTACATTCCAGTCAGTTTTCCTAATTCTAGTTTATTTATATAAGATTGAGGACACTGGAATATTGATTAATTCTCTGTATGGTGATGTAAATCTAGGAAATTAAAATACGTATCATCTTATACCTTTGTAGTTTTCATATGTTCATGTTTACAGTTAAGAGTAGAAGTGTGGGATGATATTCACTATTACAAGTCAATGCAGAAGGACCAGCTGCAAATGGAAGGTTAACTTTCATCTTTGAGCCAAGAAATGGGAGCATCTCACAAGGAAGGTCTTCCAGCAACCCAAGGGAATAACCCAACAGGAGCAGTGACTTATCATGAGGACACACAGCGAGTCAGCATTCATCCGCAGAAGTAGGTCTAGTCACCTAGGCCTCCTCAAGGCAGGGAATTCACTTAGACTTAACTTTGTTGTCTTCTTCAAGCCTTTTTAAAAATTAAATCAAATGAAATCTTGGAAGAAATTCTAATAGCTACAATTCAAAAGTATATGTTGCCGAGAATATTGACAACTCTCTTGATACATGAAAGCTCTAGCAATATTGTATTAATGTTATTTGTAACAGGCAGTTTAACTGAATAAACAAAAAATAGTTTAAAATTCTTCACATGTAGGTAATTGGTTTAAAAAACTTGAATCAAGAGCAGCCCAGTATCTTTTTCTTGTCCTTGGCATAACAGACTCCAGGTCCAGCAGCATCAAATGACTGAACTGGAAGGAGTAAGAATTCAAAAAACATGAAGGTTCCCTGCACAAAGTGAACTCTAAGCATATCTGTGTTTAAGTTGTTTTCCTTTCTAGAAATTGTTATTACAGACTAAACCCACAGCTCTTTGTACCTTTTCTTCTATACTCAGGACCAAACTTCCTTACATAAGAAATAGAGCATAAACATCATGAAAAAGCTATAGGATAGTTAAGCAATCAGGATAACTTCTTAGCATGCATGTCCAGGTCTCATGGACCCATGCCTCCTGAGCTTTCCGTCAGCAACTAGACCTGAGAGATGTTTCACCAACTGAAAATGTTGTGCACATATAATGATTTTTTTTTTCAGATAACTCATGTTGTCCTCAAATTCATGACAATTCTCCTGCCTCAGTTTTCCAGGGGCACATATTACAGCCATGCATTCAGCTTTTCTATTTTTAACAAGAAACATTTTGCTGGTTAGTTCTCAAGGGACCTGAGTCACAGAACTTTCTGTTAAACAGGAATTTTTCTTAAGTCCATACTCTTCATAACTAACTGTATGCTGATTCTGTGCACAATGAATTTTTGTTATTTGAATTATATTTAGAAGATCTTTTCAATAAATATTTTTATAATATAAAGTCCATCAAAAAACTCATCTCTATAAATAATCCTTTTCAATAGTTTGTAAAGTTTCAGGCCTGTCAAGGAATGTGTATTTCCCAATTAAAGATAGAAATTCTAGAATTCTGTCAATGTATTTTTCCCATCAGTACAACTGCTTAAAGGGAAGTGATAGCATTTCATTAATTTTTATGTTCATTATTCAATTATTTCTCATTTATTTTGGTTGCTCCCTTGTATTTGGTGGCATGAATTTCAATGTCTTTCTGTTTTCAAGCTTTGATTTTATAATTGTTTTAACATTTCATTGATTGGTAGTTTAGATATTTTGAACAAAATGCTATAGCTTCTAGAGGATTTCTATTTTTAAAATCCATATTTTATTCTTTTTATTTTTGTATTTATTTATGAGAAGAAAGATAGAAAACACACGCATGCATGGGACTCAAGTGTAGGTCAGGAAGAAAAAACCCACAATGAAGAAAACAAACAAAAATTATCAACCTGGACTCAATGGTGAGGTGAAGATTAGCCCAAGATGCACAGCAAAATCTTTCCTGGAAACAACAACAAAAAGTACATTACAGAGAGAAGACATATTTATAAGATTTTGCAAAATTCTACATAAATCATCATATTTGAAAGATATTCACGGAGGAATAGTAAAGTTCTTTTCGGAAATGTCAAGTAAATAATAAAACTATTTAGTCTACTTTTACTGTTTTTACAGTTCAGATAAATTAATATAAAGAAAATTAAAGTTTTTAATTTTATGTCCTATTTAGAACTTTCAAGGAAATTATTTTAAATAGAAATCTTATAGAAAAAAACATTAAAACCATCCCAGACCTTAAGTTTTTCATAAAAGTTAAATTTTGTATGGGGGATGTGATATGATACTGTAGACCAAGGCCTGGCACATACAGTGCCACCTTATTGAGCTACATCTTCAGCCTCTAATTGTAACAATACTGTTCTGAGAGCTTATCATTTGAATAGCAAATTTTATGGTCAGTCCAGAAACATGCCAATTTAAAGCTCCTAACAGACTGTTTCAAAAGAAGTAACTCTTCTGTGTCAATATTATTGTATTTCATTAATGTTAGCTAAAAAATAGAGCCATGTTGCAAGTAAGTGGTTAGCAGAAGATTGACACTCCATTTTCCTGGTTCACATGACATGTGTGCACACACATTGTGAATTTATAATGCAGTGCATAGAATTATAAACCCACAAAGATTTTGCAACAGCCAAGTCTCTGATGTTATAGAAAGATTTCATGTGAATAGCAACAAGAGTGCTATCCCTGGAGACCTAATGAAGAGCTCTAGGCAATGGCGGAGAAGTGCCCACAACATGTTCATTATTGTCCCAGTGGCTCAAAGTCATACTGCAGAAACTGTCCACACTCATGCAGAAGAGACCATGGTCTGTCTATGTCCAGAAGAAAACAAATGCATTAACCAGGGATCCTAGCACCACTAGGATTAGGAAAGATTATTTCTAAGATGCTAGAATAAAAATTGTTTCAACCTTGACCTACAATGAGGTGAGAATGTTCTTTGCCCCATCTCAAATTAGTAGCAAGTTGTTTCTCGAACACCCAAAAGGCTTCAACTACAATCTAAGTTTGGCCATAAAATGTGTGAAGCTCTGAGAAATAAATCATCCACAAATAAATCTGTCCAGAGATTCTTATAATAGAAACTCTTCTATCAGGATGGAGAGATAGCTCAGCAGTTTGGACTCTGCTTTGCAAGCAGAAGGTCCTGAGTTCAGATCCCAGGTACCATGTAAAAGCTCCAGGCTAAAATGGTGGTGGCCTGTACTTCAGGCCCCGGTGGACAGAACCTGGAAAAACTCAGCGCAACACCAACAGGAGGTAGAAACAATCCAGAAAGATGCTAGAAGTCACCCTTGACCCTCCACAGGGACACACAGTGCCTTCTGATACACAGGCATAAGCATGTGCACATGCACACGCGTACACACACACACACACACACACACACACACACACACACACATGTACACATACATACATGCACATGCAAAATAAAAAAGGAAACTCTTCTATCAAATTTACTCCAGTATAAAAAAGCAGGGTCAACATATATAGAGAATATTGTCAGTGGTTAATGTACTGATATACTTCTGCAGTGGTTAACATTTAGGGAGACTATAAACTACCTTATTATGGCACCGAGTGGAAGTCATGGAAGCAGAACTTAGATGTGAGTGGCTCATGTAAAGATTGATGCACCTATGAAAGTGTGATGATGGCCAGGTAAATAGTGAGGCTTTGAGCATAGTTCGATTCTTCTCGAGCTGTGTGGGAAGGACCGGTTTCAAGGCGATGTTCAGGGCCACTGTACACCTGTCAGTTATGACAAAGCACCAGAGCCAGGAACCTTTCTAACAGTTCAGTGATGACTTGGAATTGCTGCAGCTTCCTGGATCACATCAGATCTCAGTCAGCAACAAGGCAACAACTTCCAAGCATCAACAAATAGCTTATGTTATACTTTGATGAGTAAGCAGCAGGAGCTTCATGAAATATATCAAGGCTTATTAATAGTATATGTGACATGCTACAAGACAACATCTGAAATTATTGGTGTTAAGCACACCGACAAGTTATATCACATCACTATTCCAGAATGTTTTCATCATCACAGATCAACACTTAGTACTATCATGCAATAATTCTTCCTAGTCCCCAGTCTGTTCTATCTGGATACGCTTGCCTATTATACCTCTTGTCTTGGTGAACATAATCATACAGTGATCACGCAAAAGTAGAGTTTTACAAGTTGAAGAGAGTGTATTTCCTTAAAATTCAATGTTGAAACCCTAACCTCCACATGAAGGCATAAGGAGATGGGGCCTTAGACAGGTAAGTACTCACCTGCAGGGACACAGAGAGTAAGTACTTGGCCACCTGCCTTAGAAATCATATCCCCACCAGACATCAAGTCTTCCAGTATCCTGACTGCCTAGCTACTTGAGTAATAGTTATATGACAAATAGTTTTCTGTTGTTTGTTTTCCATTCTACAGTACTTTGATGAAGCACCCTGAACAAACTGTGACAAGCAGCTTTTTTTTTTTTTGTTATGTGTATATATACCAAAAGGCACTTGAAAGTATATGCCTATGAAGGCCCAAGAATGACTTTAGGAATCATCCTGGATTGTGTTAGCTCCTTAATGGTTTGCTCTGGAGTTTCCTAGGTTCTACCTTTCAACGATGGAATTGCAAGCAGCTGCCATTTCCATGGTGAGTTTTTATGTGGGATCTAGGTTCCAAACTTAGATCCTTTGCTTATGTGGCAAAAACTTTAATACCTGAGCTATCTCACCTGCCTCATATTTTTAAGCATTACTTTCCTACTATGCTGGTTATTAATTATTTAATCTTTCCATTTGATATACAATGTTTTTTGAAAAATAATGCCTGATACATAGTCTATTGGATAGTATCTCTATAGGATAAATCTGCAGCTTTTGAGACTAAAAAAAATTTATAGATTCTCTATGAAATTCTATAGGAATAGGTTTCCTCAATTAGGAACAAGCCACAAATTTTCACAAAACTAGGTTAATGCTTGCTAGGCAGCTCTGGGTAATTACACAACCCGGTCCCTTGGCTGGCAACTGAACCATGGGTTTTATAACTGTAAATTGAAAATAACAGGCCTTAGAGGCTTCAAATTTTCTCCGTGAGAAAAGCAAGATGAGGAGAAGGATGAGACGATGTCCGAGAGGCCACAGCTGTGGAATCACCTGCTGAACCATCTAAACCAAAGTAAACACACACAGCTTCTCCCACTCAGAACACAGAAGAATAGTACAGGTAGCCCAAGCAAGAACTAGGACTTCAAAATGGCACAAAAAATACAATTTCTCTACCTTGATATGTTTTGCAAACTATGGAAATGAAAGGCTCAGAATTAAAGTTGTAGTCACAGTAGGTGTGCTTTTGAATCACTTCTCAAGACATTTTAGAAATAGCTGAAAGAAATAGGAACAATGAGGGCATAAACCATATCTGTCCTTAAATTAAAATTACCATGATCAGGCCACAAAAGTCAAAGGATGTAACAGATTGCTGCTTGACTCCTTCTTTTGTATGCCCATGTTATATTTGAACTACCGGTCAGCTTTACTGGTCTGCCACCACCAATTCTACCTCATGTTTGAACAGGTAAGCTCTATGCTGCTCAAACTGATTTTTCTCCCTATGTTCTTAACATAGTAAACTGTGCTGTCATTCACAAAGCCACGTCACTTAGTACTGAAGTTGTTCTACCTGTCTACTTGACCCCTGCAGACAAACTGCTAGTAAATTCTGCTGCAAAAAGACATCCACTCCTGCTGCCACCACCTATGTCAAGTCCTCACTAGCATTCACCCAGGTCCCTAGAACACCTTCCTGACTCAATTTACACCCAGAATTTTTCCCTAACTCCAGCCTCCCAAATTATGTAAGGAATATTTTATTATTTTGACATGCCTACACATCACACACACACACACACACACACACACACACACACACATTTTAAAAAATAAAAACTCTAGGGCTGGAGAGATGGCTCAGGGGTTAAGACTCTGCCCAGAAAGGTCCTGGGATTGGATCCCAGGTCCCACGTAAAAAATGCCAGGCGGAAACAACAATGGCATACGGGGCCTACCTTAGTGCCCGGAGCCTGGGAAATCTCAGAGCAAAGCAAACAGGAAGTAGAAGCAATCTAGGATGTTTCCTGAAGTCACCCTTGGTCTTCCACAGGGACACACAGTGCATTCTGATACACACACACACACACACACACACACACACACACACACACACACACAAAATGAATGAATTAATTTAAAAATCTCTAAGAATGGTATTGGGTTGATCTTCTAACAACTCATTCGGACTCTCTGTTGCCTCTACAAAATTTTACTTTCCATTTTTTCCACTTTTTCAGGTGCATGTATGTATGGGGTACGTGTGTGTGTGTGTATTTGCGTGTGTGTGCGTGCGTGCGCGCGTGCTTAGAGTATGTGTATACATATGTGTTTGCATGGCTATGGCTACAAGTGTGTGGAAAGGTGCTGTGTATATGTATGAATATGAAGGCTCAAAATAATATTGGAAATCATACCCGATCATTCTTCTACCTTGCTTGTTTAAGAACAGGGTCTCTGAACAAGCCCAGCACTGACTCACAGGGCTGGTCCTAACTTGCTGGGGAGATCCTGAGTCCTTGGCTTCAGAAGCTGGAATTGTAAGTGAGTCGCCACACCCACCCAGCCTTTCACTCTCCATCTGAGGATCCAAACTCTAGTTCTTTTGTTGCATAGCAAGGGCTTTAACCCATCCCCATACTCTGTGCTCTGAACACACCCTTTGTTTTCTGTCCCCTTCTGTGCTTCTGCAGTGCTATTTTCCATGAATACCCTAGTTCTCTATTTCTCTACTCAGACAAGAAGACTCAGCATAATGCCACTCTTAATAATACCCTCCTCTTTTTGAGCTGACTCTAAGACCTTTAACATGTGCCTCTGGCACTGTGTTAAAGCATTCACCACAGTAGATAAACTTTACTATGAATTATGCATGACTTGCTTCCTCAGAGCATGCTATTTCCTGGGGGAAAATTACATATTATTTGTATTTTTATCCCTAATGCTTAATAAAATAAAATATGCCCTCTATATAAGTGAATGAATAATATAGAACTTCAAAAATTAGCTGAAAAAAATCTCAGCAAGTTTTATTATAAACCTTTTTCATTTCAGACATTGTGTGTGTGGGTGTGGAGTGTGAGTGTATGTGGGTGTGTATCAGAGGGCACTATGTGTGCCTATGGAGGCCATATAAGGGTGACTTTAGGAGTCATCCAGGATTGCTTCTACTTCTTTTTGCTTTATTCTGGAATTTCCCAGGCTCTGCCTTCCAGATTCCAGAAGTGTAAGCCACTGCCATTTCTTCCTGATGTTTTCATGTGGGATTTGGGATCTGAACTAAGGTCCTTTTGCTTATGAGGCAGAGTCCTAACATCATGGTTACCAACCAACTGCACTTCTTTTTTGAGACAAAGTTTGTCAAACTGCCTTAGAACTTGTAATTTCTCTGTCTCAGCCTCCAGAGAATCTTAGATTACAGATGTATATCTCTGTGCTCAACTTACACATTAGTTTTTTTTAAAACCTTTAAGATATGCTAATTAGATTTTAAAAAGACAGTAAGGAGAGCTTTTGAAAAAGTTTGTTAACACCTCAAAGCTGCATAGAACAGGATTTGTAAGTAAGAAAGATGGAAGGAGACTCAAAAGGATGAGTTTGGTTAGGGTTAAAGAAATCTTGGGACAATATAAAGTGGTCATTGGAACTAACAAAGAAGGCAGCTGATGGAAGGAGGCTTTTAAACAATACCACCTTTATGCTAAAAGAATTGCTCATCAGAGGACAGACAGAAGAAAAATTATTTGGAGATGTAGTTTTCTCAGCAATGAAAGACATTAAAGCAGTCATGTGACTTAATTAGTCATAGAACACATGTGTGCAGAAGATAGCAAATTACAAAACATGTGGAACTAAACAGAACCCAGTGAATACTTGAAAGAAAGAAATGGAAGGTTTTGATGTGAGTTTGGCATGAGAGACTGTCAATGTATGGAAAGATCATTTTTCTTCCACACAGGACATAATTATTAGACAGATAAGCACCCTAAAGATTTGCCAACAAAAAATTAAAAAGTCTTCTTCATGTCAGCTATCAAGAGAAACCTATTGAAATCCAGAAAACATGTGACACACACTTGATGATGAAAACAAAACAAAACAAAAATGTGCTTCCAAAGGTTACTGTTCTTGTAGTTCCTTATCAACCTGAAGTAAGCCAAGCCAAACAAACAAAGGCGTTTGTCAGAGAAGACACCATGGGCTCCTCTCTGCTTAGCAAGGGTTCACTCAGGGGCTTTCTTGATGTCTGACTGACATTGTCGTTCAGTTCTTCTACTCTGAAGCCAAAGTTTCCATCTGCAGCTAGCAGAACAAACTTTGGGGGAATATGGACTTCAGTCAAATCTGGAACATGAAGGAGAATCAGTTAAGCTCAAGGTCAGGAAGACAGCACCCCACCTTTGGCAGAAGGACAGAGCGTAAAGGTGTCCTACATAGCACCTGGAGGGACCCCTTTGAAAGTGTTTCCACTTTGGTGCACAGAGACTGAGGCAAAACCTTATGACATTTTCAAGAGTAGAATTACACGAAACTCATGTTACTCAATACCCAGGAACCCATGTGAAACGAGTTTGCACATACGGTCCTTGTGCTTATGTCATTTTACAGGCCTGTTACGCCTCCCCAACAGCAGCTTCCCAAAATAGTTTAAATGCTCGGCTCATGCACACACCCATCTAAATGAGAGATGAGTGCACACAACTACATACTGGAGCCACTGAAAATCTCAAATTATAATTCAAACACTCAACATTAACAAAGAACATTTTTTTGCAATCATACTTTTCCCTTGGTTTTTAAACCCATGTGCATTTCAAGAGTAAAAAAAAATCCAATTGTGCCTGATGCATTTATGCTTTGCTCAATAGGATCTCACTAGAGAGGAGTTTTTAGTGTCTACATTTCTTTCCCTTATTCTTAACTCTTCGTTAAACAGAAATCGTAAAACTGTAACCATTCAATTCAAATCTCAAGGCCTGTGTGGCTTAAAAGATAGTATTAAAAAAAGATAATATTTTCCTTATAACTAGCTTTGGTATTTTATTGGTGGAATAATATTTCACATTTTATTTAAGCAAGAGAGAGAGAAGGAAGGATGAAAAGGTTGCAGTTTACAAAAGACCAATTCTAACTTACCTCAATTGTCTTGCTCACTCATTATGCTGGATGCACTCTAGGAAAATGCTTTCAAGGCTGGACATGGACTCTCTGGACAGAGCAGAGAGTTTTGAGATTCTCAGCAGCAATTCTTAGTTAAACAGGTGTGTAGTGCAAATTAGAGCTGCAGAGATCATGGTCAGTATACATTGTGGCATCAGTGTCCCAAGGGAACAAGGTGTAACTCCCCCAACACACACACACACACACACACACACACACACACACACACACACACACACTGTGACCTACATTGGCAGCAAGTACAAAACAAATCCATGGGCAACCTCTCAGATAACCAATCCTAACCCCCTACCCTTGCACATGGAATGAATCAAAAAGTAATCACAAAACTTGTTGCCAGAACTACTGAGCTTCTCATTCTTCAAGAGAACACCTTTATTTGGAGAAGGGAACTACAACGGGCCAAATTCTACAAAAGTCCATCTACATAGGCCATGGCTAGTTCAGAGAGATGTCTGTCAGTAAACAAGGGTGGTACCTATCGAAAGCTTCTGGTGTTCCTGTTGGATGGAAAAATTAAACATGAAAGTTGGCAAAGAGAAGGGAAGAAAAGAGAGACCATGATGGAACTGAGCAAGAATTAATCACCTGGGCTGGGCCTCTGCTCACCTTCCTAGACAGGGAGTGTTGAAAGGGCCTCAGGGACTAGATGTTTAGCTCCCTTCCCTGTACAGATGGCAAAGGAAGGTCACAAAGGTTTCAAGACTTGCCAGACATGCACATTAAAGGATGCTCCAGGGATGGGAGGGGGAGGCACTGAGGGATGGGGAGGGAGAGGGAAAAGGAGGGAGGCACAGGGCGGTGGGAGGATGGAGGAAGGGAGGGGACCGGTGTACCTGTTAAGTTTGTATGAGTGGAAATAAAAAAAAAAAGACTTGCCAGAGCCTTCTCTACCTATTATACAGTGCAGTGCTCAGCCTGGGTTCCTTGCTCTGGTCCCTGGATAAGGGAAGACTTAGTCATTACCACAATGTGACCCCTATGAGCATTTAGTGATGTTAGGATTTACTTCATTTTTTCCTCAGTAGTGCCAGTACTTACATGTAGACCTCTATGGGGAGCTCAGAATCATCATCAGGAAATAAGATTCTTTGATTATTCACACAGTGATAAAAGTGTAGATGTCAATAATTCTGTGGAATTGCAAAGAGGAGTTCTGACAAGTCTATAAAGTGAGGCAGGGGATAAGGGTCTCCTGTGCAAACCCATTTCAAACATAAACATATTATACTTAGCAAACAGCAAGAAAGCTCTGCTTTCAAGAACCACATGAGATAGTAGAACCAAGAGTAAAGGAGGGAGTTTTGTTTGTTTGAAGGATGAAATTTTCCATGTAAAGCTTGAAATGAGAAGTTTATCTTCCATGTAGATATGTTTTGCAATAGCAAAGCAACCAGTGTGGCTGAAGAACAGTAAGTAAAACTGAAATCAAGAAGAGGGACAATTACAAAGGTGGCTAGATGTCAGGAGATTATGAGCTTCCAGCATGGTAGGAAAGTCCCAGAAGGCATGAAATGAAAGAATGGCATGACCTGGCTCATCTTAACCAGAACATCTGGACTGTCTGCAGAGAAGAGCAGATGTTGCGCAGTGTTAACGGCACCTTTCTAGTCATTGAGACAAGTAGTAGATCAGAGCCAAGATCAGGTCAGTGAATTGCTTGTGACATGGGAGACAGAGACAGTCAGTCGCAACAACAATCGCAAGGCATTTGGTCTGAGATATTGGATAACTGAGCTGCCTTTTGGTGACATGCCTAGAGATAGCCATGATGCTTTGTTCTCGGGTATAAATAGCTACTAATAGCACTGTTAATTACACAAATTGCCAATATCAAAGTTTTTGACTGGATATTGTGAAGGAGTAAATAAAGAACAAGTATATGACATAAAACAGAAGCAAACAGTCCACCAAATAGGAAACAGAAATAAGCACCTTGGAAACCAATCACTTTGGAGAAGCATCCAAAAATTATAAAATTATCTAAAAACAGCATAACAGATGTTGGGAATTAATTCCTGAAAGTGTTATATCACTATACCATAACATCTTTGTAGGTGTGGTTAAAGATTTCAGACTACTAAATTATTTCAAATTATGAAAAATAGTCCTAACTCAGTGACAGACAGGATGGCATGAAGAGGAGAAAAAGACAGAGGCAGACATTGGAGAGATAAGACTTCATATCCAGAGAGACTACAGAATGCTGGAAGCCACCAAAAGCTACAAGTGGCAAGAAGGAACAGATTCTCCTTAAGGACCTGCACAACAGCTACTCACATCTGGATTATCACTCTCCAGACACGAGAGTATATATTTTTATTGTCTTTTTTTTGTTGTTGTTGCAATTGCTGTTTGTTTGAGACAGGATCCTACTGCAGCCCCAAATTCCTCTGTCTCATGATCCTCTTACCTCTGCCTCCTGAGTACTGAGATTATAAGCATGTGCTTGCACACTTGACTGGACTTTTTTTTCCTTGTTTCAAGCCACTTGGATTGTAGAAATTTATTATATCCATAAAATCCACGTAAAACTCAACCTAAGGAGTGTCTACCATGCATGGTGCTGGGCTAGACACTGTATCCAAGGGTTAGTTCTATGCTTGAAGGCTTATGAGTTCACTTGATTTCTCTGGTAGAACTGATATTTCAACTCTAGAAAATAAGAACTAAAATTACTTGAAAGATTATGTCACTAAAAGTGGGGAAATCATTATGAGGTACAGGCAGAACTATCCAGGCTATGTATCCTAATGGAATTTTGGATAGCTTGCAACTTGTTTGTACTTATCCTCCCCCCCAAAAAAAGTGCAACATAGAAGTTACTAGCTGATTACTGAGGTCACAATACTCAAAAAACAAAAACAAACAAACAAACAAACAAAACAGATCTGGGATAGCCTGATCTAATGGAAATATCTCTGTTTCCACCCAACCCTCAAAATTAACTTGAACATGCACAAAACCATCTTAGTAGAAACCTTCCTGTAATTGTTTCCAAAGTCCCAGTCTCAGAAATGTCCCAAGAAAAGAATAACTCCATAAGAAAAACTTTTTAACAACCTCAATTGTCTAATTATGTACCTTCTATCAGAGATGAGTTTATTAAAAGGAGGCTTTCTGATGAAAACAAAAGCAACCAGGCTACCAGCTGCCTAAGCTGCAGCTATTACTGACTATTCAATCACTGTCAAACCCAACTGCACCTCCACAGCTCTCAGAAACAGTCTCCAAGAACCATGTTCCTGTCCTTCAGCTTGATATTTTCTGCATCCTGGATCTTCCTTCCAGCATCTGATGGTGGGGTAGCCAAGGGTTCTAAAGATGCTGGCTCTCCTTTCAGTGGCAACTAAAGACCAAGGAAGCAAAGTTACTTGAGCTCAAGGTTGACATGTCATACTGTGCTAGCACATCCTTCAACAGTGATCTGCGTAGGTAAGTTCTGAGAACAAATCCAGCTGAAAATGGCATGTTCTCAAGCACAGAAACATCCAAACTGTGTACAGGTGTATTTATAAACTGTAGCTCAGATACCTGAGAAGGGCTACAGAGTCCTTTCCATCCAACTCTAAAAGAAGACCTTTTTCTGTTGCCATTTCTCAAAATCCATAGGAAATCACCAGAGCTGTAAGAGTCTTTCAAACCGTAGTTCCCTGGATTTGGTAATTCTTCACTGTCTATATCAAGAAAGCTACTCCTGTGACTCAGTTATATTACAGCTCTGGTAAGTTTCTGTGAGTGTCAGTTCAAATGCTAAGGTTTCACCGGCAGCACAGAAAGCAGGACACTACTGGTCTGTAGTCATATCATAAGCCAAAGGAAGAGCCAGAAGACAGCTAAAAGAGGCAGGTGGGGCTGATATGTTAACTTCCTGACTAACGTCCAATTTTGCAAATTAGTTTCTTTGAAATTCTAGAATTCAAAGTGTACTATTTTCTTTTTCTCTTTCAAGGTTATACTTCCTCTTTCAATGGGTTTATCCACAGAATATTCAGGCAGGGCAGCTAGAAAGTTCAACTAGTGGACGAGACAAGAAAAAAGTCTCAAAAGCTCCTTGAAGCACTTGAAATCGAAATAGTACAGTTGACAATGCCCACCTGAACTCACAAAGTTCTGAATTCTCCCTTTCTTCCTCCTAAGGGGCAAAAGACAAGCTCACATCTACAAAGGAAACACCCAGCTCAAATTTCTACTCCCATCTCCTAGCAAAGAGAATAGTCAGGTAAGTTCTGGCTCAGACAAAAGTACATTATTGTGATTTCATAGACTGGGCTACAATTGCCTTGTTGTATTAGAAACCAGACATGCAATAGCCTTTTTTTTCCTCTTTAAACAAACAGACACTATTTTATGAAGTCCCACGAGATGGAGCTCTGGTTTTGATTTGTAGCTCATCAAAAGACTAAGACTTATCAGGTGACTGAGGCTCTGAAAATAGCTCATTGGTTAAAAAAAAGCTTCATTTTATGAAGGACAACGGTGCCAACCAGAACCCCACCTAGGCAGACATTCAGCTAACAAGACGCTAATCCAGCACATTGTGAGCACAACTACATAAGAAGAGCCTGGAAGATTAACTGTGGCATAGCATTGGGTTCTGTTGTCCAGTAGATACGCACTTCCTTTTTAACCCATTGCCCTCTGAAGCAGGCAGAGAGCGCTCCGAAGGAACGTCAGCTGCATGCTTGCATGTTTCTGTATGACTTCCCAAGTGTGCTGTGGGAGAGGCACCTTACATGATCTTCTGAACTCGCAGATGTCCTCATGGTCTCCTTTGCTGGGAAGCAGGCCCTGTGGAACTAAGTGCTTGTGATGGGACAATAGGGATGGGGACCCATCCTAGAGTCTGCTGAGGAGCACAAATACTGAATTGGGTACCAGTGACACATTCTACGCCTGTGTGTTCTTCACCAGCAATTGTCAACTCCATTCTCTTCCTCTCCCGTCAAACACACCCAAGCCACAAGAATGACTTTGGAATTCGTGTACTGTAGGTGGTGGCGTCTCCATCAACCATATCCCTGAATGATCTTCACATGGGCCTAGTGAATTAGACTTATAGTCACAAGATTAACTCTCTTAATGTCTGAGGTCTTTTTTTTTTTTTTTGGTGTAGCATTTAAGGTTTCCTTATCTAATAATGAATACAGGTTGTCCTATAATTGATACAGTATACATTCATTTTATAATCACTACAAACTTCAGAACAGTTTTTTTTGTTACTGCATAGCTTTACAAAAAAGTTTCTTCCTTTTCTAAAATTCTCAGACATGGGTCTAGATATACCATATACAGAGTAGGGAACAAGTCAATCACAAGCTCAAGTTGACAAAGTATTTGTGAGTGGCAGACTATGACTATAAGTATGTAGGAGGCAGGCCTCCTGGAGCACCTGACAGGGATTCTCAGGATTGAGGTTAGCCTCCGGGCATGCCTGTGAGGGATTGTCTTGACTTAATAATGGATGTGGAAAGATCCAACCTGCAGAGGATAAGATCATTCCCTGGGCAGGGAATCCCTAGCTGTATAAGAATGAGAACCGAGCATGAGCAAACAAGCCAACAAGCAAGCATGTGTGGACTGATTCATTGCTCTCTGATCTTGTTGTGGATATGATTTGACCAGTTGCTACAGTAACTTCTCTACGACGATGGATTGTGTGCTATTTAAAGGTGTCAACTTGACAACTGAGGGTTAAGACTTTAAACACATTTGTTTAGGATTGTAGATGGGTTTGGAGATGTGGCTCAGTGGTTAAGCCTTTGCCTAGAAAGCAAAAAGAGTTCAGATTCCACATAAAAAATGACAGGCAGAAATGGAGACAGCCTGCTCTTCTGGCTCTGGAAGGTGGACCCTGGAAAATCCCAGAGCAAAGCGATAAGTAAGTAGAACAAATCAGAATGATTCCTGAAGTCACCCTTGCATCTCTACACACACACACACACACACACACACACACACTCACAATGCCTTCTGCACATACATACACATATTCATATGTGCATACACACCCACATCTACACAAGCAAACAAATAAAAAAATGGTAGTTGAGGTAAGTCCCGAGCAAGTCTGTAAGAGATTATCCTGAGGGAAGACCCAGCCAGTAGTATGTGACACTGTTCCTTGGATTGGTAGATAAGATGGAGAGAGCTGGTTTGGTAGTTGAGCATACTTCTGCCAAGTGAAGAGGTTTCCCCTCCCTCAACAATTCCTGAGTTGGAGAGGTGGCTCAGGGGTTAAGCCTCTGCCTTGCAGGTGAAAGGTCCTGAGTTCGGATCCTATACCCCACGTATATATGCCAGGCAGAAGCAGGGGCACCCTGCCTTTCTGGTCCTGGTAGGGCGGAGTCTGTGAATCCGAGGCAGAGTAAACAAGGAGGAGGTGGAGGTGTCCATGGTGGTTCCTGAATTCATCCGTGGTTCTACTTCATCCGTGGTTCTACATACACACACACACACACACACACACACACACACACACACACGTGCGCGCATGTTGCGCGCACACACATGCACAATTGAATAAATAAATAATAATTACAATTCCTATAAATATGTTATGCTCAGTTCCTTTGACTACTGATGTTAGTATGAAATTTCCTGCCAAAGTGGACTGTGAACTATAGCTGAGAATGGTAAGCTGAAATAAACCCCTTGTTCTCCCAGGTTGTTTCAGTCATAAATTTATCACAACATGAAGAAAACCTGCAACAGGCTTTAACCTGGAATTTCAAGCTGATTAAATCCTTTGTCTCTGGTGTTACATGGGTAGAGCATTTTTTGCAGCCACATGTAATGAAACGAACACATAGGCATATAACAAAAATAATAGTATCACTGGAAGTTACAAGTTCTCAAAGGCAACTAAGCATGTGAGAGAGAATGACAGAAGTGATCTAATGCAGACTGGGATAAGTTTTCCAGGAATGAAATATTTACACTGCAGGACAGATAAATATACATATGCTATTAAAAATCAAGGGAAAAGCTGTCCGAGCAGAGAGAGAATTATGCCAAGTCCATGAGGATCAAACATACTTGGTTCCCTTAAGAAACTAAAAGGACAGGTAATCTGAATGGCAGGAGGCATGGGTCGAAGAAAGAGGAAGCTTACAAGGGGAAGTGTGGGATGTAATGTGGTGGGCTGCCTGAGGCTGAACCTTGAGGACCACCACAAGGATTATCAATCCTATTCAAAGCTATGCTTTCCCAAGGAGACAATAGTGATCCCAGGACTGGGGCAATGCTTCAACTTGCCATAAAAAAAGGGGACCAATGTTCAGACACAGAAGCCAAATGTCAAGTGTGCACGGCTGCCTGTCTCTACTTATAGCCCCAGAAGGCAGAGTCTGGAATCCGCAGAGCATGCTGGCTAGCCAGACTAGAACAATCTGGGTTTAATTAGAGAAATAATGTGGTAGAGCAACTGAGGATGATTCGCAATATCATCCTCAGGCCTCAAAATGCCTATGCACACATAGGGGGACCTATGAAAACATTCACACATACATGCATGTCATACACATGAAAATAATAACAATAATAACTCCAAGTGGGAAACATAGATAAAATAGCATCTTATAGCCTCCAAAGAGTCATATATATAAACTCTATTTGTGGGATCAAAATATCTTCTTGGAGGTGGCAGTGGATTAGAGGAAATACTTCTGTAAAGGCTATACTTCTGTAAAGACTTTATATAAAACTATATATAGTTTTATGTCTATATAAAAATGTGTGTTGTGTGGTTTATACAGATATATCATGTGGGTAGCCATACTCACACAAGGATACACATGTGTGTATGCACATGTGTATACATATTCTATGAGTGCAGGTGCTTATACATGTGCAAGCAGGAGTGTATGTATGTGTGTATGATGTGTAATATGTGTTTGTGTGTGTGCGAATGTTCCTGTGTGTATGTGCATATGCCTGTGTGAGCAGGTGGGTATGTTTTAGTGTTGGATATGTGCTGTGTTTATGTGCATGCATGTTCCTGGGTGTACAGGTACATATGCATGTGTGAGCAGGTGTATATGTGTAGTATAATTTGTGTGTGCATGCTCTTGCATATGCATGTGTGAGGAGGTAGAAGCCAGAGAACAACCTTGGGTGTTGTTCCTCAGATGCAATTTAGTAAATCATATATATGCAGTGGAGTACTGTCATGGTTAGGCACAGGTGTCAACATGACAGTTGAAGGTTTAAGCTCTGGGTACATTTGTGGAGAATTAGTAGTTGAGTTAAGCCCAGAGCAAACCTGAAGAAGATTGTCTAGCTGATGGGGAAGGTCCAGCCTACAGTGGGTGGGACTAGGCCCTGAACAGATGAATAAAATACTGAGATTCAGTTGAGGAAGTTGGCATCCTTTTGTACACTTGGCCAGACATGCTGGTCTGGCAAGTAAGGATCATCCCTCTCTCAGCCATTACATAGAGATGGTGTGGCCAGTTCCCTCAGCCCTAGTGTTGGTACATGCTCTCCTGTCAAGTTGGACTGAGAACTGTAACTAGAATGTCATAAGGAAATAAACCCCTTGTTCCCTTAAGCTATTTGATGGTCATTTATCAGCAACTATGCAGACAAACTGCAATAAGTACTATTCAGCTGCAAAAAGGGAAAGAGATTCTGGTGCATGTTGTGAAAAGCATAAAATTGGTACACATCAAGCAAAATAAAACAAGACAGTCACAAACCCTAAATATATTATTATCCTACTTATATGAAATATATTGCATTATATAATTTCAAAAACAGAGAAAGTAGAATGGTAGTTAGCAGGTGTCATAGATACAGGTGTCAACTTGACGGTTGAGAGTTCATGCTCTGGGCACATTTGTAGAGAATTAGTAACTGGATTAAGCCCAGAGCACACCTGTAGGAGAGCAGCTAGGTGATGGGAAGGCCTCTGGCAGATGGGACTAGTTCCTGGGCAGATGCATAAGATAGAATGAGCTGGCTGAAAAGGGCATCCTCTGTATGCTTTCAGACATGCTGGTCTAGCATAAGGATTGTATCTTTCCCATCTGCTCTGAGGCTACGGTGTGACCATTTCCTTCAGAACTTGGTGATGGTATGGGTGCTCCTGCCAAGCTGGACAAAGATCTGTAACCAGACTATCGAAAAGAAAACAAGTCCCTTATTCTCTTATGCTGTTTTGTCTTAACTTTGTCAGCAAGCATGCAGGCACACTGCCACACCAGCGATGTGGAGAAGTGAACAAAGCATGCTGCTTCCTGGTCAGAGTTCTTCTCTTGTAAGAGAATAAAGTTCTAGAAAGGGGTTCACTAAAGACTTAGCACTACTGAACTGTGTGTTTAAGAAAGGTTAAAAAGTCAGAAAAGAATGAAGATGGTAAATTATATTCTCTAAACTAAGTGAATCAAAGATTATTTTCTGTTTCCCTAGTTATATGAGAGAAAAAATATATAGTCAGAAAACCTGAATATCTCAATCATACACTAGAAGTCTGAAACTTGGAAAAAGATAATGAGAGTGAAACCAAAGGGAGAAAGTGCATGTTTTGGGGTTAACAACATGACGCCCAGAACATTTGGTTTGACCAATAAGATGTGTACAGAATCACTATTCAGGACCAAAGAGAAATGTCTGTGGAGATCATGTTGTTCCTTTCCCTGCCCTACAGCCCAGCAAATGTGGGTTGAGGTGCAGACTCCCTCAATGTTAATTTCTGAAGGTGTGGGATGGATGACATTCCCTGACAATCTGTGCTGGGAGCTGTGGCCCCAGGAAGGATGGCCCTTGGTGAATCTAAGCTCCATGACTGGTTAGCACATTTTCTAGATTACCATGACAATGCAGAGTTTTAAAAACTACATGTGAATATGAGATTTTTGTATCTGAATATGAGAATTTCAGTTCACATCAATGAAATGTATTCTTTAATAATAAACAACTTTTATTTTTCTGTAAGTTGACTTCTATTTTTCATGAAATGTTCCCAATTGTAGCAATGACTAATAACAGTAAAGAAAGTTTCTTTCTGCCTGGAATTCAATATCATGATGACTCTTGCGGAGTATGTGTATGTGTGTGCGTGGTTTGGCTGGTTTATTGCAAAGCTAAAACATTTCCTCCCTGGCCCCCAAACTCAGCAACAGTTGCCATGCTGCACATGGAGAGAGAAGGTGTCACACATGAACCTCCGTTTCATCAAGTGTCAGGTTCCTGGAAGCTTGAGATGCTTTTCTAAATCAGTATCTGTTAATCTCCCAGGGCATGATGTCGTGAGGAAAAAATACACAGAAGCCAATTTTCAACAGGTTATTGGGGGGAGAGTCAGGGTGGAGGCCTTCCTTTCCCTTTTCTCCATCATTCCTCTGCTGCCGAGTGGCAAAGCTGAAGCTCTTCCCAAACATCTGAAAGCCATTTATAAAAAACTGAGGTTACTAGAAATACATTTTAAGCTTGTGGTTCATATCTTTAGTTCATGATGTAACTAAACACTAAAATAATAGTGTATGCTCCAGTGAGAAAAGCAGTGAATGGAGCTATGAGGCCTAAGGTCCACCTCCACCTCCCCCACTATCAAACTGAGTCAAGTCACTCAAGTTCCCAGGACTATCTTTCTCTCATCCATAATAAAACAGATCTGATCAGCATCTTTCCAACATGGTCTTTGGTTGAAACAAACTTGAATATTCTGTGGATGTGCAGGTAACCAGATGGGAAGAGGTACCTTAACAAAGGCAGATTCCTAGATGTATCCTAGACCTGTTGAATCAGAAACTCTAAAAATAAGGCCCTGGAATCTGCAGCAAAATGTTTCTCGCCTTTCAATACATAACACTCTTCTTAAAGACTCTGGATTGCACAATGTAATGGAAATGACTTACATACACTTGACTTCATGACTGCAAGATTCATGGAAACTAAAGCTTCACCGGCAGTCACAAGCAAGGTAGAAAAGAAATGAATAGTTCCCACACCCACACTCTGCTGCCCTCAAAGGACATATATTCATTTAGGGATCATCCTAGTTCCAAACAAAATGTGTAAAGTGATATGGAATTCATAAATATTCAAACTCATTTCCTCATTCATTCCATCTCATGTATATCTTCCACCACTGCACAGAAAAGAGCAAAATGTCACTCATAATCATACATATGACATTTCAAGGCCAGACTTTTGCATTATGTTAAGTCCATGTTCTCTCATAAAACTAATTCCAAATATGAACATCAAAATTTGTAAAATTTGTAAAAATATCTCTGTGCTACATCTCTCAGCAAATAGGTCAGGCAGTATTTGCTGAAACAGAAAATAAGAAAACATTATTACTGAAATTTTGAAAACTCAAATATAAAAGTGGGGATGGAGTAAAGACCTATTACTTTGTTGGAAAAACAGAAGGCAGTCAGTAAACAAAGATTCCATTCCCTGAAAAAGTTAATAAATTTTAACTCTCTGTTCCACAGAGAGTCTGTAAATCTAGAAGCGGGTCCTAGGTATCTACAGGCCTCCTTTCCAGGGTCTTTATACTTTTAGTATATTGACAGTCTTATACTGGCAGATTAAAAAGCACCAATATCTGAAAATTTTACATCTTAGCCAGGATCCATCTTAATGGGATTTGGAGATGGTTCAGGAGAAGAAACTAGAAATTGTGCAAGAAAACAAATAGTGCTAGCTTCTGGTGACACATGGTAAGTCCACCCCGCATTTTCTCCATTCCTTTCCAAATGCCTGCTAAAATAACAGTAAATAAATAAAGAAGACAAGAGGCTTGGAAAGGAGACAGAGGCAGATAAAATATGCCAATAAATTTCTGAAATATTAAACGTCAGTGAAGGAATTCTTACTAACCTAATAGAATTGTGCCTCTGGAGAAATACAAAGATGAGCGGCAAGAGTATTTGGCATGTAGAGCTACAGAAAGGCTCTGCCACTGGGGGTGCCTGGTGTGACAAGAAAGGAGTTGATGTCTGTCTAGAATTTGGCATGTACTAGAGATCCTAGCAAGGGTGACTGTGTTAGAAAATAAAATCAAGAAACTATCTTACAAAGTATCTTATAAAATATAGAAACACTGAGATATTGAGAAAATACAGTCAAAAAACTTTTAATGAATGAGTGTTTGATATGTAATAGGAGCTTCACAAAAGGCAAGTGCACATTGGGACAAGACATTGGGAAGGAAATTGTCACATACATAAGGAAGTAAACTTCTCTAAACTAAGCAGTATTAATATATTGAAGACCCACAAGTGATACAACACAATGAATTTAAATAACCCACCCAAGACATATATCATCAGGAAACTTTACCACAGGGATCTGAAAACTATGGCTTATGGTCCAAATCCCATTGCCTTATTTTATACAAGTTTATTGGGACACAAACATCCTCATTCCATCTCCTATGGCTGTAATCAGGCTAATTGTCAAGCCTGAGTATCTGGGCCACAGATAGTGTGACCCACAAAGCCCCAAACATTTGCCATGTCACCCTTTACAGAGAATGTTTGTCATTGTTAGAGTGCCACACATAAAGTAAAATTCTAAAAATTTCCAGAAGCATTTCAGGATAGACACAGGGCCTAGATCATAAAGGCTTATAAATGCTTCAATAGCATCCTGAGCAGACAAAGAGAAGGCAGCAAGGCTTCCCATTTGGGGGAGTGGGAGTGAGGGGACAAGCAGCAAGAAAACCTTCTCAGCCTAAAATTGTAAATGATGGAAAATCAGCATTGTGGAACACAATATAATAGTTTTGAAAAAAAATTATTTAAAAATTTTCCTTCCTGCTCATTTTCATTGATGGAAGTAGTGGACCCATGACAGGGGATTTGAAACCTATGGGGCACTATGCAGAAAACATTCAGCAGGAAGCCAGCAGAGGACCATGGGAAAGAAAACTTCCTCAGAACCCAGGAATGCACATGATTGGGCCTGAGCCTTAGCCTTGAGCCGCCCACAGTCATAGAGTAGCTTTATAATACCCAGGGGAAAGAAAGCGACAGTTACATGGCTTGTCACTTTTACTTGTCACTTTTCCTCCCATTTGTTTGCAAAATTGTTCTACTCTCCTACCAGATACTTATTTTCCATGTCTTAACAAGGAACACCTTTTAACCAAGGAAACTGTTAGCTCCAATTTAGAAAAAAAAAATAAATGGTGAATAAAAAGACCTTCAACATCAATAGACATTGGAGAAATGAAAGTGGAAATCAAAATTAATCATCACCTCATCAGAGTGGCTAATGAAACAGTCAGATAATATCAAGCATGGGTGAGGAAGAGAAATCTGGAAGCTTCAGCACAGCTGGTGGGAATATATCAAGGTGGAGCCACTTTGGAAGCAGCTGCGATGAAGCACACTGTGAGAATGGGTTCCAGCGCCTCCATTCTGTGGTCTTTGCCAAGGAGTGGAGACATGTCCACATGAGAACTTCTAGGTGACTGTTAACAACAGCATTATTTAAAAATATTAATGGATGAGGCATAAAACAAATGTTCCCCAATAGATGAGCAAATAAAATGTGGCACGTTTATGTGACTAAATGCTACTTGGTCATGAAAAAGAATCATCTCCTGAAACATTCCAGGATGAGCCTTGGAAACACTCAGTGAAAGAATTCAGTCACAAAATATAGTCATATATTAGAGGATGCCACTCGTGTGAAATCAGAATTTTTTTTAAATGTGGATTTTCAGTTATTTAGGGCTGCAGTGAAAGGGAAGTTACAGAGAATAGAGTTCTTTTTCTATTTTTTGGAATTATTTTCTGGTTAGCATACAAAAAATGGGTCTAATGGCATCATTTTTGTCAATATATGTCATGAGATATTGCAGGGTATTTGAAATAAAAGTATAAAACTGACTTTGGTGAAGAATACACATTTTCATAAATATAATAAAAATGTTTTATATTATTTTTTGTAAGAGTTGGAGGGAGGAAAGAGGGAAAGAGAAACAGAGAGAGGGAAGGAAGGAGAGATAGAAACAGAATACTAAACTACCTAACTACTTCATTCATCACAATATATAAATATTGACTACAGATTTAATGTGATAAAAGACAATGTAATAGTGATAAAAGTAGCATATAAAAGATTACGAAGCCATATAACACTGAAATTTAAGAAAATATGGTACAGTCTATAGAGATGGCTCAGGAGTTAAAGCCTTTGCCTCACAAACAAAAGGATCTGAGTTTGGTTCCCAGATCCCACACAGAAGTATCCAGCAGAAATGGCAGTGGCCTGTATTTCCAGTTCTAAAAAGCAGAACCTGGAAAACCCCAGACCAAAATAATAAGGAGATAGAGCAATCCAGTATGATTCCCAAAGATACTCTTGGGCCTTCCAGGCATAATACAGTGCCTCCTTATACACACACCCACATATACACATACATGTACACATGCACATACACAGAAACACAAAAAAGAGGAAAATATGCTGCATTACAAATGATATTGATGTAATAATTGGAGTTAACAGTCATATAAAAATCAAAGAGTTAAAAATATCCACCAATAACCAAGCTCTGAAATGAATAATACAAATATACAAGAACTGAGGGGAGACATCAAATGAACACACAGGGACAAATGAAGATTTCAGCACTCCTGTCTCCATAATGGTGCAGCTAGTACACAGAAAATCAGTAAGAATGTAGATCTAAAGAGTGCAAAGGACAAACTTACGGAACACGCACAAGCAATAGCCAGATTGACCAGGAAAAGTGAAAAGTACAAATTTATAGGAATTTTAAATCTTTTCAAATACATATAGAATGTTATTAAGAATGACCATATTCTAGACCAAGTATCAATGAATTGCCAATGGAATTCTTTGTGTGTGTGCATGCATGCATGTATAAGAAGGCGCTGGAGTGTGTGTGCCTGCTGAGGCCCAAGGGACATCAGGGCTCATCTTTGATTGATCCTCTACCTTAGTGCTTTGCTCTGGGGATTCCCTGCCAGTCTCTGCCTTTTAGGGCTGGAATTACAATCTGCAGTCATATTGACCACAAATTTTTGCAAGGAGTATGGGGATCCAAACTCAGGTCCTTCTGCTTGGGAAGCAATGGCTTTCACCACTGAGCCATCTCCACAGCCCATGCCAGTGAATTTTAAAGGATTCAAGTTACAACAGCATTTTCTCTAACCAGAAAGGAATTAAATTAGAAATTGGGGTTACAAAGATCTTTACAAAATTCCCATATTCAAAAGTTCAGCAATTTTTCCCACTCTTTAATGTGTCAAAAAGAAATAATATGGAAATAATAGAGTATTTAGAGCTGAAGAAAACAAAGTATCAATTAAGAAAAGTCTGTGTCACTAAAGATCTCTGTCTGAGAAAAAAATTATGCCAATGACTTCAGTATACCCCTTAAAAACCTAGACAAATAAGACGAAAAAATGAAACAAACAAGAAAATTTACTTGGCAGATTGATTAGAAAAATATAAATAAATAATCAATATAATAAATGATGCACTGGCATAACTACGTATTTTGAAAATAATGTACATGATAATTAGGGGATATTATAACATAAAGTCAATACATTAAACAATGTAAATGAACTTGGCAAATCTCTGAAACACACAAATTCCCAAAGCTAACTTTAAGATAAACTGAATAATTTATCCATTTGAGAATTGAAATTTTCATTAATTTCAGTTAAAAATCTTCCCATAAAATAAACTTCAGATCCAGTTTGAATTTCAGAAAAGTAAGCAAGAAATGACACAAATATTTTTCAGAAGCAAACTTTTCCTTACCCAGTGAGGTGGCACAAAGATGGTACAAGAAAATAATAGAAAAAATATCCTTGGGCTGAGAAGATGGCTCAGGAGTTAAAGCTAATTTATCTTGTAAAAGGGACTGGGTTCAGACCCCAGATTCCAAAAACACTGAGGGGAAATGGCAGCAACCTGCACTGTAAGCTCTGTAAGGCAGAGTCTGGGACACCCCAAAGCAAAGCAATACAAAGCAATAAGCAGTTAGAGCAACCCCTATGTCACCCTTAGGTCTTCTCAGGCATATACGCTCAAATGCCCTCTTTTACATAGACATGCAAAAAAATCCTTGTGGACAGAGTTGCAAAGTTTCCAAGCAAACTTAATATACAGAATCGAGTATTATGATTGTGATGGACAGTTACATTGACTTGAAAGATGCCTAGGATTAGAAAACCCATTTTAGCTATGACCATGAGGGGGGTTCCAGAGTACACTGACCAAGGGGAAAGGCCCTGCAAAGGTCCATAGAGACAATGGAGAAAGATAAAATCAGCTAGCACGTGCAAGCTCCACTCTTCTGAGTGCGGGTGTCTAGCAATACTGCTGTTAACTATGGACATGAGATTGCAACTTCTTCAGCCTTTCAACGAAGACACACCAGTACCTCTCTTGGGAGCTTCCTTCAATCCATCTTCTTGGGCTAGCAAGCTCCTGTGTGCTCTGATCCTTGGGTAATACAGACAGTTGTTGGATTATCTAGTCTCTGAGTAGTTAGTAGTTCAATCTAATACATCTATATATATATACGTATTATATAATATATATTAGATTATGTCATCTAAACAACCTTAATGCCATGATAATAATAAGTTCATCCAAGAAATGATAAGTGAATTTAACCTTCAAAAATCAGTGAAGATTTAAATTAGATTTAGTTAGATGAAGAAGAAAAAGTTAATAGATTAAAAAGAAAAAAAATCATATAATATTTAGATGTGAAAATAACATTTAACAAAATTTAGCATCCAGTTCTGTGGTCTTTTTCTTTTCTGTTTAAGCAAGGAACTTGTTACAAAGCTCAGGCTAGCCAATCCTACTGCTTCAGCCTCCCAAGTGCTGGGATAACAGGCTCATGCCAAGACTCCCAGCTTTACATCCACTTCTCATTAAAAACTCCTCAAAAAAATGAAAAATGAAAAGAATTACCCAAACCTAATAAAGTGAACCTATTCAAAAAATCTACACCTCACATGATACATATCATGGTGAAACACTTCTTTTCCCTGGGATCAAGGACAAGGCAGGCTGTCTGTTCATACCACTTCTATTCAACTTTGAACTAGAGACTAGAGACACAGTTATTACATGAGGAAAAAAATCTTACAAAGACTGGCAAATGCCATAGTCGTTTGTGTGGAAAACTCAAAGGAATATACCAAAAGCTAACCCAACCAATTAATGAGTAGAGTAAGATTTCAGCTCATAGGAACAAAATTCAAATTCAATTCTATTTGTACATAATTTAAAAGTTAAAATAGTTACATTTAAAATAGTCAAAAATGGAAAACATGGGAATAAGAGTGTAGATAAATGGCACAGTGCTTTCCTAGCACAGGTAAGAGCCTGGGTTGAAGTCACAACACAGGAGGGAGGGAGGGAGGGAGGGAGAAAGGGGGGAAGGGAGGAAAGGAGGGAGGGAAGGAAGAAAGGAGAAAGGAGGGAGGAGGGGAGAGAGGGAAGGAGGAGAGAGAGGGAAGGAGGGGAGAGAGGGAAGGAGGGGAGAGAGGGAAGGAGGGGAGAGAGGGAAGGAGGGGAGAGAGGGAGGGAAGCAGGGGAGAGAGGGAGGGAAGCAGGGGAGAGAGGGAAGGAAGGAGGGAAGAGAGGGAGACCTAATAATGAGATAAATATTTCAGTAGACACTGATAAGGAATCCAGTCATGCACTACACAAAAAACTTCAGTCATGTATTGTTGACATGAAAGTGATTCCTTAAGACTTTATCAGTTAGATAACAGTAGACACAGTTTGGATACGTATAGTCATGCTCAAGATTTCTCAAAATCTACTTCCATCATGAAGGGCTACATGGTTGCACATGGATTCTAAGTAGACCCATTAGAAAACGTTCAACATTTTCTTTACCCAGGAATTGCAAATTACAACTAAGAACAAGTTACCATTGTTTGTATGGCCAAAGAACAACACCAAGTATTGGAAAGACTACAGAGGAATCATAATTCCTGCAAAGGATATAGAACGATACATGAGTCCCCTTCATCCCAGGGGAAGACACTCAAGATCTTGGTAAATGCCTGTTACCACACATAGGCTTTCCTTTACATACACACTTAAAATTGATCAATAATTTCAATTTGTTTTTAAAACTCATGGCTTATTTCTGGAAATTTTCATTGAATATGTTCAATTCACAGGTAACAAACGTACAGAAATCAACTGTGCATAAAAAGGATAAGAACACTATAAAAATTGAGCTTCTTAGAAAGTTAAACATACATCTACCATCTAATTAAGCCATTAAGCAACTAGCCTTTATCTAACACAAAGAAAATTCAAACATTCAAATAAACCCTTGTATACAAATGTTTGTAGCAACTTCATTTGTGGAGAAACAAAAGAAGTTCACTGACTGTCAACAGATGCAAGTCGATGTGCAACAAACTATGGAATAACCACTCAGAAACAAAAAAGAGAAATGTTGCCACATGGAATGATATGGATGATCTTAAAATAATTATGCTAAATTTAGTAAGCCAAAAAAGGTGATAGAATATTATTCCACTTACATAAAATGTAGCTTTTAGTTAACAAAACATTATTTTCCTAATGATGTTGGATCTAAATAAAAAAGAGAAGACATTACCAAAGGCTAAGAAGAAACTTTGAGATAATTGCATCATGGATATATGTATTTTACACTCTGAAAAGTTGTACATTTTAAACATGCATCACGTGCCAATTATATCTCAAAATAACGCAGGGCCTGGAGAGGTGGCTCAGGGATTAAGCCTCTGCCTTGCAGGTGGAAGGTCCTGAGTTCAGATCCTAGACCCCACGTATAGACGCTGGCAGAAGCGGGGGCGGCCTGCGTTTCTGGTCCTGGGAGAGCGGAGCCTGTGAATCCCGGGACAGAGTAAACAAAGAGGAGGTGGAGGCGGTCCATGGTGGTTCCCGAAATCGCCTGTGGTTCTACACACACATATACATACACACACACACACACATACATACAACACACACACACACACACACGCACAATTGAATAAAAAAAAAAAACACAAAACAAAAAGAAAAGGCTGATTCTGGGTACAGGATCTGAGTTTAGGAAACCTCTTTCTTGGGGAATGAAATCACTATATTTAACTATGCAGAGGTATTATGATGATAGTAAAATAAAAATCTTATAAATGGCAAAAATTAAAATCAATAAAACAACAGACAAGGAAGCCTTCAAAGTCTTGAAATTGTGTCCAGAAAAGCACAAATTCTTCCCAGCAGTTCTGAAATTATGTCTTTCACTAATGCCTAACGAGGAAATCATATGAAATATCAGTGTAAGTGAAAATATTCAGTAATTTTGTTTGAATGATTACCCATTGTCACACCACCTACAGACGACAACACATTGCAAAGTGACATTTTAAACTAGTAGTAATGGACCTATGGTCATCTTCCAATACTCCTTGGCAACTTTGTTCACGTAGAATTGATTGCTACAATTGGGTAGTAGAAATTGTTAACTGATTGATAATACATACTGACTACTGACTGCAACCATTATCTATGCACTTCCTTATATGGGAACGATTTGGATAATGGAATAGATTTGGGTCCAGTCTATGAAATGAAATTGATCAGGAAAATACTTAGTGTTATATGTACCTGAAGAGCCGAAAAGACCTTTTAAGTAGAGTAAATAATATAATTAGAGGCAAAGGGAAATAACCTCTGGAAGCAGAGTTTATGAAAATTTCCAAATAATTTTCACCTGCACTGAAATGTTTCTTTCAACTATTGGTGTGATTTGGCTTAGATAGCAAAAGGTCTTGATTGCATCCCTCCTCCAACCATAAAACCAAGTTCTAATAACACTGCATGCCTTCATGTAATCAGTGCTCTAATTGTAAAAGTGCAAGGACTAAGGGTTTGGGGATTTAGTTCAGTGGCAGAACACTTGCCTAGCAAGTGCAAGCCCTGGGTTTAGTTCCCAGTACTGGAAAATAAAAGTGCAAGGACTATGTAGATTCCAAATAATGCTCACATCACCTGGCAGTGGCTACTGACCTCAAACAGGTATCTTCTTGAATTAATATTAAGCATCTTCGAATTTCTGGTTTTGTTCAGTGATTAGAAAAAGTCCAATTCTTTTAAACAAACACAAGAAACAATGTGGAACCAGCTGTTCAAACACCTGACCCAACTCACTCTCAAAGACTTCTGCCTTCTACCAGACACAGAATCCATCTACTAGCTTTCACTCTTCTCTGTTCCTTCCCTAGCAAGTTCATCAGGCTGTTCCCATGTGGAGACCAGCCTGCCTGGATAAGTGAGCCAGTGAGGACCACTTGAAATTTAACAAAAAACTGCCTCAAATGCAAAGCCCAAATCTGCTGACGTCATCTTCATCCAGAAGATGCCAAGCAGGGGAGCAAAAAAAGCAGATCCTGTCAAGAAAAGCCATTTGCTGTGGACGCTGAGAAGTCCCTGGCTGACTTCAAGTAGGTTTGAAAAAGGAGAGTGGGAAGACATTCAAAAACAAACTACAAGCCTTACAAAGTTATTCTCTTAGTTAACATATTTGTTGAGTGCCTTATTAGCAAAATCTCAAGGACAGGGTAGACTGTCTAGCACTGTGGGTGTGTATAATAACACAGAAATTGTTTTGCTTTGGTTTGAGAACTTGTCTGATGTTGGAACTGGAGCATTAGAGAACACAGGCCCACTGCATGATTGTGCACGTGCAGAACTGACAGATTAAGAACCACAACTATTTGTTAGGGGCAAAGCCAAGAACCGACACTGCATGTCAAGGCTAACTATCTCAGCAGTTCTTGACTGTTCTTTGAGTTTAGATTTGGACTTTGGTTTTGTAAGAACAGGTCACCTTGAGATGAAGCATTTTTATACATTTTTAAAACTTTATTTATTCATTCATTTAGTGTGTGTGTGTGTGTGTGTGTGTGTGTGTGTGTGTGTGTGTGAGAAAGGGTACATGTGTCCCTGTGGAGGATCAAGGATGACTTCAGGAATCATCCTGGATGGTGTCTACCTTCTACACAATGGTTTTCAATTCGGCAGGTTCAGTGCAATCACCTGGGGTCTATTCAAGTTCTGAAGCACAGCCTTCTCCAGGATTCTGGTGTAATTCACCTGTGGTTTCTGCAGCTCACAGGAGATCACCCTACTGTGCTCAGTGGCTACACATGGAACAGGTTGGTGGGAATAAAACAAGCTGACAATTAATTTTTTTCATTTCCAAAAGTCTGTTCTGTCCCCATTTAGGCAGGAATCTGTGGATCTCTGTCACTGACTTGAAGGAAGTCCTAGTTCCTCTGTCCTAGCCAGCTCTGGGCTTTCTGAGCATTCAATCTCTCTCACCCTCTAACAGTGCACCATGGCAGTGAAAGTGACCTTCAAAATAGAGAACTGAAAACAAGTTTCAAAATATTAAAAGCCAAGGGACGAACCCTCCCCCCCCAATTTGGCCACATCTCCAAAAGCAAAACATAAGGAAGAAGCTATCTAGCCATAATTCTCACCAAGAGTGTTTGGGCATTAACCCAGAACTACCCAAGTAATCCTGTGTGAAGCAAGTCTATATGGGCTTCTTTACATGCAGAATGCTTAAATCTCAGATGTTAATCAGAGATCACCTAACTCTAGAAGCAAGTTAGGGATACCTCAGGCCTTGACCTTACTCCCGTAGACTTCTTTCCCCTTTCTCTAAGCAGCTTGTTTCAAGATCTTCAAGTAATATGCCACGGAGGATTACAATGGACCTGTTGGGCAACCAGAGGACTCCTCCATATCCGGCTGGTCCAGGGATTGAAACCAACTGAGGATATGGAGGGGGTGTGACCAGGACCAATCCTCCTGTGCCCAGCAGTTACCCTACCATCTTAGTCAACCAGGGAGCCATTTGTTAAGAAGTGCATGCACCTTACAATGCCCGCCCATGACACAGCGACGCAGGTGGCCCTAGGCGACAGAATCGGATGTCCATGGGATCCACAGAAGTGAGGAAATGAGCTAGCTAGCCCTGACTCGGCGAAAGGCTGCCCAGAAGGGATCTCTGACTCCTAGGAGGTGACAACTCCCAGATGCAGCCACTGACTTCTTGAATGGCTCACTCAACCCAACTGGAAGGAAAACCTGTACACGTGTGCGCAGCCGGAGGAGCAGAGTCCCAACATGCTTGGTCCAGTGTTGACCCAACCAGCCTCGAGGCTGTCTCTCAAGTCCACGTTAGTTTTAACCCTCTGTGGTCACCTGTCCCAACCCGGATGGCAGCTCAGTCCGGGGACAGAACTTAATGGGAAAGAATGCGCCCCAAACTGACGCTCCCCGCTACAGCAGAGACTAGAAGAAACGTCCAGGAGGGACACAATCCTCACA